>VDFB02353493.1:184079976-184324120 GCA_007258455.2 Sequoia sempervirens | reverse complement strand
TGGGGCCCCAAAGAACCTTTGCACTACGCCGGCGAATGCCCACGCATGCTAACAAGTCCCCGAGTCGGCTATGAGGCAATTCATGGGTTCTCTATAACGAAGACATGGGTTATGGGCGCGATGGGGTGTTGTTTAATTTTATGCAATTTAATTTATTGTTCAATTTAACAAAATCCCCAAAAATGATAAAAAATGATGGGAGGGAAAACGAGGATGACCTACCTCGGATATGCCAAGTAGGGAGGTGCAGAAACCACTGGGAATCAACAGAATGTGGCAGACTTGGATGATCGAGACGTGGGGTGAAAGCGGTGGGCTCCAATTTGATCGCTGCTCCAGTTTGCTTCAATTCACAATATGAAAATGACGGGCGAATTTGGTCATTATATAGTCCAGGTGCCATTAATGCAATCATTTAATGCAGGTACGGACATGCCAAAAGTTGGTGAAATTCAAATTAGGTCAGCGACGGCGGATGAGACCCCGGGGCCTGGAGGCCAGAGGGACGTGAAACGACAGCCGCTGCGAGAATTTGTGATGACTAGGTGATGGCGGCGAACGAATGTTCGGGGCCTAGAGGGCGGGGAGCCATCGGGAGTTCGCCGACTTTGCTTTGCGTAGGTGGCAGCAGCGGCGAGCAACACCCCAGGGCCCGAGGGGCAGGCGACCGCCGGAGAGCCGCCGTCAAAGACGGCGATCCCAGGACGGAAGTTCGGATGAGGACTTCTAGAGCTCGGGGCCCGAAGGAGCAGGGGCTGTCCGGGAAATCCCCGATGAATTCCGAATGGAGGATGGCAGGGTGGGCTCCAAAGGGCGGCGAATGCGAAGGGGAAACCTGCTAAGGGAACCCCGGAGGCCTAGGCCCGGGGGGCCGAGGGCCGTCTAGAGCCAAACGAAGCCAAAGGAACCCACAAGGCCCTGGAGGGTAGCAAAAACCAAAAGGGAAAGCGCGGTCAATTTTAGGATGAAACCTTAGAGCAATATTGACCACGCGAAACATCAAAAAAAGAGGGGCATGTAAAACGAGGCGGCACCGAAAGACCCGGCAAGGCGAAAGAAAAGAAGGTCCCCATTCTGAATGGGGCATGTGTGCTGAGGGCACAACAAATGGTGACTCTGCTGGAGAACACTACGAAGCGTTCTATGGATAAATATTCATTCAGGACCAAGAATCTCTGGTTTCGCAGACCAGGAGCGGCTTCCGAGGATGAATCCAGGAGAACGAGATCCTTAATTGGGTTAGCTTACATGACATCTCGAAAGTGTGTGTGAAGTGAGTTCATTCCTTTCCTAGGGGTAGTAACCAGGGTTATTACTTTAACCAAGTGAGCTACATAAGTTGCCTAACACCAAAAGTAACCTGGACATTGCCCCGCTGCCAGTCAAGCGTCCATAGCCCCGGCAGAGTTGTCGCTACAATCTCATGGATATTGCTCTACTGCCGGCCGGGCGTCCATAGCCCCAGTAGAGTTATCCGAATGCCCATACGGTCATTTATTTCCTTTTTTTAGAGTTTCTTTTCTTCTTTTTTTGCTTTGATATTTCATTTCTCTTTTACCATTTAGTTTGACCGGGTAAGCATTGAAGCTTACAATGGGTTTGAGACTGCAGTGGTCACTGGAGTAGACTTAAGATTTTTCACTCACTTGGGTGTCCTGACAACCATAGCACGATCCTTCAGAATTTATTATTATGTAATTTGTGTGAGATCCGAGATGTGGGTAAGAAGATCAGGAAAAGGGTCAAGTGTTGAGCAGGGTTCAGACAGGGAAATCATTCGCGGATAGCTTTGCAAAGACCAATAGTCTAGAGTGAATGTTTAGCCAAAGAACACGAAGAACAGACAGCAAAGTGGACCGCTTGTCAGGCAAGCACGGCCACTGCAAAGGAGAAGGAAACATTTTCCGAAACAAAACTGCCAGGAGGGGAAAGCAAAAAATGATGCGAACAAAATGCAAACAAGCAAGAAAGCAACTACTCTAACCTATGCACAGGTATTTACAACAAAGAGCTCGAAGGAGCTCAAGCCTGGAAGTAATGCTTCAGGTGCTGCCCGTTGACTGGGAACAAGACGTTCTCACCGGTTAAGTTCTTTAGGCGGAAGGCATTATCTCCCAAAATCTCAGCTATCTAAAAGGGGCCAAGCCAGAGCTTGTCGAATTTATTGTCCCCCTTTCTTTTCATGGGCCTTGTCCCAATATAGGACCAAATCTGCAATCCTAAAGGCCTTAATTTTGGCTCGGGGGTTGAACCATCTCTTGACTATGCCCTGATGCTTGGCAAAATTTTCTATCGCGCGATTTCGAACTTCCTCTAAATGTAAAAGTTCAGCTAAACGAGCTTCCCTACGATCTCCTCCTTCATAAAAATCGTTGATGAACTAAAGAGTAGGAATCTTCAGGTGGATGGGGAATATAGGCTCAAGGCCATAGACAAGGTGGAACGGAGAATCACCAAGGGAAGCCTTGTGGCGGGTGCGATCAGCCCAAAGGGAAAAATAGAGCTGGGTATGCTAGTCCTTGGGATTCCTATCTAGTAGCTTCTTGATCACGGTAATCAAATTCTTGTTCGTGGACTTGGCAAGGCCATTGCCCTGAAGGTAGTACTTGGATGAAAATTTGAGAGCAATCCCATAGTCAAACGCCCAACTAGCAAATTTTAATGAAGCGAAGGTAGGTCCATTATCACATACCAAAGCATACGGACAACCAAAGCGATTTAAAATGAAACTTTCTAAGAAATTGGTAACTACTTCAGTTGTACAATGCTTACAAACTATTGCTTCCGTCCATCTAGTACAATAATCAGTAGCGGTCAGAATGTACCTGTGTCCTGCAGACGATGGAGGGCTTACCAGACCAATGAAGTCGAGACCCCATTGTGCAAAAGGCCTTACCTCCAGCACGGGCTGCAGTGGGACAACAACATTCCTCTCCTTGGTGGCAGCGGTTTGGCACGTATGACAGGAACGAACATGGTAATGGGCATCCTTGAAGACGATTGGCCAATAATACCCTGCCCTTAATATCTGATGTGTCGTAGAAGAACCCGAGCCATGGCCCATACTGAATTTATTGTGAACTTCTCTCAAAACACGTTCTGCTTCCTCCTTGCCAAGGCATCTTAGATAAACGCTCTCGTGATTCTTCTTATAGAGAATGGACCCCTGTAACATGTAACCACTAATTTTCAATCTCAGGGCCCTCTTCTAGACTCCTTGCAGATGCTGTGGACACTTATGATTAAGTAGATAATAAATGACATCTTGGTACCATTCTCCCGGGGAGACATCTTCAAGCTGATATTGCTGTACCGTGAGTTCGGGTCTAGCTTCTGCTGCTGTTTCAGCCATTGTACGGCTGAGTGCCTGCCCTCTTACCAATTTCATTGGTTGGATCTCCATATCATATTCTTGGAGTAGGGTGACCCACTTAGCCCTCTGTTCGCCCAACTCGTTTTGCATGAGTAGCGTTTTGACTGCTGGGTCGGGGATGATGGCGAACACCTTGTTGCGTAGAATGTAGTGTCTAAATTTCTTCACTCCTCTGACTAGGGCGTACGCCTACTTTTCAATATTGTGATAACGCAATTCAGCATCCTTGAGGGGAGCACTCATGAAGGTGATCAGATGCTCATTTCCTTCATCATCCTTTTGGGTCAACATGCTAGCACAGGAATGCTCTGAAGCAAATGAGTAGATGTAGAACGGCTTCAGATAATCTGGGCTAACTAATACGGGCGCCTCAGCAATGGCTCGTTTGATTTCTTCGAAGGATTGTTTGGCATCTGGCATCCACTCAACTTTAGCGTTCTGTTTGAGCATGGCATTGAGAGGTTTGACAATTTCTGTGAAACCTGTGATGAATTTCTGGACAAAATTGATCTTTCCAAAGAAAGACTTTAATTCCTTCTTGCTGCCCGGGGGCTGAATCTTGAGTAATGACTCAATGCATTCAGGATCAATGGAGATTCCTTGCTCTGAGATGATGTGCCCGAGTAATCTGCCTTCGGTCACTCCAAAAATGCACTTCTTAGGGTTGAGAGAAACCCTGAAATCTCGGCATCTCTTAAATACTTTACATAAGTCAGAGACGTGATCACCTCGCTTCTTGGATAATACGGTCAAATCATCCATGTAGATGATTATGCATTTGCCAATTAGGTCTTTGAAGGCGATATCCATAGCGTGTTGGAAAGTGGTGCCAGCGTTGATGAGCCCGAATGACATTCTTCTATATGCAAACGTCCCCCACTTAGTGGTGAACGTGGTCTTGTGGCGATCCTCATATTCTACCATTACTTGATTATATCCAGAGTATTTGTCGAGGAACGACATCATCTGGGAGCTGTTGACGATTTGCAGCACTTCATCTAGTGAAGGCACCAGATAGTTGTCATTTTCTGAGGCGTGATTGAGATTGCAGAAATCCACGCACAATCTGATCTCTCCATTCTTTTTCCTGACCGGGACCAAATTGGCCACCCATGTGGAGTGCCTGACGAGAAAGATGATTCTTGCTGAAAGCAATTTCTACACCTCCTTGTAAATGACAGGTTCTAGGAAGGCATTAATAGGGCGCTGTCGCTGGCGGAATGACCTTACTTCCGTCTTCAGAGGGATGGTGTGTGTGATGACAGAGGTGTCGTAAGTTTTCAAATCTTCGTAGCTCCATGCCACCACATCATGATATCTTTTCAATGCATATGTGATTCCCTTCTTCTCTTCGGGCGTACATACCTTCCCAATAAAAACGTTCTTGGTATCCTCAGCCGTGCCCAGGTTGTGAGCGTTGCACTGGTTGCTTATAGCCTCCTTTTTTGTTTGCCGATCCTAATCCCTAATCTGATCCAGGTCGAATACACGCTCTAGCTGAACCATACCTCTAGGGATCATGTTGGTTTTTAGATTGATAACCCCCTCTATGTCCAATTCAACCTCCTGCGGATCAGCTTCATCAATTATTTGGGCAACGAAGATGTCAGAACTTGTGATGAACTGGAGGATATGCTTGTCGTCCTTAAAGACTTGCAGGTGAGTAACATTATCTGGGACCGATGGCATAGATGTTAGCTCAACGGTGAATTTCTTGAGCCCAGACAAAGAGAGGGGTTGTAGGGTACTAGCTGCTTGGGCTAAGGCATCAGCTGTGCGATTCTGAGCACGAGGGATCAATTGTATGTTGAATGCATCTAGGCCCTCTAGGAGATCCCACACCCTATGTCTATAATTGGTGAGTCTCCGATCATGACAGGAGTACAATCTCCGGACCTACTTAACTACAAGCACAGAATCCCCGAAGACTTGCAGCACTTTCACATTTTTTTTCAAGGCCATAAGAAGGCCAAGGACTAAGGCCTCATATTCTGCTACGTTATTGGTGCAATAAAACTGCAGTCAGTGGGCAGTGAGAAATGTCTTACCCATTGGATTGATGAGTTCGATCCCTGCTCCAGCTCCTTGCCTTGACTTCGATCCATCAAATTGGAGCGTCCAGCATGCGGAGGGTTCCTTGTCTTCGGGTGTGACCGAGCCTCCGTTCCCTTTCGGCTGGATGGTGGGCCTTGTGATCTTAGGGGGGCTTTCCGGGTCGAGGCAATGATCAGCAAGTGGTTCTGGTGGTGTCTCCTTTGGTGTTCCTATCGGAGGAGCAGTGGCTTTCTTAACATGCTCCACCACTGCTTGGCACAAGCAATAGTCGAACTCAGAGTGAGCAGCGTTGTGGACCCTACACCAGTTCGGCAATAAGAGGTCTTGGAAATTCATTCTAGCTCCTAGGCTGAGCTGATCTCTTGCACATTTTTCCATGAACTCCTGGAAGCCATCGAGCAATCTCTAGTTGTCATCTTTATCCGGCTCATCCTCAGCTTCTACCAACATTCCTGAATCTGGGGGCATTTGCGCGGAACCCGCCGAGGGACTACACAATACTAGCAATACTTCATCTGCACGTTCTTCCTGAAGCTCAAGCTCATTTTGGTAAGCAAAAGGGTGATAATTCCCTAAGTCAGTCTCAGCGAACAACATCTCACTGAGATTATTGTATTCCCTGATCATATACTTCATACGGGGTTCACGATCAATACAGATCTGATTTGGCAGCCCCTTCCACGGCAGCCACATGTGAGAAAGGTCAGTGGCTATGTATCCATTCAGCGCCTTGGTGAACTCTCTCCATAAAATAATTCCATAAGCATCAGGAATATCTGCCACTTGGATATCGACAACCTACTGTATCCAGGGGTTCGCAGTAATTTGCATGGGGATGTGATTTATTTTACCTACGATGTTGATCTCAGTTTTGTCCAGCTGGGTGACCTTTCTCTTTGAAGGCGTGGGAGTGATGCCAAGAGCCTTGCATATGGCTAAGGGCATGACATTGGCAGATGCGCCTGAATCAAGCAGGCAGTTGTGCAAATTCTTCCCAAAGACCCTAATGGTAGTCAGGAAAGGGGGAGTTTCCGGTCTCCCTTGGAGGATGCCCACGGGTGTATCCATTTGAGCTATTTGGCCTTGGTTCCTATCACTACCCGTATCCTTGGTTTGCTTAAATTGTTGGTCCTTGGGAGGCTGTCTACTAGCCCTTTCTGGCTCCTTTTCAACATATCTACTTGCCAACTGATTTACGGGCACACCGCTCCTTCTTCCGGTATTGTTCTGTGCTTCCTGTTCTCTCCTGGGCTCCTTAAAGGTTACCCTCTTGACTGGGGTCTCTTGTGTCGTGCTCGATGAGGGAGTCCCATTCAAAACCCTGAAGAAGGCATGCCTTATGGCAGGAACCTTGAGTAATTCGAAGGATGACAAACTAATTTTGACCTTCTTGAACTCTTCCGCCACATATTCACCTATTTGCTTGATTTCAGAGCTAAAAGCTTGGCCTATGGGAGAACTAGGGGTTTGAATCTTAGTTTGCCCAAGAAGATTTTGGGGTTGGCTCTGAGGCTGACCTTGCGGTTGGTTTTGGGATTGGTTTTTGCTGAGGTATTGGGTAGGTATGTGGGGTAGCCCTGGGTTATTACTGGCATTTGGATTGGGCGGAGTGGCGAAATTGTTTGGTGGGGTAGAAGTTGTGAAGGGTCCGCTGGCTTGTCTATTCCTAAGGAAACAAGGACTTGACCGTTGATGGAACATGTGGACCTCATCCACAAATGGCTCTTCTTCATCCACTAGACCGTTATCTACCGAATCAAAAAGCTGAGCTAAAGCTAATTCGTTACTTACCTCTTACGCTTTCTCATCCTCAATAGGGGCGGGCTCGGCTTCGGGTTCGTTGAGATCACCTCGTGGAAACAGCGCCTGATTGACCACCAGACATGAGGAATCGTAGGGCTCCGATGGGACGATGTCCCTACAGTTGGCATTATCAACAGCATTTTGTACGTCCACCTAGAAGATTTCAGTAGCTGTCTGGAACTCAGGACAATCCAGCTCAGAATGTCTACTGGTTTTGTGAAGTCGGCACCATCCGGACAAAGCTGCTTCAGCCAGATACACACCACTGGATGTTTTGTCATGGCCTGCCAATTGATCGAATGGCGTGGGGACACCACCGTTGTTGGGCCTGGTGTTCCATGTGCGTTTTTGCCTCTGAGAAGGCCTCCTTTCTACATTTTGATTGGAGTTCTGCCCCCTCTCATAATTTTGCCCAGAGGAGGTGCCCACTTCATGATTGTCCCTGTTATCTCTATTGTCTCGAGACTCTTGACTATCCCTGTTAAGGTTGGCCTAAAAATTACGTTGGGAGGCCTGCAGCTTATTATTCTGGTTCTTCAGATGCGTCCTCTCTGTGGACATCTTCTTGATCATCTCGGTTAATTCCTCTAGCTTGTCCTTCTCAGCCGCACCTCCAGGCGACGAGGCCAGGTTTTGGAGAAAAGCGAGCGAGGCCGCCGGCTGATTTTGATAGCCCAGAGGAAAGTCCAGTCCCGATAGATACAACGATGCCTGTGGCTGTTGGGAATATTCCTACTGTTGTGGAGCAATCTGAGAGTATTGGTATTGCTGCTGGGGTTGCAAATAGGACGAAGCGGGAGGCGCATAATTCAACAACTACCCGGATGCGACACCATAGGCAATTGAGGCACTTGGTTCATGAGAGGAGTTTGATGAGCAAACGCCTGATTAAGTCCCTGAATTTGCATTGGGTGGGTGACGAGCCTCAAAGAGGGCAGTGGGTCAGAGATATTTTGTCCCAAGTCTGCACTTGCAACAACGGCTTCTGCATAGGCAGCTAGTAGGGTAGCACACGGCGGGCGCATCCTTTTTACCAATGCCGACGTGAGGTTGTCGAGGGCTGCATAGTAGACTGGTAGAGCGGCTGCATCATTATGGACGTACAGATCCTGAAGCCTCATGTGAGCCCGATGGAAGCGATCATTGAAGGAGCCAATAGGTTCGTTGACCTCCCTTCTGATGGACATGAACTGCTGGTAAAGGTCGGCGGGGTTGAGAGGAATCTTGTACTTCTGCAGGAAGGCATTCTTCATTAGGTTCCACGAGGTAATGGATCCCCTCAGCAGATTGATGTACCAGTAGAAGCCTCTTCTCCCAACGAATGCGGAAAGAGGCGACACGCCATGTCCTCGTGATCCACTTGCATTTCGGTAATCGCCGTTTTGAATATCTTGATATTCTCTTCGGCTGTTCTTTGCATGTCGCGGGGATGGAACTTCGAACAAAAGCCCCCCAGATTCTTGGGCATGTCATTGTAAACAGCAAAGTGTATCGGCGAAGGGTTATGCACAAGCCAAGCCATGGGGGGAGGCGGAGGTGGCACTTGCTATTGGAGAATAGGTATTTGCGGCTGTATTGGCAATACGACCACAATGTGGGGCTGCCCTTGAGCTATGGCTGCCTGGACTGCGCCTTGGGTTGAAAGGGCCAGGAGAGGAGCGAACCCCTGGCTGCCGGAGGTAAGATGTGAAAATGCTGTTTGAGATGGTTGGGTTGAAGGTGAAGGCTAGCCAACTGAAGGTGGGGGTGAAATGGAGGAAGAGGAAGAGGCGGCGCTGCTTCCTTGAGCTCGTTTTGCCCTCGTGGGAGGGTGCAATTCTTCAAATTCTCCCTTGTTTGGTGTTGATCGTAGAATCCTTTGAAACCTTTCCGGGGAGAATGCTCTGATCCTATCCAGCTTCACTTTATCCCATAGCTTAGTATTCCGATCTTAGCCCTCCTTCTAGCGCCAGTTCTGTTGATGGTGTTTTTATGCACTTCTCAACACAGGTAATGCATAGGTGCACTACCTCTTTTAAAAGATAATCTCCCACAATCGAATTGCAGAACACTATCCCAAGGTCTCTCGGATGTCAACTCATGACAGTGCTTAGATACCTCAGTAGTTTGATGTGATTTGCTGGAATCAGAAGGCGGCCTTACAGAAATACAAAGTGTGGGCACAAAGCATGAAGTTGGATCTTCGAAAAGGAGTTCTTAGCATGAAAGCAGTTATGTGTTGGCTGTAGGTTCAAACAGCAGTCTCAAACTCCATCTAGTTGTAGATTTGGCTTTATAATGTGCAATGAACCTTGGTATTGTTAAATTTCTAAAAAAAAGGTGGAAAAGAGTGAAGGGGAAGAAAAGTTCCTAAGTCTGAAACTTGCAATGAATAGTGACAATGGAGTTCCTGCAATGGAAAATTTCCTCAAACAATATCCCACTTAACCAGGGATTTCACAGTTTCATGGAAATTGTGCTATCTTCTAAGGGCTGCAAATTTTTTTATCCTTCATCCACTACATACATGCATGAACTAAAGTTAAGTGTTTGGGGCAGCTTTAATCAAGTCCAGGCTAACATTGCACAGCTATCTACCTTCAACAAACAGCAAAAAATATGGACTAAGGGATCATCAATAGTGCAGGAATTTTCATAAACACCAAACAGCATTCCTAAGATTTACCCAAATACAATAAACAGCTAACTAAACAGGAAAGAGATCTAAGCTAAACATCTAATATTAGAGAAGTGAATCAAATGACATGAGAGAAAACAAGGAAATGCACCAAGTCAATGCTATTTCTTATAAATTTCTGCAGCATGTCTTTACAACAACTCAACTCTCACTTTTGCAAATGAGGGGAGTGCTCTATTTATAGTTCTCCAAAAGTCAAATGAATGGCCAAGATTCATTACAAAATAGGGTTTCACCTACCTCCAAATAGATTTACAATTAAAAAAAAATCTTTGTCCTTTCCCTATTTCGCCATCTAGTGGATGACACTATTGCTTTTTCGTCTTGTAGCTAATTACTGTTTTCTTGATTGTAGCTACTCTTCTGGGAGGTCTTCTTCCTTAGCTGGGCTGTCCTCTTGCTCTTCGGAAGCTGCGTGTTCAATGTACTTGAGGATGACAGCCTGGAGCTTGTCTACCTCAAGGATTTTACATCTCAATGCCTGGTAGCTAAATTCTTTGGCGTTCTTGTCCAACCGCTTCCAATCCTCGTCATACTTTGAGCCTTGGTCTCTGAATAGCTCTGATCGATCGAAGGCACGGGTAGCGAAACTCAGGAAGTCCGTTGTGATATCTCCGACTATCCCATCCTTCATCTTTTCCTCAAAGTATGGCTTGATTTTTTTGGCGTCCAATTGTACCGCGGGCATATCATGGCCCGTCATTAACTTAAGGTACTCGGTGCATTCTACCCGGATCTCCTTGATCCACTCTATATCCGGATCTACCTTGTTCAGGATCTACTCCATCCTTTCCTTCCGATTGACAAGGTCTCTGCACCATATGTGCACCAACCAGTGATCCTCTTTTTTTAGCTCTAGCTTTTCTTCCCACGTGTTTTCTGGCATCTAAAGGATGGCTTCAATTTTCGGGGCAGTGGAGTCCTAGATTACAGGGAAGTTGGTGCAGAGTTTCTTCGTACCCTCTAGGGATTGGACCAGATCCAGGAAGTTGTTGGCTATCTACATAGCTAAGCTGATCCCATTGTTTCTGATGCTTATGACCTATTGGAAACAATCCTCAGTGGTCCTCTCCAAGTTCTTCCTCCTTTATAGCTTATCTATCTGCTCCTTAGAGAGTAGTTGCAGTGTAGCTGTAGAGGTAGTGGGCAAGTCATCTACTGAGGACCACTCCTGAATATAATCGGTCAGGGCCGCAACCTGCGCCTTGAGCTCGTCCTTGGTGACCTTGTCCTATTTGATTAGATGCACCACCGTGGCCACTGACTCCTCCAGATGTTCGACCTTATGTTCCCTAGTTGCTATCCCTAGGTCAATTGTAGAGATTGTAGCTAACTCCGGCCTGGCCAACAGTTGGTGTTGCTACTTGTGCTGCCTGGGAGCCAGAAGCGTCCATGGTTATCTTGGAACATAACTTATTCTTCTTCTCCTTCTTTGTTGTGGTTAGGGATCGAGCCAAGATGGCTTCCAATCTTGATCTTGGGTCTGTCGGAACTGGGCTTTCCCTTTCAAGCATCTTTTCCAACCAGTCGGGCATGGTAGATTTGTCCTTGGGTGCATCATGGCTGCCTTCACCCTCTTCAGTTAGAGGCAAGACTTCTGCCTCCTTTTCCTTTTGAAGCTCTTCCTCCTCTTCGTTAGAGTCACGATAAAACACAAGGCGTTTAGCGGGTGCCTTGGTAGACAACATCCAGGTGGGATCTTCTTCTCCCGCCACCTCTTCTTCTTTCTTTTCTTCAATAGCCTCGGCCTCGGGGCTCTTCACAATATGGGTCTCGGCCTCAGTGATATCCCTTTTAGGTTGCTCTTCTTGTGGCTGTCCCTCTTCACCATGCGGCGACTGTTCTGCCTCCTCCTCAACATCCTTTGGTTGCTAAGCAACTCTTCTTCAATGTCTTCATCGAAAACCCAAATAATTTCCTTGGAACCCGGGCCATCCTCTTCATCTCCGCTCTCGGAAGATCCTGTCTCTTCTTCTTCGTAGGCCACCTTATCGATGGTTCTGTGCTTGTATTCGGGGTGCTCATAGTAATCATCGGCCTCTTCCTCGATAGGCTTCGAAGCTTCCTGTTCCAGCTCCTCCAAGTCTTTGGAAATCTGCATTGTGGCCTCCATGGCCGGTGGACTTGTTGGCGGTTTGCAAAGGCTGAGCTGTTGCGAGGGCTTGAGGGAGGGCCGCCTAGAGTGCGGGGTCCATTAGGATTTGCGAGAGCTTAGGGGGAAGACTCTGCAGGTGCCGTGTAATAGCCTCGGGCATAGTGGAAAGGGGAAGTGGTCCTGCTAGAGCAGGAGTCGATATTGATTATTGACCCGGCCGGGGGTGAAGAGGCAAGGTGAACAGAAATGTCCACTGCCTATGGAGATGAGGCGATTGCGGCCTGAGAGGCGGGCAGCACACCACTCGGGGGAGGAAGGAGCAAGGGAGGCTGCGCCTCTGTTGTGATCACTGTCCTCTTGAGCTTCTTGGGAGATGAGCCTCTCGTTTCCTTCGTTGCTTGTTCTTTGGGGTCCGCAGACTATGTTGTTTCTGCTTCTTTTCTCTTTTGGGACCTGGTGACGGGGGCAGACTTGGAAGTCTCACCAGCTGATGTAGAGGCCGCAACGTCCTCCATGGCGCTTAGCTCGCTCTTGAGTGCTTCATATGTTAGAGCCACCCCCTGTTGCTTTATATGTGCTACCTGCCCATCAACCCATTCCCTAGTGCGAGCTATAATCGGCTGGGTGATAGTATCCAGGTCCTCGACCTCTTGCTCATCCCAGTCGATGGAGGGGATTGCCAGGTCGGCAACCGCAGGCTACCTCGGGTGCACAAGGGTGGACTCATCCTCCTCAAGTTGATCAGGCACCGGAAATAGCTGCACCCTCCTCAAAAACTGCACGGTCATGCACATGTAGTGTCTCATGCGGACCTCCTTGTCATCTTTACAATCTGCCTAGAAATCTTCGACATGGTACTTGTGGGCATACGCCGGTCCTAGTGCCTTCCTGACATGGCCATGTGGGTCCATTCGTGGGCGAGTCGTGTACCATTCAAAGTTGTATTCTTTAAGTTCCTTCTCTGAGTTGCCAGAGCATTGAGATGTTTGTAGTCGATATAGGCCCTGGCCGAGGGTCATGGGATAGGGGATCCCTGCTACGTGCTAATGGCTGAAGACCGTCTAAATATGTTGGAGCTGCCAGGAAAGCTCTAGGATAATGATCTGGTCATTCGGGTATCTTGGCAACTTGTTCGACCGTTCCGTGAATCCTTGGGTGCAGATGTAAGTGAACTTAGGGAACTGAATGAATAGGAAGGCGTACTCCTTTAGGAGCACCCGGGTGCTGTGGGATACCCTTCTCTCGAAGTCCCTGACTATCAATCTAATGACGTGGCCAATGAAGGCGTCATTGACCCAGCAGTACTCCATTTTGAAGTTGCGGTATTGTAGTTGGGGGTATCAGTCAAAAGGCTTGAGCCCTCGTTTGTGATCCTAATCCGGCGCCATAAATAGCCCACTATATTGTCTCTGACCTGCCAAGGAGTATACCAGGTACGAGGTCATGTAGAACTTGGAGCTTTTCTTGACATTTACAAACTGCTCATGGAAGCAGTTGATGATGATACTCCCCCAGTCGAATGAGATCTTAGTTTTCACGTCCTCATTTCCTCGTATGATCTGTTCAATGTAGTAAGTCATCCACTCTTGGAAGTAGGCGCTACTGGGAGACCCATGACCCTGCTTAGCATAGTCACCAAGTCATGATAATCTTCCTGAAAGTCGCTGCGGAACAGTTCCTGGGGAACCTTTGCAGCGCTGCCCCATTTCTCCTTAAGCCAGTAAATGTTAATTGACTTCTTGCAACCCAATGGATTGGCATCCCACGCCGCCTGACACTGCTCCAAAGTGGGGACCTGCATATGTGGGAATGTAGGAATGTGAAACATTTTAGTGATTCCTTCTGGAGACATGTCGATGAGGATGTTTCCCTCCTTGTCCATGATCGTTCTAGTGTCCATTTGGTAGGCTTCTCTGCAAGCCATTACTAATTCCGGTGCTATCAGAGACGGAGGGAAGCCGACAGCTTTGGCGATTCCACTTTGGCGTATCAACCTGGCATTCTTTGTCTTAGGGTCGACCTTGACCCTCTGGGTGAACTCATCTATGTCCACCTGGCCAATATTGGTATCTGAGATCTCTTTCCAGTCAATCGAGACCTTTTACTGGAGCGGTTCACCCTGAAATTGGAACTTCATCTGATCTTTATCATCTTTTCCACGAGTGGCCCTTCTGGATTTCTTGCCCTTGTCCTTTTCGGTGGAGGCCCTTGAAGTTCCTGCAGCCGATTCCATATATCTTGCAAGCAAAGGGCGAAGTCAACACAACAAAACATCAACAACATTAATGTTAGTCCATATTATGAGCATATCATCTAAATAACCATTTAAATACATCATAAAATTTATCCTTAGATGATATCAATGTCATTTTAGAGAATTTGGACAATCCGGGCCCAGAGGGCCGGACTTCCCTGATAGGAATGCTGTCAAGGAGGGAAAACAAGACCGAAAGTTCTCGGAGACCCCCGTTGGCCAAATTTTGGTATTTTAAGAGGCCTAAGATGGAGAATGGCAAGATTTAGGACGTGGGTCGAAGTTAGATTCTGAATTTAAGTCGGTTTGGATTAGTTTAAGGAACTTCGGAGGTTTCAGGCTGGAAGGCAGTTAAGGGGCAGTCGTTTGGGACGACGAACAGCGGGCGGAAGTCCGGATGAGGAAGTCTAACAGCGAAAGTCCGAAGGCCGGAGTCCGGGAGGTAAAAAGACGGCCGACATGAGGTTCGGTTTTACAATTAGACCAGACGGCACTCAGAGTGGTGGGGCCCGGTGGCCGGGAGGATGCGAGCTGATGACCGCCGCATGATTTTTGACCATTTTGAATGGCGGCGGCGAGGAGAAGACTAGAGCCTGGAAGGCGGGGAGCCGACAGAGGTTCGCCATCGAGAGAGTTTGCAACGTTGCTCAGCGGCGACATCAAAAGGCGGCCTGGAGCCCGGGCGGCGGGAAGATGAGAGTTGCGGTCCGCCGCATGAATTTTGCGATGATTTGAACGGTGGCGACGGTAGGGAATTTGAGACCTGGCGACTGGAGAGACGGGAGACAACGGCTGCTGCGAGGTTTCGGCAGTGATCGGGCGACGGCGGCGGTGAAGGCACCTCCGAGGCCCAAAAGTCGGGCAACCGGAGGGGTTCCGCCGTGGACGACGGCGGAACCGTCATGGAGTTCCAGGGACGGAACTCCAGATGGCCGGGCCCGGAGGGTCCCGGGGCATGGCAAAGTTCAAGAAAAATACGGACAGACAACAGAAGCCTGGGATCAGAAAGGCGGGCGGCAGACTCGACAGTCAGGGTGAGATCGGGGTCCGATTGGCGGGCGGCTGGGTGGCCTAGGCAGTTTGGTGCGACGAAATGCCAAGGGAAACCCAGGAAGGGAAACCCGATTCACCGGGCCCGGAAGGGTGGAATTCCCTCAGGATTTCTATAGTTCTGGATTCCGACGGCGGTGGAGGGTTTCAGGCCTGGCAAGGACCTTTGCACTGCGCGAAGAATGCCCACGATGTGGACAAGTCCCGAGCCGGCGGCGAGGGCAATTCTGATGGGTTCTGGAAATTTTGAAGACATGGGTTATGGGCGCGATGGGGTGTTGTTTAATTTTATGCAATTTAATTTATTGTTCAATTTAACAAAATCCCCAAAAATGATCAAAACGATGGGAGGGCAAATGAGGATGGCCTACCTGGGATACGTCAAGTCGGGAGGTGCGGAAACCACTGGAAATTGACAGAATGCGGTAGACTTGGACGATCGAGATGCGGGGTGAAAGCGGTGGGCTCCAATTTGATCGCTGCTCCAGTTTACTTCAATTCACAATATGAAAATGATGGGCAAATTTGGTCATTATATATTCCAGGTGCCATTAATGTGATCATTTAATGCAGGTACGGATGCGCCAAAAGTTGGTGAAATTCAAATTAGGTCAGCGGCGGTGGATGAGACCCCGAGGCCCGGAGGCTGGAGGGACGCGAAACGACGGCTGCCATGAGAATTTGTGATGACTAGGCGACGGCGGCGACGGGATGTTTGGGGCCCGGAGGGCGGGGAGTTGTCGGGAGTTCGCCGCCGAAGACTTCGCTTTGCGTGGGTGGCGGCGGCGGCGAGCAACACCCCGGGGCCTGAGGGGTGGGCGACCGCTGGAGAGCCGTCGTCAAAGATGGTGATCTTGGGACGGAAGTCCGGATGAGGACTTCCGGAGCCCAGGGCCTGAAGGAGCAGGGGCCATCCAGAAAATCCCCGATGAATTCCGAACGGAGGATGGCAGGGCAGGCTCCGGAGGGCGGAAAGACGCCCGGGGAACGCTGCAAAGGGCGGCGAACAGGAAGGGGAAACCCGCTAAGGGAACCCCGGAGGCCCGGTCCCGGGGGGGCCCAAGGCCGTCCAGAGCCAAATGAAGCCAAAGGAACCCACAAGGCCCCGGAGGGCAGCAAAAACCAAAAGGGAAAGTGCAGTCGATTTTAGGATGAAACCTTAGAGCAATATCGACCATGCGGAACATCAAAAAAAAAGGGACACGTAAAATGAGGCGGCGCCGAAAGACCCGACAAGGCGAAAGAAAAGAGGGTCCCTGTTCCGAACGGGGCGTGTGTGCTAAGAGCACAATAATTATTATTCATTTTCTATTTGAATTATGACTAAAGTCCTAATTGATAGGCTGATTGAAAAACATGTATAGCTTTCAAACGGTATCACATTTTTTGAATCCAAAATGTGTGTCACATTCTATGCTTCCTATACTATAGGATTAAAAAAAGAAAAATTGAATTTCATGACGTTTTGACCAAGTTAAGGTGCTTAGACATACGAGTTTTTATATTTTTTAAAAGTTGTAATTAAAAAATCATAATTAATTATTTACTTGGAAATAAATTACAAAAAATTATGCATCACACTAGGACATGAGTCCTCTACTTATATCTAAAATATTATCATTTTATTGTGGTTAGGGTGGTCAGACAGACACCTACTTCTTATTTTTTCCCTAAAATTTAAGTACTACTGCATTGAAATTTCAAATTTTCACCAAATAGATTTTGCTTTTAAAAAATAAACCTAGTAGTTTATAAAGTACATTCAATTTTCTACAAATTCTATTCTTACATATTTTTGAAAAAATATAGATAACTTATTCAAATTTTTATGTCAAGTTTTCTAACTCTGATTTTTTTGAATTTTTTGCCACTTAAGTGCCTATTTTTTCCATGATGATCCTGCACATACCCTCATATACTACAGGAATGTTCTCCGCTAAACATATCCATTTTGTTCTTCAATTGTCCTCAACCAATCTCTCAAACTTTCTCCAATAAACTATGGTGGATAATTTAATGCAAGTGCAAGTGCTATGAGCAATGGAGGTCTAAACCTCATTCCTACCCAGTTTATATTCTTCTCCTCAATGACATGTATTAGGGATCTCACTATTGTGAGGCTCCAAGTGATGTTTCTTGGAGAGATTGGGTCTCTCCTCCTGAGTGATGCTAGAATGTTACTATACCTTTCCCTGGTTGTAATTAAGACTCTTTGTGGGAGGTTCTCTTGAACACTTCTAAAAGCTCTAATTCTTTCATCCAAATTTCTTTTGTAGACAGGTTTCACATTATTTTCTTGTGCTAAATATCTAAAGGTGGCTCTAAAAGACATAGACCAAGGTGTTTCATTCCTCATTGGAATGCCTAATCTCACTTGTGCCTCCTTGTACTGGTCTATTCTGTTATCCCACTCAACTTGATTTTGTTACAAAGGCACAAAATCTACATAATTTGAAACTCCCCAATGTAAATATTTAGAAAAGACTGTGGAAAATTACCAAGAATGAAGCCATGCTGAAAAATATTCGCACATTTGGTTTTGAACTATAAGATGGCTATTGTAGAAATCCTCAAGAAATTCTCAGTCATCATTATTAGTTGTCTTTCTTTTTAAAACCAATTGATTAATTTTTGAATTTAAAAACCTTTCCCTCAAGAAGAATGCATATAATTTCGAAGGTTTCCTCATTGATAACATTGCAGAGGGGAACTCTACTACTTGTTGCAATCTTTCATTCCCCTCATCTCTCTCTTTTTTCCAGCGACTAGTTTTGGCTCTTCAATTGGTTATTCTCATGCCTATGCTTGAGTGCGGTAAGGGAGAGGTCTTTCCTTGGAGCTAATGAAGTAGATGCTTCAAGATAATGTAATCTAATTGACTATTGTTTTAACTCTTCTTTTTGTTGCAACTCAACTTTCAATCTTGCTATTTCTATAGCATCAAGCCCTGTTGTTTCCTCTATTTGAGCTAATGCTTGTACATTAGCCTACTATAAGGCCTCTTCTGTTTGAATTAATTGTGTTTACAAAAAATTTCTTTGTCTATCATCTCCTTCTCTAGTTTGTCAATTTTGGACACAAATTTTGTCGTTCTTCCTTTATTCTTAACTTTCCTCCAGAAATTGCATTCTCTTTCTTTTCTCATCTAACTCTTCCTTCATTCTAGAAATTTCCATAGCTTTAGCCATATCCTCCTCCTCCTCCTCTTCTTCCTCTTCTTCTTGCAATTGAGGGTATTTTTGTTGTTCAATTATTGGTTCTTTTCCTTTTCTTCTTCTAAAAACCAAAACAAGTGGTGATGATGATTCATCATACTCTCTAATAGGGTTATCTTCTTCTGTCATATCAGGGGACTATTTTTGAGATGGAGAGCCATGAGACACTTGAATAGGGGTTTTTTTTGGAGATGGAATTGGGGATTCAAGAGGACTTTGAGGCTATTTAGGACAATAAGCAAGCTCTTGGATTTGCTCACTATTTTTCAATGCATCTTGAGTGGTTGTAGGGGTTTCAACTGGTTTTTTAGGGGAAGTTAGAACATTGGTGTTAGCATCAGCAATATTATGGATTTCTTATGGTGATGCATGCCTTTTTCTTTTCACTGTACTTCGGGTTTCTCTTTCAATTTCCAATAGCCTTTTGTTTCCCTTTTTCTATACATTTCCGGAAGCTTTCCCTTTCTCAATTTTTAAAATTTTCATAGTTGGAGTGTTCCTCCCGTTTTGACATACTTTTTAGTTGATTCTGCTTGATAGATGCTTTAGATTACCTTGATACTATGTTCTTCTTTTTTAGCGGTGATTTTGGATACTATGTTGTTTTGATTTTGTGGATGATACATTGACATCCTGGTTATTTTGTTATGTTGGTTCGATGATACTGTGATAGATCCATTCATGATATGGCTTATTGGTTATTATTATTGCTTATGTTGTCATGTTGATATCATTGTATATGATTGATCTTTCTTGTTTGTGTCAGTGAATAAGAGAGTGTAGCATTACTCATTCGTGAGTACCCTGCTACGCTGCATTTCTTATTCACAGTGTGTTTTCTAACACGAGTTTATATATACATGTTTTAACCTTGATGTTTTCTTGTAGACACAGGTACCGGGTAATGGCTCCACCTACTTGTTAGGTCTGAGCATACCCTAATTCATCATAAATATGTTGTCGGAAGTATTGACAGGTCCTTTTAAACCATTGTTCGTTTTCGAACGAGTATCTCTGTGTTACCCATGTAGCCCAGTTTGTCTTGTCGTGTTCAAATATATATTGTTTTGTGTTTGCGAATATAATGTTTAATTTTATTAAATGTTTATTAATGTTTTATACCTACGTTTGTGATTTAATTTATTAAGTTAAATTAAATAAGTTGTTGAATTTATCAGTGAAAGTTATTCCTTTGCGATGTTTTAATTAAAATATTATTATTGCTGATTTAATTGTGCAACTTGAATTATGTGAAATAGATATTTTTAAAGCAAGATATTTTCGACGAGATAAGAATCCTTGATTGTCAGTTATAGGTCTGTTATGATATTTTGAAGAATGTGTTGAATTGAATGAGTTATTTACAATGCGAATTGAACTATCAGTTTAAAATTTGATGATTGAAATTGAATTGCATGAATTAATATCAAAAAAGGGGGATTTGGAATTTATTGAACATTCACGGGAAGAATATTTGACGGCAGCAGTTTTTAGCAAAATTTCAGTACGACAATTGTTTCAGAAGAAATTTTCTTTTTAGATTCTATTTTCAAGCATGATTTGAAACTGATTGATTTGAATCTCGCCGTTGAAGTCTGGAAAATTAATCAAGGAATAGCAAAGGTTTCAGAAATTCGTTTCAGCTCAATTTCCAGATTAACCAAGTTTTCTTCTTTTTAAGTTTTAGTAAATTTCTTCTTTAAACGTTTGGAAAGATTAATGGTATATCAAACCTGCATATAAAACAGAGAAATAGTTAGAATAAGCAGTCAAAGATTATTGAAAATATTGTTAAAATTTAAATGCTAAGAAAACAATGAAATGGAGTTTAGAGTAAATTCTTAGATCTGAAAACAGAGATTGAATTTGCCTATATATCTGTTGACTTATACATATATCTAATTTCGCGTACTGAATGAGTCTAAGTAGTATTTTAAAGGTTGAAACTCTGAAGTTATAGTTATCATCTCTTTTATTTCGTTCTTTATGAAAACTAACAAAATATTGTACAGTTATCATCTCTTTTATTTCGTTCTTTATGAAAACTAACAAAATATTGTACAATTATATATATATATATATATATATATATATATATATATATTCATTCTGTTATATACGGGGACCCCATTCACAATCTGCACCGTAAACAGATACACTTCATTTATGTTACCATTTGCCTGAGTTTCTTTTGCCCAATCGTGCACATAGTTGAAGGACAACATAAAGAACCTCATGTCGGATTTAGGATACCTGCAGATTGATATTCTTTTGTGGAGTCTCTACTGAAATTTGTCATAGGAAGTTACTGCGCAGCCTGCCTGGTGAAAACGGTGTTACCGTTGTATTATATTCATTTTGAATAAAAGGAAATAATATATATGGTTTACTAATCCATTTGATATTCAAACCTCCTTACTTAAGAATGCGCGCAGCCTCTGAAAGGGATTAGAGTGGGATTTATCTATGAAAAAGTCCCTGTGAGTTTTGTTCATGAAAACGTCCCTGTACGAATTTAAATTGTTTTCCATCCGTTATCATCCATTTTTTTTTAGATTTTTCTTATACCAGTTTCCTGCGTCCAGATTTGACTCATCTGCGTACAAGTTTACTTCTTCATCCTGGTTTTCCTTCCCTTATAAATTGTTTCACCTGAGTCTTCAGCGCTGCTTTATATCAGAAGAGTGTCTGATTCTTGAATATTATCTAGTTATATTATTGTTTGATTTCCCAGGCAAATTGGAACAAAAGCTTGGTTTAAATGTAAATCTTAATAATGAATATTGTATATTCGTGGATGTAAAATTGACTTAGCGCAGGAACTTGAAGTCACTAGATGTTATAATTAATGGGTATGCATGGTGCAAGGCGTCATAGCTATCCTTTGGAAGGTATGATTTTTCCTTATTTTGAAAACTATTACTTAACTAAAAAGTAACTTACCTTTACATGCATAAATCAGATCTCATGCGTTGAATGCATGAAGTTCTAGTGGTTACGCATAGTTGTGATATTTATTTAGGAGCTTATACTTGTCTTTAGTCCAACTTGCGATGCATGCATAAATTAGGCAGTTTCCTTAATTAGAAAATCTTGATTTATAATCTATCTAATGTTAGATATTATTTATACACAAGTGTAGTTAAGTGTAGTGTAGTTAAGTGTAGTTTTGTTTTATAAGTGAAAATGTTTATTTTATTTTATTTTATTTTCAAGGTAATTGTAGTATAAAATATAGAGATGTTGTATTGTTATTATATAATGATAGTATATACAATTCTTGAAAATCATTAGAAATATAACAATATCTATAGATTATTTGTAATATAAATTCTTTATTTAATGAAATTAGTTAAATGTGATTGTCAGTTGTATTCACACAACATTAAAAAGTTTATTTATATTTTATCAAAACTAGTGAATTAAAATTTGTATTATAAATTCAATACACTTCAGTTTATGATCATTTCTATAGTTCTTTTTATAAGGAATTTAAAATTTATGGAGATTGATTTACGGTAACAGTTTGGTGATGTATACATTTGTAACATTATTAACGTATGTTTCTTTTCCCTTAAGACTAGGAAAGTGAAAATCACCATAACAAGTTTTTTAATCTCTAAACTGTGATACTCAATTGTTATGTTTTCCTTATGTGGGGGTATAGCTTTGTATTATTTTGTGGTCTTTCGAAGTGACATCATAGAGATTGTGATTTGCCCCTAGTGAAGGATGTAAACATTCTGGTTTTGATTTTTGTGCTTGATAGCATCCCCTAGATTGATTTTATGTTGAGTCATGTTATAGAAGAGTGGCTTGCGGTAGGGGCCGAAATCCAGAAGTGATTGTTTGGGTAACCTATCATAGGTGTGATAATTCAGTGTAAACCTAACTAATGTATTAGGGGTTGGGTAGTTGTAAACACTAATTCAGATAATGTTTTCCTCACCTACTTTCTTAATGCTCGTTTAGGTTGAGAAAAGGCTGAGAAGGTCTGGAATGGCAAGTCACCATCTTGTCATCTTGAAAGATGTAACGAATCCACATTAGTCTGCATAGGGGCCAAGAATCGGTAGAGACTGCTAGCGTAACTCTTGGAGAGGGCCGGTAGTCTAGGAAGATTCACCAAGGTAACCTATCCCGACGATGTGATGACACTCTTAGTCTATATCATGATGATGTACCATGTGTTCAAATTTCTATTTGATATAATTTGATACTGAGCTTTTATCTGTTTTGATTTGTAATCGTTATGTCGTGATGTGAAATGTACACCCCATAAATGTGATGTTCTGTCTTCATTGTTTGTGGACATGTCATTATCTCCTAGCACAGAGGGAGTGGACCTTTGGGTTTCACATGGTAGGGAGGAAAGCGTGCTTTATCCTCTTTGTATTTTCTTGCAGATGATCCTATGCTTGCAGCAGGTTCCCGTTACTTCTATGTTCGTGCTTGATGATGCGGAGCATGTTCGTGGATATAGTGTCAGATGTAATATGAACACTGTCTATTATGTATAAGAGTGTATTGATTGTACCATCTTTTGATGTATAGAGATTCTTTGAAATCCCACCTTTTGTAATCTAAACATTTGGGATATATGATTGTATGTAGTTTTCTAAACTGGATCTTACATGAAATTAAATTTGTACTTATGTTGATGATAATGTGTTGAGTTTATTTGCTAATATTATGTAACGTCTTGGGAACTTTATAATAGTTGTGTAATCTTTTATTGAAAAAAATAAATATTTGGTTAACTTTGTTTTTTACACTTTGTTATAACGTAACTAAGGCGGGGCGGGGCATTACAACAGTGGGTTCCTTTTTAAGATTTATTTCCAATTTTTCCAATGGGGCTTGATAGAAATTCCAACCACACCTCTTTTCCACACTCCTTCATGAAATGATGTTTGATAATCAAATGAATTAAGCTATGGAATTTAATGGATGAAACTCCTCTAGACTTTACCCTAGCTACCATAGAGGAGATTTTTGTGAATAAAAGGGAAGAAAGATTAATTCTTGTAGAAGGCCTTATGTTTCCATATCTTAAATGTGTGAGCATACACTTTCTTGGGCCAAGAATTGTGCCGTACTAACCCTTGCACGTGAAAATTTTCATTAACTAGGTTACATTATGGCTATTTTCCATTGTTCTTCCAGAGTACTGCGAGCAAATCCCTTTTGACTCCCTTTATGTCACTGGATTTATGGTCCCCTTCCTAGTTCTTCATGGAATGCAGACACTAATTCTTCAAAACTCACATGTCATTTGTTCACTGGCTCACCTTTAGCTAGAATTTTAGAGAGCTCACTAATAACAATAGGGGTGATTTCAATCACTTCCCCTCTTACCCTGGTGGCATTTACGCGAAAGTTCATAACAAATTCCTCAACCAAATCAAGTTTGAATCCTTCGTACATATGTATGAACTCAAGCCACCCTTCCTTTCTCAACAATCTCTCCATTTCATGATCTAGAATGAAGTTTTCCAGTTTTGAATTCCTTTTCTGCCCCATTTTTCTTTACTTTCGCAATTTTTATTTGGTGAAGATTTTGAGTAGGTTGGGACCAGCAAGGATGTTGGGATTTTGAGGACAGATAGGATGTTCTGCATGAATGACTTGGTGAAGATGTTAAGTCCACAAGGGCCTAGTAGGAAAATAATGATGCTTGGGGTAGCTGAAAACTTTCCCATTTCCAAACATAGCACAAATTTCAAAAAATACTTGAAATGAAACTTGATGAATGTCACGTCTCATACTTTGATGTTATTTTGACCATGACTTACTTTGATGCTATTTTGACCATGACTTACTTTGATGCTATTTTGACCATGACTTGCTTTGATGCTGTTTGACCATGACTTTGTGGGATTTAATATATAAATTATGATACGTGTTAGAGCAATATAATATAATACAATGCTTTGATGTATGGGAATGTAGAAAAATAATTGTTTTCTTTCAGAATTATGAGTGCATTTTATGTAAAATAGGAATGTTGATTTAATCATTGTTTAAATTTATATTTCTACATTGGTTACTAATACACTTTCATTTTTGCACGCCTGAGTGCATTTGAGTTGCAGGTGATCGAAGGCCAAGAGTGTGATTGAGGAAAAGAAGGTTAGCTTCCCGACAGGGTAAAAGAGGAGAAGCTCTCGATTACGCACACACCACTTAAAATAATGTAGCTGCATTAGGTCATGTTTGTTTTCAATATGATTGTTTGAAATTGATTAGCAGAGCAAAATTAAAATATAGTTTATTTAGCCTTTAAAATTATGAAAAGAATATTGTTTATTCTATTTTAATTTATCCCATTTATTTTTGTGCATTAAAAAGGAAAGAAAATCTGATTTTAAAAAGAAATAAAAAATATAGGAAATTAAAGAAATAAATCCAAGCAAATAATAAAGAAAAAGTATTATGTTTGCATATAATGAAATAATTGGTTTATATAAAAGGGAAATATTTCTGTTTGCATATGGTTATTTTTTTCCAAAATAAAAAGGAATAAACAGCCTGAGAGAACATTGGGCTCTGGAAATTTTATCTTAAAACCAACAATGCTATTGGCATGTGGCAATCCTTAGAATTTGCATGAGAATTTTATCTGTCATCTGGAAAGACCTTGCATGATCCTCGAAAAGAGGAATAGAGCTTTAAGAGAGAAAAGAGAATTTCCATTCAGGGATATCCGAGAACTCTAGAAAATCGGCGACAAGAAGGTATTACTAGGCATCTGCACTGAAGAAGAAAATTGCCAGGTTCTTTTCATGCTTTGCTTTCATTTAATTTAAAAATTACAGTAAGGAAATTGAAGGAATGGAATGCATCATTCCATGATATGAGTACAAACAACTGAGAGATCATTTCTAATTTTGTTTCTGAATCTGGGTAATGGTTTACTTTTTATTGTTGCAATATAGAATACCGAATCTTTTCTTCCAGAATTAGGGTTTCGTTCTGTTGCAAAATCTGCAATTTATTAAACTGCTCCCAATTATAATTGGAAATATATATATATATATATATACATATATATATGCACAGGAATCTGAATTGCCATGCATATATACATATACATATATATATGCATATAATGATTGCATAAAAACTCTGTCAACTGAAATAAATTCAAAATGCCTTTGAGATAAATTCAAATGCAGATATACTGGATGAAATGTCTTCTTATTTTTGAGTTTTGAAATTGTTATCCATAGGAATGAGGAAGGGATTTAATCCCTTGTCCTCCCCATGGGAAGGACGCGCCACTGTGGGAGGCTCGCGCCCTCCACAGGCCGCGGCCTATGGAGGAGGCGCGAGCCCCTCACAGCTCACCCCCTCCCCATGGGAGGGGCAAGGGCTTCCCTGAGCCCTTATGTTGCTCAATGCCAGTAAGGAAACCCTGTAAAATGTTTTTTTTTTGTGTGCACGGCCAGGGAACTTTTGAACAGTCATAAAAACTAGTATTTTCTTTCTTCAAAATTTACACTCAGCTGTATATGAATTTTTACACATACACACACACACACACACACACACACACATATATATATATATATATACATACAAACTTAGCTGTATATGTATACATATATATATATATTTATATATATATACATATATATATCCATGCATATACATACCAAAATGCAAGTTGAAACAAGAAAACCATTTCCAGAAAGTGGTATGAACTCTGTTAAATATACACAAATATCTCAGAAATGTTAAACTAGGAACAAGAACATAATTGTCTATGAGAACCATGTAAACTGAAAATCATCTTGATTACCTTGTCATTTACTTACCTACAGTAGTACAATCCTGAGTAAAGGAATACAACATAAAAATTGAATGCAAGACTATCTTTCAAACCTCTAATATTCTGAATAAATTGCACTATTTTAGTATATTATTAATACTCTGAAACCTATATTAAAATTGGGTATTACACTATCAGTTAGCCTGAACTTGGAAAGAATAAGAAGTACATACTAAAATCAGAAAACACTGTTTCATTCAAACAAATTAATTAAATCTTTCTTTCTAATTGTGCACTAAAAAGTATTATGACTTACATGTTCTTCTTTAAAAATAGAGCTTTTATCCAAACCCGAAAAGGAGTACTTTCAAAAGAGTAAATGAAATCTTACTACTGAATTTACAATCTTGCTTTAAAGGATGCTCTGAAATTCACATTTGAAATTCTTTTTAGAATTAATTGAATGTATGAAACATGTCAGAAAATGCACAACTTTCTGCTTTTGTATTTATTCATACTTTACTTGTGGTAACTTGCGGGACAGGGTGCCGAAGGTGGACCAACAGAGACGGTAGTATTACCTTTTCTAAACTACCATTTACTTGTATTATTTTTTCTTGGCCAAGCACTTGTACCATTGAAATAGATGGGTTTGTTTTAAAAGCCTAGAAACATATATTTATTTGAGTCTTTGCCACCTCCTGTTGCAAGAAATGTGTTAATTTCTCATGTTAGAAATGCATATAGGCATCAGGCACGCATCAAGAGTTCCCTCCTGTTTTACTGTTTCGGTTTGCTAGGCTCCTTTATGTAGGGCTGGGGATTTCTTCAAGTTAGGAAGGAACCCAGGGAAGTCATGGACTTTGTGGTTGGGTGGAAAAGGCACCTGAATCACATTCTTGGCCCCAGCTCGCAAGCAGACCGTTGGTGTCACGGCGGTTGGTGGTTCTGAGTTTTATTTGCTATTGATGTACTTGTATATTATTTAGGATTGGCTTGTGAAGCCCATTGTAAATGTATATGTATTTGACATTCTTTGTTGAAACTTTGAAATAGAAGTATGATTTGAAGGTATCTAATGTAACATTGATTTGAGGAATTAAAGTTTTATGACTTAGCATAGAAAAGATGTTTCTATTGGAATTGTTGATTCTTTCAAGTATGGTTGAATATATGTATAGGAGAAAAGTCATTGAAATACTTATGCTTTGTATAAACTTGATACATTACATTGATATTATTATTATACATGAAATGCAATTTAAATTCTCTTTTATTAAGCTCATTCGGAAGTGTTATGAACAATGTTGATTTCTTGGAAATCTTTTATAATGATTAGTTGAAAATACTCTTAATTTCCCCTTTTATACTGATTTGAACGGATTGAAAACACTCTTAATTTTTTGGGCGCTACATCTTGGTATTAGAGCAGCATGGTTCAACTCTAGGACCTATGCCTAACTACGTATGACGTTGTGTCTTAATCAGGGTGACCTAAAATGGAAAATAGAGTGTACCAGCGAATTGGTGGATCTCATGGAGGTCCCAATGATAAACTAGATCAAATTTTTGGCCTTGCTGCAAAGTCAGAGGGCTAGAATTGAAGAATTAGAACAAGGGAGGCAGGATGGCCATCCAGGATTAAACACAAATGAAACTGATGCTAAACCACCTAGAAAAGAGGAAAATCTAAATAGGGTGGTTGAGGAGTTGGGAAAAGACCTAAAGAAGGTCACTCCTCCAAAGTTTGATGGGAAAACCTTTGGAGATGGGGCAGAAGCTTGGGTTATAGAAATGGAGACGTATTTCACCCTACGAAATTTATCTGATGAAACAAAGGCTGAATGGGGTTCGTATCAACTCACCGGTGAGGCTGCTACTTGGTGGGAAAATGAAAGGGAAGATAAGTAGTTTTTGCATGGGAAGGTAACTTGGGATAAGTTCCTACAACTATTTAGGAAGAGGTGGTTACCACAATCTCATTTTGATAAGAAAATGACAGAATTCCAGGTACTTATATAGGGTGGCATGACAGTGACTCAATATTGGGAGAAATTCTCTCACTTGCTTAAGTACGCACCCCAATACCAGCATGATGAGAGATTTTGAGTTCAAAAATTTATTTTGGGGCTTAGACCTCAAATTGGAAATGAAATAGATCTGCATAATCCAGCCACCATGGATGAAGTTTTTGATTTAGCAATCAAACATGAACACAAGTTGCAACAAGCTGCTAACTATAAGAAGAGCAGGGAAGCCAAGTATGGCAATAAGAAGTTCCAAGGGAATCGTCAAGGTAATAGCAATCAGGGTGGATAGAGCAAACATGACACTCAAGGGAATGAAAATAGGCAAATTAGAAATTTGAAGAGGGATGGTAGTCCTTAGGACCACAACGAAGGAAACAGGAACAATAACAACAAGAGGGGCAACTACAATAAGAGGAATGATAATAACAGGAGAGATTTTTCTGACAAGCCCAAAGCACCTCATGGAGGTTGTTATACCTGTGGTGGCGAGCATTATGCTAGTGTGTGCCCTCAAAGAAATAACAAAAAAAATAACAGGAATCAACATCATATTCATGCAGCGGTTGACAATCGCCAAGCAGATTATCAAGCAACTCCCATCCAGTTATTGGGTAAATTATTTGGATGCCCTGTTTCTGTTCTGATTGATACAGATTGATACTGGTGCTACTGATAGTTTTATAGATCCTCATATTTTGACTAAGTTATCAGTTAGACCAAGGTTTATGGAAAATTCTTGGAAAGTTCAGTATGGAAACCGGGTAGAGAAGAAGGTAGACCAATGCATGTATTTCAGCAAACTTGAACTCCCTAACCTTCAGACGCAGGTGAACTTGTATGTTGCACCATTGGGGTCTTACAATGTGATATTAGGGATAAATTGGCTCTCTGAACATAAGGCTCTTGTGGATTGTGAAGAGAAGTCAATTAAGTGTCTTGATGACTGAGGAAACCAAGTGGAGCTTTGTGGTATTAAAAAACCTTTAGAGCTTAGGAAAGTCTCTACCATGCAGTTGAAAAAGGCAAGTCAGAAGGGATGCACTATCTTTGCAATAAAGGTCAAGGACCTTGATGAGAAAGAATCCTCAATTAATGATCATCCCATTCTAAAAGAATTTGAGGATGTTTTTCCTACTGAGCTGACTGAGCTTCCACCTAGGCGTGTGTTTGATTTTTCTATTGATCTGATTCCAGGAGTAGAACCTCAGTCTAAGGCTCCTTACAGGATGAATACAATAGAATTATTTGAGCTTAAGTCCCAACTAGAAGAATTATTGAAGCAAGGTCTTATTAGGCCAAGCGTGTCACCTTGGGGAGCACCAGTTATCTTTGTGAAAAAGAAGGATGGTACCTTGAGGTTGTGCATTGACTATAGAATGCTTAACAAGGTCACTATCAAGAACAAATACATGCTCCCCCGCATCGATGATTTGTTTGATCAGCTAAAAGATGCCAAGGTATTCTCAAAAATTGATTTAAGATCGGGATACCACCAGTTGAGACTGAAGGAAGAAGACATTCACAAAACTGCCTTCAGAACAAGGTATGGGCACTATGAGTTTACTGTGCTACCATTTGGGCTAAGTAATGCTCTTGCAGCTTTCATGAACCTGATGAATAGTGTCTTCCGAGATTGTTTGGATAATTTTGTCCTAATTTTTCTTGATGATATATTGATCTATTCTAAGTCAGAGGAAGAACATGAGAAGCATTTAAGGATTGTGTTGCAGCATCTGAGGGAACATAAGCTATATGGGAAGATATCTAATTGTACCTTCTTCCAATCCAAAGTGCATTATTTAGGTCATGTGATTTCAGCGGAAGGGGTAAGAGTTTCATGGGACTTGCAGGATACTATAGGAAGTTTGTTTAGGGGTTCTCAACAATTGCAGCACCCATCACTGCACTACAGAAGAAGGAAAAGAAGTTTGAATGGAGCGATAAATGTGAGGAAGCTTTTCAGCTGCTTAAGAAGAAACTCACTACCGCGCCCATTCTAGTTGTGCCAGATCTGAATGGCCATTTTATAGTTATTACTGATGCATCAGGGGAAGGGGTAGGAGCAGTTCTTATGCAAGAAGGGCAAGTGGTAGCTTATGAATCAAGGAAGTTAAAATAGCATGAATTAAATTATGCACCACATGACTTAGAATTGGCAGCCATAGTCCATGCTTTACAAATGTGGAGACATTATCTCTTGGGAAAGCCTTTCGAACTTAAGACAGACCATGCAGGATTGAGATATATCTTCACTCAACCTAATCTCAATGCTCGATAAAGGCGATGGCTGGAATTGCTGAGTGAGTATGATTTTGGGATTGAATATATTAAAGGTAAGGAAAACAGAGTGGTTGATGCCCTGAGTAGAAGAAGGCACCTTGCAGCCATGGTTACCATAAAATCAGATTTCAGGCAACAAGTAGTGCAATCCTCCTTTGGGGATGAACATTATGAAAAGGTGAAACAAGCCCTTGGGGTAAATCCCTCCGATCGTCGATATGAGGGTTATATATTAGAATCAGATGGACTTTTGAGATACCAAGGACGAATGTCCATTCCTAGTTCTGCAAACTTGAGAGAGTTGTTGCTAGAAGAGTTCCACAATGCACCATACTCAGGACATCCCAGTATTACAAAAATGATGCAAGGACTTAGGCCACTGTACTTCTGGCCAGGAATTAAAAGGGATATTACGTCCCATGTAGCCCGATGCTTGGAATGCCAGCAAGTCAAAGCTGAGCATGTACATCCGGCAGGACTCTTATATCCTCACAGGGTACCAGAGTATAAATGGCAGGTTATCACTATGTATTTTATACAGGGGTTACCAATGTCTAAAAACTGACATGATACCATCTTGGCTGTGGTGGATAAATTGACAAAGGTTGCTCATTTCATTCCTGGAAATCTCAAGGATAGATCAATGGTTTTAGCTAGAAAATTTGTTCAAGAAATCTTCCGGTTGCATGGAGTGTCGGAGACGATCATCTCAGATCGAGACACTCGAATGACTTCTAGGTTTTGGATCACATTAAACTCTTCCCTGGGAACTAAATTAAATTTCAGTTCTGCATATCATCCTTAGACTGATGGTCAGACAGAGAGGGTGAACCAGGTAGTAGAAGATCTCCTCCGCATGTACTGTATGGAACAACAATATAAGTGGGAGGAGTATTTACCTTTGGTGGAGTTCACTTACAACAACTCCTACCATGCTTCTTTGGGCATGGCACCTTTTGAAGCCCTTTATGGACGTAAATGTCAGACACCCATTAGTTGGGATAGTGTAGAAGATAGGGTGGTGATTGGCCCTAAGATGCTCAGAGAAATGGAAGACCAAATGAAAATCATTAAGGAAAAATTGAAGCAGGCTGCAGATAGACAGAAAAGTCTAGCGGATAAGAACCAGAGCTTTAGGCAGTTCTTTGCAGGAGATAAGGTCTTTTTGAGGGTTCGGCCGCATAAGAATTCAATCTTTTTCAGCAAGAACTCTAAGTTGGCTCCTAGGTTTGTTGGCCCTTTTGATGTTTTGGAGGTGGTGAACCTAGTTGCTTACAGGCTTGCTCTGCCACTAGCTCTATCCCGGATACATAATGTATTTCATGTTTTAGTACTTAAGCCTTACCATCCAGATATTGCTCATATCCTTGATTGGCGTGCATTGTAGGTCCAGGACCCAGGGGTGATACAGGTGGAACCCGTCAGGATCCTGGAAGAGCGCAACGTTAAGTTGCATAATAGAGACATTATGCAATATATGGTCCAATGGGACCAGTATTCGGTGGATAATGCCACCTAGGAAAATTCTGAGGATATAGATAGAATCTTTCCTCATTTGAGACCTTAGCATAATTATATTTTCTTTTATAAGAGACTTACGAAGTACTAATATCTTAATATTGTTATGTAACTTGCTTATAGACATCGAGACGATGTCTCTTCCCAAGAGGGGAAGGATGTCATGTCTTGAGCATACTTTGATGTTATTTTGACCATGACTTACTTTGATGCTATTTTGACCATGACTTACTTTGATGCTATTTTGACCATGACTTGCTTTGATGCTGTTTGACCATGACTTTGTGGGATTTAATATATAAATTATGATATGTGTTAGAGAAATATAATATAATACAATGCTTTGATGTATGGGAATGTAGAAAAATAATTGTTTTCTTTCAGAATTATGAGTGCATTTTATGTAAAATAGGAATGTTGATTTAATCATTGTTTAAATTTATATTTCTACATTGGTTACTAATACACTTTTATTTTTGCACGCCTGAGTGCATTTGAGTTGCAGGTGATCGAAGGCCAAGGTGATCGAAGGCCAAGAGTGTGATTGAGGAAAAGAAGGTTAGCTTCCCGACAGGGTAAAAGAGGAGAAGCTCTCGATTACGCACACACCACTTAAAATCATGTAGCTGCATTAGGTCATGTTTGTTTTCAATATGATTGTTTGAAATTGATTAGCAGAGAAAAATTAAAATATAGTTTAATTAACCTTAAAAATTATGAAAAGAATATGGTTTATTCTATTTTAATTTATCCCATTTATTTTTGTGCATTAAAAAGGAAAGAAAATCTGATTTTAAAAAGAAATAAAATATATAGGAAATTAAAGAAATAAAACAAAACAAATAATAAAGAAAAAGTATTATGTTTGCATATAATGAAATAATTGGTTTATATAAAAGGGAAATATTTCTATTTGCATATGGTTATTTTTTTCCAAAATAAAAAGGAATGAACAGCTCGAGAGAACATTGGGCTCTGGATATTTTATCTTAAAACCAACAATGTTGTTGGCATGTGGCAATCCTTAGAATTTGCATGAGAATTTTATCTGTCATCTGGAAAGACCTTGCATGATCCTCGAAAAGAGGAATAGAGCTTTAAGAGAGAAAAGAGAACTTCCATTCAGGGATATCCGAGAGCTCTAGAAAATAGGTGACAAGAAGGTATTACTGGGCATCTGCACTGAAGAAGAAAATTGCCAGGTTCTTTTCATGCTTTGCTTTCATTTAATTGAAAAATTACAGTAAGGAAATTGAAGGAATGGAATGCATCATTCCATGATATGAGTACAAACAACTGAGAGATCTTTTCTAATTTCATTTCTGAATCTGGGTAATGGTTTACTTTTTATTGTTGCAATATAGAATACCCAATCTTTTCTTCCAGAATTAGGGTTTCGTTCTATTGCAAAATCTACAATTTATTAAACTGCTCTCAATTATAATTGGAAATATATATAAACATATATATATATACATATATATTAAACTACCATTTACTTGTATTATTTTTGCTTGGCCAAGCACTTGTACCATTGAAATAGATGGGTTTGTTTTAAAAGCCTAGAAACATATATTTATTTGAGTCTCTGCCACCTCCTGTTGCAAGAAATGTGTTAATTTCTCATGTTAGAAATGCATATAGGCATCAGACACGCATTGAGAGTTCCCTCCTGTTTTACTGTTTCGGGTTGCTAGGCTCCTTTATGCAGGGCCGGGGATTTCTTTGAGTTAGGAAGGAACCCGGGGAAGTCATGGACTTCGTGGTTGGGCAGAAAAGGCGCCTGAATCACATTCTTGGCCCCAGCTCGCAAGCAGACCGTTGGTGTCACGGCGGTTGGTGGTTCCGAGTTTTATTTGCTATTGATGTACTTGTATATTATTTAGGATTGGCTTGTGAAGCCCATTGTAAATGTATATGTATTTGACATTCTTTGATGAAACTTTGAAATAGAAGTATGATTTGAAGGTATCTAATGTAACATTTATTTGAGGAACTAAAGTTTTATGACTTAGCATAGAAAAGATGTTTCTATTGGAATTGTTGATTCTTTCAAGTATAGTTGAATATATGTATAGGAGAAAAGTCATTGAAATACTTATGCTTTGTATAAACTTGATACATTACATTGATATTATTATTATACATGAAATGCAATTTAAATTCTCTTTTATTAAGCTCATTCGGAAGTGTTATGAACAATGTTGATTTCTTGGAAATCTTTTATAATGATTAGTTGAAAATACTCTTAATTTCCCCTTTTATACTGATTCGAACGGATTAAAAACACTCTTAATTTTCTGAGCACTACAATGAAGTTCTAATACCCATCAATAATTAGTGATGAATGAAGGGCAACTAATAAATTCTAAGAAATTTGTAGATCCAAACATAAGGTAATATTCTGCAACACTCTAAATTTCTCCATTTTTATCCAAAGTCCTCCAAATTGGATATGTGAGTACCCATTAGCCTTCTCAATAGGGTGAAGTCATCAATTCGCCATAAAAACATAGGAATTATTTGGAATTTGATCAACAACTCCTACAAGAAAAAATAGCAAGAAACCGAGCAAACATAGAGTAGGGAAATATTTTTGGTTGACACATGATTACTTGTGGACCTAGATGCTCATGCAATGCATGGTCCTTATTCTGATGTTTTTATTTGATTAATTTTTAGCCAATATTGTAGAGGTATCACTAACATCATTATATTTGTCAATTGAGGAATAGTCGAGACCTTAGTGTCTAGGATTGAGATAAAATTATTGGTTCTAAAACACAACCATCGATTGATATTATGCTTCCATTCAATCCATTTATGATAATATTATGTCAAACATATCCTAGACATATACTATTATAATTTCAACAAATATAAACATATAAAATTATAGTTTATAAACCATATATATCAAATGTACATAGAGTGAATATCTCAAGCATATCTTACATATATACATAGTGATCGACTTACACACATATACCATATGCACAAGATGACTAGCTAATTCTCATACAAACATCCAATATCCACATTGTGATCAACTCACACACATATACCATATGCACAAGATGACTAGCTCATTCTCATACAGACATCCAATATCCACATAGTGATCAACTCACAAATATTTCATGTATGCAAAGGGTGACTAACTCATGTATGTACATGACTTATATATAGTGTGATTATATCATAAGCATGTTACATATATACAAGGTAACTAGAGAATGCATACATTACATATACACATAGTGAACAACCCATGTAAACACCATGTGGATGGATAAAGACTAGTTGTCATGCAACCTTACTAGATATGCATCTTACATTTTACCTAGTTGACTAACACCTAACCCCTTAATTATATCCTAGATAGAAAAAAGGAATTTCAATGTATCCCCAGCTACATTGTGTTCCATCTATTTTTATAATTCATTGTGAATTGTGATGACAAGCATCCCTTACTACTTGTTTTCATCACTAGCACAAACATAAATATAACAATATACGATAAATAAGACCATTAATATATAAAATAAGAAAATATTAAATTCTTATACAAATCAACTCCTCACAATTATAATTAAAAATAACATAAAACCCTGAATGCAATAAAAAAAGATTATCATCATCTCTTAAAAAATCCAAATATAATTTCCATGGTTCATACATGTGAAAAAACAAATTAAAAAGGATGAAAATAAAGTTTTAAAATTGACACACGTTAAACATCTACTTTGAATGAAAGATAAAATAGATAGAGTTCAATCCTGAATTAAAATAAAAAATAAATAAACATGGAAATGTTTTACTTTGAAATGGTTTGCTTAACCCTTTTATTGTCTTTCTTAAGAGAGAATGTTTGGTTTCTCTCTTAGGATGATTTTAATTTTAGATTTCCATAGTCAATGTTTGAAAAATACATTAAATATGAGATGGAGAACAATGGAAATAAAATCCAATCGCGAGCAAAACGAATGAGTTTAGAGGATCCTTCGTTCACAATTCCTATAACAAATGCTGCACTGACAAGGCTAAACACTCTCCATTTCCTCTCTTCCAAGTATTTCTTGAAACAAGATTCTATCTTTTTCTCCACTTCCTCTCCCCATTGTACTATGTTTATGTTTTTCATAGTTTCTCCAAGACATCTTCCTAGAACTACTGCATCCTCCAAAGTAGAACATGTGCCTACAATGAATGGACCCAATTGCACAGAGAATTAAAATCATAATCCAATATTCTTATTATACATCAAAACCATAAATATTTTATTCTAAAAATTAAATAGATTTATAAATTTAAAATTCATTTTACCTTGACCAAGATCAGGGGTCATTGGATGTAGTGCATCTCCTACAAGTGTCACACTTCCACTTCCTTTACAATGTGAACAATACATCAATGCATGAGCATATGTGTAGATTTATATCAATGAACTGCAGTTTCCTTTCTCCAATTCTTTGATTATCCAGTCAAAGAAGGTATGCACTGTAAAGTTGTATCTCTTATGAAGCAAACTTCAAAGACGTTTTTGTGTCAATTTCAATTTTTTCTTAATTAAAAAGGAACGTGCTTATCGTGTTTAGTTTTGAATGACCATATCCCATAGCTTTGACTGTTATTTATTATCACTGTCATAAACATTGAAGCAAATCAATTAGGAGATATAGATGGCAGTCTAGTTTACGTGGTCCTCTACAGTTAAAGCTGTGACGTTGCTTGCATGACATGCGCAATTGAAACACCAAAGTCTAATAGTCTTTCTCTACAATATATCCAGATTCTGTTTGAGAATTAAAATCTAGTTTTAGGGTCTTGATTTTGACAGAAAACTGTAATTAATATATTATAATTAATACATCAATTTTTATATTATGGGTAAATGTTTTTATGAAAGTAAAATGAATATCCAGTCAAATGAGGTATGCACTGTAATGGAGTTTCTTGGTAAGCAAAAGTCAAAAAAGTTTTTTGGTGTCAATTTCAATTTTTCTTTTTACTGAAAAAGGAACGTGTTTGTTTGTTGTCAGTTTCAATTTTTCGTACAGTGTTTAGTATGTGTAAGACCTCAATTTTGACAGTCAATTGTGATTAATATATTATAATTAATTTATCAACTTTTATATTATGAGTAAATGTTTTTTTTTTTTAATGAGTTGTGAATTGAATCAAGATGAGTTATTGAAAGGACTTAATTCTTTGCATAAATTTCAAATTCTATTTAAAGAATTAAAATCTATTTATAAAACTTCAATTTTGATAGGTCACTATAATCAATATAATATAATTAATATATTGATTTTTAAATCATGAATAAATTCTATTTGATGAGTGTTATGAATTGAATAGAGATGGGTTTTTGAAATGACTCAATTCCTTGTATAAATAAACTTATTTGTAAGACCTGAATTTTCAGAGAAAATTGCATTATAATGAATAGATCATTTCTTATGTAATGGGTAAATACTTTTGATGAGAGTTTTGAATTGGATAGAAATAAGTTTTTGAAAGGACTCAAATAATTGTATATAAAATCGATGAAATTATTACTTCCACAAAAGATGCCACAACTGACAATAAATGACTTCAAGCTACATCCTTCCAACCCTCGCTAGTTATCGTTGAACAACATCCTTCCGAAATGTAACTCTAAAATAAGAGATAATCAAAAAATACTACGAGAACTACAGTGTCTTTAGTGAAATTGTTTTCTTTAATGAAATGGTTTTATACATTATGATGGGCAAGGTCATTGATGTTACTTCTTGCATCATTTAATTTATCAATTATCAAACCGGGTGTGTCTTAGAGTTGTATGCAATAAGGATGTTTCCATAAATTGGGGGTTTTGCACTATAAAGAGTGAACTTTAGTTGCGGTTTAGCCCTATCAAGAGCTGTTAGGAGCTATCAAGATCTTTCAGGAGCTCCCAAGAGCTGATCTTAACAATGAGTTCCTAACTAGTTCTAAGGACTTAATCCTAATTTGTCTCTTAACTAACAATTGTCCAGACTCCAATAACTCAATTCAGACTTCATTTGACTTATTTGCAATTTATCCATGGAAGAATTAAGCTAAAAAGCAGTAACACTAACTTCCATGAACAAATCCCAAACTAACTTTAGTTCTATCTTTCCATAAATCATTATTGTCTTTTCCATTACAACTACATGCATTTTAAAATAACCAATGAATCTAATTCTATGAATAGTAATCAAATCTACAACAAATGAGTGAATATAAATCTACAGCGAAGCATAATGAATTATTCTAAGGATTTAATGAATTTTATCTAAGAATAAGCATTCACATTCACTAGCAACGATTAATAGAGATCTACATTCCTATTTCCAACTGAGATGAGCAATGCAAAAATTAATTAAATCAAAGAAAATAACACAAGTCACCTCCTTCAGTTGAGTAGGCCTTGCTTTTCCTCTAGTGGGACTTAAACAATGAGATTTAGATCAACTCCTTATTTTCATTCCAATTGGACAAAATAGGTGAGTAGTACAAAAGTGTGGATAATTCACATTACAATGCTAAAGAGAAATATTAACCAACTCCTAAACTAAAGCCAAGGATGGATATTTATAAGAATATCCACTTATTTGAATACAAAAACCCTACCAAGATGCAAAACGGTAACAACTAAACTTAAATAGAACCAAAAATGTCATAAGGAAATCCGCCATGTGAAAGTAGATGAACAAAAAGTTCTCAAAATGACTGAAAAATTCAATTTGGAAACATTCATTAGGAGGCAGCTGGAGCGGCTAGGAGCAAGACAAATTTCAAATCCGTTAAACAGGAAGGTTAACACGTCCACCTCATAATATTAGCACTTAATCAACCGAACAAAATCCTTAAAGATAGGATGTAATCAAGACAACAAAATATCTCAACTTGCATAGAAATTTCATCATTAATCTTCATTCAAAATATAGACATTTAATGTAAAATACCATTTCTCATATATACTACAATTAGTTAAATATAAGGAAAAATCAAACAAACTTTCAAGCATATAGTCTACCACCAACATAGTTAATTAATATATAATAAAGTCTTTTAAAACATAAAAAAGATTAATTAAAGTGTCATTTTATGCACTCATCATTTCTCCCCCTTCTCCCGTCAACCATGTCCTCATGGTTGAGGATCTAGTAAATCCCTGTTTCTGCCTTCCAACCAGGTAACTAGACTGCCACAATAAGTCATGGGTATGTGCAGGATCATGATGGGCCAAAAAGTGGCGATATGATGGGTATATGTAGGGTATGTGGCTGACGTTCTTTTTTACCCAAAATTAATGAAATGAAAAGGGTTTTTAAAGGAGATTCTCAGCTTTCCACCAATATAAATTATGCTTTACTTTGAATTTAATAAATAATTATTATTCGTTTTCTATTTGAATTAAGACTAAAGTCCTAATTGATAGGCTGATTGAAAAACATCTATAGCTTTCAAACGGTATCACATTTTTTGAATCCAAAATGTGTGTCACATTCTATGCTTCATATACTATAGGATTAAAAAAAGAAAAATTGAATTTCATGACGTTTTGACCAAGTTAAGGTGCTTAGACGTACGCGTTTTTATATTTTTTATAAGTTGTAATTAAAAAATCATAATTAATTATTTACTTGGAAATAAATTACAAAAAAATATGCATCACATCGGGACATGAGTCCTCTACTTATATCTAAAATATTATCATTTTACTATGGTTACACTACTTCTTATTTTTTCCCTAAAATTTAAGTACTACTGCATTGAAATTTCAAATTTTCACCAAATAGATTTTGCTTTTTAAAAAATAAACCTAGTAGTTTATAAAGTACATTCAATTTTCTACAAATTCTATTCTTACATATTTTTGAAAAAATATAGATAACTTATTCAAATTTTTATGTCAAGTTTTCTAACTCTGATTTTTTTGAATTTTTTGCCACTTAAGTGCCTATTTTTTCCATGATGATCCTGCACATACCCTCATATACTACAGGAATGTTCTCCGCTAAACATATCCATTTTGTTCTTCAATTGTCCTCAACCAATCTCTCAAACTTTCTCCAATAAACTATGGTGGATAATTTAATGCAAGTGCAAGTGCTATGAGCAATGGAGGTCTAAACCTCATTCCTACCCAGTTTGTATTCTTCTCCTTAATGAAATGTATGAGGGATCTCACTATTGTGAGGCTCCAAGTGATGTTTCTTGGAGAGATTGGGTCTCTCCTTCTGAGTGATGCTAGAATGTTACTATACCTTTCCCTGGTTGTAATTAAGACTCTTTGTGGGAGGTGCTCTTGAACACTTCTAAAAGCTCTAATTATTTCATTCAAGTTTCTTTTGTAGATAGGTTTCACATTATTTTCTTGTGCAAAATATCTAAAGGTGGCTCTAAAAGACATAGACCAAGGTGTTTCATTCCTCATTGGAATGCCTAATCTCACCCGTGACTCCTTGTACTGGTCTATTATGTTATCCCACTCAACTTGATTTTGTTAAAAAGGCACAAAATCTACATAATTTGAAACTCCCCAATGTAAATATTTAGAAAAGACTGTGGAAAATTACCAAGAATGAAGCCATGCTGAAAAATATTCGCACATTTGGTTTTGAACTATAAGATAGCTATTGTAGAAATCCTCAAGAAATTCTCAGTCATCATTATTATTTCTCTTTCTTTTTAAAACCAATTGATTAATTTTTGAATGTAAAAACCTTTCCCTCAAGAAGAATGCATATAATTTCGAAGGTTTCCTCATTGATAACATTGTAAAGGGGAACTCTACTGCTTGTTGCAATCTTTCATTCCCCTCATCTCTCTCTTTTTTCTAGCTACTAATTTTGGCTCTTCAATTGGTTATTCTCATGCCTATGCTTGAGTGCAGTAACGGAGAGGTCTTTCCTTGGAGCTGATGAAGTAGATGCTTCAAGATAATTTAATCTACTTGACTATTGTTTTAACTCCTCTTCTTTTTGTTGCAACTCAACTTTCAATCTCTCTATTTCTATAGCATCAAGCCCTGTTGTTTCCTCTATTTGAGCTAATGCTTGTACATTAGCCTACTATAAGGCCTCTTCTGTTTGAATTAATTGTGTTTATAAAAAAAATCTTTGTCAATCATCTCCTTCTCTAGTTTGTCAATTTTGGACACAAATTTTGTAGTTCTTCTTCCCTTATTCTTAACTTTCCTCCAGAAATTGCATTCTCTTTCTTTTCTCATCTAACTCTTCCTTCATTCTAGAAATTTCCATAGCTTTAGGCATATCCTCCTCCTCCTCTTCTTCTTCCTCTTCTTCTTGCAATTGAGGGTATTTTTGTTGTTCAGTTATTGGTTTTTTTCCTTGTCTTCTTCTAAAAACCAAAACAGATGGTGAAGATGATTCATCATACTCTCTAACACGGTTATCTTCTTCTGTCATATCAGAGGACTATTTTTGAGATGGAGAGCCATGAGACTCTTGAATAGGGGATTTTTTTGGAGATGGAATTGGGGATTCAAGAGGAATTTGAGGCTATTTAGGACAATGAACAAGCTCTTGTATTTGCTCACTATTTTTCAAGGCATCTTGAGTGGTTGCAGGGGTTTCAACTGGTTTTTTGGGGGAAGTTAGAACATTGGTGTTAGCGTCAGCCATATTATGGTTTCTTATGGTGATGCATGCCTTTTTCTTTTCACTGTACTTCGGGTTTCTCTTTCAATTTCCAATAGCCTTTTGTTTCCCTTTTTCTATACATTTCCGGAAGCTTCCCCTTTCTCAATTTTTAAATTTTTCATAGTTATTTTGTTCCTCCTATTTTGACATACTGTTTAGTTGATTCTACTTGATAGATGCTTTAGATTACCTTGATACTATGTTCTTCTTTTTTAGCGGTGATTTTGGATACTATGTTGTTTTGATTTTGCAGATGATACATTGACATCCTGGTTATTTGGTTATGTTGGTTCGATGATATTGTGATAGATTCATTCATGATATGGCTTATTGGTTATGATTATTGCTTATGTTGTCATGTTGATATGATTGTATATGATTGATCTTGCTTGTTTGTGTCGGTGGATAAGACAGTGTACCATTACTCATTCGTGAGTACCCTGCTACGCTGCAATTCTTATTCACGGTGTGTTTTCTAACATGCGTTTATATATACATATTTTAACCTTGATGTTTTCTTGTAGACACAGGTACCAGGTAACGGCTCCACTTGCTTGTCAGGTTTGAGCATACCCTAATTCATCATAAATATGTTGTCGGAGGTATTGACAAGTCCTTTTAAACTATTGTTCGTTTTCGAACGAGTATCTCTGTGTTACCCGTGTAGCCCAGTTTGTCTTGTCGTGTTCAAATATATATTGTTTTGTGTTTGCGAATATAATGTTTAATTTTATTAACTGTTTATTAATGTTTTATACCTACGTTTGTGATTTAATTTATTAAGTTAAATTAAATAAGTTGTTGAATTTATCAGTGAAAGTTATTCCTTTGCGATGTTTTAATTAAAATATTATTATTGCTGTTTTAATTGTGCAACTTGAATTATGTGAAATAGATATATTTAAAGCAAGATATTTTGGATGAGATAAGAATCCTTGATTGTCAGTTATAGGTCTGTTATGATATTTTGAAGAATGTGTTGAATTGAATGAGTTACTTACAATGCGAATTGAACTATCAGTTTAAAATTTGATGATTGAAATTCAATTGCATGAATTAATATCAAAAAAGGGGGATTTGGAATTTATTGAACATTCACGGGAAGAATTTTGGACGGCAGCAGTTTTTAGCAAAATTTCAGTACGGCAAGAAGAAATTTTCTTTTTAGATTCTATTTTCAAGCATGATTTGAAACTGATTGATTTGAATCTCGCCGTTGAAGTCTGGAAAATTAATCGAGGAATCAGCAAAGGTTTCAGAAATTCATTTCAGCTCGATTTCCAGATTAACCAGGTTTTCTTCTTTTTAAGTTTTAGTAAATTTCTTCTTTAAATGTTCGGAAAGATTAATGGTATATCAAACCTGCATATAAAACAGAGAAATAGTTAGAATAAGCAGTCAAAGATTATTGAAAATATTGTTAAAATTTAAATGATAAGAAAATAATGAAATGGAGTTTACAGTAATTCTTAGATCTGAAAACCTAGATTGAATTTTCCTGTATATCTGTTGACTTATACATATGTCTAATTTAGCGTACTGAATGAGTCTAAGTAGTATTTTAAAGGTTGAAACTCTACAGTTATAGTTATCATCTCTTTTATTTCGTTCTTTGTGAAAACTAAGAAAATATTGTACAATTAATTATATATATATTCATTATGTTATATACGGGGACCCCATTCACAATCTGCACCGTAAACAAATACACTTCATTTATGTTACCATTTTCCTGAGTTTCTTTTGCCCAATCGTGCACATTGTTGAAGGACAACATAAAGAACCTCATGTCGGATTTAGGATACCTGCAGATTGATATTCTTTTGTGGAGTCTCTACTGAAAATTTTCATAGGAAGTTAATGCACAGCCTGCCTGGTGAAAACAGTGTTACCGTTGTATTATATTCATTTTGAATAAAAGGAAATAATATATATGGTTTACTAATCCATTTTATATTCAAACCTCCTTACTTAAGAATGCGTGCAGCCTCTGAAAGGGATTAGAGTGGGATTTATCTATGAAAAAGTCCCTGTGAGTTTTGTGTTGGAAGTACCAAGGTTCTTAGGGGGGGGGTGAATCAGAACACTATTAACTTATTTCAAAATTGATTACAATTCTTGCAATTAACAATCCATAACTCAATATATTCAAACTGTGCTTGGAGAAATGTAAACATTTACCATGAACATAAAGTAATGATAACTCACAAAATGAAGAGACACCAAATTTATGCTAAGTGGAAAACCCTCCAAAACCTCACAGTTTTGTCATAGGGAGAAAAACCACTCCATAAACCTGTATCCTTTATTGATTTCCAATCCTTTACAATCAGCAACAACTACTGCTCAGAGAGTTTAATCCTTTTTAACTCTGTAAATACATCTCATATACATATACAAATGTATATATGTCATTTATATATGTACACAAGTTTGTGATAAAACTTTCAAACTTCTCATACTCAGATGAATACATATATCCTTTCACACTCTTTTGAAGATTACAATAAATCTATATATATAGATATGAAATTCAACTTTGATAAGTTACACGAATCTAACTGAACTAGTTAGGGTTGTTCAAAACTTCATTTAAACAGTTGTTTGAGAAAATAACTTCAAAAAAAAATAGTTTCGGTTATGGAATTGTTTCTGTGTCAAAAAAAACTGATAATAATTATAAGCTTCCAAACTGAGCAAGCATATTTTGAGTTTGAGATCCTCAAGAATAGTTTTGCAAAATGCCATTTTGCAACCAAATATTATACAACTGAAACTGCCTGTCAACTTTTCTTTTGTTTTGTACAAAAATAGTGCATATAGTATTTTGGGTTTAATACCCACAAAAATTTATTCAGTCTTCAAGAGAAATGCTATAGTGATTGTTCATGCATATTAAAAAAAATGCCTCTTCAAACATTTTCAAACAATTTTCACTTATGCTCTGTCGTAGGATAGAACTAATCAAATTTCTTTTTATTTTGCAATGTCAAACAGACATACTTGCACTTTCAAAGAATACCTGATGCCCTTTTGGTTTTGAGATTCTGCCTAGTTTCTCATGCTGAATGCAATGACCAAGATTTGTGTTATGAACAATTTTTGTATGCAGAGAAGGACTCCAAGGTAGCGATCAAACCCATCAAATAATCAACAAAAGAGAGGTCAGATGCCATTAAAACTAGTAGCAATAGAATCCTCATGCACTGTATATCAACATACTAAAAACCCAAAAAAAAAACAAACAACCACCTTGCTGAAATTGACGAAGTATTCTATGCACCAGGAGTTAATAAAAATAGTTTTAGAACAATGAAATTGCTTTGGATTACAAACTGCCCACAATCTTAAGCCTTTTTCATTCATTTTGAAGTCTGCCATACAAAATGGACAAATGGCGAAATGCAGTCCTGTCTTTAATTTATGATGCCGCCAAACATTCTCTTCTCTTTTAAAACAACCTTTAATTAAACTGTGCCGTATTCACAAGTTTCAAAGCATACGCAGGTTGATTTTATCTTTGTTTTTGCCACGTAGTTTGCCAATGCATTTTGCCAACACAAGAGATGGTCAACAATCTCCCCCATTTTTGATGCAAAAATTTTCACCATCTCATATATACAAGATAATGAACAAAATTACAATGTTGATTTACCATGAAATGGTAATCATCAGACCAACTAACCAAAATCAACCAAAAGCTGATTAATCAATCTGAGAAATCAATTCTCCAATCTGTGAAAAGCATGATTAACCTATGATCCAATCAGTGAAATGTATGATTAACCTATGATTGAAACCTGTGATCCAAATCTATGAAATGCTATGATTAACTAGTGAACCAAACCTGACCAGTGAACCAAACCTGTGGATTAACTTGTGAAATCCCACCAGTGGATTAACTTGTGAAATCCTTGTTAAATGCTGATTACTCCCCCAAAATTTGTGCATCAAAAATCTAACCATCTGCTTTGCATGAATGCTTTCTGTGAAAGGAGCAGAAACCTAACATAGAATATTGAAGAGTAAAAAATCTTATTCCAGCATGGATTGAGAGAAGACTCCCAATCAATTTCTTAACTGTTCAAACAATTCCCTAGGTAGAGCTTTGGTAAAAATATCAGCAACTTGTATTTTAGAAGGTACATGAATGAGAGTGACCTCATTTGATGACACGTGTTCTCGAATAAACTGCAATTTGATGGCAACATGCTTAGTTCTGGAATGCATAACAGGGTTTTTAGAAATTTGGATAGCGCTAGTATTGTCACAAAGGATCGTCATAGGTTTTTGAACATGAATACCCAAATCTGAAAGCTGATAAGACAGCCAAAGTAATTGAGTACAACATGCTATTGCAGCAATAATTTCAGAATCAGCGGTAGAAATAGTGACACATTCTTGTTTTTTACTGTGCCAAGCAACTAACCGATCACCTAAGAAGAATGCAGCACCACTAGTACTTCGTTGATCATCTTTACATCCACCCCAATCAGCATCTGTATAACCAATCAGAGTAAAATCATCATTTTTGGGATACCACAAACCATAATCCAAAGTACCTTGTAAGTATTTAAAGATACAGTGAACAACATTGAGATGAGATTGACGAGGAGCTACTTGATATCTAGCAACTTGACATACAGAGTGCATTATATCTGGTCTAGAAGCAGTAAGATATAAAAGACTCCCTATCATAAACCGATACTTCCTTTGATTAACAAGAGGAGATTCATCAATTTTCATCAACTTACATCCAGTTTCCATTGGTGTGCCAACTGGATTACAAGTATCCATTTGAAACCTTTTAAACATTTCCTTAGCATATTTTAGCTGAGAGATAAACAAACCATGTTCAAGCTGAGAGACTTCAATTCCCAAGAAAAATGTCAAAGGTCCTAGCATAGACATCTCAAATTTAGATTCCATGATTCCTGAAAAATTTTGTGCTAAATGATCATTAGTAGAACCAAAAATAATATCATCTACATATATTTCAACATCTAATAAATTTTCATTTTCCATTTTTGTGTACAATGTGTTGTCCACATTTCCTTTAATGAATCCATTTGCAATTAGATGTTTATCCAATCTGGAATACCAAGCTCGAGGAGCTTGTTTTAAACCATACAAGGCCTTTTTGAGACGAAGAACATAATCAGGCTTGTCAGAAGATTCAAAACCTTCTAGCTATTCCATATAAACTTCCTCCTCAAGGTACCCATTTAAGAAGGCAGTTTTGACATCCATTTGGTAAATAGTGAAATTTTTATGAGTGGCATATGCAAGAAAGATTCTGATTGATTCCATCCTTGCAACTGGTGCAAAGGTTTCACCAAAATCAATTCCTTCTTGTTGTGCATATCCTTTGCAAACAAACCTAGCTTTATTCCTGATCACTTCCCCTTCCTCATTCAGTTTATTGTGGAATATCCATTTTCCACCAATAACATTTTTACCATTAGGCCTGGGAACAAGTTCCCAAGTCTTGTTTTTCTCTATCTGATTTATTTCATCCTACATAGCATTTTACCAATTGGGATTTGATAGGGCTTCAGTTACATTCTTTGGTTCAAAATCTGCTATCAAACAAAATTGTTCAGCAATATTTACTTGTTCTCCTATTTTGGCTTTCCTTCTAGTTAAAACTCCTTTATCAATATCTCCAATAACTTGAGACTCAAGATGTCTCTTAGCTATTATCCTAGAAGATGTTTTTAACTTTGATCCATCACTAGTTATTTTAGGATTGGAACAATTTCTTGCAAGTTCATCTTCATCATCAGTTTCAACTTTATCATTTTCACAATTCTCATTATGTAAACTTTCTGACTCTTGAAAGGATAAACCTTCATGTTCTTCTTTGTCATTATAGCATACAGATGTTTCATCAAACATGACATTTATAGCTTCTACAATTTCATTCAGCCTTTTATTATAGCATTTATATGCTTTTCTATGTGTAGAGTACCCAAGAAAAATCCCTTCATCAGACCTTGAGTTAAAGTTTTCTAGAGAATCATCATTCTTTCTGATAAAACATTTGCAACCAAATATTTTAAAGTTCTTGAAATTTGCTGTTTTCCCATACCATAATTCATATGGAGTATAAGTTGTTCTAATTCTGATTTGTGCTCTATTTAAGATATAGACAGCTGTATGAACAGCTTCTTTCCAGAACTTGTCAGGAAACTTTGCTTCATTCAACATGGTCCTGGCCATTTCCTTGACAGTTCTATTTTTTCTCTCTACAACACCATTTTTCTGTGGTGTCCTAGCAGTAGAGTATTGTCTTTTTATACCTTGTTTTTCACAATACTCAATAAATTCTTGAGAAGTGAACTCTCCTCCCCTATCTGATCTTAAGCATTTTAGTTTTAAATCAGTTTCTCTTTCTACCATCTTTCTGAAAATTTTGAAATGTTTAAAGGCTTCTGATTTATGTTTCATAAATGTTACCCAAACCATTCTTGAATAATCATCTATGAACAGCATGAAATATCTTTCATCATTTAATGAGACAGTTTTGGTTGGACCACATAAATCAGTATGTACTAGTTCAAGTGGTCTATTTGACAAATATTGTTTTGTTTTAAAAGAAACTCTTGTTTGCTTGCCTTTAATACACTCTTCACAAATAGTTGCAGGTTTAGTTATTTGTGGTAGTCCCCTGACCTTTTTGTTCTTGTTGATTCTAGCAAGATTATCAAAGTTCAAATGTCCCAGTCTTTTGTGCCATAGCCAATTTTCTTCCACTTGAATCATAAAACAGGTATTGACCAAAGAAGTTTCTTGAATAGTTGAATCTATCAGATTATACAGATTACCATTTGTTCTTAACCCACTGGCAATGACTCTATCTTTCTCATTTTTAATATAACATCAGTTTTTTGTCCTTTTCTTCAAGTAAGAGTTTTTGACTTTCTACAATTAAATTTACTTTTATTAACTCATCTTGAAGTTTTTGATTTTCAGTCTCATGATTTGCAACTAACCTTTTTAACCTTTTAATTTCTTGCAGTGATTTTAGAAGTTCTTCTTCAAGATCTACTTCTATATCTAAATCAGATGAGGATTCAGGCTCATTTGATTCAGATTTAGGAGTATGTATTATTTCAGCCATGAACAACTTTTCCCCTTCTTCATCTGCATCATTGGATTCTTCATTTGAATCTTCTTTTGAAAGAAGACTTTTCTTTTTGAAACCCTTAAATATTTTATTCTGATTCCAAGGCTTCTTTCTAGAAAACTTCTCAGATTTCTCATCACAATCGTCAAATTCAATATTTGGGCATCTAGCAGCAAAGTGTCCTAATTGACTGCAGCTGAAACATTTAGGTTTGCCTTTATATTTCTTTGTCATTCTTTTAACCAGTAATGCTTCTAAAGCATTAGTTAGATCTGAATCACTCTCATTATTCTTTTCAACCTTAAAGGCTGATTCTTTTGATGAAGAACTAGCTTGATTGCTAATTCTCATTTCATATGTAGTTAGAGTTCCTTGAAGTTGATGTAAAGTCATTTTTGAAAAACTTTTCTTTTCTTCTAAAGTAGAAATTTTTGTTTCAAATTTAGGTAATACTGACCTAATGACTTTTGAAACAACATCATGTTCTTCTATGTCTTCACCTAGACCCTTCCTGGTATTCACAACTTCCTCAACTCTTAAAAAATATGCAGCAATGGTTTCATCCTCACTCATTTTAGATTGTCAAACTAAGTTTTAAGAGTAATCAATTTAGACTCTTTTACTTTGTCATCTCCTTGATAGATAGTTTCAAGTTTTACCCATATATCATTTGCAGATTTGCAATAAATGACTTTGGCAAAGACATCTCTAGTAAGACCATAGAGAAGAGCATATCTAGCCTTCTTATCCAACTCAAATTTTAGTTTCTCATTAGCATCAGTAGGGATTGACGCTGGAATAGTGTATTTTGTTGTTACTACATCCCACATCCTTACATCTAGGGAATGTATAAATGCTTCCATTTTAACTTTCCAGAAAACATAATCATTTCCATCAAATAAAGGTCCCCTATTAAGGAAAGCTCCTTCAGACTGTGCCATAACTTCCAATATCCCGGGATCAATTCCTAAAGGGAATCCTATGCTCTAATAACACTTGTTGGAAGTACCAAGGTTCTGAGAGGGGGGGGGGGTGAATCAGAACACTATTAACTTATTTCAAAATTGATTACAATTCTTGCAATTAACAATCCATAACTCAATATATTCAAACTGTGCTTGTAGAAATGTAAACATTCACCATGAACATAAAGTAATGATAACTCACAAAATGAAGAGACACCAAATTTGTGCCGAGTGGAAAACCCTCCAAAACCTCACAGTTTTGTCATAGGGAGAAAAACCACTCCATAAACCTATACCCTTTATTGATTTCCAATCCTTTACAATCAGCAGCAACTACTGCTCAGAGAGTTTACTACTTTTTAACTCTGTAAATACATCTCATATACATATACAAATGTATATATGTCATTTATATATGTACACAAGTTTGTGATAAAACTTTCAAACTTCTCATACTCAGATGAATACATATATCTTTTCACACTCTTTTGAAGATTACAATAAATCTATATATATAGATATGAAATTCAACTTTGATAAGTTACACGAATCTAACTGAACTAGTTAGGGTTGTTCAAAACTTCTTTTAAACAGTTGTTTGAGAAACTAACTTAAAAAAAAAATAGTTTTAGTTACGGAATTGTTTCTGTCTCAAAAAAATTGATAATCATTATAAGCTTCCAAACTGAGCAAGCATATTTCGAGTTTGAGATCCTCAAGAATAGTTTTGCAAAATGCCATTTTGCAACCAAATATTATACAACTGAAACTGCCTATCAACTTTTCTTTTGTTTTGTACAAAAATAGTGCATCTAGTATTTTAGGTTTAATACCCACAAAAATTTATTCAGTCTTCAAGAGAAATGCTATAGTGACCATTCATGCATATTAAAAAAAAATGCCTCTTCAAACATTGTCAAACAAGTTTCACTTGTGCTCTGTCGTAGGATAGAACTAATCAAATTTCTTTTTATTTTGCAATGTCAAACAGACATACTTGCACTTTCAAAGAATACCTGATGCCCTTTTGGTTTTGAGATTCTGCCCAGTTTCTCATGCTGAATGCAATGACCAAGATTTGTGTTATGAACAATTTTTGTATGCAGAGAAGGACTCCAAGGCAGCGATCAAACCCATCAAAGAATCAACAAAAGAGAGGTCAGATGCCATTAAAACTAGTAGCAATAGAATCCTCATGCACTATATATCAACATACTAAAAACCCAAAAAAAAAACAAACAGCCACCCTGCTGAAATTGACAAAGTATTCTATGCACCAGGAGTTAATAAAAATAGTTTTAGAACAATGAAATTGCTTTGGATTACAAACTGCCCACAACCTTAAGGCATTTTCATTCATTTTGAAGTCCTCCATACAAAATGGACAGATGGCGAAATGCAGTCCTGTCTTTAATTTATGATGCCGCCAAACATTCTCTTCTCTTTTAAAACATCCTTTAATTAAACTGTGCCGTATTCACAAGTTTCAAAGCATACGCAGGTTGATTTTATCTTTGTTTTTGTCACGTAGTTTGCCAATGCATTTTTCCAACACAAGAGATGGTCAACATTTTGTTCATGAAAACATCCCTGTATGAATTTAAATTGTTTTCCATCGTTATCATCCATTTTTTTTTAGATTTTTCTTATACCAGTTTCCTTCGTCTAGATTTGACTCATCTGAGTACAAGTTTACTTCTTCATCCTGGTTTTCCTTCCCTTATAAATTGTTTCACCTGAGTCTTTAGCGCTGCTTTATATTAGAAGATTGTCTGATTCTTGAATATTATCCAGTTATATTATTGTTTGATTTCCCAGGAAAATTGGAACAAAAGCTTGGTTTAAATGTAAATCTTAATAATGAATATTGTATAGATGTGGATGTAAAATTGACTTAGCGCAGGAACTTGAAGTCACTAGATGTTATAATTAATGGGTATGCATGGTGCAAGGCATCATAGCTATCCTTTGGAAGGTATGATTTTTCCTTATTTTGAAAACTATTACTTAACTAAAAAGTAACTTACCTTTACATGCATAAATCAGATCTCATGCGTTGAATGCATGAAGTTCCAGTGGTTACGCATAGTTGTGATATTTATTTAGGAGCTTATACTTGTCTTTAGTCCAACTTGCCATGCATGCATAAATCAGGCAGTTTCCTTAATTAGAAAATCTTGATTTATAATCTATCTAATGTTAGATATTCTTTATACACAAGTGTAGTTAAGTGTAGTGTAGTTAAGTGTAGTTTTGTTTTATAAGTGAAAATGTTTATTTTATTTTATTTTATTTTCAAGGTAATTGTAGTATAAAATATAGAGAGTTTGTATTGTTATTATATAATGATAGTATATACAATTCTTGAAAATCATTAGAAATATAACAATATCTATAGATTATTTGTAATATAAATTCTTTATTTAATGAAATTAGTTAAATGTGATTGTCAGTTGTATTCACACAACATTAAAAAGTTTATTTATATTTTATCAAAACTAGTGAAGTAAATTTTTTATTATAAATTCAATACACTTCAGTTTATGATCATTTCTATAGTTCTTTTTATAAGGAATTTAAAATTTATGGAGATTGATTTACGGTAACAGTTTGGTGGTGTATACATTCGTAACATTATTAACGTATGTTTCTTTTCCCTTAAGACTAGGAAAGTGAGAATCACTATAACAAGTTTTTTAATCTCTAAACTATGATACTCAATTGTTATGTTTTTCTTATGTGGGGGTATAGCTTTGTATTATTTGTGGTCTTTCGAAGTGACATCCTAGAGATTGTGATTTGCCTCTAGTGAAGGATGTAAACATTCTGGTTTTGATTTTTGTGCTCGATAGCATCCCCTAGATTGATTTTATGTTGAGTCATGTTATAGAAGAGTGGCTTATGGTAGGGGTCGAAATCCGGAAGTGATTGTCTGGGTAACCTATCATAGGTGTGATAATTCAGTGAAAACGTAACTAATGTATTAGGGGTTGGGTAGTTGTAAACACTAATTCAGATAATGTTTGCCTCACCTACTTTCTTAACGCTCGTTTAGGTTGAGAAAAGGCTGAGAAGGACTGGAATGGCAAGTCACCATCTTGTCATCTTGAAAGATGTAACGACTCCACACTAGTCTACATAGGGGTCGGGAATCTATAGAGACTGCCAGGGTAACTCTTGGAGAGGGCTGGTAGTCTAGGAAGATTCACCAAGGTAACCTATCCTGACGATGTGATGACACTCTTAGTCTATATCATGATGGTGTACCATGTGTTTAGATTTCTATTTGATATAATTTGATATTGAGTTTTTATCTGTTTTGATTTGTAATTGTTATGTCGTGATGTGAAATGTACACCCCGTAAATGTGATGTTCTGTCTTCATTATTTGTGGACCTGTCATTATCTCCTAGCACAGAGGGAGTGGACCTTTGGGTTCCACGTGGTCGGGAGGAAAGCGTGCTTTATCCTCTTGGGATTTTCTTGCAGATGATCCTATGCTTGCAGTAGGTTCCCGTTACTTCTATGTTTGTGCTTGATGATGCGGAGCATGTTCATGGATATAGTGTCAGATGTAATATGAACACTGTCTGCTATGTAAATATATCTCTTGTATAAGAGCGTATTGATTGTACCATGTTTTGATGTATAGAGATTCTTTTAAATCCCACCTTTTGTAGTCTAAACATTTGGGATATATGATTGTATGTAGTTTTCTAGACTGGATCTTACATGAAATAAAATTTGTACTTATGTTGATGATAATTTGTTGACTTTATTTGTTAATATTATGTAACGTCTTGGGAACTTTATAATAGTTGTGTAATATTTTATTAAAAAAAAATTATTCGGTTAAATTTGTTTTTTACAATTTGTTATAACGTAACTAAGGCGGGGTGGGGCATTACAATAGTGGGTCCCTTTTTAAGATTTATTTCCAATTTTTCCAATGGGGCTTGATAGAAATTCCAACCACCCGTCTTTTCCACACTCCTTCATGAAATGATGTTTGATAATCAAATGAATTAAGCTATGGAATTTAATGGATGAAACTCCTCTAGACTTTACCCTAGCTACCATAGAGGATATTTTTGTGAATAAAAGGGAAGAAATATTAATTCTTGTAGAAGGCCTTATGTTTCCATATCTAAAATGTGTGAGCATACACATTCTTGGGCCAAGAATTGTGACGTACTAACCCTCGCAGGTGAAAATGTTCATTAACTAGGTTACATTATGGCTATTTTCCATTGTTCTTCCAGACTACTGCGAGCAAATCCCTTTTGACTCCCTTTATGTCACTGGATTTATGGTCCCCTTCCTAGTTCTTCATGGAATGCAGACACTAATTCATCAAAACTCACATGTCATTTGTTCACTGGCTCACCTTCAGCTAGAATTTTAGAGAGCTCACTAATAACAATAGGGGTGATTTCAATCACTTCCCCTCTTACCCTGGTGGCATTTACACAAAAGTTCATAACAAATTCCTCAACCAAATCAAGTTTGAATCCTTCGTACATATGTATGAACTCAAGCCACCCTTCCTTTCTCAACAATCTCTCCATTTCATGATCTAGAATGAAGTTTTCCAGTTTTGAATTCCTTTTCTGCCCCATTTTTCTTTACTTTCGCAATTTTTATTTGGTGAAGATTTTGAGTAGGTTGGGACAAGCAAGGATGTTGGGATTTTGAGGATAGATAGGATGTTCTGCATGAATGACTTGGTGAAGATGTTAAGTCCACAAGGGCCTAGTAGGAAAATAATGATGCTTGGGGTAGCTCAAAACTTTCACATTTCCAAACATAGCACAAATTTCCAAAAATACTTGAAATGAAACTTGATGAAGTTCTAATACCCATCAATAATTAGTGATGAATGAAGGGCAACTAATAAATTCTAAGAAATTTGTAGATCCAAACATAAGGTAATATTCTGCAACACTCTAAATTTCTCCATTTTTATCCAAGGTCCTCCAAATTGGATATGTGAGTACCCATTAGCCTTCTGAATAGGGTGAAGTCATCAATTCACCATAAAAACATAGGAATTATTTGGAATTTGATCAACTCCTACAAGAAGAAATAGCAAGAAACCGAGCAAACATAGAGTAGGGAAATATTTTTGGTTGACACATGATTACTTGTGGACCTAGATGCTCATGCAATGCATGGTCCTTATTCTGATGTTTTTATTTGATTAATTTTTAGCCAATATTGCAGAGGTATCACTAACATCATTATATTTGTCAATTGAAGAATAGTCGAGACCTTAGTGTCTAGGATTGAGATAAAATTATTGGTTCTAAAACACAACCATTGATTGATATTATGCTTCCATTCAATCCATTTATGATAATATTATGCCAAACATATCCTAGACATATACTATTATAATTTCAACAAATATAAACATATAAAATCGTAGTTTATAAACCATATATATCACATGTACATAGAGTGAATATCTCAAGCATATCTTACATATATACATAGTGACCGACTTAAACACATATACCATATGCACAAGATGACTAGCTAATTCTCATACAAACATCCAATATCCACATTGTGATCAGCTCACACACATATACCATATGCACAAGATGACTAGCTCATTCTCATACAGATATCCAATATCCACATAGTGATCAACTCACAAATATTTCATGTATGCAAAGGGTGACTAACTCATGTATGTACATGACTTATATATAGTGTGATTATATCATACGCATGTTCCATATATACAAGGTAACTAGAGAATGCATACATTACATATACACATTGTGAACAACCCATGTAAACACCATGTGGATGGATAAAGACTAGTTGTCTTGCAACCTTACTAGATATGCATCTTACATTTTACCTAGTTGACTAACACCTAACCCCTTAATTATATCCTAGATAGAAAAAAGGAATTTCAATGTATCCCCAACTACATTGTGTTCCATCTATTTTTATAATTCATTGTGAATTGTGATGACAAGCATCCCTTACTACTTGTTTTCATCACTAGCACGAACATAAATATAACAATATACAATAAATAAGACCATTAATATATAAAATAAGAAAATATTAAATTCTTATAAAAATCAACTCCTCACAATTATAATTAAAAATAACATAAAACCCTGAATGCAATAAAAAAAGATTATCATCATCTCTTAAAAAATCCAAATATAATTTCCATGGTTCATACATGTGAAAAACAAATTGAAAAGGATGAAAATAAAGTTTTAAAATTGACACACGTTAAACATCTGACTTTGAATGAAAGATAAAATAGATAGAGTTCTATTCTGAATTAAAATAAAAAATAAATAAACATGGAAATGTTTTACTTTGAAATGGTTTGCTTAACCCTTTTATTGTCTTTCTTAAGAGAGAATGTTTGGTTTCTCTCTTAGGATGATTTGAATTTCAGATTTCCACAGTCAAAGTTTGAAAAATACATTAAATATGAGATGGAGAACAATGGAAATAAAATCCAATCGCGAGCAAAACGAATGAGTTTAGAGGATCCTTCGTTCACAATTCCTATAACAAATGCTGCACTGACAAGGCTAAATACTCTCCATTTCCTCTCTTCCAATTATTTCTTGAAACAAGATTCTATCTTTTTCTCCACTTCCTCTCCCCATTGTACTGTGTTTATGTTTTTCATAGTTTCTCCAACATCCTCCAAAGTAGAATATGTGCCTACAATGAATGGACCCAATTGCACAAAGAATTAAAATCATAATCCAATATTCTTATTATACATCAAAACCATAAATATTTTATTCAAAAAATTGAATAGATTTATAACTTTAAAATTCATTTTACCTTGACCAAGATCAGGAGTCATTGGATGTAGTGCATCTCCTACAAGTGTCACACTTCCACTTCCTTTACTAGGTAGGAGATTCTTCTATGGCAACACCAACCTCACCTTCATATCTGCCAAGCTGATGGTATCTCCTGGACTTGCTCCTATTAGTTTTGCAAAGGGCTTTGGAAAATCATGTATAATGTCTAAAGTTGCGTGTCTAATCTTTTCAACATCATGAGAGATATTTATATCTGCAAAATTAGAAAAAAAAAAATTAGATTAATTTAAAATTTAAGATGAATTTAGACATCTAGACATCATCACTTAGATCTTTCAATCAATTTCAAAATAAATATGAAAAATATGGGACAATTGAAGAATTTTTTACAATATGCTAAAAAGAAATTATGATAATTGTAATGGTGAAATTTATATATCCATGTCAATTCCTATTTAATGTTGAGTTTATTAAGAGAAATATTTAAATATGTCTAAATAGTGACATATGACACATTCTTAAGTAAAATTCTGTCTGTTTTCTTAATCTTATTCAATCCTCATTTACACCTCACACTCATTATTCATCCTTATCCACAAATTATCCACACTTGTTTTCTCATCATTTTTATGGCACATGAAGTCTATCAGGCACAACATAGATTTGACCTAAAACTTAAAAAAAGAAAATATAAATTATTGTCAACTCTTGTTTTTTTTCTCAGTCATTGAGAGTTAACTAGGCAAACATTTGTGTGATGAATTGTTATGTCCTTGAATTTAATGAAGACATTTATTTGAGCATTGAAACACATTAAGGAGTTATTTCTTAATCATTTATATTTACAAAGAGTAGTGAGGAACACTTACTACTTTAACATTAAAAGACTTAAATCAATTACATTAGAAATCAATACCATATGTTGTGGATTTAATCTTCACTCATATTATAGACCTACATAGATTTCTAGGTCTACACAAAATTCAAGGATGGTTTTTATTTCAAGGATATAATTTTTCTTTTTGAAAATGTCAATTAACTTTATAAGTCATCACCTTTCAAATTCCCTCTTCAATTCTACATTAAGTACAATCTTCTCTCAATTTAATTTGGTAATTCATTATTATTTTATATGCTTTATCATTCCCATATTGCATTTAATTTACATTGGATTAATTTATACTAATGTCTATGTATTGTATTTAATTAGGAAAATATTAATTTGCATTGTATTTTTGCTTGAACCTATTTGATCTTACATCCCCTAAGGTTTGACTCTATGATTTATATCTTAAATAATTTTTTTTTTAAACCTATCATTTTTATTGCATTAGTATCCTCTTATATTTTTTATGTTCTTATCTATTGTAATTCCATTAATTTTCTCTATGTTTAGGGCTTTATCATGATTTCATGAGATTTAGTTTGACTCACCCAATCTGTGAACTTAGTACCTTGTTAGGGTTTCAATTTAAAACATGATGTGTCACTAATATTTTTTATTTTTAAATCTAAATGTGTCTTATTGTGTTCTGTTACCTATCATTTAGAAGCCATTGTTTATGCTAAGAGATACCCATGATTTTAATCTTTCTTGAAGAAGAAGTTGTCACCTAAACCCTCCCCTTCCACTTCCTCTATAGAAACTAAAGTTTATATGGATGTTAATGTTGAGTAAGAAATTATTTCTAATGAACTTGCTATCTTGGCTCTTCATATATAACTAGTTGACATGATTCTTACAATATTTATTGGTAATTCACAAGGCCTATATGTCTTATAAGCTATAAATGGTGAGGATATTTCATCTACTGTTATTTGGGTGCATCTATTTCCTCTCTCTCTTCTACCATTACAATTTCACTACCAATATTCAACCCCATATTGTTACCCCTAATCAAATCCCTCCTTTTCCAGGATCCAAAGTGTCAAGGGAAAAATATTAAATGCATACTTTGATCTTTCATATCTAATTTTCAGATAAATGTTAAAAATGGATATGGAATGCATAATTTAAGAAATTATCTGCATAATTAAGTCCAATCACATAGGAGGGAGAAAAAATATAATATGAAATTGTCAAGGATGACAATTTACGAAACTGTAAGATGAAAGAAACAAAAATAAAATAAACTGCCCTAAATATGATGCTCCTTTAATCAAATTAACCTACTCAAAATCAACTTGTTGGTGGAAGATCACAACTTGATTTTATAGTCTATTTTACATATTATTAATTTGTTTCACCCATATGCCAAAAAAAACTCGCATTAATTGTTAAAATGATGAATGAAACATGATCTCACCATTACTTATTTTATCAGCCACAATTAGCTGTAATTTCCTAGCTTTTAATTAATTTCCTAATTTTTCTACTATTTATGTAATAAGATGAACAATGGAAAGAAAACAAATAATTGATAAACACAAAAACTATGCTTTTGTCCTTTTAATGGATCAATAGTTATAGATAAAAATTATACCTTGAGGTTGTGATCTTCTTGTTAAAAACCAATAAACTTGTTTATCTTTGCAAGGAATGAATCCTGCTCTTACTCCTCTACCCCAAACCTATGAATGGAATTTTTCCAGCTGGTGGCTCTCCGAATATGTTGCCATGCCTCGAATAGCAGTGCGTCCTGAAGACTTTGCCGGTGATATACCCATCCACCTCCCAACTACTGAGTAAACTCCATCACAACCTATTAATATCTATAGGCAATACGTACGTAAAATTTAGTCTTCCATGTTATTTAAATCATGTAAACATATTCATAATCATAATACAGTACACAAGATTGTAAATAAGAAATCAAATAATCATATTCTGTAATTAGGAGGGAGAAATTCATCTCATATGTAAATCAGTGACACTGAAGGAAAATCTACCTTTGCTGTAATAGATGTTCCATCTGCAAGCTTTAACAAGGTTAAGGAAGATGTGTTGTCTTTATTTATCATAACAATTTGGAATTGAATCTTATATTTCCTTCAGGCAATTCTTTAGCAAGTGTTTCTATAAGTTTGATTCTTTCTATACACCTAGATTCCATCATCATAGTTGACCCCCTGAATTACAAATTAGATTATCTAAAATCAGTAAAATCCATATTTCAAAATCTTATATAACTTAACTATATATTATCATTCTTTAACCATCCACATATATATAACAAAACAGAAATATACTAGAGGAAGGGCTCTCCAACCTAAAATAAATAAATGGAAAATATTTTCACATAAATATTTAAAACATAATTAGATTTTTCTTTAAAATATTGAAAAAATAGACATATCCAAATTATGTTAAAAATATTGAAAAAATAGATATGTCCAAATCATTTAAAAAAAACATAGAGGAAATATAATCAGATTAATACTAGAACACCTATACATATATAGATGTAATACAAAAAGTTAAACCAGAAACCTTAAGCATTTTAAAATTTATTCATAGTAGATCAATAAGACTGGAGATTATTTAATAGAATCAGAAAATATTTTGTCTCTTTCCTTCTTAATCTCCCTTTGCACAATATTTTAGCAAACAATTAAATTAACAATTTCTAAATCAAATTCAAATGTTACGTATCAAATTTAATGATCATCATTCTAATCACCCTTTAACCTTCTTTATGAGTTGGACTGTCCTTTTCATCCCAGTACAATTTGACCACCCACAAATTCTGCACAGTAAGGAAAACAATTTATGTTAAAACCTTCTTAAGTACTATATAATTAATTAATATGAGCAGTCACATTTGCCACAATACATAGAAAAATCAGAATTTTATTAATATGATCAGTCACATTTGCCACAATTCATAGAAAGATCAAAATTTTATGTTTCAAATGAAGTGCCAGACACTAAAGAAAAACTCTTAAAAACACAATTTAAATCTACAATAAAAAGATACAAATTACCCATCAATTTAATATCTAAGGAAAAACAAAATACCCATCAAGTTGGCAATAATTTGGGCGAAGCGAGTCTGCAACACCAAGATCATCAAGAGCTTTCCAGGCATTAGCCCACATAACGAAGGCAGCCCCACTAGTTCTAAGGGTATCGGCCATCTCAAGTACAAGGCTCTTTAAACCCAACCTGGATGTCCCACTAACCATGTCAGTCCATACATCCGTATATAGTATAAGGAACCCTACTTTCAACACTTACCTTCAATGTCTCCAAATCCACTGTCACATAGATTTTGAGCAACCAATTATAATTAGTTAAACCTAAAAATGAGAATACAATCGATATACCTATGCAGGGCAAGGGCGGTGGCAAGGGCCGCAAATCCTCCTCCTACAATCACAATGTCATGGACATTCTCATACAAATATTCTTCATTACCATTTCTTTGATTGAGCGGCTCCCTTAAGCTCTCCATAGAGTCTGAACTATATCTCTGAAAGGAAAGATATTTACTGTAATATGAAAATGCTTACAATGTGAACAATACATCAATGCATGAGCATATGTGTAGATTTATATCAATGAACTGCAGTTTCCTTTCTCCAATTCTTCGATTATCCAGTCAAAGAAGGTATGCACTTGAAGCACCAAAGTCTAATAGTCTTTTAGTCAATATATCCAAATTCTGTTTGAGAATTAAAATCTAGTTTTAGGATCTTGATTTTTACAGAAAACTGTAATTAATATATTATAATTAATACATCAATTTTTATATTATGGGTAAATGTTTTTATGAAAGTAAAATGAATATCCAGTCAAATAAGGTATGCACTGTAATGGAGTTTATTGGGAAGCAAAAGTGAAAAACGTTGTTTGGTGTCAATTTCAATTTTCCTTTTTACTTAAAAAGGAACGTGTTTGTTTGTTGTCAGTTTCAATTTTGCTTACAGTGTTTAGTTTTGAAAGACTCTTAAGAGTTAAAATCTATGTGTAAGACCTCAATTTTGACAGTCAATTGCAATTAATATATTATAATTAATTTATCAACTTTTATATTATGAGTAAATGTTTTTTTTTTAATGAGTTGTGAATTGAATCAAGATGAGTTATTGAAAGGACTTAATTCTTTGCATAAATTTCAAATTCTATTTAAAGAATTACAATCTATTTATAAAACTTCAATTTTGACAGGTCACTATAATCAATATATTATAATTACAACATTGATTATTAAATCATGAATAAATTCTTTTTGATGAGTGTTATGAATTGAATAGAGATGGGTTTTTGAAATGACTCAACTCCTTGTATAAATAAACTTATTTGTAAGACCTCAATTTTCACAGAAAATTGCATTATAATGAATAGATCATTCTTTATATAATGGGTAAATACTTTTGATGAGAGTTTTGAATTGGATAGAAATAAGTTTTTGAAAGGACTCAAATCCTTGTATATAAAATCAATGAAATTATTACTTCCACAAAAGATGCCACAACCGACAATAAATGACTTCAAGCTACATCCTTCCAACCCTCACTAGTTATCGTTGAACAACATCCTTCTGAAACTTAGATTGTTACTAGCAAATGCTAAGACATCCTTTTAGAACTCCCTAAGCACCTCCTTGCCCCACTAAAAATTCACTCAATACACCATTCAAAACTTGAATATCCTTAAAAAATGAACTGTAATCTTTTAAAAAAAGGGCTAACACACCCCCGTTGAAATCAATGTGTCTATTACTAAATGTTTTGTTTTTTTCTCTCAGGCCTTACAATCAACGCACGAGCTTTTTTAAGAAGTGAGGTGATTATATTCGTTTTGTGTTTTATGTTTTTGTCCTTTTTCGACAACCGTTCAATAAATGTACAAGTGTTTGGCTTGGACAATAACATTTTCCCTTTTTGATTGAGGCTAGTCTGTTTTATATGCATCTCCAGCCGTTTAAGTCATTTCTTTCTGCAGGCAACTCTCATTGTCTGAAAGCTGTCTTATACGTTTTTGCTTTGATCTGGTTGGCATCTTCGCATTGGTGTCTGTCCATTTTGTTATTATGCTCATGGTGTCCTAACTTCTTATGAGGATTTCTCTGTTTTCACAGCCTCTCTTTGGGAGGGCTGATCATTTTTTTAAAAATTTTACATTTTTCAATACAAAAGGAAACAAGCGTCATTCGTGGCGAGTATTTGTTTTTTAGAATTGTAATAAAAGTATTTGTTGTTGATTTAGAGGAAGGTTAAGAATGTGCTATGTAGTTGATAGATGATTTGGCATTTTATAGTGATTAAGAGGTAGGTGAGTAACATTTTAAGATTAATAAACTCTTCCAAGCTTAATTTATTTGAATGTTATGTGGATAGTGAATATTATAGTTGTGAGGTTTGACATTGACCTCGAGTTTGATATATTTCACTTGCTAATTTTAACTCTAATCTTCACTCTAACTCTATTTTTAACCCTAACCCTAGCCATAAGTATAACTTATTTTAATTCTAATCCTAAATGTAACTCTACTATAAGAGATAATCAAAAAATACTATGAGAACTATAGTGTCTTTAGTGAAATTGTTTTCTTTAATGAAATGGTTTTATACATTATGATGGGCAAGGTCATTGATGTTACTTCTTGCATCATTTAATTTATCAATTATCGAACCGGGTGTGTCTTGGAGTTGTATGCAATAAGGATGTTTCCATAAATTAGGGGTTTTGCACTGTAAAGAGTGAACTTTAGTTGTGGTTTAGCCCTATCAAGAGCTGTTAGGAGCTATCAAGAGTTTTCAGGAGCTCCCAAGAGTTGATCTTAAAAACGAGTTCCTAACTAGTTCTAAGGACTTAATCCTAACTTGTCTCTTAACTAACAATTGTCCAGACTCCAATAACTCAATTCAGACTCCATTTCACTTATTTGCAATTTATCCATGGAAGAATTAAGCTAAAAAGCAGTAACACTAACTTCCATGAACAAATCCCAAACTAACTTTAGTTCTATCTTTCCATAAATCATTATTGTCTTTCCATTACAACTACATGCATTTTAAAATAACCAATGAATCTAATTCTATGAATAGTAATCAAATCTACAACAAATGAGTGAATATAAATCTACAGCGAAGCATAATGAATTATTCTAAGGATTTAATGAATTTTATCTAAGCATAAGCATTCACATTCACTAGCAACGATTAACAGAGATCTATATTCCTATTTTCCAACTGAGATGAGCAATGCAAAAATTAATTGAATCAAAGAAAATAACACAAGTCACCTCCTTCGGTTGAGTAGGCCCTGCTTTTCCTCTAGTGGGACTTAAACACTGAGATTCAGATCAACTCCTTATTTTCATTCCAATTGGACAAAATAGGTGAGTAGTACAAAAGTGTGGATAATCCACATTACAATGCTAAAGAGAAATATTAACCAACTCCTAAACTAAAGCCAAGGATGGATATTTATAAGAATATCCACTTATTTGAATACAAAAACCCTACCAAGATGCAAAACGGTAACAACTAAACTTAAATAGAACCAAAAATGTCATAAGGAAATCCGCCATGTGAAAGTAGATGAACAGAAAGTTATCAAAATGACTGAAAAAATTCAATTTGGAAACATTCATTAGGAGGCAGCTGGAGCGATCAGGAGAGGAACAAATTTCAAATCCGTTAAATAGGAAGGTTAACATGTCCACCTCATAATATTACCACTTAATCAACCAAACAAAATCCTTAAAGATAGGATTTAATCAAGACAACAAAATATCTCAACTTGCATAGACATTTCATCATTAATCTTCATTCAAAATCAAGACATTTAATGTAAAATACCATTTCTCATATATACTACAATTAGTTAAATATAAGGAAAAATCAAACAAACTTTCAAGCATATAGTCTACCACCAACATAGTTAATTAATATATAATAAAGTCTTTTAAAACATAAAAAGGATTAATTAAAGTGTCATTTTATGCACTCATCATTTCTCCCCCTTCTCCCGTCAACCATGTCCTCATGGTTGAGGATCTAGTAAATCCCTGTTTCTGCCTTCCAACCAGGTAACTAGACCACCACAATAAGTCATGGGTATGTGCAGGATCATGATGGGCTAGAAAGTCGCGATATGATGGGTATATGTAGGGTATGTGGCTGACGATTTTTTTTTTTACCCAAGATTAATGAAATGAAAACAGTTTTTAAAAGAGATTCTCAGCTTTCCACCAATATAAATTATGCTTTATTTTGAATTTAATAAATAATTATTATTTGTTTGCTATTTGAATTATGACTAAAGTCCTAATTGATAGGCTGATTGAAAAACATCTATAGCTTTCAAACGGTATCACATTTTTTGAATCCAAAATGTGTGTCACATTCTATGCTTCATATACTATAGGATTAAAAAAAGAAAAATTGAATTTCTTGACGTTTTGACCAAGTTAAGGTGCTTAGACATACGAGTTTTTATATTTTTTCAAAGTTGTAATTAAAAAATAATAATTAATTATTTGCTTGGAAATAAATTACCAAAAATTATGCATCACATCGGGACATGAGTCCTCTACTTATATCTAAAATATTATCATTTTATTGTGGTTAGGGTGGTCGGACAGACACCTACTTCTTATTTTTTCCCTAAAATTTAAGTACTACTGCATTGAAATTTCAAATTTTCACCAAATAGATTTTGCTTTTTAAAAAATAAACCTAGTAGTTTATAAAGTACATTCAATTTTCTACAAATTCTATTCTTACATATTTTTGAAAAAATATAAATAACTTATTCAAATTTTTTATGTCAAGTTTCCTAACTCTGATTTTTCTGATTTTTTTGCCACTTAAGGGCCTATTTTTTCCATGATGATCCTGCACATACCCTCATATACTACAGGAATGTTCTCTGCTAAACATATCCATTTTGTTTTTCAATTGTCCTCAACCAATCTCTCAAACTTTCTCCAATAAACTATGGTGGATAATTTAATGCAAGTGCAAGTGCTATGAGCAATGGAGGTCTAAACCTCATTCCTACCCAGTTTGTATTCTTCTCCTCAATGACATGTATCAGGGATCTCACTATTGTGAGGCTCCAAGTGATGTTTCTTGGAGAGATTGGGTCTCTCCTTCTGAGTGATGCTGGAATGTTACTATACCTTTCCCTGGTTGTAATTAAGACTCTTTGTGGGAGGTGCTCTTGAACACTTCTAAAAGCTCTAATTCTTTCATTCAAGTTTCTTTTGTAGACAGGTTTCACATTATTTTCTTGTGCAAAATATCTAAAGGTGGCTCTGAAAGACATAGACCAAGGTGTTTCATTCCTCATTGGAATGCCTAATCTCACCTATGCCTCCTTGTACTAGTCTATTCTGTTATCCCTGATGAGCTTAAAATATGCTCATAATTTGGATGTTATGATAAACTTTTAATGTCTTTACTTTTGTTATTTCATGGCTGTTTAAAATTTGTTGAAACCTTTTATGGGGATATCTCGTAGCATAATACTTTCATATTCCTGCAGCTCATGGTGTTGACTTGATTGCATTTATTGCCGCGTTGACTCCCTAAAATTGCTGGTATATCGTATACAGTTTTTGAATAATGGAGTAGATTTAAAATGTGTGATTAATGAATAGATATCGTGTATGTGCCATATCCCCTTTTCTTTCACCTATTACCTTTTGTTTTGCAGGTTGTTGAAGAATGATTGAGTCAAGCGCAGCCGATCTCGGCCTTGCAGTAAAGTCCATTTCCTGCACGACTACGAGGAAGCTCTGGTGAAGACTCTTTGACCGAAACCGTTGGGAAAGATTTTAATGATAAGTCAAACCGAAAAGAGTGGAGCGCTAGATTCTCTCTGAATCGGGTTGAGCACATAAATTCATTTCTAAAGTTTGTTCCTTGATTCGGGGATACATTTTACTTCCACGTCTTTCTTTGATAAGAGTTAGTTAGTTAGTTGTTCTTCTGATTTAAAAATAAGATACTCCTCCTGTGCGAGGGAGAAGGTAGGATATGGATAGAGATAGAGATAGATGATAGTTAGAGTAAGATAGAAACAGAGTAGTAGATATTATGTAAGAATCAATATGATAATCTAAGACAGAATCTGTTTGACCAGAGACAGAGTTTGTTGTTAGTTTCATATCAACAAGACCATGTTATCATTCTGTTTTCATGAATAAAGTTCAATGAAGTTCTGAGTTTAGCATCTGTGTAATCAAAAGATGCTTGCTAAGGGGGCCCACTTAGTAAGTATATGTAGCTAGTTAGTTAGTTATTCTTTCCTGTTGAGCTTTAGTTTGCTTTCATCTTTGAAGTTTTTATACAAACTCAGCCTTATAGTGCTCCTGCAGCATAGAGAGTCCATCACTGTGACTGTTCCTGTAGCATAAGGCCAGTTCACAGTTTGTGTTTCAATCGTAGTTGTTATGGTTTCTGCTTTAATCAAATTATAGTTGAGTTAAAGAACTTTGTATTACCTTCTTGAAGCGTAGATAGAATTCCTTTTCAGTATTTATTTCTGCTAAGAATTGACTAAAACTAGTTCCTAGTGCATATATTTTTTCACGCCATTTAAAGTATACGTCCCTTGGTTTGACAAATAAATGAACGTCCACAGAGAGAGATATTAGTCACCTGTTGGAATGTCCAATTCCCAGGAAAAGTTTTACTAAGATTTTCATATCCTTTTGTGGGCGCGACCATTTTTGGCACCGTTGTCGGGGATGGCGTCTACGTAGGAGTCTGTTAGAAGTCATTTTCAGCATTAGTTTAGTTTGTTAGTCAAAAAATTTTAAAAATTTGCAAGCCACTACTCACCGTATTGCATGCATAGAAGAAGAAGAGACGCACTGGGAAGGTTCCTCCCTTAAAATATGTTTATTGAACTACCATTTGACCCAGCTGACAACGAACCCGACGAAAATCCATTTGCTCTATTATTTCAACAACCAAACATGGCAAATAATCCACCTAATAATTGACCTCCTGTATTTGAGTTTCCCATTGTTCCCCAGTGAGATACTGACAATCTTAAGAATATACCTTCTTCATTCCTTCCAAAGTTTTATGGACTGGTCACCGAGGACCCAGAAACCTTTCTGTTTGAATTTGATGTTCTCTGTTGCAGTTATGACTACAACACAAACGCTCATAAACTGAAGCTATTTCCTTCCACCTTGAATGAGGGAGCTCTCAGATGGTTCATGAGTCTGGAAAGAGGTGTTGTAGATAGTTGGGCGGCCATGCAGATGAAATTCCTTGAAAATTATAAGGAATATTGTAAGAGTGCCAGCAAAGGTGATGACATATTCCGAATTCAGCAGAAGGAGGATGAAAGTCTGGAAGATTATATTTCTAGGTTTTTGTTTTCACTAAAAAGGAACTCAAACCATACTCTCAACAAGGACTCTCAGAAACTACTCTTTCTAAGGGGAATCAATGATGCCTGTATTGACGCCCTGGACCTGATAGGAGGAGGTGATATAACTCAACTGCCTTGGGATGATATACAGAAAATATGTCTTAACTACTCTCGAGCAATAGTTAAGAAAGGTCGAGGTCATCATGCTACAATGGGGAAGTCTTCTTCGGGTGGAGTTTCTCGGATGGAGATCACAAATTTTCTATCTGATTTCAAATAGGACATCATTAATAATATGGCTACGCAACTAGACACTATGCAAGCTCGGAAGAAACATGAGGAGGCTGAGGCAATTTTGGCCAAGTTCTGTCCATACTGTAGACAAAAGAAGCATGACTATAGATGCAAGATGGTGGCTAATTTGGAAGCTAGGCAACTACCTACTGACTTCAAGCCAGTAGAAGGAGATGATGATAAAGTGTTTTTTGTTGCACAAAGGAGACCATGGGCCCAAAGACAAGATATGCCTCAAGATCCTTTAACTTTTGGTAATCTTTATTCTAGCTATAATAACCAGTGGCAACACGCATATAGACCACCACCACCATGGAATCCACCTCAACCAAGTTGGCCTAATTATCAGACCCCACAGTGGCAATCTCCTCAAGGAGGTTAACAGCAACCACAAGGGCAATGGACCCCACCTTTAGGAAATTGGCAACAAAATCCTCAATGGAGAGGCCCTTAGTAATGGCAAAACCAATCCTCTGGATTCTTGCAGCTTCCACACCCACAACAACAGGCCCTTATGCCACCTCCTACAGCAACTACCACAAATCCTAGACCTCCAAAGCAAATGCCTATGCCTGCCCAGCCGCTACCCAATCCCAATAATAAACAACAACAGCAGCCTCAACAGCCTGTGTATCTTTCTGAAGCCAACCAATATCAAGCTTATGCCTTAAATGTTAATGACATCCATCTGAGGTCTGAAACTACTTTACCTACTCCCAAACCACCTCTGATTACAGAAATATCAGATTCTCCCCTTGAAGAATCTATTGCACCTGTTGTTCCTACTGAGCATATGCCTATACCTAATACAATTTCTATGGAACCTGTTTTGCAGAGACAAGACAAACCACCTTTTTCTCAGAGGTTGCAAAGTACTGCATATAAATCCATGGAAGAACCAACTTTTGACATTTTGGATCAGCTCAAGAATGTGTAAATTTAAATCCCTTTATTTCAGGCTATTAAAGATGTTCCCATTTTTGGAAAAGTTATTAAAGAAGCCTTTTTGAAGAAGCCTGGACGGAAGAAAAAGGATCCCCAAACAATTCATTTCTTAGGGAAATTGGCTGATATAATGTTGGGAAATGTCATCATTCCAAAGTATATTGACCATGGAAGTCCTGTGGTGCAGATACATATAAATGGCCAAGTTGTAAAAAATGTTTTGATTGATTTAGGAGCTGCCATCAATGTCATGACAAAGCATACTATGGACTCCTTATATATTTCAAACATTAGATCTACACCCACAGTTCTGCAGCTTGCAGATAGCTCCACAGTTAAACCTGATGGGATGGTAGAAGATGTAATTGTTACTCTTGAATCTTGGGAGTATCCTGCTGATTTCACAATATTATCAGTTAAGGAAACTTTAGGAGGGTATCCAGTTATTCTTGGTAAACCTTGGTTGGCAACTGCTGATGCTTTTATAGGATGTCATTCTGGGGATATGACCATTTCTGATGGACAGTCCACAAAGAAATTGGCTCTGTATCCGCCTGCTAGACCTCAACCAGATTTGTCCCAACCTGTTTGGCTAGATGTGGAAGAAGAAACTGAAGAAGCCAATTCTTTGGCCCAATTAATGATGATTCAAAATGATCCATTCTCAAAACTCCAAAGTGAGGATGCTCTGCTGTTTCAAATTCTACAGTACACCTCTGATACGGGTAGTTCATCTGAACCAAGTGGCAGTCGTCATTAATGTTTCCTGCAGCAACTAGATTCTGAGAGTTCATTGCCTAAACTTCTGATAATTTTTCATAACTTGCTTCCACAAGAGGTACAAATATTACCTATTTATTCTATGAGTAATCTCATTAGGCAGATAGAATTGTCTCCAGATCATTGTTTGAATGTTAATAGCAAGCTGTCACAATCTCAACAGGTTGACTTATTAAAAATGCTGCAAGAACAGCATAAAGCTTTTGCATGGGAATATGGGGACATGCAAGGAATAGATCCTCGAGTTTGTACTCATAGGATATATATCAAAGAAGATTGTCTACCAGTTAGACAACCTCAAAGAAGAGTAAATCCAGCACTTAGAGAAATAGTAAAAAATGAACTTCAAAAGTTGCTTGATGCTGGTTTTATTTACCCAATTTCTGACAGTCAATGGGTTTCTCCATTAGTCATTGTCCCCAAGAAAGGATAAAAATGGAGAGTGTGTGTAGACTACAGGGAATTGAACAATGCCACTAAAAAAGATCACTTTCCATTACCTTTTGTAGACCAAGTACTAGACTCACTGTCTGGAAAAAGATATTTTTCATTTTTGGACGGTTACAGCGGGTATAATCAGATAAAAATAGCCCCTAAAGATCAAGATAAGACCACTTTTACCTGTCCATAGGGAACATTTGCTTATTTTGTCTTGCCTTTTGGCTTATGCAATGCACCAGCAACATTTTAGAGAGCAGTAATTAGTATATTTGCTAATATATCTCATGAATGTATGGAGATTTATATGGATGATTTCACTACATATGGAGTCACATTTGAAGAAGCACTGGTGAATTTAGAAAATGTATTGAAAAGGTTGAGAGAGCAAAATTTATCTCTAAACAGTGAAAAGTGTTTTTTGATGATGGAAGAAGGTATTGTTCTAGGTCATCATATTTCAAAGAATGGAATTCAGGTTGACCCTGCTAAAATTGAAGTTATTCAGAATTTACAAACTCCTACAAACAAAAAAATGTCAGAAGTTTTCTTGGTCATGCAGGGTATTATAGAAGGTTTATAAAAGATTTCAGTAAAATTGTCAGTCCACTTTATTCCCTGTTAACAAAGGATTCCCAATTTGAGTGGATAGAGGCCTGTGAAAAATCCTTCCTACAACTAAAGGACTTGCTTACTAAAGCCCCTGTTCTTCAAGGACCAAAATGGAATTTGTCTTTTCACATACATGCTGATGCATCCGATTTTGGTATAGGAGCAGTTTTAAGTCAAAAAGAAAATTCAATTGAGCATGTTATCTACTTTATCAGTAAAAACCTTCAAGGTCCTGAACTCAACTATACTGTTACAGAAAACGAATTACTTGCAGTAGTGTATGCTTTGAATAAATTTAGGCATTATGTCACAGGTTATCAGATATTCATTCATACTGACCATGCAGCAATCAAGTACTTGATGAACAAACCTGCCATTTCTGGTAGATTGGCGCAATGGCTCCTGTTGTTACAAGAATTTGATATCACAATCATTGACAAACCAGGAAGAGCTAATGTTGTAGCTGACTTTTTATCAAGACTTCAATCACCTGCACCTGAGGAACATGAGGTCATTGATGATAGATTTCCTGATGAACACTTGTTCTCTATTGTTGCACAAACTCCATGGTATGCAGACATTGCTAATTATCTAGCAGCAAACAGAATACCAGCTCACTTTTCCCCAAAAGAAAAGAAGTTGTTGATAGAGAAAAGTTTTAACTTTTCCTGGATTGCAAATTGTCTGTTCTATACTGGACCTGATCAAGTAATGCGAAAATGTGTAAGAGAAGATGAGACTTATGATATCTTGCATGCTTGCCATGATGAACCATGTGGGGGCTATTTTGCAGCAAAAAGAACAGCAATGAAAGTTCTTACAATAGGGTACTACTAGCCAACACTACGCAAGGATGCTGTGGCCTATACAAGGAAGTGTGACAGATGCCAGCATATGGGAAGATCAACTAAGTCAGATGAAATGCCACTATATCCGCAAGTAATAGTCACCCCTTTTGATAAATGGGGGATGGATTTTGTGGGGCCAATTGATCCACCATTAAATAGAAAATTATACATTCTAGTTTGCACGGACTATGTCACAAAATGGGTCGAGGTAAAAGCTATGACTCATGCCCGAGATAAAAAAGTTGCTGAATTTCTGTATGAACAAATTTTCACAAGATTTGGAGTTCCCAGAGAGCTTGTAACTGATCAAGGAGCTCAGTTTACGTCAAATCTGATCACTGCACTAATGAATGACTATAAGATCAAACATAGGAAGTCCAGCCCCTATCACCCTCAAGCCAATGGTCAGGAGGAGGTAACAAATAGAGAAATTGAGGTGATCCTCATAAAGACAGTGCAGATACATAAGAAAGACTAGAACAATAGACTTCCTGAAGCAGTTTGGGCTTACAGGACTACATGGAAGACAACAACTGGGTTTACACCTTTTGAGCTGCTTTATGAGAAAATAGCTATGTTACCCATAGAATTTGAACATAGAACTTTGAGGACAGCTCTTGAATTCAACATGGACTTATCTGAAGTACAGAAGGACCGTCTCATGCAGTTAAATGCTTTGGATGAAATGAGAAAAGCTGCCCTACAGCATATAGAAGCAATCCAACAACAAAGGAAGAAATGGCATGATCAACACATTAAAACCAAAAAATTTTCTGCTGGAGATTGGGCTCTGTTATATGATTCTAGGTACCAAGAAAACTAGGGTAAGCTCACAACATGTTGGCTTGGCCCCTATGAAGTTGAAAATATGTTTGACAATGGAGCTGTGCAGCTGGTCACAATTGATCCAGTCCGTTTCAAATTACTAGTAAATGGCCACCGACTCCGGTTGTATCACAAACCAACCTCCAAGGAAGAATTCATGCAGCAATTCATTCAGGTTCCTCCCACTACTCTTCCTGTAGCCGAAGGATCTAGCCTTTCTCCTACAACGTTCCCATAATTTTTAAAAAGCATGCCCATAATAAAAGTTTTCTTTTTAAGGAAACCCCTTTTTCTCCATTTTCATTTATCGCCCCCATCTCACATCTTTATCTTCCATCCATCCATCCCATCCATCTATTTCATTCGTACATTTTATCCGCCCACGTCAGTGCCCATCCACTTCATCCGTCCGCATCAAACTCAATTAAGATATCTTTCCCACTTGTCAATTCATGCAGCGCCGTCATCTTTCTTCACACGTACATGCAATTACTAAAGGTACGCCATATCTTTTCTTATCGCATATTTGATTTATTTCATTCTATTCATTTACTGCTATGCATGTACCAGCCATTATTACCCGAATCTCTACCTGTTCTTTAGTACATGTGAGGAAACATGTCATACTTTAAGTAGGGGGCGGGGTAATCCATCTTTTAAAACCTATCTTTTCGCCACTGCCATAACTGAACAAATAACATTTCTTTAATACTTTTCTGGTACTTTCCAAATGTGATTGCATGTCCTTCTTTAATGCATGTTTTTCTTGTAAACTACGATTAAGACTGCTTGTTCAAAAAGCTCATTTTGGAAGAAAGAAAGAAATGTGACGGCACGACAGAGGAAAAATTAGAGCAGAAAGGAAAATAAAGAATTTGAATCTTCAGCAAGGAATTGAGTTCAGCTAAAAAACTGTAAATATGGGTGGTCAGTTGGTGCAACATGATCCTGTAGCTCATGAATTGTTATTGCAAAATCCGTAGACAGTCCACGCATTCAGCCTCTGTGGATGGTTAAATTATTTCTTGAGTTTAAATGATTTTGATGAAGAGGCTGCTGGAGAATTTTTGAGAATGCTCTCTGAAGGGGAAGCCACCGTATGGGGTCTAACAGTTGTTGCAACCGAAGACAGAATTGCTGAAGTAACCGGGCTCCCAGCCATTCGAGAAAACTTTTCTTCAGATGCTGCAGCTGCAAAGGCTGAGTTTTCAATGCCTACTGATGGACCTCTGGAAGTCTCCAAGCAAGGATGCAAGCGTGTGTCGCTGCCTCCTCCATATTCAGAGTATGCCACTTATATAATGAGGTATTTTTTTATGGTGTTTTTATGCATGTCTCAACATAGGTAGTGCATAGGTGCACTACCTCTCTTGAAAGACAATACTCCACAATCAGATTACAGAACACTATCCCAAGGTCTCTCGGATGTCAGGTCATAACAGTGCTTAGATACCTCAGTAGTTGATGTGATTTACTGCAATCACAAGGCGGTCTTACAGAAGATACAAAGTGTGGACAAAAAGCATGAAGTTGGATCTTGGATTGGAATCCTTAGGATGGGAAGTTGCTATGCACCAGCTGTAGGTTCAAACAACAATCTTGGACTCCATTTAGTTTTTGGATTTGGCTTTACAATGTGCAATGTATCTTGGTATTGTTCAATTTCTAAAAAAGAAGGAAAAGAGTGAAGGGGAAGAAAAGTTCCTAAGTATTAAGCTTGCTGTGAATAGTAACAATGATGTTTCTGCAATGGACAATCCTTTAAAACAATATCCCACTTAACCAGGGATTTCACAGTATCGTGGAAATTGTGCTATCTTCTAAGGGCTGCAAATATTTCATCCTTCATCCACCACATTCATGCATGAATTAAAGATAAATGTTTGGGGCAGCTTCAAATCAAGTCCAGGCTAACTTTGCACAGCTATCTACCTTCAGCAAACAACAAAAAATATGGACTAAGGGATCATCAACAAAGCATGAATTTTCACAATCATCCAACAGCATTCCTAAGATTTATCCAAATAACATGAACAGCTAACTAAACAGCAAAGAGATCTAAGCTAAACATATGAAATTGGAGAAATGAATCAAATGACATGAGAGAAATGAAGGAAATACACCAAGTCAATGATATTTCTTATAAATTTTTACAGCATGCCTTTACAACAACTCAACTCTCTCCTTGCAAATGAGGGGAGTGCTCTATTTATAGTTTCAAAAAAGTTAAATGAGTGGCCAAGATTCATTCTCATTATGTGGCCCAGATTAATTACAAAATAGGGTTTCACCTACCCCCAAATAGATTTACAATTAAAAAACATTTCTTGTTTCTTCCCTATTTTGTCATCTAGTGGATGACACTATTGCTCTTTCGTCCTGTAGCTAATTGTTGTTTTCTTTTTGCTGTAGCTACTCTTCAGGGAAGTCTTCCTCTTTGGTCGGGCTATCCTATTGCTCCTTGGAAGCCACGTATTCTATATACTTGAGGATGACCGCTTGGAGCTTGTCGATCTCGAGGATCTCGCATTTCAATACCTGGTAGCTCCATTCTTTAGCGTTCTCTTCCAGCCACTTCCAGTCCTCGTCATACTTTGAGCCTTGGTCCCTGAATAGCTCTGATTGATCGAAGGCACGAGCAGCAAAACTTAGGAATTCCGTGGTGATTTCTCTGGCTGTCCCATCCTTCATCTTATCCTCGAAGTATGACTTCACCTTATCGGCATCCATTTGCATCGTGGGCATATCATAGCCCGTCATTAGCTTGAGATACTCGGTGCATTCTGCCCAGATTTCTTTGATCCACTTGATATCTAGATCCACTCTGCTCTAGATTTGCCCCATCCTCTCCTCTCGGTTGATGAGGTCTCTGCGCCACACATCCACCAACCAATGATCTTCCATCTTTAGTTCTAGCTTTTCTTCCCACGTGTTCTCTGGTATCTGAAGAATGGCTTCAATTATTTGGGATAGTGGAGTCGTGGATGGCAGGAAAATTGGTGTAGAGCTTCTTCGTGCTTTCCAGGGATTGGATTAGGTCCAAGAACTTGTTGGCTATCTGCACTGCAATGTCGATTCCCAAATTTTCCGAAGCTTACGACCTGTCGGAACCAATCCTCAGTAGTCTTCTCCAAGTTCTTCCTTCTCTCCATCTTGTCAATCTGTTCCTTGGAGAGCAACTGCGGTGCGACTGTGGAGGTGGTGGGCAAGTTGTCCACCGAGGACCATTGCTGGATATAATCGGTAAAGGCAGCAACCTGCGCCTTGAGTTCATTTTTAGTGACCTTTTCCTACTTGATTAGGTGCACCACCGTGGCCATCGACTCCTCCAGATGTTCAACCTTTTGTTCCCTAGTTGCTGTCCCTAGGTCAATGGTGGAGATATTATAGCTAACACCCTCTTGGTCAACTGTAGGTGTGGCAACTTGTGCTGCTCAGGAGCCGGAAGCGTCCATCATTATCTTGGAATGGACCTTAGGCTTCTTTTCCTTCTTTTTTGTGGTCAGGGATCGAGCCAAGATGGCCTCCAATCTTGCCCTCAGGTCCTTTAGAACAGGAGTAGTCTTTTCAAGCTATTTCTCCAACCAGTCGGGCATGGCAGATTTGTTCTTGGGTGCATCATGGCTGCCCTCACCCTTTTTAGTTAGAGGCAAGGCTTCTGCCTCCTTTTCCTTTTGGTACCCTTCCTTCTCCTTGGTAGCTTCCTCCTCCTCTTCATCGGAAGTCACGATAAAACATGAGGCATTTGGCGGGCAACCTAGTGGACAATTTCCGGGTGGGGCTGTCTCCCTTCTCTGCCTCCTCTTCCTTCTTCTCTTTCGCAGCCTCAGCCTCGGAGCTCTTGACAGCATGGGTTTCAACCTCGGTGATATCTTTTATCTGCTGCTCTTCTGGTGGCTGCCCTTCTTCATCATGTGGTGCCCTTTCTGCTTCTTCCTCAACGCTCTTTAGCTGTTGCGCTGACTCCTCCACCATGTCCTCATCAAATGTTTGGATAACCTCCTTGGCACCCGAGCCATCCTCCTCATCTCCACTCTCAGAAGAGCCTGTCTCTTCTTCCTCATAAGCCACCTTGTTGATAGTCCTATGTCCGTACTCAGGGTGCTCATAATCATCATCAGCCTCCTCCTCTATGGGCTTCGAGGTTTCCCTTTCCTGCTCCTCCAACTCCTCCGAGATTTGCATAGTGGCTTCCATGGCTGGCAGCCCTATTGGCGGTTGTGAAGGCTGAGCTGTTGCGAGGGCTTGGTTAAGGGCTGCTTGGAGTGCAGGGTCCATTAGGATCTGTGAGAGCTCGGGGGGAAGAGTCTGTAGGTGCCGCGTAATAGCCTCGGGGACAATGGAAAGTGGAACAAGTGATGCTATTGTTGCCAGAGGCAGGGAGGTAATGGGTGACATGGCAGTAGAAGAGGACGGGGAAGTGGTTATGCCAGAAGAGGAGTTGACGTTAATTATTGACCCGGCTGGGGGCGAAGAGGCAAGATGGACAGAAATGTCCACCGCTTACGGAGATGAGGCGATTGCGGCCTGAGAGGCGGGCAGCGCACCAGTCGGGCTAGGGAGGAGCAAGGGAGGCCGCACTTTTGTCGTAGTCGTAATTTGCTTGAGCCTCTTGGGAGATGAGCCTCCCGTGTCTTTCTTCGCTTGCTCCTTGGGGTCCGCAGATTGTGCCGTCTTTGTTTCTTTTCTCTTTTGAGACTTGGTGATGGGGGGAGACTTGGAAGTCTCACCAGCTGAGGTGGTGGCAAAAAATTCCTCCATGGCGCTTAGCTCACTCTTGAGCGCCTCATATGTTAGGACCACTCTTTGTTGTTTCAGTTGCGCCACCCACCCATCAACCCACTCCTTAGTGCGAGTTATGATCGGTTGGGTGATTGTGTCTAGGTCGTCGACCTCTTGCTCGTCCTAGTCTATTGATGGTATAGGTAGTTTGGCAACTACCGGGTACCTTGGATGCATAAGGGTGGACTCATCTTCCTCGAGTTGGTCCAGTACCTGGAACAGTTGCACTCTCCTCAGGAACTGTACGGTCATGTACATGTAGTGCCTCATTTGTACCTCCTTGTCATGTTTGCAATCTGTCCAGAAGTCTTCAATATGGTATTTGTGGGTGTATGCTAGCCCCAGTGCCTTCCTAACATGGCCATGTGGGTCCATCCGTGGGCGAGCCGTGTACCACTCAGAATTGTATTCCTTGAGTTCCTTCTTAGAATTCCTTGCACACTAAGAAGTCTATAGTTGGTACAGGCCCTGGCCGAGGGTCATGGGATAGGGGATCCCTGCTACGTGCTTGCTGCCGAAGACTCTTTGGATGTGTTGGAGCTGCCGAGAGAGCTCCAAGAGAATGATCTTATCATTTGGGTATCTCCGCAACTTGTTTGGTCGTTCAGTGAATCCCTGAGCACAGATGTAGGTGAACTTTGAGAACTGGATAAATAAGAAGCCATACTCCTTTAAGAGGGCCCTGGCGCTATGGGAGACCCTCCTCTCGAAGTCTCTGGTGACTAGTCTGATGATGTGGCCAATGAAGGTGTCATTGACCCGGCAATACTCCTTTTTGAAGTTGCGGTGTTGGAGTTGAGGGTATTTTTCAAAAGGATTGAGCCTTCGCTTGTGCCCCTGATCTAGTGCCACGAATAATCCATTGTATTGTCTTTGACCTGCCAGGGAGTATACCAGGTAAGAGGTCATGTAAAACTTGGAGCTCTTCTTGACGTTGACAAACTATTCATGGAAGCAGTTGCTGATGATGCCTCCCCAGTCGAATGAGGTCTTGGTGTTAACATCCTCATTCCCTCGTAGGATCTGCTCAATGTAGTATGCCATCCACTCTTGGAAGTAGGCAGCTGCAAGGAGACCCATGACCCTGCTCAGCATAGTTACGAGGTCATGGTAGTCTTCATGGAAGTCACTTCAGAAGAGTTCTTAGGGAACCTTCGCTGCGCTGCCCCATTTCTCCTTAAGCCAGTAGAGGTTGATTGATTTCTTGCACCCTAGTGGACTGGTATCCCAGGCCACCTGGCACTATTCCAAAGTGGGGACCTCCATATGTGGGAACGTGGGGATGTGAAATATTTTTGTGATTCCTTCTGGCGACATGTCGGTGAGGATGTTCCCCTCCTTGTCCACGATTGTTCTGGGGTTCCCCTGATAAGCTTCTCGGCAAGCCATCACTAGTTCAGGTGCCACTAGAGAGGGAGGGAAGCCGACAGCCTTGGCGATTCCACTTTGCCTTATTAGTCTAGCGTTCTTCATGGTAGGGTTAACTTTGACCCTCTGGGTGAACTCACCTATGTCCACCTGTCCAATGTTTGTATCTGAGATCTCCCTCCAGTCCGTTGAGACCTTTGACTGAAGCAGCTCACCCTGGAACTGAAACTTCATCTGATTCTTATCTTCTTTTCCCCAAGCGGTTCTTCCTGATTTCTTGCCCTTATCCTTTTCGGTGGAGGCCCCTGAAGTTACTGCAGCCGATTCCATATATATTGCAAGTAAAGGGCGAATTCAACACAACAAAACATCAAAAGTGTTAATGTTAGTCCATATTTCAAAGATAACACCTAAATAATCATTCAAGTATAACATAAATTTCATCTTTAGATGATATCGATCTTCGTTTCAGAGCGTTGGGATAATCCGGAACCAGAGGACCAGACTTCCCTAGCAGGAATGCTGTCTGGAAGGGAGAATGTGACCGAAAGTTCTCAGAGACCCTTCTTAGCCAAATTTCAATGTTCCGAGAGGCTCATGATGGAGAACAATATGATTTAGGAAGTGGGTCGAAGTCAGATTTTAGATTTGAGCTAGTTTGAATTGATTCAAAGGGCACCGGAGATTTCAGGCTGGGGAGCTAATAGGAAGCGGCTGCTGGCAACGGCAGACCATAGGCAGAAATCTGGCCGAGGAAGTCCAGAGGCGGAAGTTCGAGGGTCAGAGTCCGGGGAAGCGAAGGACGGACGGGGTGCACCTATCGTTCAGGTTTGGCGGAGGATAAGGTAATGTCAGGGGCCGGCGGCCTAGCCAACGCGAGGTGACAGCTGCCGCAGGGTTTACACTGATTCCTGGCGATGGCGGCGACGAGCGGGAGCCCGAGACCTGATGGCGGGACTGTCATGGAGTTTCGGGAGCAGAACTCGGGACGGACGGGCCCGGGAGGTCCCACGGCAGCAAAGGGTTAGGCACAGCTAGAAGGGGAATGGAGGTCCGGGGCCCGGAGTCTGAGTGGACGGGGTAAAAATGCTGACAAAATGGGTTTCACCAACTTCCGTGGACGGAAGTCCGCTAGCCGGGGCCTGGAGACACGAAAGCACATGCTTCAAAAAAGACAACGATGACATAGAGGCGTGTGGGGTTCGGGGACCGGGAAGCAGATGGGACCTCGCCGAAAGACTTCACCGTTGAAAATGGCGGCAAGTTAGACGCGGAGGTCCGACAGGGGAAACCTAGATGCCCGGGGCCGGCGAGAGGGATTGCCGGCACGAGGTTACGATTCAGTCATGGAGGCTTCCGGCATGGCAGGGCCTGGCGGCCGAGAAGACGAAACGCACCGGATGCCGCGAGATTTTTAGCAACATCTTGAACGGCGGTGGTGAAGGGCGGCCCAGGGCCCAGAAATCAGAAGGTAGGGGCACGCTTGCTGATGAGGCACGGCGAAGTGCCAAGGGAAACCCAATGCACCAGGCCCGGAAGGATAGATTTCCGTCAGGGGCTTTGGAGTTCCAGATTTCGACGGCAAAGGAGGGTTTCGGGCCCGGAAAGGACTTTTGCCCAGCGCAAAGAACAGCCACAACATGGACAAGTTCCAGATCGACGGCGAGGGTGCTTCCGATAGGTTTGTTCATTTATTAATACATGGGTTATGGGTGTGATTTGGCGTTCTTTTTATTTAATCATTCTAACCCATTATTTAATTCATTCAAATCCCCCAAAATGACGAAAAAGACGGGAGGGCAACGGGAATAACCTACCTCGAAAATGTCAAGCGGGAAGTTTGTAGGATCCATTGGTGGGGTCGACGAGGTGAAGTTGGTGGCGATGGTCGTGACGCTATCGATCGCGATGGGCTCCAGATAATAAGCTCTGTAATTTCGCTCTAACTTGCAATGTGAAAATGACATGGGCAGACCGGGCATTATATACCCCATCTGCCATTAATGGGCGCATTAATTGCACGTACGACCATGCGAAAGTTGGTGGAATTCAAATTGAGTCGGTGGCGGCAGCGGGAGCTCTGGGACCCAGCTGCCAGGAAGGCGTGAGGCGACAGCCGCCGCAAGGTTTTTCATTGATCGGGTGATGGCGGCAGCAGAGATCGTCCCGGGGTCTGGAGGGCAGGGCGCCGTCAGGAGTTCGCCGTCGAAGGTTTCTTCGCATTGCTCGGGTGAAGGCGGCGGTGAACAGCTCGGGGCCTGAGGGGCGGGCGGCCGCTAGAGGCTCGCCGTCGCAGACGGCGAGCCCAGGACGGAAGTTCGGAGGCAGACTTCCGGGGCCCGGGGCCTGAAGGGGCGAGCACCGCCCGGGAAATCCCTGACGAATTTTGAACGGAAGACTACAGGATGGGCCCCGAGGGGCAGAAAGGCGCCAAGAGAAGGCCACGCAAGATGGCAATTGTGAAGGGGAGTCCCGAAATGGGAACTCCGGCGGCCCGAGCCCGGAAGGGTCCAGAGCCGTTTAGGGCCAAAATGCCAAAGTGAACCCGCGAGGCCCCGAAGGGCAGCAAAAACCAAAACGGAGGCATGGTCGATTTACGATGAAACCCTAGAGCGACATCGACTGTGTAGAACATCAAAAAAAAAGAGGGGCACGCAAAATGAGGCTGCCCCGAAAGCCCCGACAAGGTGAAAGAAAAGAGGGTCCCCGTTCTAAATGGGGCGTGTGTGCTAAGGGCACAACAAATGGTGACTCCGCTGGAGAACGCTCCATAGCGTTCTAGGGATAAATATTCATTCAGGACCCAGAATGTCTAGTTTCGCAGACCAAGAGCGGCTTCCAAAGATGAATCCGAGAGAATGAGATCCTTAATTAGGTCAGCTTACATGACATCTCAAATGTGTGTTTGAAGTGAGCTCATTTCTTTCCTAGGGATAGTAACTGAGGTTATCACTTCAACCGAGTGAGCTACATAAGTTGCCTGACACCAAAAGTAACCTAGACATTGCCCCACTGCCAGTCAGGCGTCCATAGCCCTGGCGGATTTGTCGCTACAATCTAATGGATATTTCTCTATTGCCGGCCGGGCGTCCATAGCCCTGGTAGAGTTATCCTAACGCCCATACGGTCATTTATTTTCTTTTTCAGAGTTTCTTTTCTCTTTTTTGCTTTGATATTTCATTTTCTCTTTTACCATTTAGTTCGACCGGGTAAGCATTGAAGCTTACAATGGGTTTGAGACTGCAGTGGTCACTGGAGTAGACTTAAGATTTTTCACTCACTAGGGTGTCATAACAACAATAGTACGGTCCTTTAGAATTTATTGTTGTGTAATTAGTGCTAGATTTGAGATGTGGTAAGAAGATCTAGTTAAGGGTCAATTTCTGAGCAGAGTTCAAACAAGGAAATCATTCATGGACAGCTTTTCAAAGACCAATAGTCTAGAGTGAATGTTTATCCAAAGAACATAAAGAACGGACAACAAAGTGAACCGCTTGTTACGTGAGCACGGCCACCATAAAGGAGCGGGAAACTTCCTTCGAAACAAAACTGCCAAGAGGGAGAAAGCAAAAGGCAATGCAAACAGAAAGCAGACAAGCAAGAAAGCAAATACTCTAACCTATGCACAAGTATTTACAACAAAGATCTCAAAGGAGCTCAAGCTTGGAAGTAATGCTTCAGGTGCTGCCCGTTGACTAGCGACGGGACGTTCTCACTAGTTAAGTTATTTAGGCGGAAGGCATTATCTCCCAAAATCTCAGCTATTTGAAAGGGGCCAAGCCAAAGCTTGTCGAATTTGTTGTGTCCCCCTTTCTTTTCATGGGCCTTGTCCCAATATAGGACCAAATCTGGAATCCTAAAGGCCTTAATTTTGGCTCGGCGGTCAAACCATCTCTTAACTACGCCCTGATATTTGGCAAAATTTTCTATTGCGTGGTTTTGAACTTCCTCTAAATGTAAAAGCTCAGCTAATCGAGCCTCCCTACGATCTCCTCCCTCATAAAAATTGTTGATAAAATGAAGAGTAGGAATCTTCAGATGGATGGGGAATATAGGCTCTAGGCCATAGATAAGGTGGAACGGAGAATCACCAAGGGCAGCCTTGTGGCGGGTACGATCAGCCCACAGGGCAAAACGGAGCTGGGTATGCCAGTCCTTGGGATTCCTATCTAGCAGCTTCTTGATCACAGTAATCAAATTCTTATTCATGGATTCGGCAAGGCCATTGTCCTGAGCGTAGTAATTGGATGAGAATTTGAGGGCAATCCCATAATCAAACACCCAGTTAGCAAATTTTAATGAAGCGAAGGTAGGTCCATTATCACATACTAAAGCATAGGGGCAACCAAAGTGATTTAAAATGAAACTTCCTAAGAAATTAGTAACTACTTCAGTTGTGCAATGCTTACATACTATTGCTTCTGTCCATTTAGTACAATAATCGGTAGCGGTAAGAATGTACCTATGTCCCGCAGACGATGGAGCACTTACCGGACCGATAAAATCGAGACCCCATTGCGGAAAAGGCGTTACCTCCAGCACAGGCTGCAGTGGGACAACAGCATTCCTCTCCTTGGTGGTAGCGGTCTGGCACATGTGGCATGAACGAACATGGCAATGGGCATCCTTGAAGACAGTCAGCCAATAATACCCCGCTCTTAATATTTGATGTGCCGTAGAAGAACCCGATTCATGGCCCGTGCCAAATTTATTGTGAAATTATTTCAAGACACGTTCTACTGAAGTCTTCCTCGCCAAGGCATCTCAGATAAACGCCTTCATGGTTCTTCTTGTAGAGAATGGAACCCTGCAACATGTAGCCATTACTTTTCAATCTTAGGGCCCTCTTCTGGACTCCTTGTAGGTGCGGTGGACACTTATGATTCAGCAGATAATAAACGACATCCTGGTACCATTCTCCTGGGGAGACATCTTCAAGCTGGTACTGCTGCACCGTGAGTTCAGGTCCAGCCTTTGTTGATGTTTCGGCAATTGTACGAGTGAGTTCCTATCCTCTCACCAGTTTCATTGGTTGGATCTCCATATCATACTCTTGGAGCAGGGTGACCCACTTAGCTCTTCGTTCGCCCAATTTATTTTGCATGAGCAGCGTCTTTACTGCTGGGTCAGGGCTAATGGTGAACACCTTGTTGCTTAGGATGTAGTGCCTAAATTTCTTCACTCCTCTGACGAGATCATACGCCTATTTTTCTATGTTGTGGTAATGCAATTTAGCATCTTTGAGGGTGGCACTCATAAAGGTGATTGGATGCTCGTTTCCCTCATCGTCCTTCTGGGTCAACATGCTAGCACAAGAATGCTTTGAGGCAAACGAATAGATGTAGAATGGCATCCTGTTTGAGCATGGCGTTAAGAGGTTTGGCAATCTCTGTGAAGCCTGTGATGAATTTCTGGACAAAGTTGATGTTTCTGAAGAAAGACTTTAATTCCTTCTTGCTACCTGGGGGCTAAATTTTGAGTAAGGACTCGATCCGCTTAGGATCAATGGAGATTCCTTGCTCTGAAATGATGTGCCCAAGCAACCTACCTTCAGTCACTCTGAAAATGCACTTGTTGGGGTTGAGAGAAACCTTGAATTCCCTGCATCTCTGAAATACCTTGCATAAGTTAGAGACATGATCACCCCGCTTCTTAGAGAATACAGTCAAATCATCCATATAGATGATTATGCACTTGCCAATTAGGTCTTTGAAGGTGATATCCATGGCGCGTTGGAAAGTTGCACCAGCGTTAATGAGCCTGAATGACATTCTTCTGTATGCAAATGTCCCCCACTTAGTAGTGAACGCCATCTTGTGACGATCCTCATATTGCACCATTACCTGGTTGTACCCAGAGTATCCGTCAAGGAAGGACATCATCTGAGAGTCGTTGATGATTTGCAGCACCTCATCCAACGAAGGCACTGGATAGTTGTCTTTCTCTGAGGCACGATTTAGGTTGTGGAAATCTACGCACAATCTAATCTCCCCGTTCTTTTTTCTAACCGGAACCAAATTGGCCACCCACGTGGAGTGCTTGACTGAGAAAATAATTCTTGCTGAGAGGAATTTCTGCACCTCCTTATAAATGATGGGCTCTAGCAAGGCATTGATGGGGCACTGTCGTTGGCGGAAGTGCCTCACTTCGGTCTTGAGAGGGATGGTGTGCGTGATGATAGAGGTGTCATATATTTTTAAATCTTCGTAACTCCATGCCACCATGTCATGATATTTTCGTGACGCATCTGTGATCCCTCTCTTTTCCTCCAACATGCATACTTTGCCAATAAAAGCATTCTTGATCTCCTCGGATGTTCCAAGGTTGTGTGCGTTGCACTGGTTACTGATGGCCTCCTTTTTTGTTTGCTGATTCTGATCTCTGATCTTATCCAAATCAAATACGTGTTCCAGCTGGACCATGCCCCTGGGGATTGTATTGGTCTTGAGATTGATAACCCCTTCTATATCCAGTTCGGCCTCCTATGGATCAACTTCATCAATTATTTGGGCAGTGAAGACGTCAGAACTTGTGATGAACTGGAAGATATGCTTATCATCATTGAAGACCTGCAGGTGAGTAACGTTATCTGGGACCGATGGCATGGATATTAGCTCAACAGTGAATTTCTTGAGCCAGACAAAGAGAGGGGTTGTAACGTGCTAGCTACTTGAGCCAAGGCATCAGCTGTGCGATTTTGAGCACGGGGAATCAATTGTATGTTGAATGCATCTAATCCCTCTAGGAGATCCCAAACCCTGTGCCTATAATTGGTGAGCCTCTAATCATGGCAGGAGTATAATTTCTGGACCTGCTTAACTACAAGTACGGAATCCCCAAAGACTTGCAAGGCTTTCACATTTTTTTTAAGGCCATAAGAAGACCAAGGACCAAAGCCTCGTATTCTGCTACGTTATTGGTGCAATAAAACTGCAATTGGTGGGCAGCGAGAAAGGTCTTATCCGTTGGACTGATGAGTTCGATCCCTGCTCTAGCCCCTTGCCTCGACTTTGATCCATCAAATCGGAGCATCCAACACACGGAGGATTTTGTATCCTTGGGTCTGATTGAGCCTCCATTCCTTTTCAGCTAGACGACGGTTCCTGTGATCTTAGGGGGGCTTTCCGGTTCGAGGCTATGATCAGCAGGCGGTTCTGCTGGTGTCTCCTTTGGTGTTTCTATTTGGGGGGCAGCTAATTTTTTAACATTGGCCACTACTGCTTGGCACAGGCAACAATCAAATTCAGAGTGAGCAGCATTATGAACCCTACACTAGTTCGGCAATAAGAGATCCTGGAAATTCATTCTAGCTCCCAGGCTGAGCTAATCCCTTGCACATTTTTCCATGAAATCCTGAAATCCATCGAGCAATCCCCAGTCATCATCCTTATCCAGCTCATCATCAGCTTTTGCCAATGTTTCTGTGTCTGTGGGCATTCACGTGGAATTGGTCGAAGGACTACACAACACCAGCAATACCTCATCTGCACGCTCTTCCTGAAGCTTGATCTCATTTTGATAGGTAAAAGGGTGATAATTCCCCAAATCGGTCTCAGCAAACAACACCTCGCTAAAATTGTTGTATTCCGTGATCATGTACTTCATACGGGGTTCACGGTCGATACGGATCTAATTTGGCAGCCCCTTCTATGGTAGCCACATGTGGGAAAGGTCTGTAGCAGTATATCCATTCAGCGCCTTAGTAAACTCCCTTCCCAAAATAATACCGTAAGCATCGGGAATGTCTGCCACTTGGATATCAATGACCTGTTGTATCCGTGGGTCTACGGCAACCTGCATGGGGATGCGGTTTATTTCACCCACGATGTTGATCTCTGTTTTGTCCAGTTGGGTAACCTTTCTCTTCGACGGCGTGGGAGTGATACCGAGAGCCTTGCATACTACCAAGGGTATGACGTTGGTAGACGCTCCTGAATCAAGCAATCAGTTGTGCAAGTTCTTTCCAAAGATCCTAATGGTGGTCAGGAATGGGGGAGTTTCTGGTCTCCCTTGGAGGATGCCTACAGGTGTGTCCATTTGAGCTACCTGACCCTTGTTCCTATTGTTGGTCATATCCCTAGTTTGCTTATATTGTTGATCCTTAGAAAACTACCTGGTGGCCCTTTTTGGCCCCTTTTCAATTTGCTTACTTGCCGACTAATTCACGGGGACATCCTTCCTTCTTCCTGTATTGTCTAGTATTTCAGGTTCTTTCCTAGGCTCTTCAAAGGTTACCTTCTTAGCTGGGGTTTCTTGTGTCATATTAGAAGGCGGAGTCCCATTCAGAACCCTAAAGAAAGCGTACCTCACGGTAGGAACCTTGAGTAATTCGAAAGCTGACAAATAATTTTGACCCTTTTGAATTCTTCTGCCACATATTCACCCATTTGCTTGATTTCGGGGCTAAAGGCTTGACTTATGGCAGAACTAGGGGTTTGGACCTTCGTTTGCCCAGATGAATTTTGAGGTTGGCCTTGGGGCTGATTTTGTGATTAGTTTGGAGATCTGTTCCTGTTGAGGTATTGAGCGGGTATATGAGGAAGCCTAGGATTGTTACTAGCATCAGGATCAGGCGGGGTGGCGAAGTTATTTGGTGGGGTAGAAGTTGTGAAGGGCCCGCCCGCTTGTCTATTCCTAAGGAAGTAGGGGCTCGATCATTGATGGAACATGTGGACCTCATCCACAAATGATTCTTCTTCATCCACCGGACCATTATCTACTGAATCAAAAAGCTGAGCCAAAGTTTGTTCATTACTTACCTCTTGTGCTTTCTCATCCTCAACAAGAGTAGGCTTGGCTTCAGGCTCATTGCGGTCACCTCCCAGAAACGGTGCCTGATTGACCACTAGACACGAGGAATCGTAGGGCTTAGATGGGACGATGTCCCTGCAGTTGGCATTGTCAACCGCATTTTGTACCTCCACCTAGAAGATTTCAGCAACTGTCTGGAACTCGGGACAATCTAGCTCAGAATGCCTGCTGGTTTTGTGAAGTCGACACCACCCGGACAAGGCCGCTTCAGCCAGATACACGCCGTTGGATGTTTTGTTATTACTTGTCGGCTGATTGAAAGGCGTGGAGACACCGCCATTATTGGGCCTGGTGTTCCATGTACGATTTTGCTTCTGAGAGTGCCTTCTTTCTGTGTTTTGATTGGTGTTTTGCCCCCTCATAATTTTGCCCGGAGGAGGTGCCTGCTTCCCGATTATCCCTGCCGTCTCTATTATCTCGGCTATCTCGGTTAAGATTGGCCTGGAAATTATGCTGGGAGGCCTACAACTGGTTATTCTAATTCTTCAGATGCATCATTTATGTCAACTCCTCTAACTTGTCTTTCTCGGTTGCACCTCCAGGTGATGGGGTCGAATTTTGGATAAAAGCATGTGGGGCCACCGGCTGATTTTGATAGGCTGGAGGAAAATCTGGTCCCGACAGGTACAAGGGTGCTTGGGGCTGTTGGGAGTATGCCTGCTATTGCGGAGCAACCTGAGAGTATTGGTATTGCTGCTAGGGCTGCAAATAGGGAGGCGTGGGAGGCGCGTAGTTCAACGGCTGCCCCGGATGGGGAACCATAGGAAATTGAGGCACCTGGTTCATCAGAGGAGTTTGATGAGAAAACGCTTGATTGAGTCCTTGAATCTACATCGGATGGGCCACCGGCCCCAAAGAGGGCAATGGGCCAAAAATATTTTTCCCCAAGTCCGCACTGGCAACAACTGCTTCCGCATAGGCGGCCAGTAGGGTAGTGGGCGGTGGGCGCATCCTCTTTACCAAGGCCGACGTGAGATTGTCTAGGGCCACGTAGTAGACGGGTAGAGATGCCACATCATTATGGATGTACAGATCCCGAAGCTTCATGTGAGCCTGATGGAAGTGGTCATTGAAGGAGCCGATAGGTTCGTTGACATCCCTTCTGATGGACATGAATTGTTGGTAAAGGTCTGCAGGGTTGACAGGGATCTTGTATTTCTGCAAGAAGGCATTCCTCATCAGATTCCATGAGGTGATGGATCCCCTCGACAGATTAATGTACCAGTAGAAGGCCTCTTCCCCCAATGAATGTGGAAAGAGGTGACATGCAATGTCTTCGTAGTCCACTTGCATTTCAGTGATCGTCGTCTCGAATATTTTGATATGCTCTTCAGCTGTTCTTTACATATCGCGAGGATGGAACTTCGAGCAAAATCCCTCCAGATTCTTGGGCATGTCATTGTAGACCGCAAAATGTATCGGCGATGGATTATGCGTGAGCCAAGCCATGGGGGGAGGTGGAGGTGGCACTTGCTATTGGAGAACAGGGATTTGGGGCTGTAGTAGCAATACAACCACAATGTGGGGTTACCCTTGAGCTATGGCTGCCTTGACTGTGCCTTGGGCTGAAAGGGTCGAGAGAGGAGCGAACCCCTGGCTGCCGGAGGTAGACGGTGCAAATGCTATTTGAGATGGTTGGGTGGAAGATGAAAGCCAGCCAAATGGAGGTGAGGGTGAGACGGGGGCGGATGGAATGGAGGAAGAGGAAGAGGCAGTGCTGCTTTTTTGTGCTCGTTTTTCCCTCGTGGGAGGCTGCAACTCTTCAAATTCTCCCTTGTTTGGTGTTGATCATAGAACTCTCTGAAATCTTCCTGGGGAGAATGATCCGATCCGATCCAGCTTTGCTTTATCTCTTGACTTAGTATTTTCACCAAGGTCATCCTTCTAGCGCCAGTTCTGTTGATGGTGTTTTTACGCACGTCTCAACATAGGCAGTGCATAGGTGCACTACCTCTCTTGAAAGACAATACTCCACAATCAGATTGCAGAACACTATCCCAAGGTCTCTCGGATGTCAGGTCATGATAGTGCTTAGATACCTCAGTAGTTGATGTGATTTGCTAGAATCACAAGGCGGTCTTACAGAAAATACAAAGTGTGGACACAAAGCATGAAGTTTGATCTTGGAATGGAATATTTAGGATGGGAAGTTGCTATGCACTAGCTATAGGTTCAAACAGCAATCTTGGACTCCATTTAGTTTTTGGATTTGGCTTTACAATGTGCAATGAACCTTGGTATTGTTCAATTTCTAAAAAAAAAGGAAGAGTAAAGGGGAAGAAAAGTTCTTAAGTATTAAGCTTGTTGTGAATAGTAACAATGATGTTCCCGCAATGGACAATCTTTCAAAACAATATCCCACATAACCAAGGATTTCACAGTATCATGGAAATTGTGCTATCTTCTAAGGGCTGCAGATATTTTATCCTTCATCCACCACATTCATGCATGAATTAAAGATAAATGTTTGGGGCAGCTTCAAATCAAGTCCAGGCTAACTTTGCACAGCTATCTACCTTCAGCAAACAACAAAAAGCATGGACTAAGGGATAATCAACAAAGCAGAAATTTTCATAATCAGCCAATAGCATTCCTAAGATTTATCCAAATAACATGAACAACTAACTAAATAGCAAAGAGATCTAAGCTAAACATATGAAATTGGAGAAATGAATCAAATGACATGAGAGAAATGAAGGAAATACACCAAGTCAATGATATTTCTTATAAATTTCTACAGCATGCCTTTACAACAACTCAACTCTCTCCTTGCAAATGAGGGGAGTGCTCTATTTATAGTTTCCAAAAAGTTAAATGAGTGGCTAAGATTCATTCTCATTATGTGGCCCAGATTCATTACAAAATAGGGTTTCACCTACCTGAAATAGATTTACAATTAAAAAATATTTCTTGTTTCTTCCCAATTTTGTCATCTAGTGGATGACACTATTGCTCTTTCGTCCTATAGCTAATTGTTGTTTTCTTTTTGTTGTAGCTACTCTTCAGGGAAGTCTTCCTCTTTGGCTGGGCTGTCCTCTTGCTCCTCGGAAGCCGCGTGCTCTATATACTTGAGGATGACCACTTGGAGTTTGTCGATCTCAAGGATCTCGCATCTCAATTCCTGGTAGCTCCATTCTTTAGCATTCTCTTCCAGCCGCTTCCAGTCCTCGTCATACTTTGAGCCTTGGTCCCTGAATAGCTCTGATCAATCAAAGGCACGGGTAGCAAAACTTAGGAATTTCGTGGTGATTTCTCCAGCTGTCCCTTCCTTCATCTTATCCTCGAAGTATGACTTCACCTTCTCGGCATCCATTTGCACCGTGGGCATATCATAGCCCGTCATTAGCTTGAGATACTCGGTGCATTCTGACCGGATTTCCTTGATCCACTTGATATCTGGATCCACTCTACTCTAGATTTTCTCCAACCTCTCTTCTCAGTTGATGAGGTCTCTGCACCACACATCCACCAACCAATGATCCTCCATCTTCTGTTCTAGCTTTTCTTCGCACGTGTTCTCTAGTATCTGAAGAATGGCTTCAATTTTTTGGGAAGGTGGAGTCGTAGATGGCCAGAAAATTGGTGCAGAGCTTCTTCGTGCTTTCCAGGGATTGGATCAGGTCCAAAAACTTGTTGGCTATCTGCATTGCCATGTCGATTCCCAAATTTTCTGACGCTTACGACCTGTCAAAACCAATCCTCAGTAGTCTTCTCCAAGTTCTTCCTTCTCTCCATCTTGTCAATCTGTTCCTTGGAGAGCAATTGCGGTGCGACTATGGAGGTGGTGGGCAAGTCGTCCACCGAGGACCATTGCTGGATATAACTGGTAAAGGCAGCAACCTGCACCTTGAGTTCATTTTTAGTGACCTTGTCCTACTTGATTAGGGGCACCACCGTGGCCACCGACTCGTCCAGATGTTCAACCTTTTGTTCCCTAGTTGCTGTCCCTAGGTCAATGGTGGAGATATTATAGCTAACACCCTCTTGGCCAACTATAGGCATGGCAACTTGTGCTGCTCGGGAGCCGGAAGCGTCCATCGTTATCTTGGAATGAACCTTAGGCTTCTTTTCCTTCTTTGTTGTGGTCAGGGATCGAGCCAAGATGGCCTCCAATCTTGCCCTTAGGTCCTTTAGAACAGGAGTAGTCTTTTCAAGCTGTTTCTCCAACCAGTCGGGCATGGCGGATTTGTTTTTGGGTGCATCATGGCTGCCCTCACCCTTTTTAGTTAGAGGCAAGGCTTCTGCCTCCTTTTCCTTTTGGTGCCCTTCCTTCTCCTTGGTAGCTTCCTCCTCTTCATCGGAAGTCATGATAAAACATGAGGCATTTGGCGGGCAACCTAGTGGACAATTGCCGGGTGGGGCTGTCTCCCTTCGCTGCTTCCTCTTCCTTCTTCTCTTTCGCAGCCTCGGCCTCGGAGCTCTTGACAGCATGGGTTTCAGCCTCGGTGATATCTTTTATCTGCTGCTCTTCTGGCGGCTGCCCTTCTTCATCATGTGGTGCCCTTTCCGCTTCTTCCTCAACGCTCTTTAGCTGTTGCGCTAACTCCTCCTCCATGTCCTCATCAAATGTTTGGATAACATCCTTGGCACCCGAGCCATCCTCCTCATCTCCGCTCTCAGAAGAGCCTGTCTCTTCTTCCTCATAAGCCACCTTGTTGATAGTCCTATGTCTGTACTCAGGGTGCTCGTAATCATCATCGGCCTCCTCCTCTATGGGCTTCGAGGTTTCCCTTTCTTGCTCCTCCAACTCCTGCGAGATTTGCATAGTGGCTTCCATGGCTAGCGGCCCTGTTGGCGGTTGTGAAGGCTGAGTTGTTGCGAGGGCTTGGGCAAGGGCTGCTTGGAGTGCAGGGTCTATTAGGATCTATGAGAGCTCGGGGGGAAGATTCTACAGGTGGCGCGTAATAGCCTCGGGGACAATGGAAAGGGGAACAAGTGATGCTATTGTTGCCAGAGGCAGGGAGGTAATGAGTGACATGGCAGCAGAAGAGGACGGGCAAGTGGTTATGCCAGAAGAGGAGTTGATGTTAATTATTGACCCAGCCGGGGGCGAAGAGGCATGATGGACAGAAATGTCCACCGCCTACGGAGATGAGGCGATTGCGGCCTGAGAGGCAGGCAGCGCACTAGTCGGGCGAGGGAGGAGCAAGGGAGGCTGCACTTCTATTGTAGTCGTTGTTTGCTTGAGCCTCTTGGGAGATGAGCCTCCTGTGTCTTTCTTCGCTTGCTCCTTGGGGTCTGTAGATTGCGCCGTCTTTGTTTCTTTTCTCTTTTGAGACTTGGTGACGTGGGGAGACTTGGAAATCTCACCAGCTGAGGTGGTGGTAACAACTTCCTTCATGGCGCTTAGCTCACTCTTGAGCGCCTCATATGTTAGGACCACTCCTTGTTGTTTCACTTGCGCCACCCGCCCATCAACCCACTCCTTAGTGTGAGTTATGATCAGTTGGGTGATTGTGTCTAGGTCGTCAACCTCTTGCTCATCCTAGTCTATTGATGGTATAGGTAGTTTGGCAACTACCAGGTACCTTGGATGCATAAGGGTGGACTCATCTTCCTCAAGTTGGTCCAGTACCTGGAACAGTTGGACTCTCCTCAGGAACTGTACGGTCATGCACATGTAGTGCCTCATTTGTACCTCCTTGTCGTGTTTGCAATCTGCCCATAAGTCTTCAATATGGTATTTGTGGGTGTATGCTGGCCCCAGTGCCTTCCTAACATGGCCATGTGGGTCCATCCGTGGGCGAGCTATGTACCACTCAAAATTGTATTCCTTAAGTTTCTTCTCAGAATTGCTGGCACACTGAGAAGTCTGTAGTCAGTATAGGCCCTGGCCGAGGGTCATGGGATAGGGGATCCCTACTATGTGCTTGCTGCCAAAGACTGTCTGGATGTGTTGGAGCTACCGAGAGAGCTCCAGGAGGATGATCCTATCATTTGGGTATCTCCGCAACTTGTTTGGCCGTTCAGTGAATCCCTGAGCACGGATGCAGGTGAACTTTGGGAACTGGATAAATAAGAAGGCATACTCCTTTAAAAGGGCATTGGCACTGTGGGAGACCCTCCTCTCGAAGTCTCCGGCGATTAATCTGATGATGTGGCCAATGAAGGCATCATTGACCCGGCAGTACTCCTTTTTGAAGTTGCGGTGTTGGAGTTGAGGGTATTTGTCAAAAGGCTTGAGCCCTCGCCTATGCCCGTAATCTGGTGCCATGAATAATCCATTGTATTGTCTTTGACATGCCAGGGAGTATACCAGGTAAGAGGTCATGTAAAACTTGGAGCTCTTCTTGACGTTGACAAACTGTTCATGGAAGCAGTTGCTGATGATGCCTCCCCAGTCGAATAAGGTCTTGGTGTTAACGTCCTCATTCCCTCGTAGGATCTACTCAATGTAGTATGCCATCCACTCTTAGAAGTAGGTAGCTGTCGGGAGACCCATGACCCTGCTCAGCATAGTTATAAGGTCGTGGTAGTCTTCGTGGAAGTCGCTTCGAAACAGTTCTTGGGGAACCTTCGCCGCGCTGCCCCATTTCTCCTTAAGCTAGTAGAGGTTGATTGATTTCTTGCACCCTAGTGGACTGGCATCCCATGCCACCTGGCAATGTTCCAAAGTGGGGACCTCCATATGTGGGAACGTGGCGATGTGAAATGTTTTCGTGATTCCTTCTGGCGACATGTCGGCGAGGATGTTCCCCTCCTTGTCCACGATTGTTCTGGTGTCCGCTTGAAAAGCTTCTTGGTAGGCCATCACTAGTTCGAGTGCCACTAGAGAGGGAGGGAAGTTGGCAGCCTTGGCAATTCCACTCTGCCTTATTAGTCTGGCATTCTTCATGGTAGGGTTAACCTTGACCCTCTGGGTGAACTCATCTATGTCCACCTGTCCAATGTTTATATCCGAGATCTCCCTCTAGTCCGTTGAGACCTTTGACTGAAGCGGCTCACCCTAGAACTGAAACTTCATCTGATCCTTATCTTCTTTTCCCTGAGTGGCTCTTCCTGAGTTTTTGCCCTTATCCTTTTCGGTGGAGGCCCCTAAATTTCCTGCAGTTGATTCCATATATCCTGCAAGCAAAGGGCGAAGTCAGCACAACAAAACATCAAACGCATTAATGTTAGTCCATATTTCAAAGATAACACCTAAATAATCATTCAAGTATAACATAAATTTCATCTTTAGATGATATCGATCTTCGTTTTAGAGCGTTGGGACAATCCGGACCCGGAGGACTAGACTTCCCTAGCAAGAATGCTATCTGGAAGGGACAATGCGACCGAAAGTTCCCAGAGACCCTTCTTGGCCAAATTTCAATGTTCCAAGAGGCTCATGATGGAGAACAATATGATTTAGGAAGTGGGTCGAAGTTAGATTCTGGATTTGAGCTAGTTTGAATTGATTCAAAGGGCACCAAAGATTTCAGGCCGAGGAGCTGCCAGGAGGCGGCTGCTGGCAACGGCAGACCGCAGGTGGAATTTCGGCTGAGGAAGTCTTGAGGCAGAAGTCCAAGGGCTGGGGTCTAGGGAAGTGAATGACGGACGGGGTGCACCTATCGTTCAGGTTTGGCGGAGGCAAAGGTAATGCTGGGGGCCGGCGGCCGGGGCAACGCGAGGTGACGGCCGCCGCAAGGTTTACACTGATTCCAGGTGACGGCGACGGCGAGCGGGAGCCCGAGACCCGATGGGCAGGATGTCGGCCGGGGTCCGGCATGGAGGACGACACGACCGTCATGGAGTTCCGGGAGTGGAACTCCGGACAGACGGGCTCGGGAGGTCCCACGACAGCAAAGGGTTAGGCTCAGCCAGAAGGCAAATGGAGGTCCGGGGCCCGGAGTCCAGGTGGACAAGGTAAAAATTCCCACAGCAGGGGATTCACCAACTTCTGCATACGAAAGTCTGCTAGCCAGGGCTTGGAGACGCCAAAGCACCCGCTTTAAAAAAGACGGCAACGGCAGAGAGGCATGCGGGGTCCGGGGATCGGGAAGTAGATGGGACCTCACCAAAAGACTTCGCTATTGAAAATGGCAGAAAATTGGACGAGGAGGTCCAACACGGGAAACCCGGATGCCCGGGGCTGGCGAGAGGGATTGCCGACATGAGGTTACGATTCAGTCATGGAGTCTTTCGACATGGCGGGGCCCGGCGGCCGGGAAGACGCGACGCACCGGATGCCGCGAGATTTTCAGCAACATCTTGAACTGCAACGGCGAAGGGCAGCCCGTGGCCTAGAAATTGGAAGGCAAGGGCATGCTTGTAGATGAGGCACGATGAAGTGCCAAGGGAAACCCGGGAAGGGAAACCCGATGCACAGGCCTAGAGGGATGGACTTCCGTCAGGAGCTTCGGAGTTCCGGATTCCGAAGGCGAAGGAGGCTTTCGGGGTCGGAAAAGACTTTTGCCCAGCGCGAAGAATAGCCGCGACGCAGACAAGTTCCGGATCGGCAGCAAGGGTGCTTCCAATAGGTTTGTTCGTTTATTAACACATGGGTTATGGGTGTGATTTGGCGATCTTTTTATTTAATCATTCCAACCCATTATTTAATTCATTCAAATCCCCCAAAATGACGAAAAAGATGGGAGGGCAATGGGAATAACCTACCTCAAAAATGTCAAGCGGGAAGTTTGTAGGATCCACTAATGGGGTCGATGAGGTGAAGTTGTTGGCGACGGTTGTGACGCTATCGATCGCGATGGACTCCAGATAATCGGCTCTGCAATTTTGCTCTAATTTTCAATGTGAAAATGACATGGGCGGACTAGGCATTATATACCCCATCCGCCATTAATGGGCGCATTAATTGCACGTACGGCCGTGTGAAAGTTGGTGGAATTCAAATTGAGTCGATGGCGGCAGTGGGAGCTTCGGGACCCGGCTGCCGGGAAGGCGTGAGGCGACGGCCATCGCAAGGCTTTCCGTTGATCGGGCGACGGTGGCAGCGGAGATCGTCCTGGGGCCCGGAGGGCGGGGCGTCGTCAGGAGTTCGCCACTGAAGTTTTCTTCGCGTTGCTCGGGTGAAGGCAGCGGCGAATAGCTCGAGGCCCGAGGGGTGGGCGGCCGCCGGAGGCGTTCCGTTGCAGACGGTGAGCCCAGGACGGAAGTCCGGAGGCGGACTTCCGGGGCCCGGGGCCTGGGGCCCGAAGGGGCGGGTGCGGCCCGGGAAATCCGCGAGGAATTTTGAATGGAAGACTGCAGGGCGGGCCCCGAGGGGCAGAAAGGCGCCAAGAGAAGGCCGCGAAGGATGGCAATTGCGAAGGGGAGTCCCGAAAGGGGAACTCCAACAGCCTGGGCCCGGAAGGGTCCGGAGCCATTTAGGGCCAAAATGCCAAAGGGAACCCGCGAGGCCCGGAAGGGTAGCAAAAACCAAAACAGAGGCATGGTCATTTTATGATGAAACCCTAGAGCGGCATCGACTGTGCAGAACATCAAAAAAAAGAGGGGCACGCAAAATGAGGCGGCCCCAAAAAACCTGACAAGGCCAAAGAAAAGAGGGTCCCCGTTCCAAACAGGGCATGTGTGCTAAGGGCACAACAATATTTAATCTGTGAAGGCCATTTTTCCTACCTGCATTCTCATCATTTTAAATTATTAAGCCATATGAGGCATGGGTTAGTTGTGAATGTTCCAAATTTCTTGTTAAAGTTTTTAGAACAAAGTGCCCATGGAACTCAACAGGGGAAAGATAATTCGGTCACTCATCATGACCTTATTAAATTACCGATTGAGCACTCTTTGAGAGACGTCTCACCTCTCTCCTGGCAACAATTTGTTGCCCAAAAGAGTTTGCAACCTCCACAACCTCAAAGAAAGAAGAAAGAAATTGCATCTACTAGTGGAATTGGGCAAGGGTCATCTACTCCTGTAGCACCTAGTCCTGCAGCTTTTGCACCCGAATCCTCTGCTAGGGTACAAACTAGGTCTGCCACTAGGAGAGAGAAAGGAAAAACAAAGGCAGAAGGGTCCCCTGAATCTGATCCTCGTTCTCAGAAAAGATAATTCTCCTCTCTTGCAGCACCTTCCCCTATAGCCGTTTCTCCTACAACAACACCTGTTGCTATTACCAGTTCACCATCATCTGGTAGGGCAGAGCCCTCTGAACAAACAAGAGAAAGAAAAGCTACCGGAACACCTCCTGCAGCCGCATCTATGCCAAGAAGGGTTTCCACAAAGAAACAATCTAAGACCTCCCTTGCTTCACTGCAACCTGAGGTGATTATAATTTCAGAAGGGTCTGTTGAAACTGAATTTAATGTTTCTCAGAATGAGTCTGAGAATGCTGCTCAGAGTTCGTTCATTCCTGAAGAAGAACAATTTGAGACAGAAGAAGTAGGGCATAATGAGCACGTGTTACCAAATATTGATGATTTGGCTATTGCTGCTATGCAATTTTCGGAGGAAGCACAGACTTCTCCACCACAGCAACAAAAAGAATTTATCCTGCAGCAAGAACAAGAACAGACTGAACAACTGAATGTGCCTAGTGAAGTTGTATTTCATCCTGCAATTTGTAAAGCCATTGTTGTGTATAGGAGGACGTTTTTAATTGAGTTTCTGGAATATGTTAAAGCTAATTGGGAAATAGTTACATTGCAAACCCTGACTTTCCGACACATAGTCTAGACTGATATGCAACAAAGTCTATGGGAAGTAGAAAAGAAGAAATTGAAAAAGAAAATTGAAAGTCAGAAGTAGGAAATTGCTGAGTTAAAAGCAAAAATGGCCGAAATGTTAAAAGTAACCAGTCAAATTATGGAATGCAGACCGCCACCCAGGGTTTATGCTCTGTGTCTTAAAGAACAGTTTTTATGGTTTCAATTGATGAGAATTTCCAGAAACCAAGACCCTATAATTCACACTGCCAAAGAGTTTTATGAAGCATACCAAGCAGCCCCTAACTGGTTAAGGAATTTTCTGTGTGAATTCTATTTGCATGGCTTTTTAATACCATTTGAAATAGAATGGAATCCTCTTATATATATTGGTGATATTCATTTGAGAGCATTTATGTCGTGGGTAGCAAATGAGGCGAATTATGGCAGGCAGTGGGAAACATATGAGGAAGCTGAGAAAATAGAGTCTGTCCCATTACGCTCTCAAAGTTCAAACCCACATGCAATGTTGAAAGATTGGTTTGCTCTAACATATGGTATTAATAATGTTTCAGCCAGAGAGAAAATATTTTATATCAGAAAGCAAGTATATGATGAATTCCAAGCACAACAATATTCATTTTGGAGATTAGCATATACCAGAAGTGAGAAAAGATGGGAGAGATTAACTATTGGGTTAAGAAAGTCAAAACCACATGGTCCCCTAAACTTCACAGCAGCTCTCAAACGAACCAACAAATATATTCAATTGGGACTTCAAACAAGATTTGAACTGTGGCTGCCACTAACATTCATACCTCCTGTGCTAATGTGGCCCCTATATCCTCACTAGGCTACAAATCTTAACAACAAATTAGAAGACTGAAGATATGAAAGGTGTCAGGATTTCAGAGGATTCTATTACAAATTTGGACATCCATTCCAAAGTCATGTAGCCACCACTGACTTTAGAGAAACAACCAGGAAAGTTAATGCTGGAGGACCAGCATTGGCCTAAGTAGGGGGTAGTGATGAGCTTAAAATATGCTCATAATTTGGATGTTATGATAAACTTTTAATGTCTTTACTTTTGTTATTTCATGGCTGTTTAAAGTTTGTTGAAACCTTTTATGGGGATATCCCGTAGCATAATACTTTCATATTCCTGCAGCTCATGGTGTTGACTTGATTGCATTTATTGCCCTGTTGACTCCCTAAAATGGCTGGTATATCATATACAGTTTTTGAATAATGGAGTAGATTTAAAATGTGTGATTAATGAATAGATATCGTGTATGTGCCATATCCCCTTTTCTTTCACATGTTACCTTTTGTTTCATAGGTTGTTGAAGAATGATCGAGTCAAGTGCAGCCAATCTTGGTCTTGCAGTAAAGTCCATTTCCTGCACGACTACGAGGAAGCTCCGATGAAGACTCTTTGACTGAAACCATTGGGAAATATTTTAATGACAAGTCAAACTGGAAAGAGTGGAGCGCTAGATTCTCTCTGGATCGGGTTGAGCACATAAATTCATTTATGAAGTTTGTTCCTTGATTCGGGGATACATTTTACTTCCACGTCTTTCTTTGATAAGAGTTAGTTAGTTAGTTGTTCTTCTGATTTAAAAATAAGATACTCCTCCTATGCGAGGGAGAAGGGGGGATATGGATAGAGAGAGAGAGATAGATGATAGTTAGAGTAAGATAGAAACAGAGTAGCAGATATTATGTAATAATCAATATGATAATGAAAGACAAAATTTGTTTGACCAGAGACAGAGTTTGTTGTTAGTTTCATATCAACAAGACCATGTATATCATTCTGTTTTCATGAATAAAGTTCAATGAAGTTCTGAGTTTAGCATCTGTGTAATCAGAAGATGCTTGCTAAGGGGGCCCACTTAGTAAGTATCTATAGCTAGTTAGTTAGTTATTCTTTCCTGTTGAGCTTTAGTTTGCTTTCATCTTTGAAGTTTTTATACAAACTCAGCCTTATAGTGCTCCTGCAGCATAGAGAGTCCATCACTGTGACTGTTCCTGCAGCATAAGGCCAGTTCACAGTTTGTGTTTCAATCATAGTTGTTATGGTTTCTACTTTAATCAAATTATAGTTGAGTTAAAGAACTTTGTATTACCTTCCTGAAATGTAGATAGAATTCCTTTTCAGTATTTATTTCGGCTAAGAATTGACTGAAACTAGTTCCTAGTGCATATATTTTGCTGCGCCATTTAAAGTATACGTCCCCTGGTTTGACAAATAAATGAACGTCCACAGAGAGAGATATTAGTCACCTATTGGAATGTCCAATTCCCAGGAAAGGATTTACTAAGATTTTCATATCCTTTTGTGGGCGCGCCCAATCCCACTCAACTTGATTTTGTAACAAAGGCACAAAATCTACATAATTTGAAACTCCCCAATGTAAATATTTAGAAAAGACTATGGAAAATTACCAAGAATGAAGCCATGCTAAAAAATATTCGCACATTTGGTTTTGAACTATAAGATGGCTATTGTAGAAATCCTCAAGAAATTCTCAGTCATCATTATTATTTGTCTTTCTTTTTAAAACCAATTGATTAATTTTTGAATGTAAAAACCTTTCCCTCAAGAAGAATGCATATAATTTCAAAGGTTTCCTCATTGATAACATTGCAGAGGGGAACGCTACTGCTTGTTGCAATCTTTCATTCCCCTCATCTGTCTCTTTTTTCCAGCTACTAATTTTGGCTCTTCAATTGGTTATTCTCATGCCTATGCTGGAGTGCGGTAAGGGAGAGGTCTTTTCTTGGAGCTAATGAAGTAGATGCTTCAAGATAATGTAATCTACTTGACTATTGTTTTAACTCCTCTTCTTTTTGTTGCAACTCAACTTTCAATCTCTCTATTTCTATAGAATCAAGCCCTGTATTTCCTCTATTTGAGCTAATGCTTGTACATTAGCCTACTATAAGGCCTCTTTTTTTTGAATTAATTGTGTTTATAAAAAAAAATCTTTTTCTATCATCTCCTTCTCTAGTTTGTCAATTTTGGACGCAAATTTTGTAGTTCTTCTTCCTTTATTCTTAACTTTCCTCCAGAAATTGCATTCTCTTTCTTTTCTCATCTAACTCTTTCTTTTCTCATCTAAATCTTCCTTCATTCTCTTTCTTTGTTGTTCAGTTATTGGTTCTTTTCCTTTTCTTCTTCTAAAAACCAAAACAGGTGGTGAAGATGATTCATCATACTCTCTAACAGGGTTATCTTCTTCTGTCATATCAGGGGACTATTTTTGGGATGGAGAGCCATGAGACACTTGAATAGGGGATTTTTTTGGAGATGGAATTGGGGATTCAAGAGGACTTTTAGGCTATTTAGGACAATGAACAAGCTCTTGGATTTGCTGACTATTTTTCAAGGCATCTTGAGTGGTTGCAGGGGTTTCAACTAGTTTTTTAGGGGAAGTTAGAACATTGGTGTTAGCGTCAGCAATATTATGGCTTTCTTATGGTGATGCATGCCTTTTTCTTTTCACTGTACTTCAGGTTTCTCTTTCAATTTCCAATAGCCTTTTGTTTCCCTTTTTCTATACATTTCTGGAAGCTTCCCCTTTCTCAATTTTTAAATTTTTCATAGTTGTAGTGTTCCTCCCGTTTTGACATACTGTTTAGTTGATTCTGCTTGATAGATGCTTTAGATTACCTTGATACTATGTTCTTCTTTTTTAGCGGTGATTTTGGATACTATGTTATTTTGATTTTGCAGATGATACATTGACATCCTGGTTATTTGGTTATGTTGGTTCGATGATACTGTGATAGATTCATTCATGATATGGCTTATTGGTTATGATTATTGCTTATGTTGTCATGTTGATATGATTGTATATGATTGATCTTGCTTGTTTGTGTCGGTGGATAAGACAGTGTAGCATTACTCATTCGTGAGTACCATGCTACGCTGCAATTCTTATTCATGGTGTGTTTTCTAACATGAGTTTATATATACATGTTTTAACCTTGATGTTTTCTTGTAGACACAGGTACCGGGTAACGGCTCCACCTACTTGTTAGGTCTGAGCATACCCTAATTCATCATAAATATGTTGTCGGAGGTATTGACAGGTCCTTTTTAACCATCGTTCATTTTCGAATGAGTATCTCTGTGTTACCCGTGTAGCCCAGTTTGTCTTGTCATGTTCAAATATATATTGTTTTGTGTTTGCGAATATAATGTTTAATTTTATTAAATGTTTATTAATTTTTTATACCTACGTTTGTGATTTAATTTATTAAGTTAAATTAAATAAGTTGTTGAATTTATCATTGAAAAGTATTCCTTTGTGATGTTTTAATTAAAATATTATTATTGCTGATTTAATTGTACAACTTGAATTATGTGAAATAGATATTTTTAAAGCAAGATATTTTTGATGAGATAAGAATCCTTGATTGTCAGTTATAGGTCTGTTATGATATTTTGAAGAATGTGTTGAATTGAATGAGTTATTTACAATGCGAATTGAACTATCAGTTTAAAATTTAATGATTGAAATTGAATTGCATGAATTAATATCAAAAAAGGGGGATTTGAAATTTATTGAACATTCACGAGAAGAATTTTGGACGGCAGCAGTTTTTAGCAAAATTTCAATACAGCAAGAAGAAATTTTCTTTTTAGATTCTATTTTCAAGCATGATTTGAAACTGATTGATTTGAATCTCGCCATTGAAGTCTAGAAAATTAATCGAGGAATCAGCAAAGGTTTCAGAAATTTATTTCAGCTAGATTTCCAGATTAACTAGGTTTTCTTCTTTTTAAGTTTTAGTAAATTTCTTCTTTAAACATTCAGAAAGATTAATGGTATATCAAACCTGCATATAAAACAGAGAAATAGTTAGAATAAGCAGTCAAAGATTATTGAAAATATTGTTAAAATTTAAATGCTAAGAAAACAATGAAATGGAGTTTAGAGTAAATTCTTAGATCTGAAAACAGAGATTGAATTTCCCTGTATATCTGTTGACTTATACATATATCTAATTTAGTGTACTAAATGAGTCTAAGTAGTATTTTAAAGGTTGAAACTCTGAAGTTATAGTTATCATCTCTTTTATTTCGTTCTTTGTGAAAACTAAGAAAATATTGTACAATTAATTTTATATATATATATATATATATATATATATATATATATATATATATATATATATATTCATTATGTTATATACGGGGACCCCATTCACAATCTGCACTGTATGAAAATATACTTCATTTATGTTACCATTTGCCTGAGTTTCTTTTGCCCAATCGCGCACATAGTTGAAGGAGAACATAAAGAACCTCATGTCAGATTTAGGATACCTCCAGATTGATATTCTTTTGTGGAGTCTCTACTGAAATTTGTCATAGGAAGTTACTGCACAGCCTGCCTGGTGAAAACGGTGTTACCGTTGTATTATATTCATTTTGAATAAAAGGAAATAATATATATGGTTTACTAATCCATTTGATATTAAAACCTCCTTACTTAAGAAAGCGCGCAGCCTCTTAAAGGGATTCGAGTGGGATTTATCTATGAAAAAGTCCCTGTGAGTTTTGTTCATGAAAACGTCCCTGTGAGTTTTGTTCATGAAAACGTCCCTGTACGAATTTAAATTGTTTTCCATCTATTATCATCCATTTTTTTTTAGATTTTTCTTATACCAGTTTCTTGCGTCCAGATTTGACTCATCTGTGTACAAGTTTACTTCTTCGTCCTAGTTTTCCTTCCCTTATAAATTTTTTCACCTGAGTCTTCAGCGCTGCTTTATATCAGAAGACTGTCTGATTCTTGAATATTATCCAGTTAAATTATTGTTTGATTTCCCAGGCAAATTGGAACAAAAGCTTGGTTTAAATGTAAATCTTAATAATGAATATTGTATAGACGTGGATGTAAAATTGACTTAGCGCAGGAACTTGAAGTCACTAGATGTTATAATTAATGGGTATGCATGGTGCAAGGCATCATAGCTATCCTTTGGAAGGTATGATTTTTCCTTATTTTGAAAACTATTACTTAACTCAAAAGTAACTTACCTTTACATGCATAAATCAGATCTCATGCGTTGAATGCATGAAGTTCCAGTGGTTACACATAGTTGTGATATTTATTTATGAGCTTATACTTGTCTTTAGTCCAACTTGCCATGCATGCATAAATCAGGCAGTTTCCTTAATTAGAAAATCTTGATTTATAATCTATCTAATGTTAGATATTATTTATACACAAGTGTAGTTAAGTGTAGTGTAGTTAAGTGTAGTTTTGTTTTATAAGTGAAAATGTTTATTTTATTTTATTTTATTTTCAACATAATTGTATTATAAAATATAGAGAGTTTTTATTGTTATTATATAATGATAGTATATACAATTCTTGAAAATCATTAGAAATACAACAATATCTATAGATTATTTGTAATATAAATTCTTTATTTAATGAAATTAGTTAAATGTGATTGTCAGTTGTATTCACATAACATTAAAAAGTTTATTTATATTTTATCAAAACTAGTGAAGTAAAATTTGTATTATAAATTCAATACAGTTCAGTTTATGATAATTTCTATAGTTCTTTTTATAAGGAATTTAAAATTTATGGAGATTGATTTACGGTAACAGTTTGGTGGTGTATACATTCGTAACATTATTAACGTATGTTTCTTTTCCCTTAAGACTAGGAAAGTGAAAATCACAATAACAAGTTTTTTAATCTCTAAACTGTGATAGTCAATTGTTATGTTTTTCTTATGTGGGGGTATAGCTTTGTATTATTTTGTGGTCTTTCGAAGTGACATCCTAGAGACTGTGATTTGCCTCTAGTGAAGGATGTAAACATTCTGGTTTTGATTTTTGTGCTTGATAGCATCCCCTAGATTTATTTTATGTTGAGTCATGTTCTAGAAGAGTGGCTTGCGGTAGGGGCCGAAATTCAGAAGTGATTCTCTGGGTAACCTATCATAGGTGTGATAATTCAGTGAAAGCCTAACTAATGTATTAGGGGTTGGGTAGTTGTAAACACTAATTCAGATAATGTTTGCCTCGCCTACTTTCTTAACACTCGTTTTGGTTGAGAAAAGGCTGAGAAGGCTTGGAATGGCAAGTCACCATCTTGTCATCTTGAAAGATGTAACGACTCCACATTATTCTGCATAGGGGCCGAGAATCGGTAGAGATTGCCAGGGTAACTCTTGGAGAGGGTCGGTAGTCTAGGAAGATTCACCAAGGTAACCTATCCCGATGATGTGATGACACTCTTAGTCTATATCATGATGGTGTACCATGTGTTCAGATTTCTATTTGATATAATTTGATACTGAGTTTTTATCTGTTTTGATTTGTAATTGTTATGTCGTGATGTGAAATGTACACCCCGTAAATGTGATGTTCTAACTTCATTGTTTGCGGACCTGTCATTATCTCCTAGCATAGAGGGAGTGGACCTTTGGGTTCCACGTGGTCGGGAGGAAAGCGTGCTTTATCCTCTTTGGATTTTCTTGTAGATGATCCTATGCTTGCAGCAGGTTCCCGTTACTTCTATGTTCGTGCTTGATGATGCGGAGCATGTTCGTGGATATAGTGTCAGATGTAATATAAACACTGTCTGTTATGTATAAGAGTGTATTGATTGTACCATCTTTTGATGTATAGAGATTCTTTGAAATCCCACCTTTTGTAATCTAAACATTTGGGATATATGATTGTATGTAGTTTTCTAAACTGGATCTTACATGAAATTAAATTTGTACTTATGTTGTTGATAATGTGTTGAGTTTATTTGTTAAGATTATGTAACATCTTGGGAACTTTCTAATAGTTGTGTAATATTTTATTAAAAAAAAAAATTATTCGATTAACTTTGATTTTTACACTTTGTTATAACGTAAGGGAGAGGTCTTTCTTTGGAGCTGATGAAGTAGATGCTTCAAGCTCATGTAATCTACTTAACTATTGTTTTAACTCCTCTTCTTTTTGTTGCAACTCAACTTTCAATCTCTCTATTTCTATAGCATCAAGACCTGTTGTTTCCTCTATTTGAGCTAATGCTTGTACATTAGCCTACTATAAGGCCTCTTTTGTTTGAATTAATTGTGTTTATAAAAAAAAATCTTTGTCTATCATCTCCTTCTCTAGTTTGTCAATTTTGGACACAAATTTTGTAGTTTTTCTTCCTTTATTCTTAACTTTCCTCCAGAAATTGCATTATTTTTCTTTTCTCATCTAACTCTTCCTTCATTCTAGAAATTTCCATAGCTTTAGCCATATCCTCCTCCTCCTCTTCTTCTTCCTCTTCTTCTTGCAATTGAGGGTATTTTTGTTGTTCAGTTATTGGTTCTTTTCCTTTTCTTCTTCTAAAAACCAAAACTGGTGGTGAAGATGATTCATCATACTCTCTAACAGGGTTATCTTCTTCTATCATATTAGGGGACTATTTTTGAGATGGAGAGCCATGAGACACTTGAATAGGGGAATTTTTTGGAGATGGAATTGGAGATTCAAGAGGACTTTTAGGCTATTTAGGACAATGAACAAGCTCTTGGATTTGCTGACTATTTTTCAAGGCATCTTGAGTGGTTGCAGGGGTTTCAACTGGTTTTTTAGGGGAAGTTAGAACATTGGTGTTAGTGTCAGCAATATTATGGCTTTCTTATGGTCATGCATGCCTTTTTCTTTTCATTTTACTTTGGGTTTCTCTTTCAATTTCCAATAGCCTTTTGTTTCCCTTTTCTATACATTTCCGCAAGCTTCCCCTTTCTCAATTTTAAATTTTTCATAGTTGTAGTGTTCCTCCTGTTTCGACATACTGTTTAGTTGATTTTGCTTCATAGATGCTTTAGATTATCTTGATACTATGTTCTTCTTTTTTAGTGGTGATTTTTGATACTATGTTGTTTTGATTTTGCAGATGATACATTGACATCCTGGTTATTTGGTTATGTTGGTTCGATGATACTGTGATAGATTCATTCATGATATGGCTTATTGGTTATGATTATTGCTTATGCTGCCATGTTGATATGATTGTATATGATTGATCTTGCTTGTTTGTGTTGGTGGATAAGACAGTGTAGCATTACTCATTCGTGAGTACCCTGCTACGCTGCAATTCTTATTCACGGTGTGTTTTCTAACATTAGTTTATATATACATGTTTTAACCTTGATGTTTTCTTGTAGACACAGGTACCGGGTAATGGCTCCACCTACTTGTCAGGTCTTAGCGTGCCCTAATTCATCATAAATATGTTTTCAGAGGTATTGACAGGTCCTTTTAAACCATCGTTCATTTTCGAACGAGTATCTCTGTGTTACCCGTGTAGCCCAGTTTGTCTTGTCGTGTTCAAATATATACTGTTTTGTGTTTGAGAATATAATATTTAATTTTATTAAATGTTTATTAATGTTTTATACCCACGTTTGTGATTTAATTTATTAAGTTAAATTAAATAAGTTGTTGAATTTATTAGTGAAAGTTATTGCTTTACGATGTTTTAATTAAAATATTATTATTGCTGATTTAATTGTGCAACTTGAATTATGTGAAATAGATATTTTTAAAGCAAGATATTTTCGACAAGATAACAATCCTTGATTATCAGTTATAGGTCTGTTATGATATTTTGAAGAATGTGTTGAATTGAATGAGTTATTTACAATGCGAATTGAACTATCAGTTAAAAATGTTATGATTGAAATTGAATTGGATGAATTAATATAAAAAAAGGGGGATTTGGAATTTATTGAACATTCACGGGAAGAATTTTGGACGGCAGTAGTTTTTAGCAAAATTTCAGTACGGCAAGAAGAAATTTTCTTTTTAGATTCTATTTTCAAGCATGATTTGAAACTGATTGATTTGAATCTCATCGTTGAAGTCTAGAAAATTAATTGAGGAATCAGCAAAGGTTTTAGAAATTTGTTTCAGCTCAATTTCCAGATTAACCAGGTGTTCTTCTTTTTAAGTTTTAGTAAATTTCTTCTTTAAACGTTTGGAAAGATTAATGGTATATCAAACCTGCATATAAAACAGAGAAATAGTTAGAATAAGCAATCAAAGATTATTGAAAATATTGTTAAAATTTAAATGCTAAGAAAACAATGAAATGGAGTTTAGAGTAAATTCTTAGATATGAAAACAGAGAGTGAATTTCCCTGTATATCTGTTGACTTATACATATATCTAATTTAGCGTACTAAATGAGTCTAAGTAGTATTTTAAAGGTTGAAACTCTGAAGTTATAGTTATCATCTCTTTTATTTCATTCTTTGTGAAAACTAATAAAATATTGTACAATTTATTTTATATATATATATATATATATATATATATATATATATTTATTCTGTTATATACGGGGACCCTATTCACAATCTACACCGTAAACAAATACACTTCATTTATGTTACTATTTGTCTGAGTTTCTTTTGCCCAATCACGCACATAGTTGAAGGACAACATAAAGAACCTCATGTCGGATTTAGGATACCTGCAGATTGATATTCTTTTGTGGAGTCTCTACTGAAATTTGTCATAGGAAGTTACTGCGTAGCCTGCCTAGTGAAAATAGTGTTACCGTTGTATTATATTCATTTTGAATAAAAGGAAATAATATATATGGTTTACTAATCCATTTGATATTCAAACCTCCTTACTTAAGAATGCGCGCAGCCTCTGAAAGGTATTAGAGTGGGATTTATCTATGAAAAAGTCCCTGTGAGTTTTGTTCATGAAAATGTCCCTATACGAATTTTAATTGTTTTCCATCCGTTATCATCCATTTTTCTTTAGATTTTTCTTATACCAGTTTCCTGCGTCCAGATTTGACTCATCTGCATACAAGTTTACTTCTTCATCCTGGTTTTCCTTCTGTTATAAATTGTTTCACCTGAGTCTTCAGAGCTACTTTCTATCATAAGAGTGTCTGATTCTTGAATATTATCCAGTTATATTATCGTTTGATTTCCCAGGCAAATTGGAACAAAAGCTTGGTTTAAATGTCAATCTTAATAATGAATATTGAATAGACGTGGATGTAATATTGACTTAGCACAGCAACTTGAAGTCACTAGATGTTATAATTAATGGGTATGCATGGTGCAAGGCGTCATAGCTATCCTTTGGAAGGTATGATTTTTCCTTATATTGAAAACTATTACTTAACTAAAAAGTAACTTACCTTTACATGCATAAATCAGATGGATTCTTACCTGCAATTACCTCATGCGTTGAATGCATGAAGTTCCAGTGGTTACGCATAGTTGTGATATTTATTTAGGAGCTTATACTTGTCTTTAGTCCAACTTGCCATGTATGCATAAATCAGGCAGTTTCTTTAATTAGAAAATCTTGATTTATTAAATGTGTGAGCATACACATTCTTGGCCCAAGAATTGTGTCGTACTAACCCTCGCAGGTGAAAAATTTCATTAACCAGGTTACATTATGGCTATTTTCCATTGTTCTTCCAGACTACTACGGGAAAATCCCTTTTGACTCCCTTTATGCCACTGGATTTATGGTCCTCTTCATAGTTCTTCATGGAATGCAGACACTAATTCTTCAAAACTCACATGTCATTTGTTCACTGGCTTACCTTTAGCTAGAATTTTAGAGAGCTCAATAATAACAATAGGGGTGATTTCAATCACTTCCCCTCTTACCTTGGTGACATTTACAAGAAATTTCATAACAATTTCCTCAACGAAATCAAGTTTGAATCCTTCGTACATACATATGAACTCAAGCCACCCTTCCTTTCTCAACAATTTCTCCATTTCATGATCTAGAATGAAGTTTTCCGGTTTTGAATTCCTTTTCTCCCCCATTTTTCTTTACTTTCGCAATTTTTATTTGGTGAATATTTTGAGTAGGTTGGGAAAAGCAAGGATGTTGGTATTTTGAGGACAAATAGGATGTTCTGCATGAATGACTTGGTGAAGATATTAAGTCCGCAAGGGCCTAGTAGGAAAATAATGATGCTTGGGGTAGCTCAAAACTTTCACATTTCCAAAAATAGCACGAATTTCCAAAAATAATTGAAATGAAACTTGATGAAGTTCTAATACCCATCAATAACTAGTGATGAATGAAGGGAATCTAATAAATTCTAAGAAATTTGTAGATCCAAACATAAGGTAATATTGTACAACACTCTAAATTTCTCCATTTTTATCCAAGGTCCTCCAAATTGGATATGTGAGTACCCATTAGGCTTCTTAATAGGGTGAATTCATCAATTCACCATAAAAACATAGGAATTATTTGGAATTTGATCAACAACTCCTATAAGAAAAAATAGCAAGAAACCAAGCAAACATAGAGTAGGGAAATATTTTTGGTTGGCACATGATTACTTGTGGACCTAGATGCTCATGCAATGCATGGTCCTTATTCTGATGTTTTTATTTGATTAATTTTTAGCCAATATTGTAGAGGTATCACTAACATCATTATATTTGTCAATTGAAGAATAGACGAGACCTTAGTGTCTAGGATTGAGATAAAATTATTGGTTCTAAAACACAACCATTGATTGATATTATGCTTCCATTCAATCCATTTATGATAATATTATGTCAAACATATCCTAGACATATACTATTATAATTTCAACAAATATAAACATATAAAATCATAGTTTATAAATCATATATATCACATGTACATAGATTGAATATCTCAAGCATATCTTACATATATACATAGTGATCGACTTACACACATATACCATATGCACAAGATGACTAGCTAATTCTCATAAAAACATCCAATATCCACATTGTGATCAACTCACACACATATACCATATGCACAAGATGATTAGCTCATTCTCATACAGACATCCAATATCCACATAGTGATCAACTCACAAATATTTCATGTATGCAAAGGGTGACTAACTCATGTATGTACATGACTTATATATAGTGTGATTATATCATACGCATGTTACATATATACAAGGTAACTAGAGAATGTATACATTACATATACACATAGTGAACAACTCATATAAACACCATGTGGATGGATAAAGACTAGTTTTCATGCAACCTTACTAGATATGCATCTTACATTTTACCTAGTTGACTAACACCTAACCCCTTAATTATATCCTAGATAGAAAAAGGGAATTTCAATGTATCCCCAACTACATTGTGTTCCATCTATTTTTATAATTCATTGTGAATTGTGATGACAAGCATCCCTTACTACTTGTTGTCATCACTAGCACGAACATAAATATAACAATATACGATAAATAAGACCATTAATATATAAAATAAGAAAATATTAAATTCTTATACAAATCAACTCCTCACAATTATAATTTGAAAAAACATAAAACCTTGAATGCAATAAAAAAAGATTATCATCATATCTTAAAAATTCCAAATATAATTTCCATGATTCATACATGTGAAAAAACAAATTAAAAAGGATGAAAATAAAGTTTTAAAATTGACACACATTAAACATCTTACTTTGAATGAAAGATAAAATAGATAGAGTTCAATCCTGAATTAAAATAAAAAATAAATAAACATGGAAATGTTTTACTTTGAAATGGTTTGCTTAACCCCTTTATTGTCTTTCTGTTAATTACAGCTTTCTTTCTTAAGAGAGAATGTTTGGTCTCTCAGAATGATTTGAATTTCAGATTTCCACAGTCAAAGTTTGAAAAATACATTAAATATGAGATGGAGAACAATGGAAATAAAATCCAATCACAAGCAAAATGAATGAGTTTAGAGGATCCTTCGTTCACAATTCCTATAACAAATGTTGCACTGATAGCAAGGCTAAACACTCTCCATTTCCTCTCTTCCAAGTATTTCTTGAAACAAGATTCTATCTTTTTCTCCACTTCCTCTCCCCATTGTACTGTGTTTATGTTTTTCATAGTTTCTCCAAGACATCTTCCTAGAACTACTGCATCCTCCAAAGTAGAACATGCACCTACAATGAATGGACCCAATTGCACAAAGAATTAAAATCATAATCCAATATTCTTATTATAAATCAAAACCATAAATATTTTATTCTAAAAATTGAATAGATTTATAACTTTAAAATTCATTTTACCTTGACCAAGATCAGGGGTCATTGGATGTAGTGCATCTCCTACAAGTGTCACACTTCCACTTCCTTTACTAGGTAGGAGATTCTTCCATGGCCACATAGTGCATCTCCTACAAGTGTCACACTTCCACTTCCTTTACTAGGTAGGAGATTCTTCCATCACACACCAACCTCACCTTCATATCTGCCAAGCTGATGGTTTCTGCTGGACTTGCTTCTATTAGTTCTGCAAAGGGCTTTGGAAAATCATGTATAATGTCTAAAGTTGCATGTCTAATCTTTTCAACATCATCAGAGATATTTATATCTCCAAAATTAGAAAAAAAAATAAAAGTTAGATTAATTTAAAATTTAAGATGAATTTAGACATCTAGACATCATCACTTAGAACTTTCAATCAATTTCAAAATAAATATGAAAAATATGGGACAATTAAGAAATTTTTTACAATATGCTAAAAATAAATTATGATAATTGTAATGGTGAAATTTATATATCCATTTTAATTCCTATTTAATGTTGAGTTTATTAAGAGAAATATTTAAATATGTCTAAATAGTGACATATGACACATTCTTAAGTAAAATTCTATCTGTTTTCTTAATCTTATTCCATCCTCATTTACACCTCAGACTAATTATTCATCCTTATCCACAAATTATCCACACTTGTTTTCATGTCATTTTTATGGCACATGAGGTCTATCAGGCACAACATAGATTTGACCTAAAACTTAAAAATATATGTATATATATAAATTATTGTCAACTCTTGTCTTTTTTCTCAGTCATTGAGAGTTAACTAGGCAAACATTTCTGTGATGAATTGTTATGTCCTTGAATTTAATGAAGAAATTTATTTGAGCATTGAAACACATTAAGGAGTTATTTCTTAATCATTTATATTTCCAAAGAGTAGTGAGGAACACTTACTACTTTAACATTAAAATATTTACATCATTACATTAGAAATCAATACTATATATTTTGGATTTAATCTTCACTCAAATTATGGACCTACATAGATTTCTAGGTCTACACAAAATTCAAGGATGGATTTTATTTCAAGGATATTATTTTTCTTTTTGAAAATGTCAATTAACTTTATAAGTCATCACCCTTCAAATTCCCTCTTCAATTCTACATTAGCACAATCTTCTCTCAATTTAATTTGGTAATTCATTATTATTTTATATGCTTTATCATTCCCATATTGCATTTAATTTACATTGGATTAATTTATACTAATGTCTATGTATTGTATTTAATTAGGAAAATATTAATTTGCATTGTATTTTGGCTTGAACCTATTTGATCTTACATTGATGCAGAGTAGGATGGAGGAACAATCAACCAAGCTTTGAAAACCAAACACCAACACAAAATCAAATAACTAGCACAACTTTCATAGGGTCAACTCTATGGCTTTCCAATTCACAACTAAGCAACTGAAAGACCAATTCCTCAAAGAAAACTTTAAGAACACCCACTGATCATCCATATAGCATCCATATTCCATCAAAAAGACATTTCCAAGCTTACAAGTAAGATTCATTTGTCAAAACATAGAAAAACATTAAGTCACCATATCTAAGGGCTAGTAGAATTAGCCCACTTTTACAAAGAAGGTACACTTTAAACTCCACCAAACCTTATGAAACCTTGGGGAAGCAATTAAAATTCCCAAAAACTATTAAATCCACCACTAGTTTCCAGAAATCACTCTTACAACATGGCAAAACCAAAAACCCTCATTTTTTAGCACGTTTCTTAGGGGTTCATTGAAAAGGTATACTCCAGGCTTCTAAAACTCTTACCAACTGTTCAAACACCTTCCAATACACTTAAAAAATTCTCCAGAAACTCACCCACATCCTCTACCAATGCTGCACCATCATATTCCTTCTTTGAGCCATCATCTTGCAATGGAAATTCACACTTTTCCACCTAGGGCATCACACCTTGAAACTCAAATGAACAAACCTGCATAAATTAGAACCCTACACACCTAAAAATACATATTTTGGTCCATTCCACTGAGATACATCAACTACATAAGGTGGAATGGACCTTTTTTCACATTTTAGGTGCCCTCAAAAACCTTATACAAAAGATACACAGGCAGTTTTAGTAAAACGTTTGTAAAATGTGCAAAACTCAATATTTTTCGCTCAAACCAGAAGCATTGGAAATATAATTCATTTATCTATTCACCCATATAAGAAATTTTCAAAATGAATTCTGTACAATTCTGTAACAGGCCTGAAAACAGTGAAAAATATGCAAAATCTGGAAAACACAATTGTTCTTTTATTGAAATTTCTCTCCAGATGCCTCCAACCTTCATTACAAACGTGGATAAATGTTTTTAAAGACATATTGAACCTTCCCAACTGAGAATAACTGACTTTTGAACTTCATTTTCACTAAATAACCTTTAAACTCTCTAATTTGCACTTTTCAGCATTTTTGCCTTGACAACTTTTACACATTTTGTATTTTTTATATTTTTTTTGACTCAAATGACCCCAAACCAACTTGAATACATTTAAATAGTTTAGATAAACCTTATTAAACATAAAATGACACAAAACCACCTAAAACCTAACATTTGATTTTCTTTGTAAAATTCAAGCTTGGTGCTCCTGCACCATACACCCAGCCATGAAATCTTTCCAAGTCCCTTGGAAGTCTTCAACTCTTTGACCTACAATAATATTTTGATCTCCAAATATTTGATGCTCCTCCTTGTTCTTGAAATTGCTCCATTGATCTTCATCTTCACCTTTGGCTTGGATTTGTCCATGCAAAGTAGTCCTCCTCTTGCCTTTTCATTTTGGATCTGCACCTCCATGTTCTGATTTGTACTTACCAGCATCATCCATCTGCTCTTACCTTGTTCTTCAGCTTCATTCTTTGCAAAATAATCCATGCTCTGTCTATTCTCTTTCATCTTAACCCATGGCTTGATTCTCAGCAACATAATCATCAAGATAAGGAAGTATAAAATGACTCCCTTCATTTCTTGTCTGTTAACTCTTCTTCTCTCAATCATTCTCAGGTTCACTATGCTTAGAACCATTCCCATAGCAGCATACAACTTCTCCATTATCAATTCCATCAACCAAGGACAATCCAATGTCCTAACCACATCACTTGATCTCTTCTCCATCTCATTTGGAGACTTCACCATCCTTTCTTTCTTAGCCTTCACTTGGCCTATCATTGACAACTTCACATCTTGGGTCCCCTCCATCATTGAGACCTTTTCCAAACTCATTACCTTTAACTCTTCACCTCTTGGGGTGACTGCAATCTTCATCCTTCTATCAACCTTCACAATTCCTTTCACTAACCTTTTCCATTTTCCTTGGCTCACTGTACTTTTTATCTTCTTGTCTTGCTTCTCACCTTGCACTTCATTTTCTTGACTGTCCACACTTTGCTTTTGATACTCTATCCTATCAAGTTTAGGAACACAACTTGACTATCTACCATCCTTTTTAATTGCCATACTCTCACATTGCTGCTCTTCTACAAACTCACTCACTGCCCCTTCTTTTACTTTATCTTCTTCTTCTTCCAATAAGTCTTCATGAGCATCCTCAAAGACATCTTCCTCTTCCTTCATCTTCTCTGCACCTTTAAGTTGCTTGAATTTTAGGCTTTGCATCAGTATCATTATCTTATTGACCTCTATATCCTCCATCACATAGTCCATTGTGTTCACAATCCATGTCTTCTTATCACTTACATCTACTATTAAGGGACACTCCACTGCCCCAATCATGATCTTGTTATAATTTCCAAGCCTTTCGTGGCTTTCTCCATCCTTCCCACCTATCTTATCTACATCTCTTCTTTCTCCTTTAACATTCTCAGCCTTCAAAACTTACCTGTCATCAGATCTTCTGCCCTGCTGCAACTCATCTTCTTTGTTATCAGACTTTTGTGGCTGCTCAGTACCCTGTCCATTCAGTAAACATTGCTTCTCAGCTTTATAGACCTCACTAGGCCTTACTTGGCTCTCCATTGATAATTCTCCTACATTCTTATTCTCTTCTCTTTGAGAGAACTTTGCCCCAAGTGCCTTTTTCCCACAATATTCTGTCTCAGCTTCTTGTACCACTGTACTTTTCATAGGTGTTTTCCCTAGAACACCATTAACCTACAATGAACAAACTTCGTTATGTCCTTTGTCTTCAACACAACTTTCAAGCTTATCTTGCTCTTTTAAGGTCATTTCACCCTTGACCTTTTCTTTCCCATCACCCTTCACACACTTAACTTTGAATCTCCCTATGCTCTTATTGTCTCAGTAATCTTCTTACATGTGGTGGCTGCGAATTTGTCTTTGTCTTCTTCACACTCTCTATCCTTATCTTGTGCCCTCAAGGTATTTTCATGTTTGACCTTCACTTCCCTTGTCTCTCTTATGTCTTCAATCTGCACTGTCCTTCCCAATGCTTCTTCATGGTGTTTTCCTTTCTCCATTGCAACTATGCTATTCCCTATTGTCTCTTCCAGGTTCCCTTGTTCCTTTTGCTCTAGCATCTCTCTTTTTCCACACATCCCTATCCTTCTCTGTGTCCCTTCTTCCAGCAAACAACTCAAAATGTACCTTTGCCCATCCTTTTCAATTTCATACACATTAAGCCTCCCATCATGCATAGCAAATCTATCATATTGCCAAACCCTTCCTAGTATCATATGACAATCCCTTATAGGCATAATATCACATAATAGAACATCTTTATAAGGACAAATTTCAAAATCTACCAATGCTTGCTCTCTAACCACAAAATGCTGACTATCATTTACCCAATATGCCTTGTAAGGTGATTCATGTTTTAGCCTTGTCAAATGCAATTTTTCAACCATTTCTTCTGAAACAACATTACTCAAGGAACCTGAATCATTCATTACTTTACAGATCTTACCTCTACATTTGCATCTGGTCTGGAAGGTAGCATGCCTCATTTGTTCTTCTTTCTCATCCAACCTTCTGAAGTCCATAATGTCTTGTATCTTCAAATGCTTCTCCTGCAATCTTCAAGAAATCTACAACCTTGCTCTGGTACCACTCTGATGCATAGCAGGATGGAGGAACAATCAACCAAGCTTTGAAAACCAAACACCAACACAAAATCAAATAACTAGCACAACTTCCATAGGGTCAACTCTACGGCTTTCCAATTCACAACTAAGCAACTGAAAGACCAATTCCTCAAAGAAAACTGTAAGAACACCCACTGATCATCCATATAGCATCCATATTCCATCAAAAAGACATTTCCAAGCTTACAAGTAAGATTCATTTGTCAAAACATAGAAAAACATTAAGTCACCATATCCAAGGGCTAGTAGAATTAGCCCACTTTTACAATGAAGGTACACTTTAAACTCCACCAAACCTTATGAAACCTTGGGGCAGCAATTAAAATGCCCAAAAACTATTAAATCCACCACTAGTTTCCAGAAATCACTCTTACAACATGGAAAAACCAAAAAACCCTCATTTTTCAGCATGTTTCTTAGGGGTTCATTGAAAAGGTATACTCCAGGCTTCTAAAACTCTTACCAACTGTTCAAACACCTTACAATACACTTAAAAAATTCTCCAGAAACTCACCCACATCCTCTACCAATGCTGCACCATCATATTCCTTCTTTGAGCCATCATCTTGCAATGGAAATTCACACTTTTCCACCTAGGGCATCACACCTTGACACTCAAATGAACACACCTGCATAAATTAGAACCCTACACACCTAAGAATACATATTTTGGTCCATTCCACCAAGATACAGAAGGTGGAATGGACCTTTTATCACATTTTAGGTGCCCTCAAAAACCTTATACAAAAGATACACAGGCAATTTTAGTAAAACGTTTGTAAAATGTGCAAAACTCAATATTTTTTCACTCAAACCAGAAGCATTGGAAAGCTAATTCATTTATATATTCACCCATATAAGAAATTTTCAAAAGTAATTCCGTACAATTCCGTATCAGGCCTGAAAATAGTGAAAAATATGCAAAATCTGGAAAACACAATTGTTCTTTTATTGAAATTTCTCTCCAGATGCCTCCAACCTTCATTACAAACATGGATAAATGTTTTTAAAGACATATTGAACTTGATTTTCACTAAATAACCTTTAAACTCTCTAATTTGCACTTTTCAGCATTTTTGCCTTGACAACTTTTACACATTTTGTATTTTTTATATTTTTTTTTACTCAAATGACCCCAAACCAACTTGAATACATTTAAATAGTTTAAATCAACCTTATTAAACATAAAATGACACAAAACCACCTAAAACCTAACATTTGACTTTCTTTGTAAAATTCAAGCTTGGTGCTCCTGCACTATACATCCCCTAAGGTTTGACTCTATGATTTATATCTTAAATAATTTTGTTTTTAAACCTATCATTTTTATTGCATTAGTATCCTCTTATATTTTTATGTTCTTATCTATTGTAATTCTATTAATTTCCTCTATGTTTAGGGCTTTATCATGATTTCATGAGATTTAGTTTGACTCACCCAATCCGTGCACTTAGTACCTTGTTAGGGTTTCAATTTAAAACATGATGTGTCACTAATATTTTTTTTTTTTAAATCTAGATGTGTCTTATTGTGTTCTGTTACCTATCATTTAGAAGCCATTGTTTATGCTAAGAGATACCCATGATTTTAATCTTTCTTGAAGAAGAAGTTGTCACCTAAACCCTACCCTTCCACTTCCTCTATAGAAACTAAAGTTTATATGGATGTTAATGTTGAGTAAGAAATTATTTCTAATGAACTTTCTATTTGGCTCTTCATATATAACTAGTTGACATGATTCTTACAATATTTATTGGTAATTCACAAGGCCTATATGTCTTATAAGCTATAAATGGTGAGGATATTTCATCTACTATTATTTGGGTGCATCTATTTCCTCTCTCTCTTCTACCATTACAATTTCACTACCAATATTCAACCCCATATTGTTACCCCTAATCAAATCCCTCCTTTTCCAGGATCCAAAGTGTCAAGGGAAAAATATTAAATGCATGCTTTGATCTTTCGTATCTAATTTTTGGATAAATGTTAAAAATGGATATGGAATGCATAATTTAAGAAATTATGTGCATAATTAAGTCCAATCACATAGGAGGGAGCAAAAGTATAATGTGAAATTGTCAAGGATGACAATTTACGGCACTTGCAAGATGAAAGAAATAAAAATAAAATAAAGTGACCTAAATATGATGCTCCTTTAATCAAATTAACCTACTCAAAATCAACTTCTTGGTGGAAGATCACAACATGATTTTATAGTCTATTTTATATATTATTAATTTGTTTCACCCATATGCCAAAAAAACTAACATTAATTGTTAAAATGATGAATGAAACATGATCTCACCATTACTTATTTTATCAGCCACAATTAGCTGTAATTTCCTAGCTTTTAATTAATTTCCTAATTTTTCTACTATTTTTGCAATAAGATGAACAATGGAAAGAAAACAAATAATTGATGCTTTTGTCTTTTTAATGGATCAATAGTTATAGATAAAAATTATACCTTGAGGTTGTGATCTTCTTGCTAAAAACCAAAAAACTTGTTTATCTTTGCAAGGAATGAATCCTGCTCTTACTCCTCTATCCCAAACCTGTGAATGGAATTTTTCTTGCTGGTGGCTCTCCGAATATGTTGCCATGCCTCGAATAGCAGTGCGTCCTGAAGACTTTGCCGGTGATATACCCATCCACCTCCCAACTACTGAGTAAACTCCATCACAACCTATTAATATCTATAGGCAATACGTACGTAAAATTTAGTCTTCCATGTTATTTAAATCATGTAAACATATTCATAATCATAATACGGTACACAAGATTGTAAATCAGTGACACTGAAGGAAAATCTATCTTTGCTGTAATAGATGTTCCATCTGCAAGCTTTAACAAGGTTAAGGAAGATGTGTTGTCTTTATTTATCATAACAACTTTGGAATTGAATCTGATATTTCCTTCAAGCAATTCTTTAGCAAGTGTTTCTATAAGTTTGATTCTTTCTATACACCTAATTTAGCATACTGAATGAGTATAAGTTTGATTAACCAGATTTTTTTCTTTTTAAGTTTTAGTAAATTTCTTCTTTGAACGTTTGGAAAGAGTAATGGTATATCAAACCTACATATAAAACAGAGAAATAATTAGAACAAGCAGTCAAAGATTACTGAAAATATTGTTAAAATTTAAGTGCTAAGAAAACAATGAAATGGAGTTTAGAGTAAATTCTTAGATCTGAAAACAGAGATTGAATTTCCCTGTATATCTGTTGACTTATACATATATCTAATTTAGTGTACTGAATGAGTCTAAGTAGTATTTTAAAGGTTGAAACTCTGAAGTTATAGTTATCATCTCTTTTATTTCGTTCTTTGTGAAAACTAAGAAAATATTGTACAATTAATTTTAGATATAAATATATATATATATATATATATATATATATATATATATATTCATTATGTTATATACGGACCCCATTCACAATCTACACCGTAAACAAATACACTTCATTTATGTTACCCTTTGCCTGAGTTTCTTTTGCCCAATCGCGCACATAGTTTAAAGACAACATAAAGAACCTCATGTCGGATTTAGGATACCTGCAGATTGATATTCTTTTCTGGAGTCTCTACTGAAATTTGTCATAGGAAGTTACTGCGCAGCCTGCGTGGTGAAAACGGTGTTACCATCGTATTATATTCATTTTGAATAAAAGGAAATAAAATATATGGTTTACTAATCCATTTGATATTCAAACCTCTTACTTAAGAATGCGCGCAGCCTCTGAAAGGGATTAGAGTGGGATTTATCTATGAAAACGTCCCTGTGAGCTTTGTTCATGAAAACGTCCCTGTACGAATTTAAATTGTTTTCCATCCGTTATCATCCGTTTTTTTTTAGATTTTTCTTATACCAGTTTCCTGCGTCCAGATTTGACTCATCTGCGTACAAGTTTACTTCTTCATCCTGGTTTTCCTACCCCGATAAATTGTTTCACCTGAGTCTTCAGCGCTGCTTTATATCAGAAGAGTGTCTGATTCTTGAATATTATCCAGTTATATTATTGTTTGATTTCCCAGGCAAATTGGAACAAAAGCTTGGTTTAAATGTAAATCTTAATAATGAATATTGTATAGACGTGGATGTAAAATTGACTTCGCGCAGGAACTTGAAGTCACTAGATGTTATAATTAATGGGTATGCATGGTGCAAGGCGTCATAGCTATCCTTTGGAAGGTATGACTTTTCCTTATTTTGAAAACTATTACTTAACTCAAAAGTAACTTACCTTTACATGCATAAATCAGACGGACTCTTACCTGCAATTATCTCATGCGTTGAATGCATGAAGTTCCAGTGGTTACGCATAGTTGTGATATTTATTTAGGAGCTTATACTTGTCTTTAGTCCAACTTGCCATGCATGCATAAATCAGGCAGTTTCCTTAATTAGAAAATCTTGATTTATAATCTATCTAATGTTAGATATTATTTATACACAAGTGTCGTTAAGTGTAGTTTTGTTTTATAAGTGAAAATGTTTCTTTTATTTTATTTTATTTTCGAGGTAATTGTAGTATAAAATATAGAGAGTTGGTATTGTTGTTATATAATGATAGTATATACAATTCTTGAAAATCATTAGAAATATAACAATATCTATAGATTATTTGTAATATAAATTCTTTATTTAATGAAATTAGTTAAATGTGATTATCATTGGTATTCACACAACATTAAAAAGTTTATTTATATTTTATCAAAACTAGTGAAGCAAAATTTGTATTATAAATTCAATACACAAGTGTCGTTAAGTGTAGTTTTGTTTTATAAGTAAAAATGTTTCTTTTATTTTATTTTATTTTCGAGGTAATTGTAGTATAAAATATAGAGAGTTTGTATTGTTGTTATATAATGATAGTATATACAATTCTTGAAAATCATTAGAAATATAACAATATCTATAGATTATTTGTAATATAAATTCTTTATTTAATGAAATTAGTTAAATGTGATTATCAGTGGTATTCACACAACATTAAAAAGTTTATTTATATTTTATCAAAACTAGTGAAGCAAAATTTGTATTATAAATTCAATACACTTCAGTTTATGATCATTTCTATAGTTCTTTTATAAGGAATTTAAAATTTATCGAGATTGATTTATGGTAACAGTTTGGTGGTGTATACATTCGTAACATTATTAACGTATGTTTATTTTCCCTTAAGACTAGGAAAGTGAAAATCACTATAACAAGTTTTTTAATCTCTAAAGTGTGATACTCAATTGTTATGTTTTTTCTTATGTGGGTGTATAGCTTTGTATTATTTTGTGGTCTTTCGAAGTGACATCCTAGAGATTGTGATTTGCCTCTAGTGAAGGATGTAAACATTCTGGTTTTGATTTTTGTGCTTGATAGCATCCCCTAGATTGATTTTATGTTGAGTCATATTAGAGAAGAGTGGCTTGCGGTAGGGGCCGAAAGCTGGAAGTGATTGTCTGGGTAACCTATTGTAGGTGTGATAATTCAGTGAAAACCTAACTAATGTATTAGGGGTTGGGTAGTTGTAAACACTAATTTAGATAATGTTTGCCTCGCCTACTTTCTTAACGCTCATTTAGGTTGAGAAAAGGCTGAGAAGGCTTAGAATGGCAAGTCACCATCTTGTCATCTTGAAAGATGTAACGACTCCACATTAGTCTGCATAGGGGTCGGGAATCGGTAGAGACTGCCAGGGTAACTCTTGGAGAGGGCCGGTAGTCTAGGAAAATTCACTAGGGTAACCTATTCCGACGATGTGATGACACTCTTAGTCTATATCATGATGGTGTACCATGTGTTCAAATTTCTATTTGATATAATTTGATATTGATTTTTTATCTATTTTGATTTGTAATCGTTATGTCGTGATGTGAAATGTAAACCCCGTAAATGTGATGTTCTATCTACTGCTTTGTCCTTTGGTACTTTCCATTGTAAAGATACATCAAACAATATGATAGTTGACTCGATGTTTCTATGTGTGAATTTTGTGTCTACTTCATGTGCTTCAATGAAGCAGCTCACATCCATTGCAATAAAATCATCACATGACCTACATACACATTCTCTGGAGGATCGATCCGACCTATTAATAGACTCTATAACAAGCTTAATAGTGGGTTGGAAATTTTTCTTTTGCCTGACTCAAGGGCTACCCTTTGTGAAGATGTCGCTTCCATCCCAAAAGACCACTACTCTTTCACACCTCTCAATGCATTAGTAAGCAAAAGTAATGGTTTGAATTTTGATTCTATTGGAATTTTCAATTGCATACATCCATGCTTCACAATCAGGAGAAGAGATGGGACAGAGGTTGCAAGACGAACTTTAACAATTTTTGACATGACCAACACAACTATAGATGTTACTTTATGGGGATTGTTAGCTCAGAAGGAGGGTGCACAGCTCCATAAGAAACACCTTATGCATGAATCAAATATTCTTGCTATTAGAAATGGGCATGTCTGTAAATTCAATGGCAAGGTGATTAACACCTCATCAGCTACAAAATTATGGATAGACCCTAAAATAGAGGAGACATAGTAGATTAAAACTTGGTTGAAAGAAAATGGCATTGATATTCTCGACTACAACATCTATCTCTAAAAAGTGAAGTTACACAACTCTCATCCCTTTCTCCCTCACATCTCTCCGAATTATTGTCAGATCATCACTTCCTCTTATACAAATTCCCCTTTTATAGACATATTCTATAGATCGTGCCAAAATCAGCTACAAGGACTCAAGATCAAGGCTCAAGCACACATTTCACTCAAGGGCATTACATCATCAACAACTCCAACATATTCATGCTCTTATGGTACTTTTGCAATTATATAGGAAAAAGATGATTTCCACTAATAGTAGTATGATAAATTGAAATATGTAGCAATCATTGTACATGTCAACAAATTATGATTGCATCTGACCATTCCCTTGCTTTTCCTATGCAGCCCTTGAACACAAATTCTATATAGCATAGCCCCGCACTGTCAGCCACCAACAATTGTATTGTTCATAGCCGACCCCTTCCATTTGTGGTTTTGCTATCCCTTGAAATAGTTTTTGTACAAAATTATTCAAAAATATTTGTACTTATCATAAAAAAAATTTCCAATATCATTGACTACCAACAACTGTACTTGGTCCAAATCGACCTTAAATGTTGGAGGCCTTCCCCAATTGTACATAATAGATCATGTTGTTCACTTGTTTTCCATATCATATCACTTCAAATTAAGTTCACTGTGTTCATACTTACCCCTACTCACACCCCCTCACCAACTTGACTTTTGTAACGCATACAAGGTCTTAAAAATAAACTATTTGCACTTTTCCCATGTGATTTTCCCCTCTCTGCCATCCAACACATTGCCATATATAACCTTCTATCGACGTAACCATTGAACCTTGTTCAGGTGCAAGCACTAGTACATATATAACACACAACCTAACATAATATTGTATTAATTATATAACATAACATAAAATTTTATATAATATTTATATAAAAATAAATATATTATATCAAGTAAAAATTAAATTTATTTTAATTTGTTAAAATAATATATAGTATACTAAATAATAAATAATTTATTTTTATATATAGTATATTTATATAATATAATATAATCTAATATCTTTATATAAAATTTATTTATCAAGAAGAAATCAAATTTATTTTAATTGGTTTAAAAACTTGTGAAAAACTTCCATTCCCCTTAGTATTTTGTTTGCTGAATCTTTCACGGAAAATGTGTATGATAAAAAATAAAAAACAACTATTATTTATCATAATACAGGCGTGGGTAAATTTAGGCGTGGGTAAATTAATGTCCGACAAAAACTACGGAGCAACGGATGTACGGCCTTCACTGCTGCAAAGGTTACGGATAAAACACGGCAAGCAAGAGAAACAAGGCAGGCCACATCCATGGACATCATGCCCATGCATCCATGCCCCGGGTGCATTCCTGGGGCTGGATAGACGTTGCCAATTTTGACAGTCAATTGCAATTAATAAATTATAATTAATTTATCAATTTTTATATTATGAACAAATGTTTTTTTTAATGAGAGTTGTGAATTGAATCAAGATGAGTTATTGAATAGAGATGGGTTTTTGAAATGACTCAATTCCTTGTATAAATAAACTTATTTGTAAGACCTCAATTTTCTTTATATAATGGGTAAATACTTTTGATGCGAGTTTTGAACTGGATAGAAATAAGTTTTTGAAAGGACTCAAATCCTTGTATATAAAATCAATGAAATTATTGCTTCTACAAAAGATGCCACAACCGACAATAAATGACTTCAAGCTACATCCTTCCAACCCTCACTAATTATCATTGAACAACATCCTTCCGAAACTTAGATTGTTACTAATCACCTATAAAACAAATGCTAAGACATCCTTTTAGCACTCCCTAAGCACCTCCTTGCCCCACTAAAAATTCACTCAAAACTTGAATATCCTTAAAAAATAAAATAAAAAATGAACTGTAATCTTTTAATAAAAGGGCTAACACACCCGCTTTGAAATCAATGTGTCTATTACTAAATGTTTTGTTTTTTTCTCTCGGGCCTTACAATCAACGCACGAGCTTTTTTAAGAAGTGAGGTGATCATATCCGTTTTGTGTTTTCGACAACCATTTAATAAATGTACAAGTGTTTGGCTTGGACAATAACATTTTCCCTTTTTGATGGAGGGTAGTCTATTTTATATGCATCTCCAGGACTTTTAGGCTATTTAGGACAATGAACAAGCTCTTGGATTTGCTCACTATTTTTCAAGGCATCTTGAGTGGTTGCAGGGGTTTCAACTAGTTTTTCAGGGGAATTTAGAACATTGGTGTTAGTGTCAGCAATATTAGGGCTTTCTTATGGTGATGTATGCTTTTTTCATTTCACTGTACTTCCGGTTTCTCTTTCAATTTTCAATAGCCTTCTTTTTCCCTTTTTCTATACTTCCGGTTTCTCTTTCAATTTTCAATAGCCTTCTTTTTCCCTTTTTCTATACATCTCTGGAAGCTTCCCCTTTCTCAATTTTCAAATTTTTCACAGTGGGTCCCTTTTTTAGATTTATTTCCAATTTTGCCAATGGGGCTTGATAGAAATTCCAACCACCCCTCTTTTCCACACTCCTCCATGAAATGATGTTTGATAATCAAATGAATTAAGCTATGGAATTTAATGGATGAAACTCCTCTAGACTTTACCCTAGCTACCATAGAGGATATTTTTGGCAATAAAAAGGAAGGAAGATTAATTCTTGTAGAAGGCCTTATTTTTCCATATCTTAAATGTGTGAGCATACACATCCTTGGCCCAAGAATTGTGCCGTACTAACCCTCGTAGGTGAAAAATTTCATTAACCGGGTTACATTATGGCTATTTTCCATTGTTCTTCCAAACTACTACGAGCAAATCCCTTTTGAATCCCTTTATGCCACTGGATTTATGGTCCCCTTCCTAGTTCCTCATGGAATGCAAACACTAATTCTTCAAAACTCACATGTCATTTGTTCACTGGCTCACCTTCAGCTGAAATTTTAGAGAGCTCACTAATAACAATAGGAGTAATTTCAATCACTTCCCCTCTTACCCTAGTGACATTTACATGAAATTTCATAACAAATTCCTCAACCAAATGAAGTTTGAATCCTTCGTACATATGTATGAACTCAAGCCACCCTTCCTTTCTCAACAATTTCTCCATTTCATGATCTAGAATGAAGTTTTCCAGTTTTGAATTCCTTTTCTGCCCCATTTCTCTTTACTTCCACAATTTTTATTTGGTGAATATTTTGAGTAGGTTGGGACAAGCAAGGATGCTGGTATTTTGAAGACAGATAGGATGTTCTGCATGAATTACTTGGTGAAGATGTTGAGTCCACAAGGGCCTAGTAGGAAAATAATGATGCTTGGGGTAGCTCAAAACTTTCACATTTCCAAACATAGCACAAATTTCCAAAAATACTTGAAATGACACTTGATGAAGTTTCAATAACCATCAATAATTAGTGATGAATGAAGGGAAGCTAATAATTTCTAAGAAATTTGTAGATCCAAACATAAGGTAATATTCTACAACACTCTAAATTTCTCCATTTTTATCCAAGGTCCTCCAAATTGGATATGTGAGTACCCATTAGGCTTCTTAATAGGGTGAAGTCATCAATTCGCCATAAAAACATAGGAATTATTTGGAATTTGATCAACAACTCCTACAAGAAAAAATAGCAAGAAACCAAGCAAACATAGTGTAGGGAAAGATTTTTGGTTGACACATGATTACTTGTGGACCTAGATGCTCATGTATTGCATGGTCCTTATTCTAATATTTTTATTTGATTAATTTTTAGCCAATATTGTAGAGGTATCATTAACATCATTATATTTTTCAATTAAAGAATAGTCGAGACCTCAGTGTCTAGGATTGAGATAAAATTATTGGTTCTAAAACACAACCATTGATTGATATTATGCTTCCATTCAATCCATTTATGATAATATTATGTCAAACATATCCTAGACATATACTATTATAATTTCAACAAATATAAAAATATAAAATCATAGTTTATAAATCATATATATCACATGTACATAGAGTGAATATCTCAAGCATATCTTACATATATACATAGTGATCGACTTACACACATATATCATATGCACAAGATGACTAGCTAATTCTCATACAAACATCCAATATCCACATTGTGATCAACTCACACACATATACCGTATGCACAAGATGACTAGCTCATTCTCATACAAACATCCAATATCCACATAGTGATCAACTCACAAATATTTCATGTATGCAAAGGGTGACTAACTCATGTATGTACATGACTTATATATAGTGTGATTATATCATACGCATGTTACATATATACAAGGTAACTAGAGCATGCATACATTACATATACACATAGTGAACAACTCATATAGACACCATGTGGATGGATAAAGACTAGTTGTCATGCAACCTTACTAGATATGCATCTTACATTTTACCTAGTTGACTAACACCTAACCCCTTAATTATATCCTAGATAGAAAAAAGGAATTTCAATGTATCCCCAGCTACATTGTGTTCCATCTATTTTTATAATTCATTGTGAATTGTGATGGCAAGCATCCCTTACTACTTGTTTTCATCACTAGCACAAACATAAATATAACAATATACGATAAATAAGACATTAATATATAAAATAAGAAAATATTAAATTCTTATACAAATCAACTCCTCAGAATTATAATTAAAAAAAACATAAAACCCTGAATGCAATAAAAAATGATTATCATCATCTCTTAAAAAATTCAAATATAATTTCCATGGTTCATACATGTGAAAAAACAAATTAAAAAGGATGAAAATAAAGTCTTAAAATTGACATACATTAAACATCTACGGATACAACCATTCAACAATAACACCCCAACGGGGTGTGAACCTTGGTGGCAAGAACAACAATGCCACCTATAAACCATCACACCATGCCAATACAGGCTAAAATAGATAGGGTTCAATCCTGAATTAAAACAAAAAATAAATAAAAATGAAATTTTTTTACTTTGAAATGGTTTGCTTAACCCCTTTATTGTCTTTCTGTTAAAATTACACCTTTCCTTATTAAGAGAGAATGTTTGGTTTCTCTCTAGGATGATTTGAATTTCAGATTTCCATAGTCAAAGTTTGCAAAATACATTAAATATGAGATGGAGAACAATGGAAATAAAATCCAATCACAAGCAAAACCAATGAGTTTAGAGGATCCTTTGTTCACAATTCCTATAACAAATGCTGCACTGACAAGGCTAAACACTCTCCATTTCCTTTCCTCCAAGTATTTCTTGAATCAAGATTCTATCTTTTTCTCTGCTTCCTCTCCCCATTGTACTGTGTTTATGTTTTTCATTTATGTTTTTCATAGTTTCTCCAAGACATCTTCCTAGAACTACTACATCCTCCAAAGTAGAACATGCGCCTTCAATGAATGGAACCAATTGCATAGAGAATTAAAATCATAATCCAATATTCTTATTATAAATCAAAACCATAAATATTTTATTCTAAAAATTGAATAGATTTATAACTTTAAAATTCATTTTACCTTAACCAAGATCAGGGGTCATTGGATGTAGTGCATCTCCTACAGGTGTCACACTTCCACTTCCTTTACTAGGTAGGAGATTCTTCCATGGCCACACCAACCTCACCTTCATATCTGCCAAGCTGATGGTTTCTACTGGACTTGCTTCTATTAGTTCTGCAAAGGGCTTTGGAAAATCATGCATAGTGTCTAAAGTTGCATGTCTAATCTTTTCAACATCATCAGAGATATTTATATCTGCAAAATTAGAAAAAAACAAAATTAGATTAATTTAAAATTTAAGATGAATTTAGACATCTAGACATCATCACTTAGAACTTTCAATCAATTTCAAAATAAATATGAAAAATATGGGACAATTAAGAATTTTTTTACAATATGCTAAAAAGAAATTATGATAATTGTAATGGTGAAATTTATATATCCATGTCAATTCCTATTTAATGTTGAGTTTATTAAGAGAAATATTTATGTCTAAATAGTGACATATGACACATTCTTAAGTAAAAATGTGTCTGTTTTCTTAATCTTATTCAATCCTCATTTACACCTCACACTCATTATTCATCCTTATCCACAAATTATCCACACTTGTTTTCACATCATTTTTATGGCACATGAGGTCTATCAGGCACAACATAGATTTGACCTAAAACTTAAGAAAATATATATATAAATTATTGTCAACTCTTGTCTTTTTGAGAGTTAACTAGGCAAACATTTGTGTGATGAATTGTTATGTCCTTGAATTTAATGAAGACATTTATTTGAGCATTGAAACACATTAAGGAGTTATTTCTTAATCATTTATATTTACAAAGAGTAGTGAGGAACACTTACTACTTTAACATTAAAAGATTTAAATCATTACATTAGAAATCAATACTATATGTTGTGGATTTAATCTTCACTCATATTATAGACCTACATAGATTTCAAGGTCTACACAAAATTCAAGGATGGTTTTTATTTCAAGGATATAATTTTTCTTTTTGAAAATGTCAATTAACTTTATAAGTCATCACCTTTCAAATTCCCTCTTCAATTCTACATTAAGTACAATCTTCTCTCAATTTAATTTGGTAATTCATTATTATTTTATATGCTTTGTCATTCCCATATTGCATTTAATTTACATTGGATTAATGTATACTAATGTCTATGTATTGTACTTAATTAGGAAAATATTAATTTGCATTGTATTTTGGCTTGAACCTATTTGATCTTACATCCCCTAAGGTTTGACTCTATGATTTATATCTTAAATAATTTTTTTTTTAAATCTATCATTTTTATTGCATTAGTATCCTCTTACATTTTTATGTTCTTATCTATTGTAATTCCGTTAATTTCCTCTATGTTTAGGGTTTTATCATGATTTCATGAGATTTAGTTTGACTCACCCAATCCGTGCACTTAGTACCTTGTTATGGTTTCAATTTAAAACATGATGTGTCACTAATATTTTTTATTTTTAAATCTAAATGTGTCTTATTGTGTTTTGTTACCTATCATTTAGGAGCCATTGTTTATGCTATGAGATACCCATGATTTTAATCTTTCTTGAAGAAGAAGTTGTCACATAAACCCTACCCTTCCACTTCCTCTATAGAAACTAAATTTATATGGATGTTAATGTTGAGTAAGAAATTATTTCTAATGAACTTTCTATCTTGGCTCTTCATATATAACTAGTTGACATGATTCTTACAATATTTATTGGTAATTCACAAGGCCTATATGTCTTATAAGCTATAAATGGTGAGGATATTTCATCTACTATTATTTGGGTGCATCTATTTCCTCTCTCTCTTCTACCATTACAATTTCACTACCAATATTCAACCCCATATTGTTACCCCTAATCAAATCCCTCCTTTTCTAGGATCCAAAGTGTCAAGGGAAAAATATTAAATGCATAATTTGATCTTTCATATATAATTTTCAGATAAATGTTAAAAATGGATATGGAATGCATAATTTAAGAAATTATGTGCATAATTAAGTCCAATCACATAGGAGGGAGCGAAACTATAATATGAAATTGTCAAGGATGACAATTTATGACACTGCAAGATGAAAGAAATAAAACCAAAATAAACTGACCTGAATATGATGCTCCTTTAATCAAATTAACCTACTCAAAATCAACTTGTTGGTGGAAGATCACAACTTGTTTTTATAGTCTATTTTACATATTATTAATTTGTTTCACCCATATGCCAAAAAAAACAAACATTAATTGTTAAAATGATGAATGAAACATGATCTCACCATTACTTATTTTATCAGCCACAATTAGCTGTAATTTCCTAGCTTTCAATTAATTTCCTAATTTTCCTACTATTTATACAATAAGATGAACAATGGAAAGAAAACAAATAATTGATAAACACAAAAACTATGTTTTGTCTTTTTAATGGATCAATAGTTATAGATAAAAATTATACCTTGAGGTTGTGATCTTCTTGTTAAAAACCAATAAACTTGTTTATCTTTGCAAGGAATGAATCCTGCTCTTACTCCTCTATCCCAAACCTGTGAATGGAATTTTTCCAGCTGGTGGCTCTCCGAATATGTTGCCATGCCTCGAATAGCAGTGCGTCCTGAAGACTTTGCCGGTGATATACCCATCCACCTCCCAACTACTGAGTAAACTCCATCACAACCTATTAATATCTATAGGCAATACGTACGTAAAATTTAGTCTTCCATGTTATTTAAAACATGTAAACATATTCATAATCATAATACAGTACACAAGATTGTAAATAAGAAATCAGATAATCATATTCTGTAATTAGGAGGGAGAAATTCATCTCATATGTAAATCAGTGACACTGAAGGAAAATCTACCTTTGCTGTAATAGATGTTCCATCTGCAAGCTTTAACAAGGTTAAGGAAGATGTGCTCTCTTTATTTATCATAACAACTTTGGAATTGAATCTGATATTTCCTTCAGGCAATTCTTTAGCAAGTGTTTCTATAAGTTTGATTCTTTCTATACACCTAGATTCCATCATCATAGTTGACTTCCTGAATTACAAATTAGATTATCTAAAATCAGTACAATCCATATTTCAAAATTTTATATAACTTAACTTTATATTATCATTCTTTAACCATCCACATATATATAACAAAACAAAAATATACTAGAGGAAGGGCTCTCCAACCTAAAATAAATAAGTGGAAAAAATCTTCACATAAACATTTAAAACATAATTAGAATTTTCTTTAAAATATTGAAAAAATAGACATGTCCAAATTATGTTAAAAATATTGAAAAAGTAGATATGTCCAAATCATTTAAAAAAAACATAGAGGAAATATAATCAGATTAATACTAGAAATCTTAAGCATTTTAAAATTTATTCATAGTAGATCAATAAGACTGGAGATTATTTAATAGAATCAGAAAATATTTTGTCTCTTTCCTTCTTAATCTCTCTTTGCACAATATTTTAGCAAACAATTAAATTAACAATTTCTAAATAAACATCAAATTTAATGATCATCATTTTAATCACCCTTTAGCCTTATATTTTAGCAAACAATTAAATTAACAATTTCTAAATAAACTTCAAATGTTACGTATCAAATTTAATGATCATCATTTTAATCACCCTTTAGCCTTCTTTATGAGTTGGACTGTCCTTTTCATCCCAGTACAATTTGACCACCCACAAATTCTGTACAGTAAGGAAAACAATTTATGTTAAAAACTTCCTACTATATAATTAATTAATATGAACAGTCACATTTGCCACAATTCATAGAAAGATCAAAATTTTATGTTTCAAGTAAAGTGCCAGACACTAAAGAAAAACTCTTAAAACACAATTTAAATCTAGAATAAAAAGATACAAATTACCCATGAAATGAATATCTAAGGAAAAACAAAATACCCATCAAGTTGGCAATAATTTGGGCGAAGCGAGTCTGCAACACCAAGATCATCAAGAGCTTTCCAGGCATTAGCCCACATAATGAAGGCAGCCCCACTAGTTCTAAGGGTATCGGCCATCTCAAGTACAAGGCTCTTTAAACCCAACCTGGATGTCCCACTAACCATGTCAGTCCATACGTGTATATAGTATAAGGAACCCTACTTTCAACACTTACCTTCAATTTCTCCAAATCCACTGTCACATAGATTTTGAGCAACCAATTATAATTAGTTAAACCTAAAAATGAGAATACAATAGATATACCTATGCAGGGCAAGGGCGGTGGCAAGGCCCGCAACTCCTCCTCCTACAATCACAATGTCATGGACGTTCTCATACAAATACTCTTCATTTCCATTTCTATGATTGAGCGGCTCCCTTAAGCTCTCCATAGAGTCTGAACTATATCTCTGAAAGGAAAGATATTTACTGTAATATGAAAATGCTTGTGAACAATACATCAATGCATGAGCATATGTGTAGATTTATATCAATGAACTGCAGTTTCCTTTCTCCAATTCTTCGATTATCCAGTCAAAGAAGGTATGCACTGTAAAGTTGTATCTCTTATGAAGCAAAATTCAAAGACGTTTTTGTGTCAATTTCAATTTTTTCTTAATTAAAAAGGAACGTGCTTGTCGTGTTTAGTTTTGAATGACCAATTCCCAGAGCTTTGACTGTTATTAGCGGATAGGCTATTATAGGTGAGAAATCAACCGGAAAAGTCTCAGTGTCTGATGCCGGCTGAGACTATTCTGGTTGGATTCTGGTTCGTCTGCTGTCTGACGCCAGATTGTGGATTTTCCGGTTTGCACGGACGTCTTCCCTATGCAGTCCAATAGCCATCGTACGGTGTACAGTCCATTCATTACTGCATAGGTATGGGTTAGGCATTAGTCAGGGATGGCTGAGTCCGGCCGCGCCATTGTACACATTCCTGGGGTTTTCGTGTGGCCTGCGAGTAGATACGTCACCAAATCTACACTGTGGTTAATAATTGTCCAGCAGCCTTATGATGCCTTTCTTTTGGAAGCAAGGTATAGGCAAGACAGACGAAATCTGGCTGGCTTCTTCAGGTCTGTGTGGCGAACAACCAGGAGGTCGGCGTCTCCACATCCACCCATCCACTTCAGAGCAGGACTGTTTGTGTTGGGAGATTCTTTTGCCGACACAGGAAATCGCAATCCATACAATTAAAGTATAATCCAACCATGGAGACGGCCATATGGTTTGACTTGGTCTGGCTATTGTGCAGGCAGATTTTCTTCCAGAAAAATTCAGACAAATTTTTGGGGTAAACCTTGTTTCCACTCACAAATGGTGAACTATAAGGTTTTAAGCAACTTGTGTCTTATCATTATGTGGTGTGTGGGGTGAAAAGCAGCGTGTACCTTGTATTGTTATTGTTGGCCAGCACTGTTGCTATTCGTGTGGGTACAGAGAGAGACTGAGAATGAAACTGCAACTTCCCAGGAATCGAACCTCTGATTTTCTTGTCCACCGCCTCTATGACTGTTGTGCCCCGTGCCAGGAGTATCATTAATTAAAATTCGTTAAAACAGGTGTTTTTCCTCCATTTTCATTTTCATTTACACGGCATAACAAGAAAATGATAGAGCAGAAGAAAAATTGCATGGTTATGCAGGAGAACCAGTGAAATCCATTGCCTTGTCGCCGCCCTCCATCAAGACCATGATTCGTTGATAGCCATTTCTACTGGTACTGCAATGAAACATGCGTGTGCATAGTGAAATTTTGTTCCCATTTGTTCAGTGCAGTGAAAGGAATGTGTCAAAATAAATCTTAAATTTCGCCATAGCTGTTTGTTGGGGAGCTTTGTATGTACACTAAGCTTAGATTGCGTATAGATATAGCCTTGAGGTAAGTTGTTTTTAATGTCCAAAATCCAGACAATTGATTTGAATTTCTGCTAATTAATTTCATTCTAATGGTAGAAAATAAATTTTAATTGTACTTGTGCATCCTAATGTTTCCAAAGCAATTATTGTTGCTTTTCATGGATAAAAGTTAACAGTTATATTCCAGTTGTTTACTCTGTCTTTTTAACAAATTTAAACAGAATCTTTATTTTCCTAAAACTGTATACAAATTCAAAATGATTCTTACACAAGTCTCCAACTTTTTAAGAATTACCATTACAATAGAAAACCTTTGGACTGTCTGTGATGTTCTTAATTTATTATTAGGTTTTGTATTGAATGCCACCGTTTCTCACAGTTTCCTTTGTCTAAGGGTCAGGGGAGTCTTTGAAAAGGTCCCTGCCTATTCCTGAAACACAAGATACATAGGGAGAACAGCTCAAAGACGCCGTTTCTTGCTTGGGGTGAAAAAATGATTAAATCTTCATGAACAGTCCAAATATCAAATGCAGAAATAGTGCTTATGTTACCAAGCAAGAGAAAGAAACACCTTTAAGTTGATAGAGAATGTGAGGACATAGACAGTTCTGGAACTTTGCGTTTAGGATTAAGTAACTCAACATTGCATCTTCAGATATTTTAATTTTTAGTTATGAAAATCTGCAAATTGTGATTAGCATGTATTCTCTTTGGTATACTGGATTCACAAGGACTAATTAGATCTCCAAATTATTCAGACACAAGTCCCACTTCAGCAGCAACAATTGTTTTACCATGGGAGAGAAGCTAGAAATACTGAGCGTTTGAGTTCACTTGGAGTTGTAGAAGGGGACTTAATCATGATGACTTCTACAGAGATAAGGTACATACTTTTTCTTTCTAAAATTTCTAGACATCTTTGAGGTGATTCTCTTGAATGCATTTGTGATGATGCTATCTCAAATGCAAGCAAGTAAATTTGAAAATATTTTTTTGGCCACAATTTGGAGTCCAAAATTTGAATTGTTATAGACCACGAAATTGAATTACGTAGGGATGTATATTTATATATGGAAGGCCTATGCTGCTATATGTGGTATATGTATTAATAATGAATTGGTTGTTAATTAAATTTAGGTATGATGAGATATTAGTAACCATAATTAGATGATGTTATCCCAACTTGGGATAAGATATAAAAGGGAGGCAGTCTCATCATATAGATGTACTCCAAGCGCTGATGGTAGTGACTTGGCTTGTACAAGTAGTTCTATCTAAATAAGAGCTGATAATCATGGTTAAAACTTGAAAGGATTGCAAAAGAGGATCACAAGTTGGAATGGATTTTTCCCATGCCGAGGTTCCACAGTCCGGAGACCACGTTAGCAGTCATGGCCATTCCTCTTGTATTCACGTCACCAGGTATGGTTGGGAGCCTGCTCGTGCCGTTCTACACCACTCCTCCGATCTTCGTGCGTAGCCTGGCATTTACGGAGTCAACAAATCTTCTCTGAGTTAATAAATGCCAACCAGCTTTAAGAGGGCTTCCACCAACCTTTGGTCACTGCAAGAGACTCTAGAGGGTGGCGTTGTGGACTATCAGCCGCTGCAAGCAAGTTCTTTGCAAATACTGGCTTGTTATTCTGAGGTATGGCACTTGCATGAGGTCTTCAAAAGCCCCCTTTTTACAAACTATTTCATGTAAATCCTTTTGTAATGGAAATTCGTTATCTTTATATTTACATTTTCTGTCTCTTCCCCCAATAAAGGGATTTCATGAGATGGCATTTCTGCTGGGGCATTCGGGTCAGCTATAGTAAGACTCCATGCAGTGGTATGTCTCTTCCCCCAACAAAGGGATTTCATGAGATGGCATTTCTGCTGGGGCATTCGGGTCAGCTATAGTAAGACTCCATAGCAGTGGTAGGTAATCTATTGCATGTCAGTCTTCATCTACTTCACCTTACCAGAAAATTTGCTATCATTTAGGAGGTGAGGGTGTATCTTCTTGTCAGAATGCCATAAATGTTAGGATAACGTTTGCCTCTAATTGCACTGTCTAATCCACAAATAAACTCTTTTTATGGTTGAATATAATAAAAAAAAAATATTAAACGGTCAGCCTATAATAAAAAATGCTGCCCTCTCCAAGCACTTAATGTAGTTGGTAAGGTGCAGTGTCGCCCATCTCATTCGCCATAATATCAGTCAGAGGAATTAATAGTATAGGTGAAGTAATTATAACCGTGTCCCTCACGTCCTCCCTCTGAACCTGTAGTTAGCAACTTTGAAATCTATAACAGATGTAAAATCGTAGTGATTAGGTGTCCTTTTACAAAATTAATAAAATTAAATTCAGTCTATACAAAGTGAAGGGTGGCATGTAATGGTACCTTAAAGAAGAATGCACCTCTATGAGTGGAGTGCAGCCCTCTGATCAGGAAAGAATGGAGTTGCGCACCTCCCCGCATCCCTTCCAAAATCCGCAACCGTTGTAGAAGAGGGTATGATGCTAAACTTGCAGAGACATTTCCAAGGCGGTGCCAATTTGCTAAAAACTACTAGCCCGCGAAGGGTAAATAGACTGTATTTAAGTAAATAAAAAAAAGAAGAGAGGATACAAAATTTATTATATAAATAATAGTGAATAAAATGCAGTTAAGTGAATAATTAATAGTGGATCAAAAGCGTATTATATAAATAACTAATAGTCAATAAGTAAATAAATAAATAAGAGAGGATAAAAAGTTAAATATCTTAATGAATAATGGTGAGTGAAATATTGTTAAATAAATAAAATCGGGTAAAAGATAATTACGTAAATAAATAATAGTGAATAAAAAGGTAGTTAAATAAGTAAATTAATAAAAGTGGATAAAAAGGAAATTATATAAATAAATAATAGTGGAGAGAAGGTAGTTAAATAAGTAAATAAATAAGAATAGATACAAGGGTAAGTAGTTAAATAAATATTGGTGAAAAACAATGATATCAAGTTTCCACAATCCATAATATTTATCATCCCATTTTTCTGGATTTGATTGTGTGAGAATTTTTTATATCAACTTCCGATCACAATATTAGTGAGGGAGGTAATGATTGGTTAGATACCCTATTAAGGTTAGCATGATAAAATTAATGACAGATTTATCAATAATACTATTATTAATGTTCATAAAAAATAATAATACTATTCCGATGGTTAATAACGAAAGTACAAATCTTATAAACGAGGATGGTGTTAGATTTAAAGATGAAACCATCTCAAATTATCGTAGCAATATAATATTTGATTGTTTTTAATCATCCACGCATCTTTATGGATGATTTAAGTGGGTATGTTTATTTGGTTCTCATGGTAAATTATATAGCTAATTTAATTGTAAGTCATTAAAGGTGAATATTATATTGGGATAGGTTTGTGAACTATGTTAGAGTTATAAAAATAGATAAATAAATAAATGAAAGCTATCTTAAGAGAAATATGTAATAACAACTACAACAATATTCTTATCAAAGTTTAGAAGATTGTTAATATAATATTATGTATTGATGGTGTTGTGTATGTATCTCTTAGAAAAGGAGAAAAGAAGGAAAAAATAACATTATTATGGTAAAATAGGGAGTAAAAGTTATTGTTATTATTTTGGTTGATAGAATAATTATTTAAGGTTAAATGAAAATTTGAGAATATTGGGATAACAATGGTTTTTTGGATGCAATAACAAAAACTTATTCAAAAAATTGAAAATTCATTGATTTTTTTCCCATTGATGGTGTGCAAAGTCTTACTGGCTTCCCCATAAAGCTAGCAACATCACCCAATAAGTTGGAATGTTTTCGTAGAACTCGCCACAAGCATGTTTCTTGAAATTATCTATAAGAATTGGTTTCATTTTTTGAAAGTATCCTTATATTATATTAAATAAAATGAAATTTATAGTTTATTTATATGACTTTTACACCAAGAGCCACCCACTTATACCTACGTATAATCTCTATGTTCATCTTTGTCCTCACAAAGTCCTATCAAAATTGACTTTTAGCACTTGAAAGGGTTCTTTAATTATTATGTGGAAGGTGTTCCCTTTTTAAAGTGAATCGAACTGATTTATAGATCGTAATCTCTATTTTTTCTAAAAGAGATGCAAAACAATTTAAGTCATCTCACATGTTTGATGGTTCTAAAAGAGATGCAAAACAATTTAAATCAGCTTACTTGTTTGACAGATCTGCAAGAAATGCAAAATGATTTAAATCATCTTAGTGTTCACTTTATATTTACTGACTATCCATTTGATTATGGTCTTTAGATAAGGTGATTGGACATGCTTATAGCTTTTTATTTTAGTAAATAGTGATGCATAAAGCTACACTTATATTATAGTTAATTAAAAATTAAATGCATGCATTAAACTTGTGGGGAATATTTGATTCAAATGTATACATTTTGTAGATTCAAATTTATGTTTTATTGTGATTTTTACCCCTGCCCTTCAATATATTGCCCAAGTATATCCTGCTATCAGCTTAACCATTGCTCCTCGTAGAGGTGCAAGCGCTAGTTTATTATCACTGTCATAAAAATTTAAGCACATCAATTAGAAGATATGGATGGCAGTCTAGTTTATGTGGTCCTCTACAATTAAAGGTGTGACGTTGCTTGCATGATGTACGCAATCGAAGCACCAAAATCTAATAGTCTTTCTCTACAATTAAAGCTGCGACGTTGCTTGCATGACATACGCAATTGAAGCACCAAAGTCTAATAGTCTTTCTCTACAATGAAAGTTGTGACGTTGCTTGCATGACATATGCAATTGAAGCACCAAAGTCTAATAGTCTTTTAGTCAATATATCCAAATTCTGTTTGAGAATTAAAATCTAGTTTTAGGATCTTGATTTTGACAGAAAACTGTAATTAATATATTATAATTAATACATCAATTTTTTATATTATGGATAAATGTTTTTATGAAAGTTATGAATAAAATAGAGATGATTTTTTGAAAGGATTCAAATATTCGTATCAAATTTTGTTCAAAGAATTACAACCTATTTGTAAGATCTCAATTTTGACATGCCACTTCAATTAATATATTATAATTAATACATCATTTTTAATATTATAGGTAAATGCTTTTGATAGAGTTATGAATAGGATAGACATGAGTTTTTGAAAGGACTCATATACCTGTATAAATCCAAATAATGTTTGAAGACTTAAAACATATTTATAAGACCTCAATTTTGACATGTAATTGCAACCAATATATTATAATTAATTAAATTCACTCCTAGCAATTCACCCCCAACAATTCACAGCAATGAAAAATTCACCACCAGCAATTCACCGCCATGGAAAATTAATCGCAAACTTTTAATGTGAAGAATTTTTGCCGCTTGCTGATAGTGAGTTTTCCTAGAACCATAATTAATACACCAATTTTTATATTATGAATAAATATTTTTATATGAGAGTTCAAATTAAACAGAAATGAAGATTTGAAAAGACTCATTTCTTTATATATAAAATCAATGAAGTTATTACTTCCAAAATAAAAAAATTTAGACACAACCAACACTAAATGACTTCAAGCCACATCCTTCCAGCCTCACTGATTGTAGTCTCCTCCACCACTACTATATAAGTCAAATTTTCCTTTAATACATAATTTTACCGTACAATATATGATAAATAGAATATTAGGGTTAAGATAATTTATAGAATATTATTAAAATAGATGTGAATAATTAATGCAAAAGAAAATATATGATAATTTAATAAGATTTTTAAAATAAATAGTTAACATTATAAATTGAATAATAGATTTATATAATTCATATATATTTAACATCAAAATCATATATATAATATTTTTAATATATTTTAGAATCAATAGTTTTCAATATTTATATGAATCACAACATTTGGAAAATCCCCTCTCACCTTAGATGTTAGTAGTATTGGCTCTTGCTATGGAACAATCTAGGAGGAAATAGTTATTTTCAAAACATAGTGCACTATTGTGCTCTACACAAGTGTCCATTCAAGAGAACAATGTCCAACACAAGTGAACACCATGCTCTAGAGTAATTACTCAACATGTATACAAAATGCTCTAGAGTAATTACTCTATATATAAAACATGCTACATAATAATTTCTCAACATGTAGAACAAGGCCAGGACAGTCTTTAGTGTACTTTGTACCCTAATTTGGACACACTATGTGTGCCCCCTTCTGCAAAACCCATAGCTCACCAAACCATTTTCTTCTTCATTAAATGTTCTCCATGCCTTTTCCATATCTCACATGAATTCCTTATATATCCTTTTAAAGGGTGTTTTCAAAACCATCACACCCTTCCAAAAATTTTCCTTTTAATGATTATTCCTCCCCCTTTTAAAAGATTTTTTATATATATTCTTTATTAATCTCTCATTTAACCAAAGAATCATAATATCCCTTATTTTCATATCCTCTTTTAATTTTAAAGTGTTAGTTTATCTTCTTCTCTTCTCTTAAAAAAAAATAGTCACATAGAAATTATGGTCATGGTGTCCTAACTTTTTTATTAGAATTTTCCTATTTTCATAGCCTCTCCTTTCAAATCTGATTATATTTTTGAGATTTTGCATTGTTCAATATTAAAGAAAATAAAAATAGCATTGGCTTCCATAGTGAGGATGTCTCTTAATGTTTCATAATGACTCTCAAAGTTCTAAACTAATAAAATAGAGAGACAACCAATTTGCAACCTATCAATATGTAATATATATTTTATGTAATACGGATTTCATTTATATATTTTTAATAGTGATAAATTCATATCTTATATTTTTTATATTCATTTTGGATATATAACTCAAGTCTATTTTTCTTATTTGCGTTTATTTTTACATATTAGTCTTGATTTAAAGTTTATTTCCTTTTTGTCCTAGATCATGAATCAAATTCATATTGATGAGGACTTATTAAATGATTTCTTCACTTTTAAAATTCAAATTTAAATATAGGACTAAATTTATCTCTCTTTTAACGAAACAATCATAATATCCTTTATTTTCATATCCCCTTTTAATTTTAAAGTGTCATTTCATATTTTTCTCTTCTCCTAAAAAAAAAAGGTCACATAAGAATTATGGTCATGGTGTCCTAAAGTATGGTCATGGTGTCCTAACTTTTTTATTAGGACTTTCCTATTTTCACAGCCTCTCCTTTGAAAGCTGATTATGTTTTTGTGGTTTTACATTGTTCAATATTAAAGAAAATAAAAATAACACTGGCTTCCATAGTGAGGATGTCTCTTAATGTTTCATAATGATTCTCAAAGTTCTAAACTAATAAAATAGAGAGACAACCAATTTGCAGCCTATCAATATGTAATATATATTTTATGTAATAGGGCTTTCATTTATATATTTGTAATGGTGATAAATTCATATCTTATATTTTTTATATTCATTTTTGATATATAACTGAAGTCTATTTTTCTTATTTGCATTTATTTTTACCTATTAGTCTCGATTTAAAGTTTATTTCCTTTTTTTCCTAGATCATGAATCAAATTCATATTGATGAGGACTTATAAAATGATTTCTTCACTTCTAAAATTCAAATTTAAATATAGGACTAAATTTATCTCTCTTTTGGACATTGTATGTTAGCTCAATGTGCAAATATATTTTGTTTGACTCTTGATTAGTTGTATCTAAAGGGTTAACCCCAATTCATTTAGATGCTATTCAATTTGATAAGCATCTTGCTATCTTATATCCTAGAGTTTTCATTTACTGCTTGCACACATTATTAGACATATTTATAAGAAAATATGAATTCCACAATCATTTTAGACATCTTTCATATTTTAGAGTATTTTCCTCAATATTTTATCTTATCATTAAATCAATATTCATATGTTGTTAATATAGGAAGGAATTATCCTTGCCACATGCAAACCAACAATCATGAACCAATTTTTATGCAAGCAAAGCCAATTTAAAGTGATATCGTGATTTTTCATTTAAAGATTGGATCCACAAACCTAGATCATGCCACAAGATATAATCATAGCCATTATATTTTTTAAATCGTGCAGACAAATTCCTCTTATTTTATTTTTGGGTATAAGATTTAAATAAGCCTTCATTTAATACTTATCTATTTCTAATAATTTTTACATCTTCTTTGTTCATACAAAATCAAATGAATTAATAAAATATCTAATGAATTCAACAATAAACACTTTTCTTTAATCATTGACAAGTCCAAACCAGCATTAACATCAATTCATCAAAAGTTGCCAACATAATGGATAGTTTTTCCAACACTTTTTTCAAACACATGCAATCTCATCATGCTCATCTATCTCTCATGATCAATAGTTAGGATATGATGTTTTATATCACAACTTCTTACACCCACCCAATTAGCTACTAAGGTGTAGAAACAATGATTAATTTGGGAACAATTCCTAATAATAAGTCAAATATACCCCATAACTAGACTCCACATGTATATATTCATATGTCCATTGCTTCCAATGACTCTACCCTTTGGCCGCTTCCCTATCAACCCCTCACTTATGTACCACCACTTGTCATAGACAACTACTACATAGTGTATGGTAATGATGCAATCTCATTCACAAATTTTCCGTATAGAATCATCATTGAATGCTCATTATATCAACATGATTGAGGATTCTACATGAAAAATTTGTAAATGTGATTATATCATGACTCTACACTATGCAGTGGTTGTGAATGCAAGCAGTGATACATAAGCACAAGGCTAGAAGGAAGGAAATTGTCAATATTAGTGGAGAGGTATGTCTAACTTCTTGTTAACGCCTATGCCTAAATTTATAAAAAAATTCTACACCTTAGCGACTAATTGAATAGGAGTAAGAAGAAAGCATTAGAAAACATCATATCATAATTGTTGATTGTGAGAAATGAACCAACATGATGAGAATGCATGTGCCCAAAAAGGCTATTGAGAAAACTGATTATCATGTTGGTAATTTTTGATGAATTAATAGCACAAATTATATAAGTGAAACTAAATGATAATGGCGACCTTTGACTAGCAAAAGATAAAAGAAATGTGTTAATTATCAAATTCATTAGATCTTTTTCTTAATTTTTTAAATTTTCTATGTATAAAAAGATGCGAAAAGTATTAGAAGTGTATAAATCTTGAATGATATTAAATAGACAACTTATTTTCTTTGATAAATTGGGAAAATGTTGGTAATTTTTGATGAATCAATAGCTCAAATTTCATAAGTGAAACTAAATGATAATGGCAACCTTTGACTAGCAGAAGATAAAATAAATGTGTTAATTATCGAATTCATTAGATCTTTTTCTTAATTTTTTAAATTTTCTATGTATAAGAAAGATGTGAAAATTATTAGAAGTGTATAAATATTAAATGATATTAAATAGACAACTTATTTTCTCTGATGAATTGGCTAAATGAAATTTGATTTTCAAATATTCCCAATTTGTTTTTCGGTGTAAGAATGTGAAAATTTATATTATTTGAATTTTATTCTTCTTTTATTTAGAATCTTGTTGGTATATTTAAAAATAATTTAAGATATGCAAGAAAGGATTAATTTGGGTTTCAATTTATATAAATAGGTAGAAATTTGAATTTGTATAAAGAATTGATAGCTTTGAGTTTTAGGACATTATTTGAGATGATTTATGGAATAATAATAGATAAGTTAACTAGAAGTTAATAATTTCTATTATATTAAGTATTGTATATAAGAATAAATATAATATAATATATATAACTTCACACCATTTAATGCATTATTTCTCTATGTTATCCTCCCATTGGTGCCTTTGACACTATTTAGCCACAATTAATAATTGATCCCAAAAATTTCTAGTTGGGTCCCTTGTGTTAAATACTTTTTAAGGTTGTTCATTAAAAAAAAATCTAAAATTTCTAAGTGAAATTGGTTATGTGATTAATTCCTAGTGATGTGACCTTTTACCTAAGGTAAATAAGGCCTTTTTGGTTTTAAAAGTGTCTAGGGACATTAGAAAATGTCCTTGGTTCCAAGGTTTCTCTAGTTCCCTAAATCCCAAAAAGGTTTAAAATGTGTTAAGTCTTTAGGTTTTAATTTATAAGGGTCATGATATAAATTTATGGTTAATATTTTTTTACTCTAATGCTATTGGAATTATGTAAATTTGTTATGTGTTATGGGTTTTGATTAACTAAAAAAATTCCTTGTAGGACTATATACTATTTTGGGTTCCATGCACCTTTGTACTTTTTCCTTCATTTTTTGCTCCCCCAAACTCATGAAACCTAAATATGCCTTCCATACTTCCTTAGTCAAGTGAGTTTACAAGTCCCTCCAAGATCATGAATCTCAATGATATCCTTGTATCCATAATTCCCTTGCTACCTTAGAATCTTGACCCTGGGAATCCTTAATTTGGTTTTATATGTTTATATTCTTTTAGAAACCCTAGCCTCAATGTTATCCTTATCCCAATTATTTCATGAACCACCAAACCTAACACTATATCCTATTCCTAAAGGTTCCTCACTCCTTGGAACCTTGGCCAATAATCTCTATGTTCCTATTCCCTCCATAGTTTTGAAAGTTTTGGCATCCCTTTCTTCTTTGTCCCTATATCCTAGGTTTCTTTGAAACCCTGCACCTTCATGTAATATTTTTGAGCTCCCTCAGACTCCCAAAACCTCAAGTATTACTTGGTAGGTGTGTGGACTTTTGGAAGTACCAAGAACCCTTAAATTTTCATCCCTAAGTCATAATTTCCTTTGAGATTCCCAAACATGAAGCACTTACATTCCGTAGATCCCAAAACTTCAAGAAAAGTTGTTGGCATCTTTGCATCTTTTCCTCATGTCTCCATTCCCTCCATCTTCTAAATTTACAAACACTAGCATTTCACTCCTTGGTGGAATGTTATAATCCTTAAGCATTTTAGCATGTAATATACTATGACACTAGATTTTTAGTGATGTCACTATCCACAATTTCACTTTTTAGCATTTTCCTCTAGACTTGCATCTAGTTCTAAATAGATTTATCTTTTGTTCTAGTTCTCCCTATACCTTCTCTAGTTTTAGAAGAAATATCCTTAGCATCAACAATTCTCCATCATCATTCTCTTCGCCACATTCAGGTGAGGGCACACTTGCCACACTCTCCTCCTCAGCTTGTGCTATATGGATCCTTGTCTCTTTTCCTCTACTAATTCTCTATTGTGTTTCAAGATATTTAAATTCCCTATGTCTAGTTTCTCCACACTTGAATCATGCTCCACTAAATTCTCTTTCTCTTCCACTTCCAAATTTTCCTCTACCTCTAGAGTAATCACGCTTTCATTTACCTCATTGGGTGTTGGTTTGAGGGGTACAAGCTTCTCCTTGTTAACCTCTTCCAAGGTTAGGTAGTACTCTACCTCATCATATTTTTCCTCTTCCTCTAGAACTATTATGTCTCATAGAAATATTCTCAATATCCCTTAAGGAAAAATGATAATCTTCCTCCACATTAGTAATCCTTACAATGTTAATCTCATCTTGAATAGAATAGTGTAACTTGGATTTATATAATTAGATACCTTTGTAGCATCATCCTCGATGTTACCAACTTTGATATCTAGTGTATAAAACTATTTTGTATTCTCTTGTACACTCTTCTTCTTCTAGTTGAGGTTTTGCGACTTCTTGAACATGGTGATTTGGTGGTTAACTTGTGATAACATGGCCTTTAACTTAGTGACTATTATCTCCCAGGTCTTAATCTTCTCTTTTCCTTTTATTTGACTCTCAACTTGGACATGATCCCACCATAGAGATGCATTCCATTTTAATCTCTTAGATTCTAGCTTCACCCTCTTAGGGTATTTAAGAGAATCTGACTCAAATACTTGTCCATATTTGAAACCCAATCTATCAACTCCTCTAAATTCAAGTTATAACTATAGGTGTGTGGGTCTATTTTGGGTTTCCTAGATATTAAAGTTATAATGCTTAGAAACCTTATGTTCGGTTTATCTATTAATTTTTTATATTTCTCCTTCAATAACTTCTCCCTCTTCATCACTTAAATTTTCTACAAGTACCCCTTTGACCTATGTTATGTATTGCATCTAGTCTAGTTGTGATGCCTCTTAATAGTTTTGAAAGTGCTACCTCCCCAGCTCATGGTATGACTCTTTTGCATCTACCTCTATGTACAATATCTTCAAACCCTCTACAGTTGCAGGCTCTTATCTTTACTCTTCCTACAATAGTATCCTTAGGGTTCCTTTCTCAAAAATTCCATAGTCTTAAGCGCTCAACCTAGATCTAATAGAACTTGATGAAGCTCAAGATTCAAGGGAATTAATAGGCTACCAAACTAAGCATCAAAATTAATATTCAAATGTTAAACTACAAATATTTATTTATTACATGCAAATCACTTATTAAAATATGATTATTATTACATACATTTTTATTTTGCTTCTTACATTCTCTAACTTAAAATCACTAAAATTTACATGCAGTAAACCAAAAGGTTTTCCTAATCCTAACATTGAAATCCTTGCATTGAATTCTTCTGAAATCTCTTAGCTATCTTCAAATCTTCTTAAAAGAATTTCAAAAACTACCTTTAAAAGGGGTTGAAATCACCTTATAAGCATGACATACATGAACATCCCACATTTTGGAATTTTGGACACATTTGAAACTCTTATCAACTCCTAGGATTCAATTTTTAAGTCTTTATAACCATTTTTGACACCTTTTTCAATGGTTAGAAAAAAAATTACCTCCAATATATTGTAGAAACCCGAGGGGGTTCCAAATGCTTTATTGATACCTAAAAACTCATCCTCCCTTGGTGATATCTGTTGATGGTGTTTTTATACACTTCTCAACACAGGCAGTGCATATGTGCACTACCTCTCTTGAAAGACAATCTCCCACAATTGAATTGCAGAACACTATCCCAAGGTCTCTCGGATGTCAGGTCATGATAGTGCTTAGATACCTCAATAGTTTTGATGTGATTTGCTAGAATCACAAGGCGGTCTTATAGAAAATACAAAGTATGGACACGAAGCATGGAGTTGGATCTTGGAATGGAGTCCTTTGGATGAGAAGTTGATATGCATCGGCTGTAGGTTCAAACAGCAGTCTAGGACTCCATCTAGTTGTTGGATTTGGCTTTACAATGTGCAATGAACCTTGGTATTGACCGGTTACTAAAAAAAAAGGAAAAGAGCAAAGGAGAAGAAAAGTTCCTAAGTATGAAGCTTGCTATGAATAGTGACAATGGAGTTCTTGCAATGGACAATTCCTCAAAACAATATCCCACCTAACCAGGGATTTCACAATATCATGGAAATTGTGCTATCTTCTAAGGGCTGCATATATTTCATCCTTCATCCACCACATACATGCATGAATTAAAGATAAATGTTAGGGGCAACTTCAAATCAAGTCCAGGCTAACTTTGCACAGCTATCTACCTTCAGCAAACAACAAAAAGTATGGACTAAGGGATCATCAACAAAGAAGGAATTTTCACAATCAGCCAACAGCATTCCTAAATTTTTTCCAAATAAAGTAAACAGCTAACTAAACAGCAATGAGATCTAAGCTAAACATGTAAAATTGGAGAATGAATCAAGTGACATGAAAGAAATCAAGAAAATGCACCAAGTTAATGATATTTCTTATAAATTTCTGTAGCATGCCTTTACAACAACTCAACTCTCCTTTGCAAATGAGGGGAGTGCTCTATTTATAGTTTCCAAAAAACCAAATGAATGGCCAAGATTCATTACAATTGTGTGGCCAAGATTCATTACAAAATAGGGTTTCACCTACCCCCAAATAGATTTACAATTTAAAAACATTTTTTGTCTCTTCCCTATTTCATCATCTAGTGGATGGCACTATTGCTCTTTCGTCCTATAGCTAATTGTTGTTTTCTTAGCTGTAGCTACTCTTCAGGGAGATTTTCCTCTTTGGCTGGGCTGTCCTCTTGCTCCTCAGAAGCTGCGTGTTCAATGTATTTGAGGATGACGGCCTGAAGCTTGTCTATCTTGACGATCTCGCATCTTAACGCCTGGTAGCTCCATTCCTTAGCATTCTCTTCCAGCCGCTTCTAATCCTTGTCATACTTCGAGCCTTGGTCTCTGAATAGCTCTGATCGATCAAAGGCGTGGGCAGCAAAACTCAGGAACTCCGTTGTAATTTCTCTAGCTGTCCCGTCCTTCATCTTCTCCTCGAAGTATGGCTTGACCTTTTCTGCATCCATTTGTACCATGGGCATATCATAGCCTGTCATCAACTTAAGGTATTGGGCGCATTCCGCCCAGATTTCCTTAATCCACTCGATATCTGGATCCACACTGCTCTGGATTTTCTCCATTCTCTCCTTCCGGTTGATGAGGTCTATGTGCCACACATCCACCAGCCAATGATCTTTTTTGTCTAGCTCTAGCTTTTCTTCCCACATGTTCTCTGGCATCTGAAGGATGGCTTCAATTCTCGGGAAGGTGGAGTCATAGATTGCAGGGAAATTGGTGCAGAGTTTCTTTGTGCTTTCTAGGGACTAGATCAGGTCCAAGAAGTTGTTGGTTGTTTGGACAGCCCTGCTGATTCCCATGCTTCCGACATATGTGACCTGTCGGAACCAATCCTTAGTGGTCTTCTCCAAGTTCTTCCTTCTCTCCAGTTTATCTATCTGTTCTTTGGAGAGCAACTGCGGTGTGGCTGTGGAGGTGGTGGGAAGGTCATCCACTGAGGACCATTGCTAGATGTAGTCTGTTAGGGCAGCAACTTGCACCTTGAGCTCGTCCTTAGAGACCTTGTCTTGCTTGATCAGGTGCACCACTGTGGCCACCGATTCCTCTAGGTGCTCGACCTTTTGTTCCCTAGTTGTTGTCCCCAAGTCAATGGTGGCGATACTATAGCTCACCCCTATCTGACCAGCTGTAGGCATGGAAATTTGCACCACTTGGGAGCCGCAAGCATTTATTGTTACCTTGGATCTGACCTTAGGCCTCTTCTCCTTCTTTGTCGTGCTCAGAGATCGAGCCAAGATGGCCTCCAATCTTGCCCTTGGGTTCCTCAGAATAGGAGTAGTCTTCTCAAGTTGCTTCTCCAACCAATCGGGCATAGTAGATTTATCTCTGGGCGCATCATGGCTGCCCTCACCCTTTTCAGTTAGAGGCAAGACTTCTACCTCCTTTTCCTTTTGGGGCTCCTCTTTCTCTTTAGTAGCGTCCTCCTCCTCTTCGTCAGAGTCATGATAAAATACGAGGCGTTTGACGGGCAGCTTGGTGGACAACTGCCAGGTGGGACTGTCTTCTTTCACAGCCTCTTCTTCCTTCTTCTCTTCAGTAGCCTTGGCCTCGGGGCTCTTTATAGCATGGGTCTCAGCCTTAGATAAATCCTTTTGCGATTGCTCCTCCAGCGGCTGCCCCTCCTTACCATGTGGTGACCTTTCCATTTCCTCCCCAACGTCCTTTGGCTGCTACGTCGACTCCTCCTCAATGTCCTCATCAAATGTTTGGATAATTTCCTTGGCACCCGAGTCATCCTCTTCGTCCCTACCCTTAGAAGAGCCCATTTCCTCTTCCTCATATACCACCTTATCGATGGTTCGGTGCTTGTACTCAAGGTGCTCGTGACATTCATTGGCCTCCTCCTCAATGGGCTTCGAGGCTTCTTGCTCTTGCTCCTCCAACTCTTTTGAAATCTGCATTGTGGCCTCCATGGCTGGCGGCCCTGTTGGCGGTTGTGAACGCTGAGCAGTTGCAACGGCTTAGGCAAGGGCTGCTTGGAGTGTGGGGTCCATCAGGATCTATGAGATCTCAGGGGGAAGACTCTGCATGTGTCTCGCAAGAGCCTCGGGCATAGTGGAAAGGGGAACAGGCGATGTTATTGTTGCCAGAGGGAGGGATGTAATTGGAGGCATGGCAGTAGAAGAGGAAGGGGGAGTGGATACGCCGGAAGAGGAGTCAATGTCAATTATTGACCTGACCGGGGGCGAAGGGGCAAAATGGATAGAAATATCCACTGCCTGCGGAGATGAGGCGACCGTGGTCTGGGAGGCAAGCGGTGCACCAAGAGAGGGAGGGAGAAGCAAGGGCGGCTGCAATTCTATTGTAGTCACTGTCTGTTTGAGCCTCTTGGGAGATGAGCCTCCCGTCTCTTTCCTTGCTTCCTCCTTGGGATCTACAGACTATGCGGTTTCTATTCCCTTCCTCTTCTGGGACCTGGTGACGGGGGGAGACTTAGAAGTCTCACCAGCTAATGTGGTGGCGGCAATGTCCTCCATGGGCCTGGCTCGCTCTTGAGTGCCTCATATGTTAGGACTACTCCTTGTTGCTTCAGCTGTGCCACCTATCCATCGACCCACTCCTTAGTGCGAGTTATGATTGGCTGGGTGATGGTATCTAGGTCGTTGACCTCTTGTTTGTCCCAGTCAATAGACGGTATTGGTAGGTCAGTGACTGCTGGGTACCTTGGGTGCATGATCGTGGACTCGTCCTCCTCGACCTGATCTGGCACTGGGAATGGTTGCACCCTTCTCAAGAACTGCACGGTCATGCACATGTAGTGCCTCATGTGTACCTCCTTTTCATCCTTGCAGTCCACCCAAAAATATTCAATATGGTATTGGTAGGCGTATGCTAGCCCCAGTGCTTTCCTGACATGGCCATGTGGGTCCATTCGCGGGTGAGCCGTGTACCATTCAAAATTATATTCCTTGAGCTCCTTCTCGGAATTGCTGGCACATTGAGATGTCTGCAGTCGACATAGGCCCTGGCTGAGGGTCATGGGATAGGGGATCCCTGCTATGTGCTTGTTGTCAAAGATAGCCTGGATATGTTGGAGCTGCCGAGAAAGCTCCAGGAGGATGATCCTGTCGTTTGGGTACCGTGGCAACTTGTTTGGCCGCTCTGTGAATCCCTGAGCCCAGATGTAGGTAAACTTGGGAAACTGAATAAATAAGAAGGCATATTCCTTCAGGAGTGCCCTGGTGCTGTGGGAGACTCTCCTCTCGAAGTCTCCAATGATTAACCTAATAATATGGCCAATGAAGACATCATTGACCTGGCAGTACTCCTTCTTGAAATTGCGGTATTGGAGTTGAGGGTATTTGTCGAATGGCTTGAGCCCTCACCTGTGCCCCTGATCTGGTGCTACGAATAATCCACTGTATTGTCTTTGACCTGCCAGAGAGTATACCAGGTAGGAGGCCATGTAGAACTTAGAGCTTTTCTTGACGTTGACGAATTGTTCATGGAAGCAATTGCTAATGATGCCCCCCCAGTCGAATGAGACCTTGGTGTTAACATTCTCATTCTCTCACAGGATCTACTCAATGTAATAGGCCATCCATTTTTGAAAGTAGGCAGTTGTTGGGAGACCCATGACCCTGCTCAGCATACTTACCAAGTCGTGATAGTCTTCATGGAAATCGTTGTGGAAGAGTTCGTGGGGAACCTTCGCAGCGCTGCCCCGTTTCTCCTTAAGCCAAAGGAGGTTGATTGATTTCTTGCATCCTAACAGATGGCATCCCACACCACTTGGCACTGTTCCAAAGTGGGGACCTCCATATGTGGGAATGTGGGGATGTGGAATGTTTTGGTAATCCCTTCTGGCAACATGTCCGTGAGGATGTTTCCCTCTTTATCCACGATTGTTCTGGTGTCCGCTTAGTAGGCATCTCGGCAAGCCATTAGTAGTTCGGGTGCTATGAGAGAGGGAGGAAAACCGACAGCCTTGGCGATTCCACTTTGCCTTATTAGTCTGGCGTTCTTTGTTGTAGGGTTGACCTTGACCCTTTGAGTGAACTCATCTATGTCCACCTGGCCAATGTTAGTATCTGAGATTTATTTCCAGTCGGTCGAGACCTTTTATGGAGCGGCTCACCTTGGAACTGAAACTTCATCTGATATTTATCTTCTTTCCCCCAGGGTGTCTTTCCTGATTTCTTACCCTTATCCTTTTTGATGGAGGCCCTTGAGGTTCCTGCAGCTGATTCTATATATCCTGCAAGCAAGGGAAAAGTCAGCACAACAAGCATCGAAAGCAATTACGTTAGTCCATATTTTGAGCATATCATCGAAATAATTAATCAAGTACATTATAAATCTTGCTTCCAGATGTTATCGATTTCATTTCAAGGCATTGGACAATCTGGGCCCGGAAGACCGGACTTCCCTGGCAGGAATGCTGTCTGGAAGGGAGAATGTAACTGAAAGTTCCCGGAGACCCTCCTTGGTCAAATTTTAATGTTTCCAGAGGCTCGTGATGGAGAAGAGCACAATTTAGGACGTGGGTCGAAGTCAGATTCTGGATTTGAGCTTGTTTGGATAGATCTAAGGAGCACCAAAATTTTTAGGCCGCGAGAGGCCACCAGAAGATGGCAGATGGAGATGGCCGATAGACAACAGAAATTCAGAGGTGGAAGTCTGAGGCCCAGGACCCGGAGGACAAAAGGCGGTCGATGTTAAGTGTACCATTTAGGCTAGATGACTTTCGGCAAGGCGGGGCCCGGCGGCCAGGAGGACGCAAGGTGACAGCCGCCGGAAGATCCTCAAAAAATTTGAATGGTGGCGGCGATAAGATACCCAGGGCCTGGAGGGCGGGGCGCCGTCAGGGGTCTGCCGTCAACGACGGTGGAACTGTCATGGAGTTCTGAGATGGAACTCTGAAAGACCGGGCCCGACAGGTCCCACAGTAGGGAGGAGGATTTGGCGAGAACACAAGGAAAATGGAAGCTTGGGGCCCGGGGGTACGAAAATAGCGGTTCCAAAAGAACAAGGGGACGGCGGAGAGGCGTGTGAGGCCCAGAGAGCGGGGAGCCAGGCAACGCTCACCGTTCATAAGTGCAAACCCCCGAGGGAACTCTAGAGACGGAACTCTGGGGTTCAGAGGCTGGGGCGATCAGGGGTCATGTGCCTAAGTTTCAATTTCCTCACGGCGGAGCCGAGATCAGGGTCCGGCGACGGGGAGGCAGAGTGGCCCAGGCAGTTTGGTGCGGCGAAATGCGACCGCCAATCCGGGGACGGAAACCCGATGACTCGGACCCGGTTAGGAGGACAACCACCAGCAAGTGTTTTGAAGTTTTGAGTTTGACGGCAAAGATGGGGTCCAGACCCAAGGTAACGGGTCACCCTGCGTGAAGAACAGCCGCACGACTGAAAAGTTCCAGATCGACGGTGGGGGCAAATCCACTAGGTTCGTCATTTTTTAACACATGGGTTAGGGGCACAATTGAGTGTGCTTCTATTTAATTCATTCTAACCCATTATTTAATTCATTCAAATCCCCCCAAAATGATGAAAAGGATGGGAGGCCAAACAGGAATAGCCTACCTCAAAAATGCCAAGCGGGGAGTCATGGAATTCATCGGTGTTGATCGAAGTGATGCTCGAGGTGACGATCACGATGCTTGTCGAACACTGCGGGCTCTAGATGCTCACTGCTCCAACTCGCTTCAATTTAGATTGTGAAAATGACATTGGCGGACCGGGCATTATATACCCCAACTGCCATTAACCTGTATTAATTACTGGTACGGCCGCGCCAAAAGTTGGTGAAATTTGAAATTAGGTCGGTTGCGGCGGTGGACACTCCAGGGCCCGGCAGCCGGGAGGACGCGAGGTGATGGCTGCTACCGGGTTTTGTGTTGATCGAGCAACGGCGGCGGAACCACCACAAAGTTTGGGGAACAGAACTTCGGACGGCCGAGGCCGGACAGTCCCACGGCAGCAGGCAGGAACAAACAACGACGGAGGAAACCCAGGCGGGGCCCGAGGGGTGAGCAGCTGCCAAAGTCTCACCGCCGTAGACGGTAGGCCCGGGACGGAAGTTCGGAAGTGGACTTCCTGGTCCCGGGGCCCGAAGGAGCAGGCACCGCCCCAAAAAACTTGCAGAAGTTTCAAGCGGCGGGCAGCAGGGCGGGCCCCGAGCCATGGAATGACACCCGGAAAATGTCGCAGAGGACGGCGAAGGTGATGGGGAAGCCTGAAAAGGGAACCCCAGAGGCTCAGGCCCGGGAGGGTCCAGAGCCGTTCCAGAGCCAAAATGCCAAAGGGAACTCGTGAGGCCCCGGAGGGCAGCAAAAACCAAAAGAGGCGGCATGGTTGATTTATGATGAAACCTTTGAGCAACATTGACCATAAAGAACATCAAAAAGAGGGGCACGCAAAACGAGGAGGCCCCAAAGACCTCACGAGGTGAAAGAAAATAGGGTCCCCATTTTGAACGGGGCGTGTGTGCTAAGGGCACAACAAATGGCAACTCCGTTGGAGAAGGCTCTAGAGCATTCTAGGGATAAATATTCATTCAGGACCCAGAATCTCTGGTTTCGCAGACCAGGAGCAGCTTCCAAAGATGATTCCGGGAGAACAAGATCCTTGATTCGGTCAGCTTACAGGACATCTCCGAAGTGTGTGTGTAGTGAATTCATTCCTTTCTTAGGGATAGTGACCAGGGTTACCAATTCAACCGAGTGAGCTACGTAGATTGTCTAACACCAAAAGTAACTTGGACATTGCCCCGCTACCATTTAGGCATCCATAGCCCCAACGGAGTTGTCACTACAATCTTATGGATATTGCTCTACTATTGGCCGGGCGTCCATATCCCCAGTAGAGTTACCCGAACACCCATACGGTCATTTATTTCCCTTTTTTATAGTTTCTTTTTTCTCTTTTTCTTTCTTTTTTCACTTTGATATTTCACTTCTCTTTTACCATTTAGTACGACCGGGTAAGCATTGAAGCCTATAATGGGTTTGAGACTACAGTGGTCACTAGAGTAGACTTAAAAAATTTCACTCACTAAGGTGTCATAACAACCATAGTACGGTCCTTCAGAATTTATTATTATGTAATTTGTGCGAGATCTGAGATGTGGGTAAGAAGATCCAATTAAGGGTCAAGTTCTGAGCAGAGTTCAAAACAAGGAGATCATTCGTGGATAGCTTTCAAAGACCAATAGTCTAGAGTGAATGTTTACCCAAAGAACACAAAGAATGGACAGCAGAGTGAACCACTCGTCGAGCAAGCACGGCCACCGCAAAGGAGCGGGAAACCTCTTTTGAAACAAAACTATCGGGAGGGAGTAAGCAAAAAGCGACGCTGACGAAACGCAAACAACCAAGAAAGCAACTACTCTAACCTATGCACAAGTATTTACAATGAAGAGCTCAAAGGAGCTCAAGCTTGGAAGTAATGCTTCAGGTGTTGCCTGTTGACTAGAAACGAGACGTTCTCACCGGTTAAGGTCTTTAGGTGGAAGGCATTATCTCTCAAAATCTTAGCTATATGAAAGGGGCCAAGCCAAAGCTTGTCAAATTTGTTGTGTCCCCCTTTCTTTTCATGGGCCCTGTCCTAATATAGGACCAAATCTGCAATTCTAAAGGCCTTGATTTTGGCTCGACGGTTGAACCATCTCTTCACTACGCCCTAATGTTTAGCAAAATTTTCTATTAAATGGTTTCAGACTTCCTCTAAATGTAAGAGCTCAGCTAACCGAGCTTCCCTACGATCTCCTCCCTCATAAAAATCATTGATGAATTGAAGAGTAGGAATTTTTAGATGAATGGGGAAAATAGGCTCTAGGCCGTAGACAAGGTTGAATGGAGAATCGCCAAGGGCAACCTTGTGGCGAGTGCGATCAGCCCAAAGGGAAAAACGGAGCTGGGTATGCCAGTCCTTGGGATTCCTATCTAGCAGCTTTTTGATCACAGTGATCAGATTTTTATTCGTGGAATCGGCAAGGCCATTGCCCTGAGGGTAGTAATTGGATGAGAATTTAAGGGCAATCCCATAGTCAAACACCCAACTAAAAAATTTTAACGAAGCAAATGCAGGTCCATTATCACATACCAAAGCATACGGACAACCAAAATGATTTAAAATTAAACTTTCTATAAAATTGGTAACTACTTCAGTTGTGCATTACTTACATACTATTGCTTCTATCCATCTAGTATAATAAACAGTAGCAGTAAGAATATACCTGTGTCCCGCAGATGATGGAGGGCTTACCGAACCGATGAAGTCGAGACCCCATTACGCAAAAGGCCTTACCTCCAGCACGGGCTGCAGTGGGGCAGCAACATTCCTTTCCCTAGTGGCAGCGGTCTGGCACGTGTGGCATGAACGAACATGGCAATTGGCATCCTTGAAGACGGTTGGCCAATATTACCCTGCTCTCAATATTTGGTGTGTGGTAGAAGAACTCGAGCCATGGCCCATGCCAAATTTATTGTGAAACTCCTTCAAGATGCGTTCCGCTTCTTCCTTACCAAGGCATCTCAGATAAACGCCCTCATGGATCTTCTTGTAGAGAATGGAACCCTGCAACATGTAGCCATTACTTTTCAATCTCAAGGCCCATTTTTGGACTCCTTGCAGGTGCGGCGGACACTTATGATTTAGTAGATAATAAACGACATCTTGGTACCATTCTCCCGGGGAGACATCTTCAAGCTGGTACTGCTACACCGTGAGTTCAGGTCTAGCCTCTCCTGCCGTTTCAGAAATTGTGCGGGTGAGTGCCTGCCCTCTCACCAATTTCATCGGTTGGATCTCCATATCATACTCTTGGAGTAGGGTGACCAACTTAGCCCTTCATTCACCCAATTCATTTTGCATGAGTAGTGTCTTAACTGTTGGGTCAGGGACAATGGCGAACACCTTGTTGCATAGAATGTAGTGTCTAAATTTCTTCACTCCTTTGACGAGAGTGTACGCCTACTTTTCTATGTTGTGGTAACGCAATTCAGCATCTTTGAGGGGAGCACTCATGAAGGTGATCGGATGCTCGTTTCCTTCATCGTCTTTTTGGGTCAACATGCTAGCACAAGAATGCTCTGAAGCAAATGAGTAAATGTAAAATGGCTTCAGATAATCCGGGCTAACTAACACAGGTGCCTCAGCAATGGCCCATTTGATTTCTTTGAAGGATTGTTTGGCATCCAGCGTCTATTCAACTTTGGCATCTTGTTTGAGCATAACATTGAGAGGTTTGACAATTTCTGTGAAACCTGTGATGAATTTCTGGACAAAGTTGATCTTTTCAAAGAAATATTTTAATTCCTTCTTGCTGCCCGGGGGTTGAATTTTGAGTAAGGACTCGATGCGCTCAGGATCAATAGAGATTCCCTATTCTGAAATGATATGTCCGAGCAGCCTGCCTTTAGTCACTCTGAAAATACACTTCTTGGGGTTGAGAGAAACCCCGAATTCCCTGCATCTCTAAAATACTTTGCATAAGTCAGAGACGTCATCACCCCACTTCTTAGAAAATATTGTCAAATCATCCATGTAGATGATTATGCACTTGTTAATTAGGTCTTTGAAGGCAATATCCATGGCGCGTTGGAAAGTGGCACCGACATTAATGAGCCTAAACGACATCCTTCTGTATATAAACGTCCCCCACTTAGTGGTGAACGCCGTCTTGTGGTGATCCTCGTATTGCACCATTACCTAGTTATACCCCAAGTATCCATCGAGGAAGGACATCATCTGGGAGCTGTTGACGATTTGCAACACCTCATCCAGCAAAGGCACTAGATAGTTGTCTTTTTCTGAGGCACGATTTAGATTGCAGAAATCCACGCACAATATAATCTCTCCATTCTTTTTCCTAAACAGGACCAAATTGGCCACCCATGTGGAGTGCCTGACGGGAAAAATGATTCTTGCTGAAAGAAGCTTTTGCACTTCCTTGTAAACAATAGGTTCCAGCAAGGCATTGATAGGGCGTTGCCACTGGTGGAATGGCCTCACTTCTGTCTTCATAGGGATAGTGTGAGTAATGACAGAAGTGTCATAAGTTTTTAAATCTTTGTAACTCCATGCCACCACGTCATGATATCTTCGCAATGCATCCGTAATTCCTTTTTTTCCTCAGGCGTGCACCATTTGCCAATAAAAAAATTCTTGGTCTCCTTGGCTATCCCAAGGTTGTGTGCATTACACTGGTTGCTAATGGCCTCCTTTTTCGTTTGCTGATCCAGATTTCTGATCTGATCCAAATCAAATATGTGTTCCAACTGAACCATGCCCCTGGGGATTGTATTGGTTTTGAGGTTGATGACTCCCTCTATATCCAGTTCGGCCTTCTATGGATCAGTTTCATCAATTATTTGAGCTACAAAGACGTCAGAACTGATGATGAACTGGAGGATATGGCCTTCATCATTGAAGACTTGTAAATGGGTAACATTATCTGGGACTGATGGCGTGGATGTTAGCTCAACAGTGAATTTCTTGAGCCCAGACAAAGAGAGGGGTTGTAGAGTGCTAGCTGCTTGAGCTAAGGTGTCGGCTGTGTGATTCTAAGCACAGGGGATCAATTGTATCTTGAATGCATCTAGACCCTCTAATAGATCCCAAACCCTATGCTTATAATTGGCGAGTCTCTGATTATGATAGGAATACAACTTCCTGACCTGCTTGACTACGAGTGTGGAATCCCTGAAGACTTTCAGTACCTTCACATTTTTCTTCAAGGCCATAAGAAGGCTAAGAACTAAGGCCTCATATTCCGCTACGTTATTGGTGCAATAAAACTATAATCTGTGGGTAGCGAGAAACGTCTTACCTATTGGGTTGATGAGCTCGAATCAAGCTCCAACTCCTTGCCTCAACTTCGATCCATCGAATCGGAGCATCCATCATGCGGATGATTCCTTATCTTCATGTTCGTTTGAGCTCCTGCTCCTTTTGGGCTGGACGACGAGCCTTGTGATCTTAAGGGAGTTTTCTGGTTCGGGGCAATGATCAACAGGTGGTTCTACTGGTGTCTCCTTGGGTGTTTCTGTCTAAGGGGCAGCTACTTTTTTAACATGCTCCATTGCTGCTTGGTGTTGATCGTGTTTTCATGCACTTCTCAACACAGGTAATGCATAGGTGCACTACCTCTCTTGAAAGACAATCTCTCACAATCGAATTGCAGAACACTATCCCAAGGTCTCTCGGATGTCAGGTCATGACAGTGCTTAGATACCTCAGTAGTTTGATGTGATTTGCTGGAATCACAAGGCGGCCTTATAGAAATACAAAGTGTGGGCACAAAGCATGAAGTTGGATCTTCGAAAAGGAGTTCTTAGCATGAAAGCAGTTATGTGTTGGCTGTAGGTTCAAACAACAGTCTCAAACTCCATCTAGTTGCAGATTTGACTTTATAATGTGCAATGAACCTTGGTATTGTTCAATTTCTAAAAAAAAGGGTGGAAAAGAGCGAAGGGGAAGAAAAGTTCCTAAGTCTGAAACTTGCAATGAATAGTGACAATAGAGTTCCTGCAATGAACAATTTTCTTAAACAATATCCCACTTAACCAGGGATTTCACAGTATCATGGAAATTGTGCTATCTTCTAAGGGCTACATATTTTTATCCTCCATCCACTACATACATGCATGAACTAAAGATAAGTGTTTGGGGCAGCTTTAATCAAGTCCAGGCTAACTTTGCACAGCTATCTACCTTTAGCAAATAGCAAAAAGTATGGATTAAGGGATCATCAATAGTGTAGGAATTTTCATAAACACCAAACAACATTCCTAAGATTTACCCAAATGCAATAAACAGCTAACTAAACAGTAAAGAGATCTAAGCTAAACATCTAATATTGGAGAAGTGAATCAAATGACATGAGAGAAAACAAGGAAATGCACCAAGTCAATGCTATTTCTTATAAATTTCTATAGCATGTATTTACAACAACTCAACTCTTCCTTTTGCAAATGAGGGGAGTGCTCTATTTATAGCTTTCCAAAAGTCAAATGAATGGCCAAGATTCATTACAATTGTGTAGCCAAGATTCATTACAATTGTGTGGCCAAGATTCTTTGTCCTTTCCCTATTTCATCATCTAGTGGATGACACTATTGCTTTTTCGTCCTATAGCTAATTACTATTTTCTTGGGTGTAGCTACTCTTCTGGGAGGTCTTCTTCCTTTGCTGGGCTGTCCTCTTGCTCCTCGGAAGCTACGTGTTCAATGCACTTGAGGATGACGGCCTGGAGCTTGTCTACCTCGAGGATTTCACATCTCAACACCTAGTAGCTCCATTCTTTGGCATTCTCTTCCATTCGCTTCCGATCCTCGTCATACTTTGAGCCTTGGTCTCTGAATAGCTCTGATCGATCGAAGGCACGGGTAGCGAAACTCAGGAAGTCCATTGTGATATCTCTGGCTATCCCGTCCTTCATCTTTTCCTCAAAGTATGGCTTGATCTTTTCAGTGTCCAATTGTACCGTGGGCATATCATGGCCCGTCATTAACTTAAGGTACTCAGTGCATTCTGCCCGGATCTCCTTGATCCACTCTATATTCAGATCTACTTTGTTCAGGATCTCCTCCATCCTTCCCTTCCGGTTGACAAGGTCTTTGCACCATATGTCCACCAACCAGTGATCCTCTTTTTTCAGCTCTAGCTTTTCTTCCCACGTGCTTTCTGGCATCTGAAGGATGGCTTTGATTTTCAGGGCAGTGGAGTCGTAGATTGCAGGGAAGTTGGTGCAGAGTTTCTTCGTACCCTCCAGGGATTGGACCAGGTCCAAGAACTTGTTGGCTATCTGCATAGCCAAGCTGATCCCCTTATTTCTAATGCTTATGACCTGTTGGAACCAATCCTCAATGGTCTTCTCCAAGTTCTTCCTCCTTTCTAGCTTATCTATCTGCTCCTTAGAGAGTAGCTACAGTGCAGCTGTAGAGGTAGTGGGCAAGTCATCTACTGAGGACCACTACTGAATATAATCGGTCAGGGTCGCAACTTGCGCCTTGAGCTCGTCCTTGGTGACCCTGTCCTGTTTGATTAGATGCACCACTATGGCCACTGACTCCTCTAGATGTTCGACCTTCTATTCCCTGGTTGCTGTCCCTAGGTCAATTGTAGAGATATTGTAGCTAACTCTGGCCTGGCCAACAGCTAGTGTTGCTACTTGTGCTGCCCAGGAGCTAGAAGAGTCCATGGTTATCTTGGAACAGACCTTAGGCTTCTTCTCCTTCTTTGTTTTGGTCAAGGATCGAACCAAGATGGCTTCCAATCTCGACCTCGGGTTTGTCGGAACTGGGGTTGCCCTTTCAAGCTGCTTTTCCAACCAGTCGGGAATGGTAGATTTGTCCTTGGGTGCATCATGGTTGCCTTCACCCTTTTCAGTTAGAGGCAAGACTTCTGCCTCCTTTTCCTTTTGAAGCTCTTCCTCCTCTTCGTCAGAGTCACGATAAAACATGAGGCATTTAGTGGGTGCCTTGGTAAACAACATCTGGGTGGGATCTTCTTCTCCCACCACCTCTTCTTCTTTCTTTTCTTCAACAGCCTCAGCCTCGGGGCTATTCACAATATGGGTCTCGGCCTCAGTGATATCCTTTTTAAGTTGCTCTACTTACGGCTGTCCCTCTTCACCATGCGGTGACTGTTCTGCCTCCTCCTCAACATCCTTTGGCTTCTAAGCCAACTCTTCTTCAACGTATTCATCGAAAACCCAAATAATTTCCTTGGCACCCGAGCCATCCTCTCCATCCCCACTCTCGGAAGAGCCTGTCTCTTCTTCCTCGTAGGCCACCTTGTCGATGGTTCTGTGCTCGTATTTGGGGTGCTCATAGTAATCATCGGCCTCTTCCTCGATAGGCTTCGAAGCATCCTGTTCCAGCTCCTCCAACTCTTTGGAAATCTGCATTGTGGCCTCCATGGCCGACGGACCTATTGGCGGTTGCGAAGTCTGATTTGTTGCGAGGGCCGCCTGGAGTGCAGGGTCCATTAGGATTTGCGAGAGCTCAGGGGGAAGACTCTACAGGTGCCGTGTAATAGCCTCGGGCACAGTGGAAAAGGGAACAGGCAATGCTATTGTTGCTAGAGGCAGGGAGGTAATGGGTGACATGGCAGCAGCAGAGGAAGGGGAAGTGGTCATGCTAGAGGAGGAGTCGATATTAATTATTGACCCGGTCGGGGGTGAAGAGGCAAGGTGAACAGAAATGTCCACTGCCTATGGAGATGAGGCGATTGCGGCCTGAGAGGCGGGCAGCACACCACTCGGGGGAGGAAGGAGCAAGGAAGGCTGCGCCTCTGTTGTGATCACTGTCCTCTTGAGCTTCTTGGGAGATGAGCCTCCCATGTCCTTCATTGCTTGTTCTTTGGGGTCCACAGACTGTGCCGTTTCTGCTTCTTTTCTCTTCTGGGACCTGGTGACGGGGGGAGACTTGGAAGTCTCACCAGCTGATGTAGAGGCGGCAACGTCCTCCGTGGAACTTGGCTCACTCTTGAGCGCTTCATATGTTAGAGCCACCCCCTATTGCTTTAGTTGTGCTACCTGCCCATCAACCCATTCCCTAGTGCGAGCTATAATCGGCTGGGTGATAGTATCCAGGTCCTTGACCTCTTGCTCATCCCAGTCGATGGAAGGGATTGCCAGGTCGGCAACCACAGGGTACCTCGGGTGCACAAGGGTGGACTCATCCTCTTCAAGTTGATCAGGTACCGGAAACAGCTGCACCCTTCTCAAAAACTGCACGGTCATGCGCATGTAGTGTATCATGCGGACCTCCTTGTCATCTTTACAATCTGCCCAGAAATCTTTGACATGGTACTTGTGGGCGTACGCCGGTCCTAGTGCCTTCCTGACATGGCCATGTGGGTCCATTCGTGGGCGAGCCGTGTACCATTCAAAGTTGTATTCTTTAAGTTCCTTCTCTGAGTTGCCGACGCATTGAGATGTTTGTAGTCGATATAGGCCCTAGCCGAGGGTCATGGTATAGGGGATCCCTGCTACGTGCTTATGGCTGAAGACCATCTGAATATGTTGGAGCTGCCTAGAAAGCTCTAGGACAATGATCCAGTCGTTCGGGTATCTTGGCAACTTGTTCAGTTTTTCCATGAATCCTTGGGCGCGGATGTAAGTGAACTTAGGGAACTGAATGAATAGGAAGGCGTACTCCGTTAGGAGCACCCGGGTGCTGTGGGATACCCTTCTCTCGAAGTCCCCGACTATCAATCTGATGACATGGCCAATGAAGGCGTCATTGACCCGACAGTACTCCCCTTTGAAGTTGTAGTATTATAGTTGGGGGTACCGATCAAAAGGCTTGAGCCCTCATTTGTGATCCTGATCTGGCACCATAAATAGCCCACTATATTGTCTCTGACCTGCCAAGGAGTATACCAGGTATGAAGTCATGTAGAACTTGGAGCTTTTCTTGACATTTACAAACTGCTCGTGGAAGCAGTTGCTAATGATACTCCCCCAGTCGAATGAGATTTTAGTTTTCACATCCTCATTTCCTCGTATGATCTGTTCAATGTAGTAAGCCATCCACTCTTGGAAGTAGGCGGTTGCTGGGAGGCCCATGACCCTGCTTAGCATAGTCACCAAGTCATGATAATCTTCCTGAAAGTCGCTGCGGAACAGCTCCTGGGGAACCTTTGTAGCACTGCCCCATTTGTCCTTAAGCCAGTAAATGTTAATTGACTTCTTGCAGCCCAATGGATTGGCATCCCATGCCGCCCGACACTGTTCCAAAGTGGGGACCTGCATATGTGGGAATGTAGGAATGTTAAATGTTTTAGTGATTCCTTCTAGAGACATGACGGCGAGGATGTTTCCCTCCTTGTCCACGATCGTTTTGGTGTCCGTTTGGTAGGCTTCTCGGCAAGCCATTACTAATTCCGGTGCTATTAGAGACAGAGGGAAGTCAACAGCTTTGGCAATTCCACTTTGGCGTATCAACATGGAATTCTTTGTTTTAGGGTCAACCTTGACCCTCTGGGTGAACTCATCTATGTCCACCTGGCCGATATTGGTATCTGAGATCTCTTTCCAGTCAGTCGAGACCTTTGACTGGAGTGGTTCACCCTGAAATTGGAACTTCATCTGATCTTTATCATCTTTTCCATGAGCGGCTCTTCCGGATTTCTTGCCCTTGTCCTTTTCGACGGAGGCCCCTGAAGTTCCTGCAGCCGATTCCATATATCCTGCAAGCAAAGGGCGAAGTCAACACAACAAAACATCAACAGCGTTAATTTTAGTCCATATTATGAGCATATCATCTAAATAACAATTCAAATACATCATAAATTTTATCCTTAGATGATATCGATGTCATTTTAGAGCATTTGGACAATCCGAGCCCGGAGGGACGGACTTCCCTGACAGGAATGTTGTCAGGGAGGGAAAACAAGACCGAAAGTTCCCGGAGACCCCCGTTGGCCAAATTTTGGTATTTTAAGAGGCCTAAGATGGAGAACGGCATGATTTAGGACGTGGGTCGAAGTCAGATTTTGAATTTGAGTCGGTTTGGATTAGTTTAAGGAACTTCGGAGGTTTCAGGTCGGAAGGCAGTTCAGGGGCAGCCGTTTGGGATGGCGAACAGTGGGCGGAAGTCCGGACGAGGAAGTCCGACAGTGGAAGTCCGAAGGTTGGAGTCCAGGAGGCAAAAAGACGGCCGACATGAGGTTCAGTTTTACAATTAGACCAGACGGCACTTGGAGTGGCGGGGTCCGGTGGCCGGGAGGACGCGAGCTGACGGCCGCCGCATGATTTTCGACCATTAAGAATGGCGGCGGCAAGGAGAAGACCAGAGCCTGTAAGGCGGGGAGCCGACGGAGATTCGCTGTCGAGAGATTTTGCAACGTTGCTCAGCGGCGATGGCGAAAGGCAGCTCGGAGCCCGGGCAGCGGGAAGACGAGAGCTATGGGCCACCGCATGAATTTTGCAATGATTTGAACGGTGGCAGTGGCAGGGAATTCGGGACTCGGTGACCGGAGAGATGGGAGACGATGGCTGGCGCGAGGTTTCGGCAGCGATCAGGTGACGACGACGGGAAAGGCACCTCCGAGGCTCGAAAGTCGGGCAGCCGGAGGGGTTCCACCGTGGACGACGGCTGAACCGTCACGGAGTTCCGGGGACGGAACTCCAGACAGCCGAGCCCGGAGGGTCCCGAGGCATGGCAAAGTTCAAGAAAAATATGGACGGACAACAGAAGCCCAGGATCCAAAGGCCGGGCGACAGACTCGACTTCGCCGCCGAGGCAACGACTGGCCAAATGCAGAAAAAAGGCAGCGGAAACCCGACGTCCGGGGCCCAAGCACACGAAAGGATGAAGACCCAGTTTTAATTTTAACGGTCAGGGCGAGATCGAGGTCCGATTGGCGGGTGGCTAGGTGGCCTAGGCAGTTTGGCGCGGTGCAATGCCAAGGGAAACCCGGGAAGGGAAACCTGATGGACCGGGCCCGGAAGGGCGGACTCCGTCAGGAGTTTTCCAGTTCTGGATTCCGACGGTGATTGAGGGTCTTGGGCCTGGCAAGGACCTTTGCACTGCGTGAAGAACGCCCACGACGCAGACAAGTCCTGAGCCAACAGATAGGGCAATTCCGATGGGTTCCAGAAATTTTGAAGACATGGGTTATGGGCGCGATGGGGTGTTGTTTAATTTTATGCAATTTAATTTATTGTTCAATTTAACAAAATCCTCAAAAATGATCAAAAATGATGGGAGGGAAAACGAGGATGGCCTACTTCGGATAGGCCAAGCAGGGAGGTGCGGAAACCACTGGGAATCGACAGAATGCGGCAGACTTGGACGATCGAGACGTGGGGTGAAAGCAGTGGGCTCCAATTTGATCGCTGCTCCAATTTGCTTCAATTCATAATATGAAAATGACGGGCGAATTTAGTCATTATATAGTCCAAGCACCATTAATACGATCATTTAATGCAGGTATGGACATGCCAAAAGTTGGTGAAATTCAAACTAGGTCAGCGGCGGCGGATGAGACCCCGGGGCCCGGAGGCCGGAGGGACGCGAGACGACAGCCGTCACGAGAATTCGTGATGACTAGGTGACGGTGGCGACGGGATGTTCGGGGTCCGGAGGGCGGGGAGACATCGGGAGTTTGCCGCCGAAGACCTCGCTTTGCGTGGGTGGCGGTAGCAGCGAGCAACACCCTGGGGCCCGAGGGGCGGGTGACCGCCGGAGAGCCGCTGTCAAAGATGGTGATCCCAGGACAGAAGTCCGGACGAGGACTTCTAGAGCCCAGGGCCCAAAGGAGTAGCGGTCGTCTGGGAAATCCCAGATGAATTCCAAACGGAGGATGGCAGGGCAGGCTCTGGAGGGCAGAAAGACGCCCGGGGAATGCCGCAAAGGGTGGCGAACGCGAAGGGGAAACCTGATAAGGGAACCCCGGAGGCCCGGGCCTGGGGGGCCAGGGCCGTCTAGAGCCAAACGAAACCAAAGGAACCCACAAGGCCCCGGAGGGCAGCAAAAACCAAAAGGGAAAGTGCGGTCGATTTTAGGATGAAACCTTAGAGCAATAATGACCATGCGGAACATCAAAAAAAGAGGGGCATGCAAAATGAGGTGGCATCGAAAGACCCATCAAGGCGAAAGAAAAGAGGGTCCCCGTTCCGAACGGGGCATGTGTGCTGAGGGCACAACAAATGGTGACTCCACTGGGGAACGCTACGAAGTGTTCTATGGATAAATATTCATTCAGGACCCAGAATCTTTGGTTTCGCAGACCAGGAGCGGCTTCCGAGGATGAATCTTGGAGAACGAGATCCTTAAGTGGGTCAGCTTACATGACATCTCGAAAGTGTGTGTGAAGTGAGTTCATTCCTTTCCCAGGGATAGTAACCAGGGTTATTACTTTAACCAAGTGAGCTACATAAGTTGCCTAACACGAAAAGTAACCTGGGCATTGCCCCGCTGCTAGTCAGGCGTCCATAGCCCCGGCGGAGTTGTCGCTACAATCTCATGGATATTGCTCTACTGCCGACTGAGCGTCCATAGCCCCGGTAGAGTTATCCGAATGCCCATACGGTCATTTATTTCCTTTTTTCAGAGTTTATTTTCTTCCTTTTTTACTTTAATATTTCATTTCTCTTTTACTATTTAGTTCGACCGGGTAAGCATTGAAGCCTACAATGGGTTTGAAACTGCAGTGGTCACTATAGTAGACTTAAGATTTTTCACTCACTTGGGTGTCGTGACAACCATAGCACGATCTTTCAGAATTTATTATTATGTAATTTGTGTGAGATCCAAGATGTGGGTAAGAAGATCCGGAAAAGGGTCAAGTTCTGAGCAGAGTTCAGACAGGAAAATCATTCGCGGATAGCTTTGCAAAGACCAATAGTCTAGAGTGAATGTTTAGCCAAAGAACACGAAGAATGGACAGCAAAGTGAACCGCTTGTCAGGCAAGCATGGCCACCGCAAAGGACCAGGAAACATTTATGAACTGAACTGTAGGAATCTTTAGGTGGATGGGGAATATAGGTTCAAGGCCATAGACAAGGTGGAACAGAGAATCAGCAAGGGCAGCCTTGTGGCGGGTGCGATCAGCCCAAAGGGTAAAATAGAGCTGGGTATGCCAGTCCTTGGGATTCCTATCTAGTAGCTTCTTGATTATAGTAATCAAATTCTTGTTCATGGACTCGGTAAGGCCATTGCCTTGAGGGTAGTAATTGGATGAAAATTTGAGAGCAATCCCATAGTCAAACGCCCAACTAGCAAATTTAATTGAAGCGAAGGCAGGTCCATTATCACATACCAAAGCATACGGACAACCAAAGTGATTTAAAATACAACTTTCTAAGAAATTGGTAACTACTTCAGTTGTACAATGCTTACAAACTATTGCTTCCGTCCATCTAGTACAATAATTAGTAGCGGTCAGAATGTACCTGTGTCCTGCAGATGATGGAGGGCTTACCGGAATGATGAAGTCGGGACCCCATTGTGCAAAAGGCCTTCCCTCCAGCACGGGCTGTAGTGGGACAGCAACATTCCTCTCCTTGGTGGCAGCGGTCTGGCACGTATGACAGGAACAAACATGGCAATGGGCATCCTTGAAGACGGTTGGCCAATAATACCCTGCCCTTAATATCTAATGTGCCGTAGAAGAACCCGAGCCATGGCCCGTACCGAATTTATTGTGAAATTCTCTCAAAACGCGTTCTGCTTCCTCTTTGCCAAGGCATCTTAGATAAACACCCTCGTGATTCTTCTTATAGAGAATGGACCCCTGTAACATGTAACCACTACTTTTCAATCTCAAGGCCCTCTTTTGGACTCCTTGCAGATGTTGCAGACACTTATGATTAAGCAGATAATAAACAAGATCTTAGTACCATTCTCCCGAGGAGACATCTTCAAGCTAATATTGTTGTACCGTGAGTTCGGGTCTAGCTTCTGCTGCTGTTTCGGCCATTGTACGGGTGAGTGCCTGCCCTCTTACCAATTTCATTGGTTGGATCTCCATATCATATTCTTGGAGCAGGGTGACCCACTTAGCCCTCCGTTCACCCAACTCGTTTTGTAAGAGTAGCATTTTGACTACTGGGTCGGGGATGATGGCAAACACCTTATTGCGTAGAATGTAGTGTCTAAATTTCTTCACTCCTCTGACTAGGGCGTACACCTGCTTTTCAATATTGTGATGACGCAATTCAACATCCTTGAGGAGAGCACTCATGAAGGTGATCGGATGCTCATTTCCTTCATCATCCTTTTGGGTCAACATGCTAGCACAGGAATGCTCTGAAGCAAATGAGTAGATGTAGAACGGCTTCAGATAATCTGGGCTAACTAATACGGGCACCTCAGCAATGGCTCGTTTGATTTCTTTGAAGGATTGTTTGGCATCTGGCGTCCATTCAACTTTAGCGTCCTGTTTGAGCATGGCATTGAGAGGTTTGACAATTTCTGCGAAACTTGTGATGAATTTCTGGACAAAATTGATCTTTTCGAAGAAAGACTTTAATTCCTTCTTGCTGCCCAGGGGCTGAATCTTGAGTAACGACTCAATGCGTTCAGGATCAATGGAGATTCCTTGCTCTGAGATGATGTGCCCGAGTAATCTGCCTTTAGTCACTCCAAAAATGTACTTCTTAGGGTTGAGAGAAACCCTGAACTCTCGGCATCTCTGAAATACTTTACATAAGTCAGAGACGTGATCACCTCGCTTCTTGGAGAATACGGTCAAATCATCCATGTAGATGATTATGCATTTGCCGATTAGGTCTTTGAAGGGGATATCCATGGCACGTTGGAAAGTGGCGCCAGCGTTAATGAGCCCGAACGACATTCTTCTGTATGCAAACATCCCCCACTTAGTGGTGAACGCTGTCTTGTGGCGATCCTCGTATTGTACAATTACTTGATTATACTCAAAGTATCTGTCGAGGAACGACATCATCTGGGAGTCGTTGACGATTTGCAGCACTTCATCCAGTGAAGGCACCAGATAGTTGTCCTTTTCTGAGGCGCGATTGAGATTGTGGAAATCCACGCACAATCTGATCTCTCCATTATTTTCCCTGACCGGGACCAAATTGGCCACCCATGTGGAGTGCCTGACGGGAAAGATGATTCTTGCTGAAAGCAATTTCTGCACCTCCTTGTAAACGACAGGTTCTAGCAAGGCATTAATAGGGCGCTGCTGCTGGCGGAACGACCTTACTTCCGTCTTCAGAGGGATGGTGTGCGTGATGACAGAGGTGTCGTACGTTTTCAAATATTCGTAGCTCCATGCCACCACATCACGATATCTTTTCAATGCATCTGTGATTCCCTTCTTCTCTTTGGGTGTACATACCTTTCCAATAAAAATGTTCTTGGTATCCTCGGCTGTGCCCAGGTTGTGAGCATTGCACTGGTTGCTTATAGCCTCCTTTTTTGTTTGCCGATCCTGATCCCTAATCTGATCCAGGTCAAATACACACTCCAGCTGAACCATACCTCTGGGGGTCATGTTGGTTTTTAGATCGATAACCCCCTCTATGTCCAGTTCAACCTCCTGCGGATCAGCTTCATCAATTATTTAGGCAGCGAAGACGTTAGAACTTGTGATGAACTGGAGGATATGCTTGTCATCATTAAAGACTTGCAGGTGAGTAACATTATCCAGGACCGATGGCATAGATGTTAGCTCAACGGTGAATTTCTTGAGCCCAAACAAAGAGAGGGGTTGTAGGGTGCTAGCTGCTTGGGATAAGGCATCAGCTGTGCGATTCTGAGCACGAGGGATCAATTGTATGTTGAATGCCTCTTGGCCCTTTAGGAGATCCCACACCCTGTGTCTATAATTGGTGAGTCTCTAATCATGACAGGAGTACAATCTCCAGACCTGCTTAACTACAAGCATGGAATCCCCAAAGACTTGTAGCACTTTCACGTTTTTCTTCAAGGCCATAAGAAGGCCAAGGACTAAGGCCTCATATTCTGCTACGTTATTGGTGCAATAAAACTGCAACCGGTGGGCAGCGAGAAATGTCTTACCCATTGGACTGATGAGTTCGATCCCTGCTCCAGCTCCTTGCCTTGACTTCGATCCATCAAATCAGAGCATCCAGCATGCAGAGGGTTCCTTGTCTTTGGGTGTGATCGAGCCTCCGTTCCCTTTCGACTGGACGGTGGGCCTCGTGATCTTAGGGGGGCTTTCCGGGTCGAGGCAATGATCAGCAGGTGGTTCTGGTGGTGTCTCCTTTGGTGTTCTTGTCAGAGGAGCAGTGGCTTTCTTAACATGCTCCACCGCTGCTTGGCACAGGCAACAGTCAAACTCAGAGTGAGCAGCGTTGTGGACCCTACACTAGTTGGCAATAAGAGGTCTTAAAAATTAATTCTAGCTCCTAGGCTGAGCTGATCTCTTGCACATTTTTCCATGAACTCCTTGAAGCCATCGAGCAATCCCCAGTCGTCATCTTTATCCGGCTCATCATCAGCTTCTACCAACTTTCCTGCATCTGGGGGCATTTGCTCGGAACCCGCCGAGGGACTATATAATACCAACAATACTTCATCTGCACATTCTTAATGAAGCTCAAGCTCATTTTGGTAAGAAAAAGGGTGATAATTCCCTAAGTCGGTCTCAGCGAACAACACCTCGCTGAGATTATTGTATTCCGTGATCATATACTTCATACGAGGTTCACGGTCAATACAGATATGATTTGGCAGCCCCTTCCACGGTAGCCACATGTGAGAAAGGTCGGTGGCGGTGCATCCGTTCAGCGCCTTGGTGAACTCTCCCCCTAAAATAATTCCATAACCATCGGGAATATTTGCCACTTTGATATCAACAACCTGCTGTATCCGGGGGTCCGCAGCAATTTGCATGGGGATGCGGTTTATTTCACATACGATGTTGATCTCTGTTTTGTCCAGCTGGGTGACCTTTCTCTTTGAAGGCATGGGAGTGATGCCAAGAGCCTTTCATACGGCCAAGGGCATGACATTGAAAGACGCGCCTGAATTGAGTAGGCAGTTGTGCAAATTCTTCCCAAAGACCCTAATGGTAGTCAGGAAAGGGGGAGTTTCTAGTCTCCCTTGGAGGATGCCCACAGGTGTATCCATTTGAGCTATTTGGCCTTTGTTCCTATCACTGCCTGTATCCTTGGTTTGCTTAAATTGCTGGTCCTTGGGAGGCTGTCTACTAGCCCTTTCTGGCTCCTTTTCAACATATCTACTTGCAAACTAATTTATGGGCACACCGCTCCTTCTTTCGGTATTGTCCTGTGCTTCCTGTTCTCTTCTGGGCTCCTCAAAGGTTACTCTCTTGGCTGGGGTCTCTTGTGTTGTGCTAGATGAGGGAGTCCCATTCAGAACCCTAAAGAACGCGTGCCTTATGGTAGGAACCTTGAGTAATTCGAAGGCTGACAAACTAATTTTGACCTTCTTGAATGCTTTCGCCACATATTCACCCATTTGCTCGATTTCAGAGCTAAAAGCTTAGCCTATGGGAGAACTAGGGGTTTGAATCTTGGTTTGCCCAGGTGGATTTTGGGGTTGGCTCTGAGGCTAACCTTGCAGTTGGTTTTGGGATTGGTTCTTGTTGAGGTATTGGGCAGGTATGTGGGGTAGCCCAGGGTTATTACTGGCATTTGGATCGGGCGGAGTGGCGAAATTGTTTGGTGGGGTAGAAGTTGTGAAGGGTCCGTCGACTTGTCTATTCCTAAGGAAATAGGGACTCAACCATTGACTGAACATGTGGACCTCATCTACAAATGGCTCTTCTTCATCCACCGGACCGTTATCTACTGAATCAAAAAGCTGAGCTAAAGCTGATTCGTTACTTACCTCTTGCACTTTCTCATCCTCAATAGGGGCGGGCTTAGCTTCAGGTTCATTGCGATCGCCTCATGGAAACGGTGCCTGATTGACCACTAGACATGACGAATTGTAGGGCTCTGATGGGACAATGTCCCTGTAGTTGGCATTATCGACGGCATTTTGTACCTCCACCTGGAAGATTTTAACAGCTGTCTGGAACTCAAGACAATCTAGCTCAGAATGTCTACGTGAAGTCGGCACCATCCGGACAAAGCTGCTTCAGCCAGATACACACCGCTAGATGTTTTGTCATGGCCTGCCGGTTGATCGAATGGCGTGGGTACACCACCATTATTGGGCCTGGTGTTCCATGTGCAGTTTTTCCTCTGAGAAGGCCTCCTTTTTGCATTTTGATTGGAGTTCTGCCCCCTCTCATAATTCTGCCCAGAGGAGGTGCCCACTTCACGATTGTCCCTGTTATCTCTATTGTCTCGAGACTCTCGACTGTCCCTGTTAAGGTTGGCCTAAAAATTACGTTGGGAGGCCTGGAGCTAATTATTCTGGTTCTTCAGATGCGTCATCTCTGTGGACATCTTCTTGATTATCTCAGTTAATTCCTCTAGCTTGTCCTTCTTGGCCGCACCTCCAGGCGACGGGGCCAGGTTTTGGAGAAAAGCAGGTGGGGCCGCCGGCTGATTTTGATAGGCCAAAGGAAAGTTTGGTCCCGATAGATACAACGACGCCTGGGGCTGTTGGGAATATGCCTGCTATTGCGGAGCAATCTGAGAGTATTGGTATTGCTGCTGGGGTTGCAAATAAGAAGAAGTGGGAGGTGCATAATTCAACGGCTGCCCCAGATGCGACACCATAGGCAATTGAGGCACCTGGTTCATGAGAGGAGTTTGATGAGCAAATGCCTGATTAAGTCCCTAAATTTGCATTAGGTGGGCGACGGGCCTCAAAGAGGGCAGTGGGCCAGAAATATTTTGTCCCAAGTCTGCACTTGCAATGACAGCTTCTGCATAGGCGGCCAGTAGGGTAGTAGGCGGCGGGCGCATCCTTTTTACCAACGCCGACGTGAGGTAGTCGAGGGCCACATAGTAGACTAGTAGAGCGGCAGCATCATTATGGGCATATGGATCCTAAAGCCTCATGTGAGCCCGATGGAAGCGATCATTGAAGGAGCTAATAGATTTGTTGAGCTCCCTTCTGATGGACATGAACTGCTGGTAAAGGTTAGCGGGGTTGTCAGGAATCTTGTACTTCTGCAGGAAGGCATTCTTCATCAGGCTCCACGAGGTGATGGATCCCCTCGGCAGATTGATGTACCAGTAGAAGGCCTCTTCTCCCAACGAATGCGGAAAGAGGCGACATGCCACGTCCTCGTGATCCACTTGCATTTCGATAATCGTCGTTTCAAATATCTTGATATGCTCTTCGGCTGTTCTTTGCATGTCGCGAGGATGGAACTTCAAACAAAAGCCCTCTGGATTCTTCGACATGTCATTGTAAACAGCAAAGTGTATCGGCGAAGGGTTATGCGCAAGCCAAGCCATGGGGGGAGGCAGAGGTGGCACTTGCTGTTGGAGAACAGGTATTTGGGGCTGTATTGGCAATACAACCACAATGCGGGGCTGCCCTTGAGCTATGGCTGCCTGGACTACGCCTTGGGCTGAAAGGGTCGGGAGAGGAGCGAACCCCTGGTTGCCGGAGGTAAGATGTGCAAATGCTGTTTGAGATGGTTGGGTTGAAGGTGAAGGCCAGCCAAATGAAGGTGGGGGTGAAATGGAGGCGGATGGAATGGAGGAAGAGGAAGAGGTGGCGCAGCTTCCTTGAGCTCGTTTTGCCCTCGTGGGAGGCTGCAATTCTTCAAATTATCCTTTGTTTGGTGTTGATTGTAGAATCCTTTGAAACCTTTCTGAGGAAAATGATCTGATCCTATCCAGCTTCGCTTTATCCTATAGCTTAGTATTCCGATCGTGGCCCTCCTTCTAGCGCCAGTTTTGTTGATGGTGTTTTTATGCACTTCTCAACACAGGTAATGCATAGGTGCAATACCTCTCTTGAAAGACAATCTCCCACAATCGAATTACAGAACACTATCCCAAGGTCTTTCGGATGTTAGGTCATGACAGTGCTTAGATACCTCAGTAGTTTGATGTGATTGTTGGAATCACAAGGCGGCCTTATAGAAATACAAAGTGTCGGCACAAAGCATGAAGTTGGATCTTCGAAAAGGGGTTCTTAGCATGAAAGCAGTTATGTGTTGGCTGTAGGTTCAAACAGCAGTCTCAAACTCCATCTAGTTGCAGATTTGACTTTATAATGTGCAATGAACCTTGGTATTGTTCAATTTTTAAACAAAAGGGTGGAAAAGAGTGAAGGGGAAGAAATTTTCTTAAGTCTAAAACTTGCAATGAATAGTGACAATGGAGTTCCTGCAATGGACAATTCCCTCAAGCAATATCCCACTTAACCAAGGATTTCACAGTATCATGGAAATTGTGCTATCTTCAAAGGGCTACAGATTTTTATCCTTCATCCACTACATACATGTATGAACTAAAGATAAGTATTTGGGGCAGCTTTAATCAAGTCCAGGCTAACCTTGCACAGCTATCTACCTTCAGCAAACAGCAAAAAGTATGGACTAAGGGATCATCAACAGTGCAGGAATTTTCATAAACACCAAACAACATTCCTAAGATTTACCCAAATGTAATAAACAACTAACTAAACAGCAAAGAGATCTAAGCTAAACATCTAATATTGGAGAAGTGAATCAAATGACATGAGAGAAAACAAGGAAATGCACCAAGTCAATGCTATTTCTTATAAATTTCTGCAGCATGTCTTTACAACAACTTAACTCTCCCTTTTGCAAATGAGGGGAGTGCTCTATTTATAGCTTTCAAAAGTCAAATGAATGGACAAGATTCATTACAATTGTGTGGCCAAGATTTATTACAAAATAGGGTTTCACCTACCCCTAAATAGATTTACAATTAAAAAACATTCTTTGTCCTTTCCCTATTTCGTCATCTAGTGGATGACACTATTGCTTTTTCGTCCTATAGCTAATTGTTGTTTTCTTGGCTATAGCTACTCTTCTAGGAGGTCTTCTTCCTTGGCTGGGCTGTTCTCTTGCTCCTCAGAAGCTGCCTGTTCAATGTACTTGAGGATGACGGCCTGGAGCTTGTCTACCTCGAGGATTTCACATCTCAACGCCTGGTAGCTCCATTCTCTGGCATTCTCTTCTAGCCGCTTCCAATCCTTATCATACTTTGAGTCTTGGTCTCTGAATAGCTCTGATCGATCGAAGGCACGGGCAGCGAAACTCAGGAAGTCCGTTGTGATATCTCCAACTATCCCGTCCTTCATCTTTTCCTCAAAGTATGGCTTGATCTTTTCGGCGTCCAATTGTACTGTGGGAATATCATGGCCCATCATTAACTTAAGTTACTCGGTGCATTATGCCTGAATCTCCTTGATCCACTCTATATCCGGATCTACCTTGTTCAGGATCTGCTCCATCCTTTCCTTTCAGTTGACAAGGTCTCTGCGCCATATGTCCACCAACCAGTGATCCTCTTTTTTCAGCTCTAGCTTTTCTTCCCACGTGCTTTCTAGCATTTGAAGGATGGTTTCGATTTTCGGGGCGATCTAGTCGTAGATTGCGGGGAAGTTGGTGCAGAGTTTCTTCGTACCCTCCAGGGATTGGACCAGGTCCAGGAACTTGTTGGCTATCTGCACTGCCAAGCTGATCCCCTTGTTTCCAATGCTTATGACCTGTTGGAACCAATCCTCATTGGTCCTCTCCAAGTTCTTCCTCCTTTCTAGCTTATCTATCTGCTCCTTGGAGAGTAGCTGCGGTGTAGCTGTAGAGGTAGTGGGCAAGTCATCTACTGAGGACCACTACTAAATATAATCAGTCAGGGCCGCAACCTGCGCCTTGAGCTCGTCCTTGGTGACCTTGTCTTGTTTGATTAGATGCACCACTGTGGCCACTGACTCCTCCAGATGTTCGACCTTCTGTTCGCTAGTTGCTATCCCTAGGTCAATTGTGGAGATATTGTAGCTAACTCCGGCCTGGCCAACAGTTGGTGTTGCTACTTGTGCTGCTCGGGAGCCAGAAGCGTCCATGGTTATCTTGGAATGGACCTTAGGATTCTTCTCCTTCTTTGTTGTGGTCAGGGATCGAGCCAAGATGGCTTCCAATCTTGACCTCGGGTCTATCGGAACTGGGGTTGCCCTTTCAAGCTGCTTTTCCAACCAGTCGGGCATGGTAGATTTGTCCTTAGGTGCATCATGGCTGCCTTCACCCTTTTCAGTTAGAGGCAAGACTTCTGCCTCCTTTTCCTTTTGAAACTCTTCCTCCTATTCATCAGAGTCATGATAAAACACGAGGCGTTTAGCAGGTGCCTTGGTAGATAACATCCAGGTGGGATATTCTTCTCCCGCCACCTCTTCTTCTTTCTTTTCTTTAACAGCCTCGGCCTCGGGGCTATTCACAATATGGGTCTCGGCCTCAGTGATATCCATTTTAGGTTGCTCTTCTTGTGGCTGTCCCTCTTCACCATGTGGTGACTATTCTGCCTCCTCCTCGACATCCTTTGGCTGCTAAGCCAACTCTTCTTCAACGTCTTCATCGAAAACCCAAATAGTTTCCTTGGCACCCGAGCCATCCTCTCCATCCCCACTCTCGGAAGAGCCTATCTCTTCTTCCTCGTAGGCCACCTTGTTGATGGTTCTGTGCTCATATTCGGGGTGCTCACAGTAATCATTGGCCTCTTCCTCGATAGGCTTCGAATCCTCCTATTCCAGCTCCTCCAACTCTTTGAAAATCTGCATTGTGGCCTCCATGACCGGCGGACCTATTCACAGTTGCGAAGGTTGAGCTATTGCAAGGGCTTGGGCGAGGGCCGCCTGGAGTGCGGGGTCCATTAGGATTTGCGAAAGCTCAGGGGGAAGACTCTGCAGGTGCCGTGTAATAGCCTCAGACACAGTGGAAAGGGGAACAGGCGATGCTATTATTGCTAGAGGTAGGGAGGTAATGGGTGACATGGCAGCAGCAGAGGAAGGGGAAGTGGTCATGCTAGAGGAAGAGTTGATATTGATTATTGACCCAGCCGGGGGTGAAGAGGCAAGGTGAACAGAAATGTCCACCGCCTATGGAGATGAGGCGATTGCGGCCTGAGAGGCAGGCAGCACACCAGTCGGGGGAGGAAGGAGCAAGGGAGGCTGCGCCTCTGTTGTGATCACTATCCTCTTGAGCTTCTTGGGAGATGAGCCTCCCGTGTCCTTCATTGCTTGTTCTTTGGAGTCTGCAGACTGTGTCGTTTCTGCTTATTTATTCTTTGTTAGTTGTGCTACCTGCCCATCAACCCATTCCCTAGTGCGAGCTATAATCGGCTGGGTGATAGTATCTAGGTCCTCGACCTCTTGCTTGTCCCAGTCGATGGAGGGGATTGCCAGGTCAGAAACCGTAGGGTACCTCGGGTGCACAAGGGTGGAGTCATCCTCCTCAAGTTGATCAGGCACCGGAAACAGTTGCACCCTCCTCAAAAACTGCATAGTCATGCGCATGTAGTGTCTCATGTGGACCTCCTTGTCATCTTTACAATCTGCCCAGAAATCTTTGACATGGTACTTGTGGGCGTACGCCGGTCCTAGTGCCTTCCTGACATGGCCATGTAGGTCCCTTCGTGGGTGAGCTGTGTACCATTCAAAGTTGTATTCTTTAAGTTCCCTCTCTGAGTTGCTGGAGCATTGAGATGTTTGCAGTTGATATAGGCCCTGGCTGAGGGTCATAGGATGGGGGATCCCTGCTACGTGCTTATGGCTGAAGACCGTCTGAATATGTTGGAGCTACCGGGAAAGCTCTAGGGGAATGATTCGGTCGTTCGTGTATCTTGGCAACTTGTTCGGCCGTTCTGTGAATCCTTGGGTGCGGATGTAAGTGAACTTAGGGAACTGAATGAATAGGAAGGCATACTCCTTTAGGAGCGCCCGGGCACTGTGGGATACCCTTCTCTCGAAGTCCTCAGCTATCAATCTGATGACGTGGCCAATGAAGGCGTCATTGACCTGGCAGTACTCCCTTTTGAAGTTGCGGTATTGTAGTTGGGGGTACCAGTCAAAAGGCTTGAGCCCTCATTTGTGATCCTGATCCAGCGCCATAAATAGCCCACTATATTGTCTCTTACCTGCCAAGGAGTATACCAAGTATGAGGTCATGTAGAACTTGGAGCTTTTCTTGACATTTACAAACTACTCGTGGAAGCAGTTGCTGATGATACTCCCCCAGTCGAATGAGATTTTAGTTTCACGTCCTCATTTCCTCGTATGATCTGTTCAATGTAGTAAGCCATCCACTCTTGGAAGTAGGCGGCTGCTGGGAGGCCCATGACCCTCCTTAGCATAGTCACCAAGTCATGATAATCTTCCTTAAAGTCACTGCGGAACAGCTCCTGGGGAACCTTGGCAGCGCTGCCCCATTTCTCCTTAAGCCAGTAAATGTTAATTGACTTCTTGCAGCCCAATGGATTAGCATCCCACGCCACCTGACACTATTCCAAAGTGGGGACCTGCATATGTGGGAATGTAGGAATGTGAAACATGTTAGTGATTCCTTCTGGAGACATGTCAGCAAGGATGTTTCCCTCCTTGTCTATGAACGTTCTGGTATCCATTTGGTAGGCTTCTCGGCAAGCCATTACTAATTCTAGTGCTATCAGAGATGGAGGGAAGCCGGCAGCTTTGGCGATTCCACTTTGGCATATCAACCTAGCATTCTTTGTTTTAGGGTCAACCTTGACCCTCTGGGTGAACTCATCTATGTCCACCTGGCTGATATTGGTATCTGAGATCTCTTTCCAGTCAGTCGAGACCTTTGAATGGAGTGGTTCACCTTGAAATTGGAACTTCATCTGATCTTTATCATCTTTTCCACGAGTGGCCCTTCTGGATTTCTTGCCCTTGTCCTTTTCGGAGGAGGCCCCTGAAGTTCCTGCAGCCGATTCCATATATCCTGCAAGCAAAGGGCAAAGTCAGCACAACAAAACATCAACAACGTTAATGTTAGTCCATATTATGAGTATATCATCTAAATAACCATTCAAATACATCATAAATTTTATCCTTAGATGATATCAATGTCATTTTAGAGCATTTGGAGAATCCAGGCCCGGAGGGCTGGACTTCCCTGACAGGAATGTTGTAAGGGAGATAAAACAAGACCGAAAGTTCCCAGAGACCCTCGTTGGCCAAATTTTTGTATTTTAAGAGGCCTAAGATGGAGAACGGCATGATTTAGGACGTGGGTCGAAGTTAGATTCTGAATTTCAGTCAGTTTGGATTAGTTTAAGGAACTTCGGAGGTTTCAGGCCGGAAGGCAGTTAAGGGGCAGCCATTTAGGACGGCGAACAGCGGGAAGAAGTCTGGACGAGGAAGTTTCACAGTGGAAGTCCAAAGGCTAGAGTCCAGGAGGCAAAAAGATGGCCAATGTGAGGTTCGGTTTTACAATTAGACTAGAGGGCACTCAAAGTGGCGAGGTCGGGTGGCTAGGAGGACGCGAACTGACGGCCACAGCATGATTTTGAACCATTTTGAATGGCGACGGCGAGGAGAAGACTGGAGCTCGGAAGGCAGGGAGCCGACGGAGGTTCGCCATCGAGAGATTTTGTAACATTGCTCAGCGGCGATGGCGAAAGGCGGCCCGGAGCCCGAGCGGCCGGAAGACGAGAGCTGCAGGCTGCTGCATGAATTTTGCGATGATTTGAACGGTGGTGGCGGCAGGGAATCTAGCACCCGGCGACTGGAGAGATGGGAGACGAAGGCCGCCGCGAGGTTTCGGCAGCGATCGGGAGACGGCGGCGGTGAACGCACCTCCGGGGCCCGAAAGTCAGGCAGCTGGAGGGGTTCCGCCATGGATGACGGCTGAAGTGTCACGAAGTTCCGGGGACGGAACTCCAGACGGCCTGTCCGGGAGGGTCCCGGGGCATGGCAAAGTTTAGGAAAAATACAGACGGACAACAGAAGCCTGGGATCCGAAGGGCGGGCGACACTCAACTTCGCCGCCGAGGCAACGACTAGCCAAACGGTGGAAAAAAGGTGGCGAAACCCGGACATCCGGGGTCCGAGCACACGAAAGGATGAAGAGCCGGTTTCAATTTTAATGGTCAGGGCGAGATCGGGGTCCGATTGGCGGGCGGCTGGGTGGCCCAGGCAGTTTGGTGTGGCAAAATGCCAAGGGAAACCCGGGAAGGGAAACACGATGCACCAGGCCCGGAAGGGCGGACTTCTGTCAAGAGTTTTGCAGTTCTGGATTCCGACGGCGATGGAGGGTCTCGGGCCCGACAAGGACCTTTGCACTGCGCGAAGAACGTCCACGACACGGACAAGTCCTGAGCCGGCTGAGAGGGCAATTCTAATGGGTTTTGGAAATTTCGAAGACATGGGTTATGGGCGCGATGGGGTGTTGTTTAATTTTATGCAATTTAATTTATTGTTCAATTTAACAAAATCTCCAAAAATGATCAGAAATGATGGGAGGGAAAATGAGGATGGCCTACCTCGGATACGCCAAGCGGGGAGGTGCGGAAACCACTAGGAATCGATGGAATGCAGTAGACTTGGACGATCGAGATGCGGGGTGAAAGCGGTGGGCTCCAATTTGATCGCTGCTCTAATTTGCTTCAATTCGCAATATGAAAATGATAGGCGAATTTGGTCATTATATAGTCCAGGTGCCATTAATGCGATCATTTAATGCAGGTACAGACGTGCCAAAAGTTGGTGAAATTCAAACTAGGTCGTCGGCAGCGGATGAGACCCCGGGGCCCGGAGGCCGGAGGGACGTGAGACGACGGCCGCCGCGAGAATTTGTGATGACTAGGCGACGGTGGCGACGGGATGTTCGGGGCCCAGAGGGCGGGGAGCCGTCAGGAGTTCGCCGCCGAAGACCTTGCTTTGCGTGGGTGGCGGCGACGGCGAGCAACACCCCGGGGCCCGAGGGGCGGGCGACCGCCGGAGAGCCGCCGTCAAAGACGGTGATCCCAGGACGGAATTCCGGACTAGTACTTCCGGAGCCCGGGGCCCGAAGGAGCAGGGGCCGTCCGGGAAATCCCTGATGAATTCCGAACGAAGGATGGCAGGGCGGGCTCTGGAGGGCGGAGTGACGCCTGGGGAACTCCGCAAAGGGCGGCGAACGCAAAGGGGAAACCCGATAAGGGAACCCCGGAGGCCCGGGCCCAGGGGGCCCAGGGTCGTCCAGAGCCAAACGAAGCCAAAGGAACCCACAAGGCCCCGGAGGGCAACAAAAACCAAAAGGAAAAGTGTGGTCAATTTTAGGATGAAACCATAGAGCAATATCAACCACGCGTAACATAAAAAAAAGAGGGGCACGCAAAACGAGGTGATGCTGAAAGACCCGGCAAGGTGAAAGAAAAGAGGGTCCCCGTTCTGAATGGGGCGTGTGTGCTGAGGGCACAACACTTGGCATAGGGAACAATCAAATTCAGAGTGGGCAGTGTTGTGGACCCTGCACCAGTTTGGCAATAAGAGGTCCTAAAAATTCATTCAGGCCCTGAGGCTAAGCTGATCCCTTGCACACTTTTCCATGAATTCTTTGAAGCCGTTGAGTAATCCCTAGTCGTCATCCTTATCTGACTCATTATCTGCTTCTATCAGTGTTTTGGTATTTGAGGGCATTCATGTGGGATCTACCGAGGGACTACACAACACCAACAATACTTCATCTACACGTTCTTCCTAAAGCTCAAGCTCATTTTGGTAAGCAAAAGGGCGATAATTCCCTAAGTCGATTTCGGCAAACAACACCTCGCTGAGATTATTGTATTCCGTGATCATATACTTCATACAGGGTTCACGGTCGATGAGGATTTGATTTGGCAGCCCCTTCCACGGTAGCCACATGTGAGAAAGGTTTGTGGCTATGTATCCATTCAGTGCCTTGGTGAACTCCCTTCCCAAAATAATTCCATAAGCATCGAGAATGTCCGCCACTTGAATATCAATGACCTGTTGTATCCGTGGGTCTACGACAATCTACATTGGGATATGGTTTATTTCACCCACGATGTTGATCTCGGTTTTATCCAGCTCGGTTACTTTCCTCTTTGAAGGCATGGGAGTGATGCCAAGAGCCTTGCATACTGCCAAGGGCATGACATTGGCTGCTGCTCCTGAATTGAGCAAGCAGTTATGCAAATTCTTCCCAAAGATCCTAATGGTGATCAGGAAAGGGGGAGTTTCCGGTCTCCCTTGCAGGATGCCCACAGGTGTGTCCATTTGAGCTACCTGACCCTTGTTCCTATCACCAGCCATATCCCTGGTTTGCTTAAATTGCTGGTCCTTAAAAAAATGCCTGGTAGCTCTTTCCAACTTCCTTTCGATCTACTTGCTTGCTCACTAATTCACAGGAACATCCCTCCTTCTTCCTGTATTATCCTGTATCTCAGGTTCTTTCCTGAGCTCTTCAAAGGTTACCCTTTTAGCAGGGGTTTCTTGTATTGTACTAGAAGACGGAGTCCCATTCAGAACCCTAAAGAAAGCATGCCTCACCGCTGGAACTTTGAGTAATTCGAAGGCTGACAAACTGATTTTCACCTTCTTGAACTCTTCTGCCACATATTCACCCATTTGCTCGATTTAAGAGCTAAAAGTCTAGCCTATGGGAGAACTAGGGGTTTGGACCTTGGTTTGCTTAGGCAGATTCTAAGGTTGGCCTTGAGGCTGATTTTGCAACTGGTTTTGATATTCGTTCTTGTTGAGGTATTGGGCGGGTATATGAGGAAGCCCAGGGTTGTTACTAGCATTTGGATCAGGCGGGGTGGCGAAATTGTTTGGTGGGGTAGAAGTCGTAAAGGGTACGCTCACTTGTCTATTCCTAAGGAAGTAAGGACTCGACCGTTGATGGAACATGTGGACCTCATCTACAAATGATTCATCTTCATCTACCAGACCATTATCTATTGAATCAAAGAGCTGAGCCAAGGTTTGTTCATTACTTACCTCTTACGCTTCTTCACGTTCAATGGGAGTAAGCTCAGCTTTAGGCTCATTGCGGTCTCCTCGCGAAAACGGCGCCTAATTGACTACCAGACACAAGGAGTCATAGGGCTCAGAAGGGACAATGTCCCTATAGTTGGCATTGTCGACTACATTTTGTACCTCCACTTGGAAGATCTCAACAGCTGTTTGGAACTCGGGACAATCTAGCTCAGAATGTCTGCTGGTTTTGTGGAGTCGACACCATCCGGACAAGGCTACCTCGGCCAGATATACCCCGCTGGATGTTTTTTTGTTGCTTGCCGGTTGATCGAAAGGTGTGGAGACACCACCATTGTTGGGCTTGGTGTTCCACGTACGATTCTGCCTCTGAGAAGGTCTTTCTACATTCTGATTGGTGTTTTTTCCCCTCTCATAATTCTGCCCGGAGGAAGTGCCTACTTCCCGATTGTCTCTGTTGTCCCTATTATCTCAGCTATCTCGGTTGAGATTGGCCTAGAAATTACGCTGGGATGCCTGCAACTAGCTATTCTGGTTCTTCAGATGCGTCATCTTCATGGACATTTTCTTGATCATCTCAGTTAGTTCCTCTAGCTTGTCCTTCTCAGTCGCGCCTCTAGGCGACAAGGCCGGATTTAGGAGAAAAGCAGGCAGGGCCGCCGGCTAATTTTGGTAGGCGAGAGGAAAGTCTAGTCTCGACAGGTACAATGGCACCTGGGGCTATTGGGAATACACCTGCTGTTGCAGAGCAATCTGGGAATAATTGTACTACTACTGGGGCTGCAAATAAGAAGGCGCGGGAGGCGCATAACTCAATGGCTGCCCCGAGTGGGGAAGCATAGGAAATTGAGGCACCTGGTTCATCAGAGGGGTTTGGTGAGCAAATGCCTGACTAAGCCCTTGAATCTGCATCGGATGGGCGATCGACCCCAATGAAGGTAGCGGGCCAGAGATATTTTACCCCAAGTCTGCACTAGCGACAACAGCTTCTGCATAGGCAGCCAATAGGGTAGCGGGCGGTGGGCGCATTCTTTTCACCAGGGCCGACGTGAGGTTGTCCAGCATTGTGTAGTAGACTGGGAGGGCCACTGCATCATCATGGAGGTACAGATCCTGCAGCCTCATGTGAGCCCGATGGAAGCGGTCATTGAAGGAGCCAATAGGTTCGTTGACCTCCCTCCTGATAGACATGAACTGTTGGTAAAGGTCTGAAGGGTTGATGGAGATCTTGTATTTCTGCAAAAAGGCATTCTTCATTAGGTTCCATGAGGTGATGGATCCCCTTGGCAGATTAATGTACCAATAGAAGGCTTCTTCCCCTAATGAGTGCGGAAAAAGACGGCATGCGACCTCTTCGTAGTTGACTTGCATTTCGGTGATCGCTATTTAGAATATTTGGATATGCTCCTCCACTATCCTTTGCATGTTGCATGGATGGAACTTCGAACAAAAGCCCTCTGGATTCTTGGGCATATCATTGAAGACCGCAAAGTGTATCGGTGAAGGGTTATGTGCAAGCCAAGCCATGGGGGGAGGCGGAGGTGGCACTTGCTGTTGGAGAACAGGGATTTGGGGCTGTATTGGAAATACAACCACAATGTGGGGCTGCCCTTGAGCTATGGCTGCCTAGACTGTGCCTCGGACCGGAAGGGCCGAGAGAGGAGCGAACCCCTGGCTGCCAGAGGTAGACAGTGTAAATGCTATTTGAGATGGTTGGGTGGAAGGTGAAGGCCAGCCAAATGAAGGTGAGGGTGAAATGGACGTGGATGGGATGGAGGAAGAGGAAGAGGTAGCGCTACTTCCTTGTGCTCATTTGGTCCTCATGGGAGGCTGCAATTCTTTAAATTCTCCCTTGTTTGGTGTTGATCGTAGAACTCTCTGAAATCTCTCCGAAGAGAATGATCCGATTCAATCCAGCTTCGCTTTATATTTTAACTTAGTATCTTCACCATGTCCCTCCTGCTAGCACCAGTTTTGTTTATGATGTTTTTATGCACTTCTCAACATAGGCAGTGCATAGGTGCACTACCTCTCTTGAAAGACAATCTCCCACAATCGAATTGCAGAACACTATCCCAAGGTCTCTCGGATGTTAGGTCATGACAGTGCTTAGATACCTTAGTAGTTTTGATGTGATTTGTTGGAATCACAAGGCGGTCTTACAGAAAATACAAAGTATGGACACAAAGCATGGAGTTGGATCTTGGAATGGAGTCCTTTGGATGAGAAGTTGATATGCATCGGCTGTAGGTTCAAATAGTAGTCTAGGACTCCATCTAGTTGTTGGATTTGGCTTTACAATGTGTAATGAACCTTGGTATTGATTAGTTACTAAAAAAAAAGGAAAAGAGCGAAGGAGAAGAAAAGTTCCTAAGTATGAAGCTTGCTATGAATAGTGACAATGGAGTTCCTGCAATGGACAATTCCTCAAAACAATATCCCACTTAACCAGGGATTTCACAGTATCATAGAAATTGTGCTATCTTCTAAGGGATGTAGATATTTCATCCTTCATCTACCACATACATGCATGAATTAAAGATAAATGTTTGGGGCAGCTTCAAATCAAGTCCAGGCTAACTTTGCACAGCTATTTACCTTCAGCAAATAGCAAAAAGTATGGACTAAGGGATCATCAACAAAGTAGGAATTTTCACAATCAGCCAACAACATTCCTAAAATTTACCCAAATAAAGTAAACAGCTAACTAAACAGCAATGAGATCTAAGCTAAACATGTGAAATTGGAGAATGAATCAAGTGACATGAAAGAAATCAAGAAAATGCACCAAGTCAATGATATTTCTTATAAATTTCTGCAACATGCCTTTACAATAACTCAACTCTCCTTTGCAAATGAGGGGAGTGCTCTATTTATAGTTTCCAAAAAACCAAATGAACGGCCAAGATTCATTACAATTGTGTGGCCAAGATTCATTACAAAATAGGTTTTCACCTACCCCCAAATAGATCTACAATTTAAAAATATTTTTTGTCTCTTCCCTATTTCGTCATCTAGTGGATGGCACTATTGCTCTTTCGCCTTGTAGCTAATTACTATTTTCTTGGCTGTAGCTACTCTTCAAGGATATCTTCCATATGTGGGAACGTGGAGATGTGGAATGTTTTGGTAATCCCTTCTTGCGACATGTCCGTGAGGATGTTTCCCTCTTTATCCACGATTGTTCTAGTGTCCGCTTGGTAGACTTCTCGGCAAGCCATTACTAGTTCGGGTGCTATGAGAGAGGGAGGAAAACTGGCAGCCTTGGTGATTCCACTCTGCCTTATTAGTTTGGCATTCTTTATTGTAGGGTTCACCTTGACCCTTTGAGTGAACTCATCTATGTCCACCTGGCCAATGTTAGTATCTAAGATTTCTTTCTAGTTGGTCGAGACCTTCGACTCGAGCGGCTCACCCTGGAACTGAAACTTCATCTGATCTTTATCTTCTTTTCCCCTAGGGGTCTTTCCTAATTTGTTGCCCTTATCCTTTTCGGCGGAGGCCCCTGAGGTTCCTGCAGCTGATTCCATATATCCTGCAACCAAGGGAAAAGTTAGCACAACAAGCATCGAAAGCAATTACGTTAGTCCATATTTTGAGCATATCATCTAATATAATTAATCAAGTACATCATAAATCTTACTTCCAGATGTTATCAATTTCATTTCAGGGCATTTGGACAATCCGGGTCCAGAAGGCCGGACTTCCCTGGCAGGAATCCTGTCTAGAAGGGAGAATGTAACCGAAAGTTCCCGAAGACCCTCTTTGGTCAAATTTTAATGTTTCCAGAGGCTCGTGATGGAGAAGAGCACAATTTAGGACATGGGTCGAAGTCAGATTCTGGATTTGAGCTTGTTTGGATCAATCTAAGGGGCACCAGAAGTTTTAGGCCGGGGGGCTGCTAGAAGATGGCAGATGGACACGCCCGATAGACAACGGAAATTTGAAGGTGGAATTCTGAGGCCTAGGACCCAGAGGACAAAAGGCGGCCGGCGTTAAGTTTACCATTCAGGCTGGATGACTTTCGGCAAGGCGGGGCCCGACGGCCAAAAAGACGCGGCGCACCGGGCGCCGTGAGATTTTCATTGAGTTTAAGTCAGCGGCGGTGGCAGTGACTCCAGGGCCCAGTAGCCGAGAGGACGCAAGGTGACGACCACTGGAAGATCCTCGAGAAATTTGAACAGCGGCGGCGATAAGATACCCGGGGCCCGGAGGGCAGGGCGCCGTCAGGGGTCCACCGTCGACGACAGCAAAACCGTCACGGAGTTTCAGGGATGAAACTTCGGAAGACCAGGCCTAGCAGGTCTCGCGGCAGCGAGGAGGATTTCGCGAGAACATAAGGCAAATGGAAGCTTGGAGCTTGGGGGTGCAAAAATAGTGGTTCCAAAAGAACAAGGGGATGGCGGAGAGGTGTGCGAGGCCCGAAGAGCAAGGAGGTGGGCAACGCTTGCCGTTCACAGAGTGCAGACCCCTGAGGGAACTCCAGAGACGGAACTCTAGGGTTCAGAGGTCGGGGCAATCGGGGGTCGTGTGCCTAAGTTTTAATTTCCTCATGGCAGAGCCGAGATCGGGGTCCGGCGACAGGGAGGCAGAGTGGCCTGGGCAGTTTGGCGCAACGAAATGTGACCACCAATCCAGGGATGGAAGCCTGACGACCCAGACCCGGTTAGGAGGACAACTGCCAACAAGTGTTTTGAAGTTTTGAGTTCGACGGTGAAGACGAGGACCGGACCCGGGCTAACGGGTCGCCCTGCGCGAAGAACAGTCGCGTGACCAAAAATTTCTGGATCGGCGGTGGGGGCGAATCCACTAGGTTCATCATTTTTTAACACATGGGTTAGGGGCGCAATTGAGTGTGCTTCTATTTAATTCATTCTAACCCATTATTTAATTCATTCAAATCCCCCCAAAATGACAAAAAAGACGGGAGGGCAAATGGGAATAGCCTACCTCGAAAATGCCAAGCGGGGAGTCGTGGAATTCACTAGTGTTGATCGAAGTGATGCTCGGGGTGACGATCGCGACGCTTGTCGAACGCTACGAGCTCCAGATGCTCACTGCTCCAACTCGCTTCAATTCAGATTGTGAAAATGAAATTGGCAGACCGGGCATTATATACCCCAACCGCCATTAATACCCATATTAATTGTTGGTATGGCCGTGTCAAAAGTTGGTGAAATTTGAAATTAGGTCGGCAGCGGCGGCGGAGACTCCGGGGCCTGACAGCCGGGAGGACGCAAGGTGACGGCCGCCGCCAGGTTTTGCGTTGATCAAGTGACGGCGACGGAACCGCCACGGAGTTCTGGGAATGGAACTTCGGACAGCTAAGGCCAGAAAGTCCCACGGCAGTGGGCAGGAACAAACAATGATAGAGGAAACCCAGGCGGGGCCCGAGGGGCGGGTGGCCGCCGAAGTCTCGCCACCGCAGACGGTGGGCCCGGGACGGAAGTTCAGAAGTGGACTTTCGAGTCCCAGGGCCTGAAGGGGCAGGCACCGCCCTAAAAAACTTGCGCAAGTTTCAAGCGGCGAGCAGCAGGGTGGGCCCTGAGCCACGGAACGACGTCGGAAAATGTCGCAAAGGACGGCGAAGGCGGCGGGGAAGCCCGAAAAGGGAACCCCAGAGGCCCAGGCCCGGGAGGGTCCGAAGCCGTTCCAGAGCCAAAACGCCAAAGGGAACCTGCGACGCCCTGGAGGGCAGCAAAAACCAAAAGAGGAGGCATGGTTGATTTATGATGAAACCTTTGAGCAACATCAACCATGCAGAACATCAAAAAGAGGGGCACGAAAAATGAGGTGGCCCCAAAGACCCGACGAGGCAAAAGAAAAGAGGGTCCCCGTTCCGAACGGGGCGTGTGTGCTAAGGGCACAACAATATCAACATTTAAACTAGTTCCATCAAAATAATATGGGAATTTTTTGGGGGGTTTGGATGACTCATTAACAAAACAAAGAACATGCAAACTATCTCATTGAGAAAAATATGGGGAAACAGGGTTTTTAGAAAGTTGTAGAGATTCAAGGGATATATAAATGGCTCCCCTCTTTTAGTGTATAAAAATGTATCCATTTACATTTTCACACTTTTTTGTGCCCTCCTTGCTAAAATTGGGCTTCTTTATGCCTTATTTGGTCCTATTTTGCATCCACAAGCCTTATTTAATGCATTTTTTCGAGAATAATCCCAACGCATATCAAATGACCAATCCTAATTTAATGATTTTGGATTGTATGGCCCAAATTTAGTGATCGAGAACTCATATGCCACCTTGGGCCCATGGGTCCCACATAAGTCTTGGGCCTGATTTTGAATTTGGCATTAAAGTTAAATTTTTTTGAAGTTTGTGTCCCAAGCCTAGATTACTAGGACTCATACACCCCAAATTGTTTATGAGTCCTGCTTAGCTTGGACCTAATTTTGAAATCAATTCTTGGCAGGATTTTATTCTCCTAGATCTGATGTCAGCTTGTAGTGTTACAAGTAATTTCAGGAAATTTGGCATAAAAAAGTATAAATGCAAGGTTACCTCAAATATTTTCTCCTAGCACTTTTTGAGATCAAGCATTATAGAAAATTTTAGATCAAGATCATTCAATAGCATTCAAGAGCATATTATCAAGCATTTTGGAGCTACATTCAAGATTCAAGCATCATGCCAAATTCATCATGCATCATGTCAGTTTTTGAGCTAACATTTGTCATGTAGATTCTTATGATTTGAGCAAGCATTCAAGTCAAGATATACAACATAGGTATGTGCAGGATCGTGATGGGCCAAAAAGTGGCAATATGATGGGTATATGGCTGACGACTATTTTTTTACCCAAAATTGATGAAACGAAAGGGGTTTTTAAAGGAGATGTTCAACTTTACACTGATATAAATAATGATTTATTTTGAATTTAATAAGTAATTATTATTTATTTTCTATTCAAATTATGACTAAAGTCTTGATTGATAGGTTGATTGAAAAACATCTATAGCTTTCAAATGGTATCACATTTTTTTAATCTAAAACATGCGTCACATTCTATGCTTCACAAACTATAGGGTTAAAAAAAGAAAATTTGAATTTCAAGAAGTTTTGACCAAGTTAAGGTGGTCAGACATACAAGTTTTTTATATTTTTAAAAATTTGTAATAAAAAATTCATAATTAATTATTTACTTGGAAAAAAATTACAAAAAAATATGCATCACATTAGCGAATGATTCCTCTACTTACATCTAAAACAGTATAAAAAAATATTATCATTTTATTGCAGTTAGGGTGGTTAGACAGAACCTATTTCTTATTTTTGCCCTGAAATCTAAGTCCCACTACATTGAAATTTTAAATTTTCACCAAATAGATTTTTCTTTTTTTTTTAAAAAGCCTACTAGTTTAGAAACTAAATTCAATTTGCTACAGATTCAAAATTTTATGTCAAGTTGCCTAACTCTGATTTTTCTGAATTTTTTGCCACATAAGGGCCTTTTTTTCCATGATGATCGTGCACATACCCACATACAATCAACAGTCAAGATCCAAATTAATGCTATCCATTAATGTATACAAGATTAAAACCTTCATAGCAAAGGTTTAGTGAGTTGAAACATAGCATATTTTTTCATTCATCATTCCTCAATTCTATTTGATTTCATTTCAAGGTTTGATTACCAAAGCATGGTTTGACCAAGGAAAACCCCTATCCACTAATAAAACAACATTTTTCCCTCTCTTTGATGTGTTATTTTTATATTTAGGTTGAAGTTCCATTGAAGAACAAGATTGGAGAAAATTGCAAAGTTGTCAAAGTTTTCACCTACATTGCAAGATCACAGAAAGTCACCTACAAAGTAGAATCCAGTGTTTCAGACTTAGAGATTTGACAAGAGAGAAGCTACAGAAGATCACTAGAGGATTCCAAAATTTTAGATCAACCCTGATACTAGGACTAAATTGCCACGTGTGGCATATGAGTCCTATTATACCATATTTCAAGCATTTTTTGTAGATCCTAGTTTAGCATTTCTAGATTTTAAATTTAGCATGAAACCCTAAACTGGAACTAAATTTCCCCTATTAGCATATGAGTCCTAGTGTGCATTAAAAGTCATATTTTTAGGATTGCAGTCTACCTTACTTCAAACATATCCAATTTTCTAAGTACTCGTATGTCCTTTCTTAGTTCATTATTCTAATTTTTAGTTTCAAATCTTAGGTTGCACAAGTAGATTTTCATATCATTTGCATATCCTTCTTTCCAAGCCTTTTCTTGGTGGCGAACCCCCCTTTTTTCTTTAATCACACCTAAGGAAGCCATTCTAAACCATATTAACCATTTATCCCTTCCCTCAATCAATTCAATTGCTTGAGGGATATTGGTTTCCTTTATTGAAACATAAGTGAAATAGGTGGAGGAACCCTAATCCCCCTTTAATTCAATCTCCAAAAAGGAAAATTAATATTTCTAAGGTTTGATTTTGGTGAACCTATTCTTTAGATAAATTTTTTTTTTGATTCGGAGTGCAACATAGTCCTAGCTCTAGCTCGCATTCACTTTGCATTAGGTTTGAAGCATTAGTTCATTTGTATCTAGGGTTTGTAAATCTTGCATTAGTGAAAGTGCATATAGGTTGCATCTTTGCATCTTACATAATTGAATTTCACTTAAAATCTGTAATTGCACATATTTTAGACAACATTCAAACTAGAAAACCTAACATTAACTCAAAATCTACTAAAATTAGTGCAAAAACCCCAATCTAGGATGTATACACCCCTTTGGGTGATTTAGTCCCAATATAGGTGGATTTACCCTATTTCTAGGTATTGTGTGTGGACTTTTGGGCAACATTTGAACCCCTGAAAAACCTTAATTAGGACTCAGTTTCCCCTCTAGGTGATTTAGTCATGTGTAAGACCTAAAACTACATTTTACAACATTAAAAACCTTGTTTCTTTGTTTTAGTTTGTTGTTAGATCTCTATTTTAGATTACCAAATTTTTGTTTCATTCGTTTCATTAGACCTAGCTTCATTTAGTTCATTTCGTGCATTGTATAATTTCAAGATTTCATTTACACCTTTCATTCTAGGTTATTGTATTGCATTGCATCATGGATATGTGCTTTGGTAAGATTTGGATGTCCTTGACGTCATTAGTGGATGTGTCAAGCTGTGCTTTTGGAAATGATCCTAATGAAATTGAACTCACTCATGCTCACTCAACTCCTAATGCTTGTCCTCCTAATGATGTTGAAATCATTGGAGAAGATGATGAAAACATGAAAAAATTCATATTTGATTCCCTTAACAACCTTGAGACTAATGCATCATTTTATCCTTCTATGAAACAACCAACACAACTTGAGATGTTTGGTCTTTTGTATCCTGAAATTGAAACAAAAGTTGAGCCTAAGTTCCCTACAATATGTGAATCTAGCACCTCTAATCAAACAAACTTTGAACCATCCTATGTTAACAAAGTAACCAACACATCAATCAACCTATAAGAGACATATGGAAAAGGATTCATGATCTTAGGTAACAAGGATGTGACATAACAAGTGAGCATGAAATTCATCAACTCTTAGAGAAGATACCCCATAATGATGATAAGGATGATAGGATCATCTTAAGTCCTCCTCCTCAACATCTAGCCTAAGAAATTGGTGAATCTAGCAAGCAACAAGTGCCTTACAAACTAAAGAAACTAAAATTACCTTGTATACCATTTACAACTAAAATAAATTTACATACTCTTCTAAGCCAAGGATTATATTACATTACCACCCATGTGAGAAAACTGATTTCAAAATCCTAAGAACACAAAGATATCACATTGTCGATATCATAGAATTTTTGGATATAGTACTGATGAGTTTCATGCTTTAAAACAAATATTTAAAAAGTTTGATATTATAGAAATAGTCTCTTAAAAGCATTTCCTTCTACTCCTTTCCATGTAATAGTTGTAGGATCATCACATTATCACTATTACATGATTTACATTCATTGCAAATCATTTCAAATTGCAAGGATCTCTGTCCCATCACTTACCTCAACTCATTCTTTTCTTTCACACAGTGGAGACAAGAATTAGATAGCCTTGTCCTAGTTTGACACTTTTTGTTGTCCCTTTGGCTAGTTGTTTTCCTTCCATATATGATAAATAAGATTGGGATGTGAATGACCTGCTATAGGTTGACTTGCATGTGCCTTACTAGTCTTTTCTTTATTTTCTTTTTCATGTTATGTGTGTGATTGTATGTGCATAATGTGATCCCCCATAATATTATGTTTGATGTACTTCTCTCTCTTTGTGGCCTTCCTCTACTTGTACCTTAATTCTTCTCTATGTCATAAATATTTTATCTTTTTCTTTGTCTTGTGCTTTCCATTTTGGGATGATGCAAGGCATTGAGACATTTAGGTCCTTTCCATATTGACCCAAAATCTTTTCCTTTATCTTTTTCATTTTTCTTGTTTTTTCCTTTTGGGGATGATGCAAGGTGTCGAGATATTTAGGTCTCTTCCATGTTGACCCAAAAGCTTTTCCTTTATCTTTTTTATGTATCTTGTTGTTTCCTTTTTGAGATGATGCAGTGCATCAAGACATTTATGTCTCTTCCATGTTGACCCAAAAATATTTTTCTTTTTTTTCTCACTCTCTATGTGTCATTCTTCTTGTTCCATGAGTATTCAGGGAATCATGATAATTTTGAGCTTTATAAGAACATTGTAGCAAAGACATATTGACCCCAAATCCATGGATAACTTAAATATGATTTTGGGATTTCATTTTGGGGGAAACCCCTTTTCATGATGTAGAGTCATTTGGAAACATATGACCTGGCATAGGGCTTTCTAACTAAGCTCTCATGTATTCTTTATTTTTAGCATTTATCATTTGCTACTTTAAAGTAATTGCTCACACCATGGTATTTAGCAATTTATTTAAAGTGGGGGTATAAATTGGCATTATTCTTTTTCATTTCATGTTTCATTATGTAGTCTTCTTACTTCATGTGATGCATCTTTCGCTTTGTGATGAAATTGGGTGTGATCTCCCTCAATATCATGATCTCTCTTAGCATATTTTATTCCTCTTAGTGGCTTGATGTGACACACTACATCTCCTAAGTTGTGAATTTTCTATTCTTTAATTGGTCCTCTCTTGGAGATATTAGGCATGATGTTCCCTAAATTAAGACCTTACATGAACTAAGAAAAACTCCTTTGAACATACCCTACAATATTTTTCATTTACAATATCGATTATATGGCCACTTTGCATAACAAAATTTGATTGCCTGTGGAGCCATCTTGTTTATTCATGGATGTTAAGCATATGAAGTTTTCCTTGCCTTGTGAATAATATTTTCATGTTGTGTTGTGCCTTATCAAATTTATCAAGAGGTATATCTTTGGTATGGTTGTACATAGGGGAGCCAAACTTAGGTGTGAATTTCCCATAGCCACTTGCTTGTTTGTGTGAGTGCATACTAGTTGCGTATGTATGTGTCTCATTGGAGGCTCACCTAGTGGATGGCCTAAGGTTCCACTAGCCTTTGTGAGAGTGTATTTGGTTTGAATAGTGGACATTGTGTTCCACTTAAGAAATTTTTGAACAAACATCTTAGATCTGATCCATATTATGCAAGACAAATGGTCGAAGGTTGATCCACCCCTTTTCTTTTTGTTTTTCTTTCTTCTCTTTGTATTTGGCAGTGTATGCTTGTATCTTATTGTTCCTTCATACATCATTTTCATGTGTGTTATTTTTTACCTATGTTGGTTTTCCATAGGATCTTGATCTTGGGGGCTTATGCAACCCTCTTGATTGTTATTGTCCTATCCTACTAGCATTGGTACACTTGAAACCCTCTTGATGCAAGTTTTTCTACTTTAGTGTGAGTTTGAAGCAAGTTCATCCTCTCACTAAAGTGGGGGCTAAATGTAGTGGATAAAAATGTATCCCAAGTGACATTTTTACACTTGTTTGGGCCATCCTTGCTAAAATTGGGATTCTTTATGCCTTATTTGGTCCTATTTTTGATCCACGAGCCTTATTTAATGCATTTATCCAAGGATAATCCTAACACATATCAAATGACCAATCCTAATTTAATGATTTTGGATTATATGAACTAGATTTACTGATCTAGGACTCATATGCCACCTTTGGTGAATGGGTCCCACCTAAGTCTCGGGGCCTAATCTTGAATATAGCATTAAACATAACATTTCTTGAAATTTGTGTCCCAAACCTAGGTTATTAGGACTGTAGACATTCAAAATTAACATTTTGCATTTGATTAGGTTCATTCATTTAGATTTCACATTAGGACCATTCATCAATTAATCAGGTGCACTTTCATCCATTCATTAGGTAATTTCATCTCCTAGGAGCATTTATTTAAAATAAAATAAACATTATCATCAACCTGTTAATAAATCAAACATCCATTTAAATCAAATCCTAAATCATATTCCATCATTTTATGATTTAAATAAATCAAATATCAAAGTCCTAAAAGTCAACTCACCTAATCATCATTAAACTAACATAATAATCATTTATTTAATCTAACTATGATTAAATACTAATCTCACCCACTTGCATTCTCTAGATATCTCCATTTGCACAAATAAATCAATTTTATTGATTTATTAAAAAACCCTCATTTTCCCTCAACATGAAAAGTCCAACATTGCATTTATTGCTGTTTTTCTTGTCCCCCTATCAAAATTTATTGCAAAATTTGAATTCAAATTCTCCCTCTCATGGGCACTCTTCCCAAATCTTGCACAACCATTGACCTATCATCATTTGACAAGTGGCCTATTCTCATTGGAGGATATTTAGTCCCACATTCACCATCTTGGCCAATCTATCATCAAGAAAATCTATAAAAGAAGGCCTTCATTCTCATTCATGGATCCACAACTTTTATGCAAGGTTACTCTCTTAATTTGAGAACTCATCTTCCTCATCATCTCCATTTGCATTTCACCATCTTGAGCTTTGATCAAGGATTGGGAAAGGATCACTTGCACATTTGACACCAATCCACTATGGAATAGGTAATTGTTTTTGTTTTCATAATGTTTTTAGTTTCATTTGGTCATGTATTACATTTGGAAACATCGACAAGGTATTTCATAGGAGTTATTTTGATAGATTTGTGAAGTACTAACCCATGTTTGAGATGTTAGTATTTTCAGATTTAAAAAGATGCTCACATATTGGCGCTAGAAGGAGGGAATTTGATTGGTCTCATTTGAAAATATTAACTCTAAGTTAGTTTCCCAAAGATGTTTTCTCAAGTCATAATGCTTGTTGTTGGAAAGGAAAATATAAACTGACAACAGATTAGTATAGAGATGGGTTTTTGAAATGACTCAATTCCTTGTATAAATAAACTTATTTGTAAGACCTCAATTTTCATGGAAAATTGCTACTAGAATATATTATAATGAATAGACAATTCTTTATATAATGGGTAAATACTTTTGATGAGAGTTTTGAATTCGATAGAAATAAGTTTTTGAGAGGACTCAAATCCTTGTATATAAAATCAATGAAATTATTACTTCCACAAAAGATGCCACAACCGACAATAAATGACTTCAAGCTACATCCTTCCAACCCTCACTAATTATCGTTGAACAACATCCTTTCGAAACTCAAATTGTTACAAATCACCTATAAATCAAATGCTAAGACATCCTTTTAGCACTCCCTAAGCACCTCCTTGCCCCACTAAAAATTCACTCAAAACTTGAATATCCTTAAAAAATAAAATGAAAAATGAACTGTAATCTTTTAAAAAAAGGGCTAACACACCCCCGTTGAAATCAATGTGTATATTACTAAATGTTTTGTTTTTTCCTCTTGGGCCTTACAATCAACGCACAAGCTTTTTTAAGAAGTGAGGTGATCATATTCTTTTTGTGTTCTCGACAACCATTCAATAAATGTACAAGTGTTTGGCTTGGACAATAACATTTTCCCTTTTTGATTGAGGGTAGTCTGTTTTATATGCATCTCCAGCCGTTTAAGTCATTTCTTTCTGCAGGCAACTCTCATTGTCTAAAAGTTGTCTTATACATTTTTGCTTTGATCTGGTTGGCATCTTGGCATTGGTGTCTGTCCATTTTGTTATTATGCTCATGGTGTCTTAACTTCTTATCAGGATTTTTCCATTTTCATAGCCTCTCTTTGGGAGGGCTGATCATTTTTTTATTTATTTTACATTCTTCAATACAAAAGGAAACAAGTGTCACTAGTGTCGAGTATTTGCTTTTTAAAATTGTAATAAAAGTTTTTTTTGTTGATCTAGAGGAAGGCTAAGAATGTGCTATGTAGTTGATAGATGAGTTGGAATTTCATAGTGATTTAGAGGTAGGTGAGTAACATTTTAAGATTAATAAACTCTTGCAAGCTTAATTTATTTGAATGTTATGTGGATAGTGAATATTATAGTTGTGAGGTTTGACACTGACCTCAAGTTTGATTTACTTTACTTGCTAATTTTAACTCTAATCTTCACTCTAATTTTATTTTTAAGCCTAACCCTAACCATAAGTATAACTAATTTTAATTCTAATCCTAAATGTAACTCTACTATAAGAGATAATCAAAAAATACTTTGAGAACTACATTGTCTTTAGTGAAATTGTTTCTCTTTAATGAAATGGTTTTATACATTATGATGGGCAAGGTCATTGATGTTACTTCTTGCATCATTTAATTTATCAATTATCGAATCGGGTGTGTCTTAGAGTTGTATGCAATAAGGATGTTTCCATAAATTGGGGGTTTTGCACTGTAAAGAGTGAATTTTAGTTGTTGTTTAGCTCTATCAAGAGCTTTCAGGAGCTCCCAAGAGATGATCTTAACAATGATTTCCTAACTAATTATAAAGACTTAATCCTAATTTGTCTCTTAACTAACAATTTTCCAAACTCCAATAACTCAATTCAGACTTCATTTGACTTATTTACAATTTATCCATGGAAGAATTAAGCTAAAAACCAGTAACACTAACTTCCATGAACAAATCCCAAACTAACTTTGGTTCTATCTTTCCATAAATCATTATTGTCTTTTCCATTACAACTACATGCATTTTAAAATAACCAATGAATCTAATTCTATGAATAGTAATCAAATATACAACAAATGAGTGAATATAAATCTATAGCGAACCATAATGAATTATTCTAAGGATTTAATGAATTTTATCTAAGAATAAGCATTCACATTCACTAGCAATGATTAACAGAGATCTATATTCCTATTTTCCAACTAAGATGAGCAATGCAAAAATTAATTGAATCAAAGAAAATAACACAAGTCACCTCCTTCGATTGAGTAGGCCCTATTTTTCCTCTAGTGGGACTTAAACACTGAGATTCAGATCAACTCCTTATTTTCATTCCAATTGAACAAAATAGGTGAGTAGTACAAAAGTGTGGATAATCCACATTACAATGCTAAAGAGAAATATTAACCAACTCCTAAACTAAAACCAAGGATGGATATTTATAAGAATATCCACTTATTTGAATACAAAAACCCTACCAAGATGCAAAAGGGTAACAACTAAACTTAAATAGAACCAAAAATGTCATAAGGAAATCCACCATGTGAAAGTAGATGAAAAGAAAGTTCTCAAAATGACTGAAAAGTTCAATTTGGAAACATTCATTAGGAGGCAGCTAGAGGGATCAGGAGCAAGACAAATTTCAAATCTGTTAAACAGGAAGTTTAACACGTCCACCTCATAATATTAGCACTTAATCAACTGAACAAAATCCTTAAAGATAGGATGTAATCAAGACAACAAAATATCTCAACTTGCATAGACATTTCATCATTAATCATCATTCAAAATCAAGACATTTAATGTAAAATACCATTTCTCATATATACTACAATTAGTTAAATATAAGGAAAAATCAAACAAACTTTCAAGCATATAGTCTACCACCAACATAGTTAACTAATATATAATAAAGTCTTTTAAAACATAAAAAGGATTAATTAAAGTGTCATTTTATGCACTCATCATTTCTCCCCATTCTCCTGTCAACCATGTCCTCATGGTTGAGGATCTAGTAAATCCCTGTTTCTGCCTTCCAACGAGGTAACTAGATCGCCAAAATAAGTCATGAATATACTATTGGAATGTTCTTCGCTGAGCATATCCATTTTGTTCTTCAATTGTCCTCAACCAATCTCTCAAACTTTCTCCAATAAACTATGGTGGATAATTTAATGCAAGTGCAAGTGCTATGAGGAATGGAGGTCTGAACCTCATTCCTACCCAATTTGTATTCTGCTCCTCAATGACCTGTATTAGGGATCTCACTATTGTGAGGCTCCAAGTGATGTTTCTTGGAGAGATTGGGTCTCTCCTTCTGAGTGATGCTAGAATGTTACTATACCTTTCATTGGTTGTAATTAAGACTCTTTGTGGGAGGTGTTCTTGAACACTTCTAAAAGCTCTAATTCTTTATTCAAGTTTCTTTTGTAGACAGGTTTCACATTATTTTCTTGTGCAAAATATCTAAGGGTGGCTTTGAAAGACATAGACCAAGGTGTTTCATTCCTCATTGGAATGCCTAATCTCACCTATGCCTCCTTGTACTAGTCTATTCTGTTATCCCACTCAACTTGATTTTGTAACAAAGGCACAAAATCTACATAATTTGAAACTCCCCAATGTAAATATTTAGAAAAGACTGTGGAAAATTACTGAGAATGAAGCCATGCTAAAAAATATTCACACATTTGGTTTTGAACTATAAGATGGCTATTGTAGAAATCCTCAAGAAATTCTCGATCATCATTATTATTTTTCTTTCTTTTAAAAACCAATTGATTAATTTTCCATTGTAAAAACCTTTCCTTCAAGAAGAATGCATATAATTTTGAAGGTTTCCTCATTGATAACATTGCAGAGGAGAACTCTACTACTTGTTGCAATCTTTCATTCGCCTCATCTCTCTCTTTTTCCAGCTACTAATTTTTGCTCTTCAATTGGTTATTCTCATGCCTAAGCTTGAGTGCGATAAGGGAGAGGTCTTTCCTTGGAGCTGATGAAGTAGATGCTTCAATATAATGTAATCTACTTTTTGTTGCAACTCAACTTTCAATCTCTCTATTTCTATAGCATCAATCCTTGTTGTTTCCTCTATTTGAGCTAATGCTTGTACATTAGCCTACTATAAGGCCTCTTCTGTTTGAATTAATTGTGTTTACAAAAAAAATTCTTTGTCTATCATCTCCTTCTCTAGTTTGTCAATTTTGGACACAAATTTTGTAGTTCTTCTTCCTTTATTCTTAACTTTCCTCCAAAAATTGCATTCTTTTTCTTTCCTCATCTAACTCTTCCTTCATTCTAGAAATTTCCATAGCTTTAGCCATATCCTCCTCCTCTTCCTCTTCTTCCTCTTCTTCTTGCAATTCAGGGTATTTTTGTTGTTCAGTTATTGGTTCTTTTCCTTTTCTTCTTCTAAAAACCAAAATAGGTGGTGAAGATGATTCATCATACTCTCTAACTGGGTTATCTTCTTCTGTCATATCAGGGGACTATTTTTGAGATGGAGAGCCATGAGACACTTGAATAGGGGATTTTTTTGGAGATGGAATTGGGGATTCAAGATGACTTTTAGGCTATTTAGGACAATGAACAAGCTCTTGGATTTTCTCACTATTTTTCAAGGCATCTTGAGTGGTTGTAGGGGTTTCAACTAGTTTTCTAGGGGAAGTTAGAACATTGGTGTTAGCGTCAGAGATATTAGGGATTTCTTATGGTGAGGTATTCCTTTTTCTTTTCACTGTACTTTGGGTTTCTCTTTCAATTTCCAATAGCCTTCTTTTTCCCTTTTTCTATACATTTCTGCAAGCTTCCCCTTTCTCAATTTTCAAAATTTTCACAGTGGGTCCCTTTTTTAGATTTATTTCTAATTTTTCCAATGGGGCTTGATAGAAATTCCAACCACCCCTCTTTTCCACACTCCTTCATGAAATGATGTTTGATAATCAAATGAATTAAGCTATGGAATTTAATGGATGAAACTCCTCTAGACTTTACCCTAGCTACCATACAGGAGATTTTTGTGAATAAAAAGGAAGAAAGATTAATTCTTGTAGAAGGCCTTATGTTTCCATATCTTAAATGTGTGAGCATACACATCCTTGGCCCAATAATTGTGCCGTACTAACCCTCGCAGGTGAAAATTTTCAATAACCGGGTTACATTATGGCTATTTTCCATTGTTCTTCCAAACTACTACGAGCAAATCCCTTTTGACTCCCTTTATGCCACTATATTTATGGTCCCCTTCCTAGTTCTTCATGGAATGCAGACATTAATTCTTCAAAACTCACATGTCATTTGTTCACTGGCTCACCTTCAGCTTGAATTTTAGAGAGCTCACTAATAACAATAGGAGTAATTTCAATCACTTCCCCTCTTACCCTGGTGACATTTACACGAAATTTCATAACAAATTCCTCAACCAAATCAAGTTTGAATCCTTCGTACATATGTATGAACTCAAGCCACCCTTCCTTTCTCAAAAATTTCTCCATTTCATGATCTAGAATGAAGTTTTCCGGTTTTGAATTCCTTTTCTACCCCATTTTTCTTTACTTCTGCAATTTTTATTTTGTGAATATTTTTAGTAGGTTGGGACAAGCAAGGATGTTGGGATTTTGAGGACAGATAGGATGTTTTGCATGAATTACCTGGTGAAGATGTTAAGTCCACAAGGGCCTAGTAGGAAAATAATGATGCTTGGGGTAGCTAAAAACTTTCACATTTCCAAACATAGCACAAATTTCCAAAAATAATTGAAATGAAACTTGATGAAGTTCTAATAACCATCAATAATTAGTGATGAATGAAGGGCAACTAATAAATTCTAAGAAATTTGTAGATCCAAACATATGGTAATATTTTGCAACACTCTAAATTTCTCCATTTTTATCCAAAGTCCTTGAAATTGTATATGTGAGTACCCATTAGGTTTCTTAATAGGGTGAAGTCATCAATTCGCCATAAAAACATAGGAATTATTTGAAATTTGATGAACAACTCCTACAAGAAAAAATAGCAAGAAACCAAGCAAACACAGTGTAGGGAAATATTTTTGTTTGACACATGATTACTTGTGGACCTAGATGCTCATGCATTGCATGGTCCTTATTCTAATGTTTTTATTTGATTAATTTTTAGCCAATATTGTAGAGGTATCACTAACATCATTATATTTTTCAATTGAAGAATAGTTTAGACCTTAGTGTCTAGGATTGAGATAAAATTATTGGTTCTAAAACACAACCATTGATTGATATTACCCTTCCATTCAATCCATTTATGATAATATTATGTCAAACATTTCCTAGACATATACTATTATAATTTCAACAAATATTAACATATAAAATCATAGTTTATAAATCATATATATGACATGTACATAGAGTGAATATCTCAAGCATATCTTACATACATACATAGTGATCGACTTACACACATATACCATATGCACAAGATGACTAGATAATTCTCATACAAACATCCAATATCCACATAGTGATCAACTCACAAATATTTCATGTATGCAAAGGGTGACTAACTCATGTATGTACATGACTTATATATAGTGTTTTTATATCATACGCATGTTACATATATACAAGGTAACTAGAGAATGCATACATTACATATACACATAGTGAACAACTCATATAAACACCATGTGGATGGATAAAGACTAGTTGTCATGCAACCTTACTAGATATGCATCTTACATTTTACCTAGTTGACTAACACCTAACCCCTTAATTATAACCTAGATAGAAAAAAGTAATTCCAATGTATTCCCAGCTACATTGTGTTCCATCTATTTTTATAATTCATTGTGAATTGTGATGGCAAGCATCCCTTACTACTTGTTTTCATCACTAGCATGAACATAAATATAACAATATATGATAAATAAGACCATTAATATATAAAATAAGAAAATATTAAATTCTTATACAAATCAACTCCTCACAATTATAATTAAAAAAAACATAAAACCCTGAATGCAATAAAAAAAGATTATCATCATCTCTTAAAAAATCCAAATATAATTTCCATGGTTCATACATGTGAAAAAAAAATTAAAAAGGATGAAAATAAATTTTTAAAATTGACACACATTAAAAATCTGGCTTTGAATGAAAGATAAAATAGATAGAATTTTTTTTTTTATTCAAGGGGCAAACGCTTTCTAACTTTGAATGAAAGATAAAATAGATAGAGTTTTTTTTTTTTTATTCAAGGGGTAAATGCTTTTTTACCGGAGTTATGAACCAGATACAACCATTTCACCAGAGCTATGAACCCCATACAACCATTCAACAATAACACCCCAACGGGGTTTGAATCTTGGTGGCAAGAACAACAATGCCACCTATAAACCATCAATCCTGAATTAAAATAAAAAATAAATAAACATAGAAATTTTTTACTTTAAAATAGTTTTCTTAACCCCTTTATTGTCTTTCTTTAAAATTACAACTTTCTTTCTTAAGAGAGAATGTTTTGTTTATCTCTAGGATGATTTGAATTTCAGATTTCCACAGTCAAAATTTGAAAAATACATTAAATATGAGATGGAGAACAATGGAAATAAAATCCAATCACGAGCAAAACGAATGAGTTTAGAGGATCATTCGTTCACAATTCCTATAACAAATGTTGCACTGACAAGGCTAAACACTCTCCATTTCCTCTCTTCCAAGTATTTCTTGAAACAAGATTCTATCTTTTTCTCCACTTCCTCTCCCCTAGAATTAAAATCATAATCCAATTTTCTTATTATAAATCAAAACCATAAATATTTTATTCTAAAAATTGAATAGATTTATAACTTTAAAATTCATTTTACCTTGACCAAGATCAGGGGTCATTGGATGCACCGCATCTCCTACAAGTGTCACACTTCCACTTCCTTTACTAGGTAGGAGATTCTTCCATGGCCACACCAACCTCACCTTCATATCTGCCAAGCTGATGGTTTCTGCTGGACTTGCTTCTATTAGTTCTGCAAAGGGCTCAGAGATATTTATATCTGCAAAATTTTTAAAAAAAAAAATAGATTAATTTAAAATTTAAGATGAATTTAGACATCTAGACATCATCACTTAGAACTTTCAATCAATTTCAAAATAAATATGAAAAATATGGGACAATTAAGGATTTTTTTACAATATGTTAAAAAGAAATTATGATAATTGTAATGGTGAAATTTATATATCCATGTCAATTCCTATTTAATGTTGAGTTTATTAAAAGAAATATTTAAATATGTCTAAATAGTGGCATATGACACATTCTTAAGTAAAAATGTGTTTGTTTTCTTAATCTTATTCAATCCTCATTTACACCTCACACTCATTATTCATCTTTATCCACAAATTATCCACACTTGTTTTCACATAATTTTTATGGCACATGAGGTCTATCAAGCACAACATAGATTTGACTTAAAACTTTAAAAAATATATATAAATTATTGTCAACTCTTGTCTTTTTTCTCAGTCATTGAGAGTTAACTAGGAAAACATTTGTGTGATGAATTATTATGTCCTTGAATTTAATTAAGACATTTATTTGAGCATTGAAACACATTAAGGAGTTATTTCTTAATCATTTATATTTACAAAGAGTAGTGAGGAACACTTACTACTTTAACATTAAAAGATTTAAATCATTACATTAGAAATCAATACTATATGTTGTGGATTTAATCTTCGCTCATATTATAGACCTACATAGATTTCCAGGTCTACACAAAATTCAAGGATAGTTTTTATTTCAAGGATATAATTTTTTTTTTTGAAAATGTCAATTAACTTTATAAGTCATCACCTTTCAAATTCCCTCTTCAATTCTACATTAAGTACAATCTTCTCTCAATTTAATTTGGTAATTCATTATTATTTTATATGCTTTGTCATTCCCATATTGCATTTAATTTATGTTGGATTAATTTATACTAATTTCTATGTATTGTATTTAATTGGGAAACTATTAATTTGCATTGTATTTTGGCTTGAACCTATTTAATCTTACATCCCCTAAGGTTTGACTCTATGATTTATATCTTAAATAATTTTGTTTTTAAATCTATCATTTTTATTGCATTAGTATCCTCTTATATTTTTATGTTCTTATCTATTGTAATTCCATTAATTTCCTCTATGTTTAGGGCTTTATCATGATTTCATGAGATTTAGTTTGACTCACGCAATCCGTTCACTTAGTACCTTGTTAGGGTTTCAATTTAAAACATGATGTCACTAATATTTTTTCTTTTTAAATCTAAATGTGTCTTATTGTGTTCTATTACCTATCATTTAGAGGCCATTGTTTATGCTAAGAGATACCCATGATTTTAATCTTTCTTGGAAGAAGAAGTTGTCACCTAAACCCTACCCTTCCACTTCCTCTATAGAAACTAAAGTTTATATGGATGTTAATGTTGAGTAAGAAATTATTTCTAATGAACTTGCTATCTTGGCTCTTCATATATAACTAGTTGACATGATTCTTACAATATTTATTGGTAATTCACAAGGCCTATATGTCTTATAAGCTATAAATGGTGAGGATATTTCATCTACTATTATTTGGGTGCATCTATTTCCTTTCTCTTCTACCATTACAATTTCAATACCAATATTCAACCCCATATTGTTACCCCTAATCAAATCCCTCCTTTTCCAGGATTCAAAGTGTCAAGGGAAAAATATTAAATGCATACTTTGATCTTTCATATCTAATTTTCAGATAAATGTTAAAAATGGATATGGAATGCATAATTTAAGAAATTATGTGCATAATTAAGTCCAATCACATAGGAGGGAGCAAAAGTATAATATGAAATTGTCATGGATGACAATTTACGGCACTACAAGAAGAAAGAAGTAAAAATAAAATAAACTGACCTGAATATGATGCTCCTTTAATCAAATTAACCTACTCAAAATCAACTTGTTGGTGGAAGATCACAACTTGATTTTATAGTCTATTTTACATATTATTAATTTGTTTCACCCATATGCCAAAAAAACTAACATTAATTGTTAAAATGACAAATGAAACATGATCTCACCATTACTTATTTTATCAGCCACAATTAGCTGTAATTTCCTAGCTTTTAGTTAATTTCCTAATTTTCCTACTATTTATGCAATAAGATGAACAATGGGAAGAAAACAAATAATTGATAAATGTTAATTTATGTAGCTTGGACAGGTGTCTCCATTGTCTAGAAGTGTCATTTAATTATTTAATTATTTTCTAGAAACCTCCAGAAAAGGGCTGAGTTGTCTAGATAATTATGTAATTAAATAAATTGATTCTCCTAGAGACTTCTAGAATCCAGTTAGTTAGGGTTTTAGAGTCTATTTAATCTTAGCCATTGATTGAGATTAAATCATGGCCATTGGTTTTCCAATGAGAAAAGTATAAAAGGGGATCAATGGGCAATTGGAGAACACAACAACAAGTAGACTTGCAGTGATAGCAAGTAGAGATACTTGAGAAAGACTTGCAGTGTTAGCAAGTAGATTTGCAGTGAGAGCAAATAGTCTTGCAGTGTTAGCAAGGGCGCAGTAATAGCGTTGGGGATAGCAGCTGTGGAATTTCAGCAGGAGAAATTGAGGGAAGAATTTCCGGAGAAGAATATTGCCGGAGCTCTGCCAGTAAGAGGCAAGCAATTTTTGTATTCCTTAATTTGCTGAAGTTTAATATAATTCCTCATCTGCAGTAGTGGTTTTCCCTTCGGGGTTTTTCCACGGACAATTTGTCCAAAAATATTGTGTTCATTATTGTGAATGTTTTCTTCTCTATTCTTGTGAGTTTTATTGGTGAAGTTGCAGTTGTGTTATTTTTCGATATTTGCTGAGAATTAATTTTTCAGAGTCAAATAATCTATGTATTAGATAGGAGATTAATAATCAGTAACTGCAATAGAATTTTCACATGGTATCAGAGCTGATCTGAGGGCAGATAAGGCTTAACAAAGGAAGGAAAGATCCTGCCTCTTCAGAATTATTATTATTTGTTTTCTTTTATCTTTTGAGATGGCCTCAGCAGGTTTAAGAGATCAGGACAGATTGGATGGAGCCTCAAATTTTGGTGTCTGGAAAGCCAGAATTTCTTTGTTGCTGGAAGAGAATGGGATCAAGGAATATGTGACCAGTGTTGTACCTGTACCTACAGATCCAGCACAGCTCTTAGCATATAAGAAGGAAGATGCCAAGGCGAGGAGGATGATTCTTGATGGTGTCAAGGATCATATTGTTCCACATGTCGCAGAGTTAGATACAGCGAAGAAGATGTGGGATGCCATTCTGAATCTGTACCAGAATGCTACCACTAATCGGAAGCTGATTCTCAAAGAAAAGTTGAGGACTACTCGGATGAACAAGGGAGAGGACGTGACAAGTTACCTCACCAGACTCAGACTTGTCAAGGATGAGTTGGCTGTTGTTGGAGATAATCTAGGTGATGGCGAGCTAGTGCGGATAGCCCTAAATGGGTTTACTAAGCAGTGGGATGTCTTTGTTCAAGTTATTAATGGACGAGACACCTTGCCAAGTTGGGATCGACTTTGGAGTGACTTCACTCAGGAGGAGCTTAGACTAAGTCTTGTCAGTAGGACCAGTAGCAAGAGTCAGCAAAGTGAGGCGGAACAGGAGAACGTTGCCCTTGCAGGAAAAGGGAAAGCAAAGAAGGGGTCTAGTAAAGGATCAAATCCACAAGGTGAGAAGAAGAAGAAGGACCTATCTAAAGTCAAGTGCTATGGCTGTCACGAGTTTGGCCACTATGTCAGCGATTGCCCGCAAAGGAAGAAAGGCAAGAAGCAGACAGCAGCTTCAGCAAGTGCATATGAGCTCTCTAGTAGAATGGAGGATGAGTTCGCTCTCATAGCTTGTATGGCTAGCTCAACCTCACAGGGTGTTTGGTATATAGATAGTGGGGCGTCATTTCATATGACAGGAGTTAGAGAGTACTTCTCCAGCTATAAGGAGGAGGACATCAGAATGCAGATTTCTATGGGGAACATGTCCAAGCTCAATCCAGTTGGGAAAGGGACTGTTCTATTTCAGAGGGAGAATGGTAAGCGGATTATTCATGATGTGTTGCATGTGCCAGGCTTAATTGTATGAATTTGATTTCCATATCTGTCCTTCAGGATAAAGGTTACAATGTACTCTTTAGAGGGGCAAGTGTGTTAATTAAGCACAAGGATTGGAAATCACCCATAGCTATTGGAGTTAGGAGCGGCCGGCTTTATAGGTTACAGTTTGATACTCATAAGGCACTGATGAGCAGCAGTAATTCTAGAGATCAAGGAGAGCTATGGCATAGGAGGATGGGCCATATACATCATGGAGCACTTAAATTGCTTCGTGAGACAGTGACAGGTGTTCCTGAGGTGAGCACAGAGCATGATGATGTATGTAAGGGATGTGTGTTGGGGAAGTTTGCGAAAGCAACTTTTCCAGGGAGTGACACTAGATCCAAGGGTGTTCTTGATCTAGTACATTCAGACATATGTGGACCAATGTCGACGAAGTCTCTCAGAGGATATGAGTACTTTGTTACTTTTATTGATTTCTCGAGGAAGACACAGGATATACTTCTTGAAGACCAGGATGTAGAGGTTTGATGCAGCTTCAAGAGTTCAAAGCTCTTGTGGAGAATTGACGAGGGAGGAAGATAAAAGGTTCTTCGGTCAGACAATAGAGGTGAGTACAAAGGAAAAGAGTTCCAGGAGTTCTGTACCAGGGAAGGAATCAAGAGAGAGTGGACTGTTCCTTACAACCCACAACAGAATGGGGTTGCTGAGAGGAAGAATCGGTCTATATCAGAGGCGGCAAGGGCTATGCTGTATGACCAGGATATGCCACGTTACTTATGGGCAGAGGCATGCAGTACAACAGTGTACATACAAAACAGGGTTCCACATAAGGTATTAGGCAAGATGACACCAGAGGAGGCGTTCTCAGGGAAGAAGCCAGATGTCAGCCACTTCAGGATATTTGGGAGTTTGGCGTATTGTCACATTCCAGGTGTGACACGTTCCAAGTTAGATCAAACTACAGAGAAGGGGTACTTTGTGGGGTACAGTGAAACCTCAAAGGCATATCGGATATTTATTCCAGGGACCAGGAGGACTATAGTTAGGCGTGATGTCAAGTTCATGGAGGACAAGGCATTCAGGAGGTCCAGAGATTTGCCAGCAGATGATCAGAGTGAGCAACTAGTGGAAGCTCCAAGGATCATTCAACCAGATCAAGGACAACGAAGCTCGAGTACAGTTACTAGTACATGCACAAGCTCAGGTGCTGAGAATTCGCAGAGTATGGAGCAGCAGATGCAGCAGATCCAAGAGATGCATCAGGGTGATATGGACGTTGATACTTCATCCTCTACAGTTGGTAGCAAGAACCAGCAGTCATAAAGTAATACTCAGGAGTTTGTGGGAGCTCCTAGGATGAGTAGTAGACAGCGGAGACAACCAGCCAGGTATGATGACTATATGGCATTAGTTAGTCAGTTGGTAGATAGTGAACCTTCTAGCTATCAGGAGGCTGCACAACAACAAGTGTGGCAAGATGCAATGGTTGAGGAGTATACCTCAATAGTGCAGAACGATGTGTGGGAGGTTGTGCCTAGACCAACAGATAGGGCAGTAGTTGGATCACGCTGGATCTATAAGATCAAGCACGGTGCAGATGGTAGCATCGAGAAAGACAAGGCAAGGTTTGTGGCCAAGGGGTTCTCTCAGAAGGAGGGAATTGACTATGAGACATTTGCTCCAGTGGCTAGGTATACTTCTATACAGTGCATTGATCTCTTGCGGCACATAGATGGGATGGCCGGTCAGCCGGATGGATGTCAAGGCGACATTTCTTAATGGTGAATTGAAAGAGGAGGTATACATACAGAACAGCGAGAGGAGAGCTTTGTGGCACCACGGTGAAACCCGTGTGTAAGATTGAAGAGCTTTGTACGCGGACTCAAGCGAGGCTCCGAAGGCGTGGTATGGCGCGTGATAGATACTTGTAGGAATGGAGGCCGTGAAGAGTGAAGCGGATGCTAACCTCTACTACTTGGTGGTTGGGGGTGAGGTTCTCATTCTTGTTCTTTATGTGGACGACTTGTTTTTAACAGGTTCACTAGGGCTCATAGAGGAAAGCAAGAGGGACCTTGCATCAGAGTTCGAGATGAAGGATTTGGGGCTTATGCACTACTTTCTAGGCATGGAGGTATGGCAGACAGATGGAGAGATTTTCCTTGGACAAGGGAAATACTGCATCGAAATCTTGAGGAGGTTCGAGATGGAGGATTGCAGAGCCATGTCTACTCCTATGATCACGAATTGGAAGAAGGTAGAGACATCCAGAGAGGAGGATGTAGACCCCACCTTATACAGGCAGTTGATTGGATCTCTCATGTATTTGGTCAACACCAGGCCAGATATATCCTTTGCAGTAAACTCTTTTAGTCAGTTCATGGTGGAGCCGAAGAGAGTGCATTGGACGGCAGCAAAGCATGTGTTGCGGTATTTGCGTGGTACAATCGAGTATGGAATCAAATATACTCGAGGTGATGGTATCAGGTTGATAGGCTATACTGACGCAGATTGGGCAGGCAGTACAACAGACAGGAAAAGCACTTCAGGGTGTTGCTTTAGCTTAGGATCGGGGAGTTGTCTCGTAGTACGAGAGCGAAGTCTATAGCTGAATTACTGCGGAAGCCAGAATACATAGCAGCTAGCATGGCGACGTGTGAGGCGATATGGCTTCGGAAGTTGCTGGTGGCCTTGTTTGGTCAGAGGGTTGAGACTACGGTGATACATTGCAACAATCAGAGTTGCATCAAGTTGACTGAGAATCCGGTGTTTCATGATAGGTCTAAGCATATAGACATCAGATATCATTTCATCAGAGATTGTGTACAGCGCGGGATTGACCGATATCTGATTATATACCCTCTGAGATCAGCGGTAGCGGACATTTTGACCCAGGCATTGGGGAAGAATTCATCTTCTTGAGATAGGTTGGGTGTCATCAGAGACACCTTCCTCGCTAGAGGAGTGTTATTTATGTAGCTTTGGGCCAGGTGTCTCCATTGTCTAGAAGTGTCATTTAATTATTTAATTATTTTCTAGAAACCTCCAGAAAAGGGCTGAGTTGTCTAGATAATTATGTAATTAAATAAATTGATTCTCCTAGAGACTTCTAGAATCCAGTTAGTTAGGGTTTTTAGAGTCTATTTAATCTTAGCCATTGATTGAGATTAAATCATGGCCATTGGTTTTCCAATGAGAAAAGTATAAAAGGGGATCAATGGGCAATTGGAGAACACAACAACAAGTAGACTTGCAGTGATAGCAAGTAGAGATACTTGAGAAAGACTTGCAGTGTTAGCAAGTAGATTTGCAGTGAGAGCAAATAGTCTTGCAGTGTTAGCAAGGGCGCAGTGATAGCGTTGGGGATAGCAGCTGTGGAATTTCAGCAGGAGAAATTGAGGGAAGAATTTCGGAGAAGAATATTGCCGGAGCTCTGCCAGTAAGAGGCAAGCAGTTTTTGTATTCCTTAATTTGCTGAAGTTTAATATAATTCCTCATCTGCAGTAGTGGTTTTCCCGGACAATTTGTCCAAAAATATTGTGTTCATTATTGTGAATGTTTTCTTCTCTATTCTTGTGAGTTTTTATTGGTGAAGTTGCAGTTGTGTTATTTTTCGATATTTGCTGAGAATTAATTTTTAGAGTCAAATAATCTATGTATTAGATAGGAGATTAATAATCAGTAACTGCAATAGAATTTTCACAATAAACACAAAAACCATGCTTTTGTCTTTTTAATGGATCAATAGTTATAGATAAAAATTATACCTTGAGGTTGTGATCTTCTTGTTAAAAACCAATAAACTTGTTTATCTTTGCAAGGAATGAATCCTGCTCTTACTCCTCTATCCCAAACCTGTGAATGGAATTTTTCCAGCTGGTGGCTCTCCGAATATGTTGCCATTCCTCGAATAGCAGTGCGTCCTAAAGACTTTGCCGGTGATATACCCATCCACCTCCCAACTACTGAGTAAACTCCATCACAACCTATTAATATCTATAGGCAATACGTACGTAAAATTTAGTCTTCCATGTTATTTAAATCATGTAAACATATTCATAATCATAATACAGTACACAAGATTGTAAATAAGAAATCAAATAATCATATTCTGTAATTAGGAGGGAGAAATTCATCTCATATGTAAATCGACACTGAAGGAAAATCTACCTTTGCTGTAATAGATGTTCCATCTGCAAGCTTTAACAAGGTTAAGGAAGATGTGTTGTTTTTATTTATCATAACAACTTTGGAATTGAATCTTATATTTCCTTCAGGCAATTCTTTAGCAAGTGTTTCTATAAGTTTGATTCTTTCTATACACCTAGATTCTATCATCATAGTTGACCCCCTGAATTACAAATTAGATTATCTAAAATCAGTACAATCCATATTTCAAAATTTTATATAACTTAACTTTATATTATCATTCTTTAACCATCCACATATATATAACAAAACATAAATATACTAGAGGAATGGTTCTCCAACCTAAAATAAATAAATGGAAAAAATCTTCACATAAACATTTAAAACATAATTAGATTTTTCTTTAAATTAACTATTTCTAAATCAACTTCAAATGTTACATATCAAATTTAATGATCATCATTTTAATCACCCTTTAGCCTTCTTTATGAGTTGGACTGTCCTTTTCATCCCAGTACAATTCATAGAAAGATCAAAAATTTATGTTTCAAGTAAAGTGCCAGACACTAAAGAAAAACTCTTAAAACACAATTTAAATCTACAATAAAAAGATACAAATTACCCATCAAATCAATATCTAAGGAAAAACAAAATACCCATCAAGTTGACAATAATTTGGGCGAAGCGAGTCCGCAACACCTAGATCATCAAGAGCTTTCCAGGCATTAGCCCACATAATGAAGGCAGCCCCACTAGTTCTAAGGGTATCGGCCATCTCAAGTACAAGGCTCTTTAAACCCAACCTGGATGTCCCACTTACCATGTCAGTCCATACATCCGTATATAGTATAAGGAACCCTACTTTCAACACTTACCTTCAATGTCTCCAAATCCACTCACATAGATTTTGAGCAACGAATTATAATTAGTTAAACCTAAAAATGAGAATACAATAGATATACCTATGCAGGGCAAGGGCGGTGGCAAGGCCCACAACTCCTCCTCCTACAATCACAATGTCATGGACGTTCTCATACAAATATTCTTCATTACCATTTCTATGATTGAGCGGCTCCCTTAAGCTCTCCATAGAGTCTGAACTATATCTCTGAAAGGAAAGATATTTACTGTAATATGAAAATGCTTACAATGTGAACAATATATCAATGCATGAGCATATGTGTAGATTTATATCAATGAACTGCAGTTTCCTTTCTCCAATTCTTCGATTATCCAGTCAAAGAAGGTATGCACTGTAAAGTTGTATCTCTTATGAAGCAAAATTCAAAGACGTTTTTGTGTCAATTTCAATTTTTTCTTAATTAAAAAGGAACGTGCTTATCGTGTTTAGTTTTGAATGACCAATTCCCAGAGCTTTGACTGTTATTACGCCGAAGGCGTGTCCCATGTGAGCTTTTCAATCTCATTTTACCTATGAACGGTCTAAAACGAAAAATAGGGCCTGGTTGACATTAAAATGAATTTCAGCCGTCCGTCATTTTTCGCTGTATTTTTCTGCTTTCCCCGTCGCTGTCGCTTCGCTGAAAATTATGCCGTAATGAGCACATTTAGGTTTTCACGTTACGGCATCCTTTATTTTGCCGGCATTTTTTTTGGACAGCGCACGGTTGTCTACACTTGTTTATTCCTCGCGTGCGTCATGCTTCAACAGCTAATCTCCCTGCCTTTAGCGGCACGTCAACCCATTATGGCCTTTCCCGCTTTCTCAGGGGAAACAAAATATTTGTTTTCTCGGTTTGTGAACCCGTCAGTTTCAAGGGGAACACGCTTGGTAGATATTGCCTACGGACGGCTGAAAAACAAGGAGAGACCTTGGTTGACAGTAAATCTAATCTCAGCCGTCCATCATTTTTTGCCATTTTACGGCTATTTTTTACCTTTTTTCGGCTGTTTACCCGTTTTTGCTGCTTTCCCCGCCGCTATCGGTTTGCGCTCCTCCAAACGCTTCGTCGCTGGTATTTTTGGCGAGTGCAGCTCGAAAATAAGGTTTCGACGAGGGTTTTAGAGTATGTTTATTAAAATGAAAATTACGTCCGTAATAATGAGCACATTTAGGATTTTTTTTCCCCGAAAATGAGCACAATAGGTTTTCACATTACGGCATCCTTTCCCTTTAATTTGTCATTTTCCCGTGCACTATTTCCGTGAGTCATTTTATTTTAACTGCCGTGCATTATTTCTCCGTGAGCCGTTTAATTTTGCCTGCTGATTTAATTTTATATAAATACAATGTAAGATGCACTCTTTTATGGCATGCAGAAACATCATACATTAATTTTTTATGCTATTATGCCGAGAAGGCTTAAACAATCGCTTTCTTTTATTTTAATTTTTTAACTAATTAATTTAAATAATATTATATTGAAAAATATTATATATTTATTATGTTTTATTTTATATTCGATATATTATATCAAATATAATACATATGAATAAATAAAAATATAATCTAAATTTAATTTAGAATATAATAATTGAGGAAGGAATTATCCTTGCCACATGAAAACCAACAATCATGAACCAATTTTGATGCAAGCAAAGCCAATTTAAAGTGATATCATGATTTTTCATTTTAAGATTGGATCCACAAACCTAGATCAGGCCATAAGATATAATCATAGCCATTATATTTTTTAAATTGTGCAGACAAATTCCTCTTATTTTATTTTTGGGTATAAGATTTAAATATGCCTTCATTTAATAATTATCTATTTCTAATAATTTTTACATCTTCTTTGTTCATACAAAATCAAATGAATTAATAAAATATCTAATGAATTCAACAATAAACACTTTTCTTTAATCATTGACAAGTCCAAACTAGCATTAACATCAATTCATCAAAAGTTTCCAACATAAGGGCTAGTTTTTCCAACACTTTTTTCAAACACATGCAATCTCATCATGCTCATCTATCTCTCATGATCAATAGTTAGGATATGATGTTTTCTATCACAACTTCTTACACCCACCCAATTAGCTACTAAGGTGTAGAAACAATGATTAATTTGGGAACAAGTCCTAACAATAAGTCAAATATACCCCATAACTAGAATCCACATGTATATATTCATCTGTCCATTGCTTCCAATGACTCTACCTGTTGGCCGCTTCCCTATCAACCCCTCACTTATGTACCACCACTTGTCATACACAACTACTACATAGTGTATGGTAATGATGCAATCTCATTCACAAATTTTTCGTATAGAATCTTTATTGAATGCTCATTATATCAACATGATTGAGGATTCTTCATGAAAAATTTGTAAATGTGATTATATCATGACTCTACACTATGCAATGGTTGTGCATGCAAGCAGTGATACATAAGCACAAGGCGAGAAGGAAGGAAATTGTCAATATTAGTGGAAAGAGGAAAAAAGATGGGTGGATTCCAATTATGAGAGGTATGTCTAACTTCTTGTTAACACCTATGCCCAAGATAGAAAACATCATGTCATAATTGTTGATTGTGAGAAATGAACCACCATGATGAGAATGCATGTAGTACCCCTCCATTGTCACCTGGGATGTGCAGGTAGTCTAGCTAAGGAATCAGAAGAAGAAGATGGTACAAGAGATTCTAAGGGTATTTTTGTGAGTATGATATTATATTATGATTGCATTTAATTGGTGATGCTTTTATATAGATGTAGTATTAGGGTCGTGATGCAGTGAGTTAGTAATTGTTCACAATGATATGAGGTGATTTGTATATCTTAGTGATGTTGTTTTATATTCAATGTTGTAGTTGCTAATGTGGTTATGGTGAGGGGATGGTGTAGCATCACTCATTCATGAGTGCCCTGCTACGATGTGATTCCTTCTCACAAGGTGCTTGTATTTAAATAGATATATTGTGCACAACATCATTGTATGCAGGGATTGTATCCCGTCCCATGATGTTAGACCGTCTTGTTTAAAAGGTTTTGTGCATTCTTGTAATTTTCATTCTTTGTAGTCATCATTTGTGTTTTGTCGTATATTATTTATGTTGGTATTTTTTAAGTTGTGATTGAATTAATTAAATAAGGGTAATATTGTTTATTAAAATTTTAGATTAATTTGTATTTAAATTTTTAAATATTTTATTTATTTTTAAAAGTCATGAGTTTATTAAATGATAATTAAAATATTAAATTGAGCTTTATTATTATAATTAATTATCTTGTTGAGGATAATTGTTAGAATAAATTATTTAAATTAATTAGATAATGTGCTTTGCAAGTAAAGTTGTAAAAATGGAAATTAAAACAAAAGTATTGAAAATAGAAAAATAAATAAATAAAAGAATGAAAAAGTTGTGTGAACGAATGAGAATTGAGATCTGACTGAAAAGATTGCTTTTAAAAAAAAAAAATTCTTTTATTGAATGAAAATTTCTTGCATTAAATTGAGAAGGGTTTTAGTATAAAGCATGGGATTCAGTTTCAGACATAGATTTCTGGAGAGACAGATTCAAGCAGAAACTAGAAGCTCTTCGTAGAGGCCAGATTCAAACGGACATCATTGGATTTCGAATAAACACAGGACTCCAAGTTCCAAATGTTTCATCTCATTCTTCTTTTTGTTTTAAAAAGAGATTAGATAAATAAATGGATAAATATAGTTGATTGTTTGAAAGAAAAGAAAACCTTAATTATAATATAATGATTACTAGTTAGCAAACCAATAAGAGAAAAGCATTGTCATTTGTGAAACCATTCCATAATTTCTTTTATAATTTGGCCATGAATAATATTGTTTGTATGATAAACAAATTTTATTTGAATATATATATGTTCTTACAAAAAAAAATATATAACATAGGCTGAGTAAGAAATTTGGATACAAAGGAAAACTCTTTTTGGTTGGAATTATTGTTTATAGTATTTTTATTTTTTTATATACTTGTTATTTGGTTGGGTCAAAATTTTGCTCAGGCCGAAGTTATGGCCATACCTGTGATCGGCACAGAATTTGAGGTTATGAATAAAAAAAAAATTGATATAAAAAAAGATATAGTTAAAAGTATTTAAGTTAAAAAAAAAATTTAAAAAATCATGAAATTAAATTTTACATTTTCTTTTTTAAAATAAAATTAAATATAAAAAATTATTGTATTAGGGTTTGGAGAGGGGACAGTAGGCTGTACCCACCCCACCCCCCTGTGGCAAGGACTGCCACGACAGTCCTTACAGACTATTGTGCACAAATTGTTGCATATAGAAGCCCGTGGGGATTGTGCCCACTTGCCTCCCTATGTGTTTATATTATAAGTTTTATTTTTTTATTTTTATTTAACAAAAAAAATAATATATATATATATATATATTTATATGTATGTTTGAATATTTATTTTTGTTTTTTTTTTTATAATTATAATTATTATTTTGTTGTCATTATTAATATATATATAAATATATTAATAGGTGTTGAAGTTATGGTTTAATTAAAATAAAATTTATCATTATGATTATTAAAAATGTAGAGATTTTATTATTTGAAAATTTATTATAAGTATGCACGTCTAAATGTTATTATAGTCAATTGGGGAAATTGTTTTATCGGTTAGATGGGAATGATTTAACGTTTTATGATGCAATCTTATAGAGTTAGTTTTGAGTTATTTTCCTTAATGGTTATCATTTAGTGTTGTCGATGTGGGAACCGTTGTTGATTGTGAAACCTTATTCCAGAGGCATGTTAAATTTTGAATGTTATCCTCATCTTGATTACACTTTTGGAGTTGAAACTTATTGGTTCTGTGATGGAAGGGTTGTACGGGTTGTTGAATTTTGTTATGAATTATCACGAGATGAGTTATGCCTTGCATGACTTGGTTTTGAGTTATGTGCTTTATCTGTTGAGTTCAACCCTTTCCTGGTTTTGATTTATGTTAGGGGTCTTAGGGAGAGTGGCTCTTCATGGGGCTCGGTGCCTCAATTGGAGGAAGGGCCAAGAGATCCCACGAGAGCTATGCGATGACACTCTCCACTAGACACCCTTGTATTTGTTTCTTGTTGCCTCTGGATATTGTATTCTTAATGTTGTTTCTGATTCTTGTAGAGTTGAATTATGGTTGTTATTCAGTTACTTGTTTAATTGATAATGCTTTGTTTAATTGTCATAAGTTTTATAGTTTTATCCTGTCATGTTTGATTCGTGAACATTGATGGTTATTTCATTGTATATCTTGAGTTTGTTTATGTACTATGTTGTTCATGAGTCAGTTTGGCTTTCATGGTTGGGTTCACTTCCTTGTCACGTCTGAGCACGGGGGGTGAATTATTTATAATTCACATGGTTGGGTGGAACGTGCTCCTCACCCGTTGGGTTCCCCATCAGCAGTCTATCTTCTTAGCATTTTTGCAGTTGGTGTTGCACCAGTGTTCCTTTGTAATTTAGATTTTATTGTATGTATATTATCCCACATGTTTGGGAAATTTGATGTAATTATTAATCAAGAGATTGTAATGTAATATTAAAATGATGATGTAATAGTTAGGATCAATTGTAACTTGTTGAAAGAGATTCATTGTGATTGTATTGTGATGCATTAATATTCTTGCTCTTGGTTATTGGATGTATTCTTATTCATGGTTTATAATATTAATAGTTATGTTGTTATCTTTTACTTTCGTTGTTAGTTGTTTGTGAAGTAACCTCGCGTGCCCCAGAGAGCTAAGCCTAATAGTGTAATGTAATGTGTTATGTGATTATGGTTAATGTTTCTTGCAGGTTTAATTTTATTGTTTTTAAAAAAAAATAAAAAATTATTTGCTATGTGTGTTTTCTCTAGGGTTTGCACGATGGGCGTTACAACTTGGTATCAGAGCCAAGGTTGTAGCACTAGGATCTTTGTGTAATGTTGCTACCATGTTTAGTTGTGGTGAGTCGTTGTGTCAGTACGGATATAGTTCTACCCCTTGTGTCATTTGGGTTTACATGAGCATGTTGAGTCTTAGCTTGTTGAGGGTGAGAGTTATGTTCAGCATTCTCTTGTGTGTCTCTTAACTTTGAGTTTGAGTGAGGTCAAGGTGACTTTGAAGTTAGTTATATTGTCTTATCTTCGTGCATCTTCTCTTTGGGTGTATGTTTGTTGACTTGATATTATGTGAATTTTTTTTCTGCATTCTACCTCTTTTGACGTATGTGGGCGTTGATTGTATTCTATGCGATTTTAACGCTATGTGCTAAAAATTCATTATAGTAATGAAGGTTAGAAGTAGAAATAGATAAAAGAATGACTTTAGTGTTATCCTAGATTGAGATTGCATGTATTTTTATTGAATTATACTATATAAGTATAAAAGGAATGTAGTATAGTATAATCATACTGTCAAGTAGTGATCCATTAAAATAATTATGATGGTTCCTTTACGATTGGTGCAAGTGAGTGACTTGATCATGTAACGTGTATGAAATATTGTTTAGGGTGAATCTTCAAAATTAATTTAACAAACTTACTTTTAGTGTGTGCTTTGCAAAGAACACTTCTTCTTTCTCCTTGTGTTTTTGGATGCATAAGTTTTAAGGGAATGCTCTAGGAGTACATTGGTTATTAAATGCTTATATACACTAGTTAATTTTAAATTTTATGAAAGGAAGTTGTGCATAATAAGTTTAGGAATAAATTTGAGTTTTCAAAATTGCCTTCATAAGTATAAATTCATAGGTGAAATTGATAATATATTATTTGCACTAGTATATAGGGAAAAATCTTATTGAATTGAAGTTCGTAGAGTGCTAGAAGTGTGGTAAGAATATTGCATTGTATGAGTGTGATTAGGTGTATGGGTAAAACAACCTCCTATTTATTTTTCATGAAGTAAAAAAAATTTAAATATTTTGATTTTATAAGAGTGTTGTACTTGGATGGTGTTTAAAGACCTTGTGTTGATCAAATAAATGTTTTACCTTAGGAGAAAATGTGATGATGTATGTTCATTTAATGAAATCTTGAATTAATACAAAATTGATGTGTTGTGGTGTGTGATTGATTGACGATTCTTCTTAATTGTTATTGAATCTAGTATGTGAATAAATGGTAATGTTTCATGTTGAAAGACAATGCATTTTGACATGTATATGATGTGTTTCTATGTTTAGTGCACTCTCCCCTGCAAATGTAAATGATATAACTTGGGTAAAATGTTGTTTCATGACATGAAAATAAAAGTTTCTTTACACGTGTATTATTATGAATGATGGAAGCAAATAGGAATTCTATAATTCAAAAGGCATTGATGTTTATCTCTGGTAAAGTGTATGATGTAGTAAATGGTGATAAATATATATATATTTGTGAATCGAGAGGATTATTATGTGATAAAAAAAGAGAGAGTATGTTTGTCTAGGAGAAAGCGGGTGAGAATTGTTTAGGCTTATGGTATTAATTCTAGCTTTAATGGAGTTGATAAAATTGATCTTTGAACTTGAGGAAGAGGATAATGTTGATATTTAAGGAATTTTAAAAGTGATTAAAGAGTTTATAATTTTAGAAGAAAAATATGGAGGATGTTGGGAGTACTTGTTTTTTATATGCGGCATCAATCATGTATGTGCATATGAGAATAGGGAAAATTTGTTTTCTATGATAGTAGGTATGAATGTACTCCTTGTTTTGTGGAAACCAATATCTGTGCAATGTTTGTGTGTTGTGTTAAACCCGTGCTTGCTTTGTGTGCCCATGGGATGGTGATACTATGTACCCATTCATGGAGACTATATTGTATTTGTTGGTGTGGAATTAACCATACCATTATGTGTGTTGGTATGTTTGTTACCGGATTGAGGGCCAACCCACGTGTGGTTGAAATTTATATATGAGTAGCCAAAAGATAGTTTCATAGATTCTTTTCTTTTGGTTCTCCAGTCCCTCAATCTATGAAGGGGTAGTAGCAGCCACAAAGTTCCTTGGGCAGAGGGTGCAACGTATGCATATTGTGACGCAGAGCAGTCTTAGTTCAACTGATCCTGAGGAAATGTACTCATTACTTCCCGTTATGATGGATCAAGGTACTTGATCCATATGTGTAAGCCTAATCCCCATAGTTTTGAGTATAGAAGCATTGGTTTGTTAGTGCATGCCTAGCCATCCATAGGGACGTTGAGTTGGCATTAGCGAGTCAACCTTGTCTATATGAGAGGTGAAGCTCAAGTAGCCCCATATTGATATATTCTTATATGCATTATATAGACCGTATCTGCACATGTTCTAACATGATGCAACGAATACGATGCCACACCGCACTGATGTTCTGACACAGTACCAGTGATGATGTTGTGTTGTTGATGGTAGTGAGTCAAGCTTGAGGACATGATGCCACGTGCATAGACACGTGAAGGTGCACTATGAGATTGTGTTATGATAGCCTACTTGTGTGATGAGAGTAATGGGGCCTCACACACTTGTAGAGGGATACTTGTGTTTGCTTTCGATAGTGTATGTGTCGGTTAGCATATGGGTAGGTCCTAGCCATCTATACCTCTAGCAACAATGAGTACCTACGTGTGCCTTCTCCATGAGGTATCGCTATGTGGGGTGTGTCTAGTGTGTGCCTACTTCCACGGAGCCACGGACACACTACCATGCAACATACAACTAGTGCGTGCCTTCTCTGGCTGGTGTATGATCATGCTGCACTGTGATGCGATGCGGGATGGAGGCTGAGGTGCACATCTTATGCAGGCAACCAAGGAGTGCGTGGGCCACTTGGTTAGTCCATGTCGCATGACGACATGAGGCAGAGTGTAGCTGAGGAGCACACTCTGGGTCATGTGGATGGCGTGCTTACTCCACACCACATAAGGGCTACTGCTAAAGCTGACTGATATTCCCTCCTTCATTTGGTGGCTAGTATCTAGTCACACAGTGGTGTACCGTGCAATTTCATGGATTGTGAACTTTCTTTATAATTATTGATGATTTTCTAGTGATTGTGAAGGCCAATGCTTTATTTATATTTGATTGTGATGGTTTAGCCACACGTTGTGATAATTGTTTTCTCGTAGCCCTCATGGTTACATGAGATTTAGTGTTGAAATTGTGCACATTTATTTATTTATTGTTGAAATTGAATTTCTTTTTACTTTTTTTATGACTTTGGTGGCTAAACTAGTTTATCCTTATTGTTTTCAATGTTGGCCATGTGTTGTATTGTGATTCCTCTCCAAGGACGTATGAGGTAGACTTGGTGAGTGTATATGAGGAAGCAGACGTAGGGAACCTTAAGGATGGGGGTATGTGAGGCTGTTACACAGCTAGGATCCACTACCCACCTATGTGTGATGACCATCTCCTGGAGGCTAACCACCTTGTACAACAAGAGATGGGTCATTGTGGTCTTGTTTGGATGGTCTCGCCATGTGTGTGTGGCCTAACACCATCAAGCCACTGAGTGTGAGGTATGGATTATGTGAGATGGATTTTGGCTCTTGGCTCATGGATTATGTATTGTGGATTAGTATGCTACTTTTCGGCATCTAGATGGACCCTTGTGTAGCCTTGTTATGTGGTTCCCAGTGATGTGACTATGTATGTATGTGTTAGAAGAATATTTCTTATACTTTGTGCCTATTGATGTAAAAGAGGGATAACCATGTTGTCTTAAATGTGGGTATATTGTGACTCTATGGTATAAAATGGATTGGATATTATTGAGAATCATAAATTGTGACTTAAAATATGTTACTAAAACATGATATGGTGTGTATTTTTGTTAATTTCAAGTAATCATTTGATGTGTTTTCCTTCTATGATATTTTGAAGATGATGTTGTGTAAATGGAAAATTCAGTTAATAGGAGTACTTGCTTTGTTATTAATGCTAAAACCAAGTATGTTATTGTAAGAGATGTAAGGATTTATAAATAAAAGTAGTTAAGAAGATATTATTTTCAAATGTGAAGCCGAATAGTGATTCTAATTGTAATGTTGCAGAAAGAGGGTGTACATCAATTATAGATTAGAGAAATTTTGGTACTAATGTGGTTATGTTTCCATTTTCAACCAAGTGACTTCCAGGAGTAAGTCAAGTTTTAGGGGGGAGGATGTAGTACCCCTCCATTCTCACCTAGGATGTGCAGGTAGTCTGGCTAAGGAATCAGAAGAAGAAGATGGGACAAGAGCTTCTAATGGTATTTTTGTGAGTATTATATTATATTATGATTGCATTTAATTGGTGATGCTTTTATATAGATGTAGTATTAGGTGGTGATGCAGTGAGTTAGTAATTGTTCATGATGATATGAAGTGATTTGTATATCTTAGTGATGTTTTATATTCAATGTTGTAGTTGCTAATGTGGTTATGGTGAGGGGATGGCATAGCATCACTCATTCGTGAGAGCCCTGCTACACTGTGATTCATTCTCACGAGGTGCTTGTATTTAAATAGATATATTGTGCACAACATCATTGTATGCAGGGATTGCAGGTACATAGTCTCGATTCCACTTGCTTCGGTAGGACAGGGCGAGCACCTATAACCCAACGGTATAATGTTGAAACAGAGGTGGCAATGAAGTCATCCCGTCCCATGATGTCAGACCATCTTGTTTAAAATGTTTTGTTCATTCTTGTAATTGTCGTTCTTTGTGGTTGTCATTTGTGTTTTGTCGTAAATTATTTATGTTGGTATTTTATAAGTTGTGATTGAATTAATTAAATAAGGGTAATATTGTTTATTAAAATGTTAGATTAATTTGTATTTAAATTTTTAAATGTTTTATTTATTTTTAAAAGTCATGAGTTTATTAAATGATAATTAAAATATTAAATTGAGTATTATTATTATAATTAATTATCTTGTTGAGGATAATTGTTAGAATAAATTATTTAAATTAATTAGATAATGTGCTTTGCAAGTAAAGTTGTAAAAATGGAAATTAAAACAAAAGTATTGAAAATAGAAAAATAATTAAATAAAAGAATGAAAAAGTTGTGTGAACAAATGAGAATTGAGAACTAACTGAAAAGCTTGCTTTTAAAAAAATATAATTTCTTTTATTTGTGATTTTTGAGAGCTTTTGAATGAAAGGGGTAATATCTTTTATTTAATGAAAATTTTTGGTAGTTTTTTCACACACAGATGTTTTATGGAGACAAAGTTGCACAAGTAAATGGTTCTGGAGTTTTTTGGGGAAAAAATAGTTCTTTCATTCTCTTGGATTAAATTGAGAAGGGTTTTAGTATAAAGCATGGGATTCGCGTTCAGACACAAAATTCTGGAGAGATAGATTCAAGCAGAAACTAGAAGCTCTTCGTAGAGGCCAAATTCAAACAGACATCATTAGATTTCGAATAAGCACAGGACTCCAGGTTCCAAATGTTTCATCTCATTCTTCTTTCTATTTTAAAAAGAGATTAGATAAATAAATGGATAAATATAATTGATTGTTTGAAAGAAAAGAAAACCTTAATTAGAAATTTAATGATTACTAGTTAGCAAACCAATAGGAGAAAATCATTGTCATATTGTAATTTCTTTTATAATTTGGCCATGAATAATATTGTTTGTATGATAAACAAATTTTATTTGAATATATATATGTTCTTACAAAAAAAAAATATAACATAGGTTGAGTAAGAAATTTGGATACAAACGAAAACTCTTTCCAGTTGGAATTATTGTTTATAGTATTTTATTTTATTTTTATTTATTTTTTATATACTTGTTATTTGGTTGGGTCAAAATTTTGCTCAGGCTGAAGTTATGGCGGTACTTGTGCTCGGCACAGAATTTGAGGTTATGAATAAAAAAAAAAAATGATATAAAAAATTACAATTAAAAGTATTTAAGTTAAAAAAATAAAAAAATCATGAAATTAAATTTCTCATTTGCTTTTTAAAAATAAAATTAAATATAAAAAAATATTGTATTTGCATTTGGGGAGGGGACAGCAGGCTGTACCCACCCCACCCCCCTATGGCAAGGACTACCACGACAGTCCTTACGGACTGTTGTGCTTAGCAGTCCATACGGACTGCTCGTACAGTAGCCCGTGGGGACTGGGTGGTAGTCCCCACTTGCCTCCCTGTCTGTTTATATTATAAGTTTTATGTTTTTATTTTTATTTAACAAAAAAATATATAATATATATATTTATATTTATATTTATATGTATGTTTGAATATTTATTTTAGTTTATTTTTTTATAATTATAATTATTATTTTGTTGTCATTATTAATATATATATATATATATTAGTAGGTGTTGAAGTTATAGTTTAATTAAAATAAAATTTATCATTATGATTATTACAAATATAGAGATTTTATTGTTTGAAAATTTATTATAAGTACGCACGTCTGAATGTTATTATAGTCAATTGGGGAAATTGTTTTATTGGTTAGATGGGAATGATTTAACGTTTTATGATGCAATCTTATAAAGTTAATTTTGAGTTATTTTCCTTAGTGGTTATCTTTTAGTGTTGTCAATGTGGGAACCGTTGTTGATTGTGAAACCTTATTCCAGAGGCATGTTAAATTTTGAATGTTATCCTCATCTTGATTACACTTATGGATTTGAAACTTATTGGTTCCATGATGGAAGGGTTGTACGGGTTGTTGAATTTTGTTATGAATTATCATGAGATGAGTTATGCCTTGCGTGACTTGGTCTTGAGTTATGTGCTTTATCTATTGAGTTCAACCCTTGCCTGGTTTTGATTTATGTTAGGGTCTTAGGAGAGTGGGTTTTGTGGGCTCGGCGCCTCGGGCTAGAGAGGGCCAAGAAATCCATGAGAGCTATGCGCAATGACACACTCTCCACTAGACACCCTTGTAAATTTGTTTCTTGTCGCTCGGATACCGTGATTCTTAATGTTGTTTCATTCTTGTGGAGTTGAATTCATGGTTGTTATTCAAGTTACTGTTTAATCGAGCACGTTTTGTTTAATTGTGATAAGCCATAGCTTTTATCCCATCAGCGTTTGATTCGCGAACATTGATGGTTATTTCATTGTATATCTTGAGTTTGTTTATACTATGTTGTTCATGAGTCAGTTTGGATTCTCATGGTCGGTCTTCCCTGTCACTCGAGTACGGGGGTGAATTATTTATATTCACATGGTTTGGGTGGAACGCGGTTCTCACCCATTGGGTTACCCATCAGCGCCTATCTTCCTCGTATTTCTACATTGGTGTTGTACTGTTCCTTTGTAATTCAAATTCTCACTGCATTTTATTATTCCAACACGTTTAAAATTTGATGTAATTATTAATCAAGAGTTGTAATGTATCATTAAATGATGATGTAATAGTTAGGATCAATTGTAACTTGTTAAAAGAGGATCTACATGATTGTATTATGTGATGTATTAATATTCTCATTTTGTTATTGGATGTATTCTTTATTCATGGTTTATACATTAATAGTTATGTTGTTACCCTTTAGTTTCATGATTAGTTGTTTCAGAAGTAACCCCTGCGTCCCAAAGAGTTGCCGCACAGTGTAATGTAATGTGTTATGTGATTATGGTTAATGTTTCTTGCATGTTTAATTGTATTGTTTTAAAGTATTTTCTATGTGTGTGTTCTCCGGGTTTGCACGTAATTTCATCGCTAATAAACATGATATTATTGTAAAAAAATAGACCAACATGATAAATATTTCCAAGCATTTCATGCTAGCCCTTGTAACAACAAGCAAGCATCATAAACACATAATTAATGCATTCAATGCCACCATGAACCACAAGGACTTGTTCAAAGCACACATAATTTAATGTAACCACTTTCCCCATTAGCCCTTCTAACAACAACAGATACTTATAGTTAACAAGTATCATAAACACACAACAAAGCCATTGGCCACCACTGCACTTCTATAGAATAGCAAACATGCAAAAACTACAACCAACAACTAAAACACCCACAAGCTCTTCAATGAACAATAAACAAACAATAATAAATTTTGTTGAAAAAAACCAAGCTAAAAACACACAAGATTTTAACAAACAAAAAACAAACAACAATAATCACAAATAAAACCCCATCTCCTACCTTAGATTTCATGAATTAACTATGCACCCATTGCTTCTGCACCCACTAGCCCTTGAACACATCTTGCACAATTTTCCTTACAAGCTTTCCACATACCATACCAACCACTCAAGTAATAAACACATAATTAACATATTAACTACCCCAACAGTCCACAGGACCTTGCTCAAAGCACATATAATTTAATGCACCCTCTTCCCCTACTAGCCCTTCTAACAAGAAGCAATACTTCCAGTCACCAAGTATCATAAACACACAGAAAATCCATTAAAGACAACTACACTTGTACATGAAAACGAACATGCAAAACCACAACCAACAACTAAAAAAGCCACAGGGTTTTCAACGAATGAAAAATAAACGACAATAAATTTTACAAAAAAATAGACTAGGCTAAAAAAAACCAAGCTTTTTAATAAACAACAAACAAACAACAATAAGCACAAATAAAACCCAACTCTCACCTCATATTTCATGAATTAACTATGTACTTTCTCTCATAAACACATAATTAATGCATTCACTACCTCCACATTCCACAAGACCTTGCTCTCATAAACACATAGCAAAGCCATTAACAAACATTGCACTTCTACAGAATAATAAACATGCAAAAATCACAACCAACAGCTAAAAAACCCATAAGCTTTTCAATGAATGATAAACAAACAATAACAATTTTTTTGAAAAAAACCAAGCTAAAAACACATAAGCTTTTTAACAAACAACAAACGAACAACAATAAGCACAAATAAACCTATTCTCACCTCACATTTCATGAATTACTATATACCATCGCTTCGCAGAGACCCTTAACCTAGAACGCCACTGTAAAACCTGTGAGAACAACATTGTAAACAATTTTTTTTTTTTTTTAAATAACACAGTTGAACATGCAAGAATATTAACCATAATCACATAACACATTACTTTACACTATTACACTTAGTTCTCTGGGGCACGCGAGGTTACTTCACAATCAACTAACAATGAAAACAAAGATAACAATAGCACAATTCACTACTTATAGCTATATTCAATGATCACACAAGCTATAAGAAATGATAGAAGTGATTTACTAACTTTGGCAATAGAGTCTACTTACTTAGGTCAGCTTAACATACCTCTTACATTCTATTTTATCGACAAGTCCTTGCTCCCAATGCCTATACCTGCAAGGTCTACATGACTTGGCACACACATCAGATCAAAGATAGTTAGCACATGATCACTAAGAGAAGCTATATAAATCAATGGTAGTTTTTACGTTATCAAAAATAAATGACAAATATCAAACAAGACTCAGGAGAACAGTCCTAGGGGCCCGACCTAATGCCTCGGGAGCTCATCACTCGATGGCCTTGCCTACGTATATAATTCACAGAGGCACCGTAGTTCGACAACTTGAGCTGCTCCAACTCATTGACTGACCAACCAAGGGTTCACTCATAAGACTTTCAAGGAGGAATCTACCCCAACACAAAAGTAACACAACACCACAAATACACACTAACCTCAATCCTCTATGCATAAGCATTATGTGACCCATACAACATTACATACTAGAGGAGTGGGTATGCAACCCTTTCTAGGGTCCATCACCCCATACAGTTTCTTAGGCGGCTGCCACCCACTTAGGTGAAGCCGAAGACTGATGAAACAGGTAAGCATAATCTTGCAAAAATAAAATAAAAATAGCCTACTCAAATATTTATTCATATTTGCACAAGGAAGGTCACAAGACATAACAACATTTCCTTTTAGCTAGATAGCTCACGATAAAACATATACTTATATATATTATAGCTATCCACCGTGGAAGAAAATAGTGATTTCACATCCTTCTTGGTTAACAAACAAACAGTTAATATAGGCACTTACAATAGATATCAAATCCTTATCACTAGTCAAATACCACTCAATAAACTAATACTCAAAACTTAAACATTCAACGATATCAATTTATAATATACAAATTGATGATTAATGTATGAAAACATTTCAAGGGTCATTCAAAATGAGAATTCAACAATATAATATCAACATTTGAATAATATGATAGTACCATTTACAATTATAATCAAGATAGTAATCTACACTTGAACTATGTTATCCTTTACTATTTCTTAGCTCCTATTAACTAACATTCCCTTAAACATATATATCAATCATCTTTAGAACCCATGTATAGCTAATAAATTGAACTAACATAATATATGCAATTAATAAGGTTGAATCTTAAAGCTATCTAAAACTATAGTCCATCAGTTATTGTTCCAATATTAATAATTGCAATGAATAAATATGAGTTCGTAGATATTCTAATTGGTATAAGTATATCAAGTAATGGTAATGGATAATAAGCTAGGTTTATCACATCATAACCTAAACGATGAATTTTCTAAACCAACAATAAATGAATATCCCACAGGTCTATTATAAAAACCAAGTAACCAATAATATACTGATTTTAATTTAATAAACCATACCTGCTAAGTCCACATAAGGAAGAATCTAAAATGATCTCTATTTTATCAAGATATTTCTTAGTTGGGCAATTCTAAAATCCACAAGTGAAATCATTTAAGAGTTCTCACTAAAACCAAAGATCCAAGAATTAAATTAATATGATTATTAAAAGATTCCAACCTTCAATATAACCAATTACAATTGTCTCGATATAAACCATACAATAAATTAAGGCTTATTTTCTTTTAAAAATATCTATTCTATCAAAATAACCAATTAAACAAATATATTTATATATATATATATAATACATATAATTAAACATATATATAAATACTTATTAATTAATACATTAAAATAATTTACTATATTCAAACAATGCTAATAATAAAACTAGTGTATTGCGACTTGTATAACTTTTGTTTTCGGATCTGGGTCTTTCTACAATTTTTACTGAAAGTGCGCCATTAAGTATTTTAACACATAAAAAATTCAGCCATACCCAGTTCGTAAATTGTGAGTTATGATGAATTTAGTGACCCTATGTCTCTGCTATTTTCTACAGGAAAATATTTATTATTTTATCATAGGATTTCATTTTTCCTAATTTATCAGAGGATTTCCTTTGTTTTTCAATCCTACAAAGGTCTTCTAAATTATATGTGAGATTTTCTAAATTATCTATTGTTTTCTTTTCGAATTTTCTACCATTTTAAATTCATTTCCTTAGAGAGGATCTAAGATTTTCACAATTCTTCTACAAAGATTTTTTTTTAAATTTCACAACAAATTAACAGACAATATTTCAACATATGTAAACAAATTATCTAATTCTTTTTTTTATAATTTCACAAAATCAAAATAAATATCTACAATTTTGTACAGACAATCTTTTAACAACACAATTTAAATAAATATTTAAAATAAAGAACCTGGAGTCCTACGCTTATTTGAGAATCTGATGATGTTTGCTTGTTCCCGATGGCCTCTACGATGAGTTTCTCCTTCCTGCTTCGAATCTCCTCTTCAGAAAACTGTGCTCAAATCTCGAATTCAAATCCTTAATCCCACGACTCTTTTCAAAGTATTCCCCAAAACAAAAGAATGGAAAAATCCCTTTTGAAAACTTCAGAAGATTAAAAAAAAGGCATCACAATTCTTTTTTTTTTTCAATTCTTGTCTCCATAAAATCTTTGTGTGTGAAAAACTCACAAAATTCTTAATTAAATAAAAGATATTCCAATTTATTCAAAAAGCTCACAAAAATCTAGAATAAAAGAATTTAATTATTTAAAAGCAAGCTTTTCAGTTAGATATCAAATCACATTCGCTCTTTCATCTTTTTCATTCTTTTATTTATTTATTTTTCTATTCTTCAATACTTTTTGTTTTAATCAACTTTTGCAAGCTTTACTTGCAAGGCACATTATCTAATTAATTTAAATAATTTATTCTAACAATTATCCTCAACAAAATAATTAATTAAAATAATAAACACTATTTAATATTTTAATTATCATTTAATAAACTCATAACTTTTTACTTTAAAAACATAAATAAAACATTTAAAATTTAAATACAATTTAATCTAACATTTTAATAAACAATACCCTTATTTAATTAATTCAATCAACATATAAATACCATTAGAAACCCTTGTCTATCTTCCTCTTTCTCATTCTTAGCTGACTACCCGCGACATCCTGTGAGAATGAAGGGGTACTACACCAACCCTCCAACACATTTTTCTTTGCAAGCTTTCCACATACCATACTAACCACTCAAGCAATAAACACATAATTAATGCATTCACTATCCCAACAGTCCATAGGACCTTTCTCAAATCACATGTAATTTTATGAACCCTCTTCCCTCGCTAGTCGTTCTAACAACAAGCAATAATTCTAATCACCGAGTATCATAAACTCACAAAAAAGACATTGACACAACTACACTTGTACATAAAAATGAAGAATGCAAAACTCTAACCAATAGCTAAAAAACCCACAAGATTTTCAATGAACAACAAACAAATGACAATAAATCCTCCACAAATATATACCAAACTAAAAAAACACAAGCTTTTTAAAAAACAAAAAACAAACAACAATAAGCACAAATAAGACCCAACTCTCACCTCATATTTCCTGAATTAACTACATACTCATTGTTTTTGCAACCACCATCCCTCCAACACATCCCACACATTTTTATTTTTGAGCTTCAAAGATACCATACCGACCACCCAAGCAATAAACACATAATTAACACATTCACTAGCCCCGCAGTCCACAAGACCTTGCTCAAAGCACATGTAATTTAATGTACCCACTTCCATTGCTACCCCTTCTAACAACAAGCAATACTTCTAGTTATCAAGTATTATAAACACACAGTGAAGCCATTGATGGCCACTACACTTTTACAGAATAACAAACATGCAAAACTGCAACCAATAGCTAAAAAACCCACATGCTTTTGAACAAAAATAAAACAAACGATAATATATATTGCAAAAGTAATAGACCATCATCATAAATTTTACCAAGAATTCCCTATTAACCATTGCAACACCAACCAAGCATCATAAACATAGAAAGAAGCCACTCACCAACAGTACTCTACCACAGAATAATAAACATCGAAGAATTAAAATAAAATCTAAAAACACACAAGCTTTCTAACAAACAATAAACAAACAAGAATAACCAAAAACAAAACCCAGCTCTCGCCTCACATTTCATGAATTAATTATGCATTCACAACTTTTGTACACACCAAACCCCCAACACATCTTGCACATTTTTCTTTCCAAGCTCTCCTCACAACGTACTAGCAATTAAAGCAAAAAGCACATAATTAACACATTCTTTCCCCCCACAATCTAGCATACCTTTCTCAAAGCACATGTAATTTAATTTACCCACTTGCCCCCATTGGCCCTTCCAACAACAAGCAATTCTTCTAGTTATCAAGTATCATAGATACACAACAAATCCATTGACGACCACTGCACTCTTACACAATAGTAAACATGGAAAGCCCCAACCAATAGCTACAAAACCCACAAGATTTTGAACGAATGATAAGCAAACAATAATAAACACCAACAAAACCTAACACTGGCCTAATATTTCAAAGAATGAAAAAAAAAGACCACCACTCACCAATTGCACACCATTTCTTCAACTCCTCCCTAACTCAAGCACTACATAGAATCACAAGGATCCAAAATGGCAACACAAGCTTCTCAATAAACAATAAACAAAAAATAAGTAAAAAAATAGCACTTTCCTCATATTTCATGGATTAACTTTGCATTGTCTACTTGTGTCCGCACTAGTTGTCCAACACATATCGCAAAGTTTGCATTTAATGCATTAAACATGCATTCACTACTTTAGTACACACTAGCCCACTGCCAAAACTCACGCTACATGCATCCCCTATTTAAATATTTTCCACAATATATAATGTTGCAATGTTCTCGAATTTTACTAATTTACTTAATGCAAAATGAAAAATCTACCTACTCAAACCAATAGGGAAAGAGAAAAATCATTTTTTTCTTACTCAAATAATTTGAGCAAAAATCTAGACTATAGGAAAAAGACAAAACTATTTTAAACAACATGATCTCATTGGCCAAGCATCTAACTATAAAGCAAATGCATTGATTGCAATAGTAAACTTGCCTATCGACATGAACTAATAATTAGATGTTATAAATAGATAATTTTACTATTGAAGCAATTGAATTTTAAGTAGCATAACATAAATTTAACTCCATCGTACATGTGAGGGGAATGTGGAAAATAATCACTATTGTGATTTAACCTTATGCATTAGTGTTTCAATTTGTAATTAAAAGTTTTTAATATTATTAAAAGACAAGGATAGAATGGGGGATCCATTCATCTCAAATCTGCATCTTAAAACATATTAGATGACACCGATAATGTTAAGGAAGACTTAGAAATGATGTCATAGGGTAATTACAAGATATCATTTCTAGACCAGTCTAATGACTATCAATTTTCCAAATAAAGAATAGGATGTAGGTGGAAACTCTTCTAATACACTCTATAGTACTACCAAAACCCTCCAAATATAAGGGAAAAACCTTCACAAGAGGTTTCACTATGAAAAAGTACAAACCCTCCACCAATAGGAATGACCACATATAGCTTTCAAGCAAGGGTGCATTTCCCAATGCAAAGTATGGAGTAAAGTCTAGTCACAAACACTTATTAACTACTAATCAACATGGAAAGACTAACAATGCCTAGGGAAATAACATCCATATGCAATCTTTCCCTAAGAAATGATCAAAATTTCCCATTATTTGATAAAACTAAGGACTACAACATGCTAAGATCACACAAGCATACCAAAAGTATACTAGTATGAATCTATATGTGTTCTAGATTTGTGTTGGAGTCCTACAAATGCACAATAGTGCTATAAATGCACTATAGTTAAAATTACATTATATTCCATTTTTTTCTGATTATAGTCCTTACACTATAGTGATGGTTAGAGACTAAATTTATGACCATTTCTAGCTATCATACCTAGGTACAATACCCAAAACTCATAAAAATAAAAATACAATGCACAAAATATTTAGATTGATTAAAAATATTTTGGAGAAAAGACAAATAACAAACCATACCTCCAACAAAGAATAAATGAAGAGCCACTTCCTAAGGAGTAGAAGGTCAATAAGGGACTGCAAAAAAAATCCAAGCACATGAGGGATGAATGGGAACTCTTCAACCATAATGAAAACCCAAAATGACAATTTGTAGAGGCATTTTTACAACCAAATGCAGGATAGGAAAATATGCATAACAAGACAAATCTCCATATCATATATTTGGATTTTTTCCATCCCATTACATTCATTTTAAGTATAAATTAAAATTTTCTCAAGGTTCATTTTAGTCAACATAGCAATAATGATGAAAATAATTTAGGATGACATGAGTTTTCTAAACCAACATCATAACATGGTTAAAATATTAAACACAACAAAAGCACTTATGTCTATGGTTTACAATCCATCCACTAATTAGATTTTAATATATAAATAGAACAATTAGAAAAGCTCATCAAACATTTCAAATCATACATTTTACAACATAATATAGTAATGATAAGATTGACGGAAACTAGTAAAGGAATCTTATTTGCACATACTTCTAAGCTCCTTCAAGAACTTGCAAGTCCCCAATGTTGCTTTCCATTCCACCCAACCATTTCACACCCATACCTAGCACAACTAACCATGCTAGGATATTTTTTACTTAGACATAAGAACAAGCTATTGTGGAATCCCCTCTAATAACTCCAAGATTATCTAGAAAAGTTTCTGAAAAAAGCAATTATATGAGAATATTTCTAGGCTGATGATCTTCTAATATGTTAATATGTCTATAATTCATGATTGAGAAACAAAATGGAAAAAATCATGAGTATATGTCTCCATCTAAATCTAATTTAGATGAATAATCACCAACTCCGAAAAAATTGTCAAACTTTATCACATCTCACTAGATGCATTTTATTAATAATCTAATAATATGGGAATGTTCATTGTCTTAATGTGAGCACTTTGTGTATTGATTTTTTCTTTCTCATGTTTTTTTTAAATAACTTTTTTTTTTTATGACATTCCAATGAACAATGTCAATTAATGTCTTCTTCAATAGTTGATCTATTTTAACAAAAAATCAAAGTCAAGTAAGAAAAATATGATCATATCTTCATTTCATTGTTGTGACTTACATAAAATAGTCAAGATATGGAAATATATTGTTAGATTATCTTAACTTTAACTTTATTAAATTTAAAATATAATTTAATCAAATTGTTCTATAATCATTAGTATAATTTACAATCATATAACAATAACTATAATTATACATCTAATCAATACAATTTTTTAAATCTAATATTGTAAAATTAAATTTTACAAATATAAATATAAAATAATTAAAATAAACTATATTATAAATTATTAAGTTCTAATAATTATCATAAAATGATATATTATTACTATTTTATCCTGTAATAATTATAATAAATATAATATTAAATAAAATAATGTAACTCAAATTAATTTAATTAGCCGATAGGCTATTATAGGTGAGAATTCAACCGAAAAGTCTCATGTCTGATGCCGGCTGAGACTATTCCGGCTGGATTCCCACCTGAGACATGCGAAGGCTTTTTTCTCCGCGACGGCATTTTTTGCGGTTGGATTTTCACTTCCTTGACTCCGTACGCTGCTCCTCTGCACCCGGTATGGGCGTCCTGCCAGGAGTATGGGTGAAAAATAAATGAATCATTCAGATCGAACACTATACAAGCTACTCCCTGCGTACTGTGTTAATTTTACCTTGACTTTCGGGGTTTTGCGTGCGAGTTGAAGTAATGTCTGCGTGTACAGTTCGTCTACTTGTTTTGCAATTTGATCGCCTAAACTTGCAGAGGATGCCACTTGCAGTATGTGACGCGCAAAACATCTGGTTCAGCCAATCGATGGAGCACCGTTTAACTTAATGCAACCAGTACTGCATCCCTTGTGTCTGTATCCTCATAATTAACTCCATTAGTCTGCTGGGGTCGGTCGTTTCTATATAAAAATCTCAATTCATATCGATAAAAATCGTACCAGCTATAGCCTACGCACTGCATTAATTTTACCTGGACTTTTGGGGTTTTGCATGCGAGTTCAAATACCTTGGATCTCTGTGTATTCACTATTTGGCCATTTCCATTGCTTTTTCAAGCAGCCTTCTTTTGAATGAAATGGCAATGGCGGTTATGACAGGAGGAGAGCAAGGAAACATCAGAAGGGTGAAGGTAATTTCTACTTTTATGCTTCATGCACTATTTTAATTGAAACCCTTTCATTAGTACTCAATGGTTGCTAACCCTTTCTTGCTTTTACCAGTGGCGTTGGGTTATTTCTTTTAACTAAGAAGGGGTGAATCTTCAAGTTTCAAGCTACTTCACCGCGCGGTGCCTATTGCAATGCAAACTCTTTTATTTTAAGGCAATGTCTGTTAACACTCCATTCATTTTACCACTGGTGTTGAAGAAATTTTGCAGTTGAAATGAATGTCGCTTTCCAAGGTATTTTCTTACAGGCCCACTATTTGTAATTTTATTTTTGAAGTAAACTGTATATTGCAGTGACGTTAAATTATTCTGTCTCACCATTGTTTCTTATTTTTTTGATTTTGTGAATTTTTCTCCTTAAAACGAAAACTAAATTTGTGTATAATTTTTAGTTTATTTTTTTGATATGGCTTGCGAGATCTGGAGAGCGCCATTTTTTGTGTTGCTTCTGACTAGACGGGTCATTTTGGGATCCGTTGGCTCTTGCGTTGCTGGGCGTCCTCTGCAAATTCAGGCTGAGATATCTACAACTTCCCAGGTTCCTTTCTTGCACTTACGAGTTAGTTTGTGCAGTCCTGCTCGTCATTCTTCAGTCGAATGTGTAGATGAGTCTTCTGTGTAGATGAGTCATTCTTTAGTCACTGGCTGCTGGAAATAGATCAAAACTTTGTGTTTTATTTTCTCTAGATCAATGTTATTCTAGATGTATATGTTCTGATCATACATTTTAATTCTGCTTCTAAATAACCAGCTAGCTCGAGATCATTCATTGTTCTTGGTTTTAATTTTTTTAAAATAATAATAATACAGATGAGATTTCAAGTTTATAGCTAAAGAAGATAAGGGAAATTCAAATTATGGAGTTACTACCCCTCAATCTGTCTTGAATTTGTTTCAGTAACAGAAAATTCAGGCCCTGTACCAGAGTTCTAATGAGCCTTAAGTTCATTTCATGCTTATCGAATTCAATGACAATGGGCTGTATTTATTAGATCAAATAGCGTATCATAAGAATCATCTTATTGCTAAAAAAGAGTCTATTTTAAAGACTCTTCAATAATCCATCTGTGCACAGCTAACAATTATTCCATTCCCTGAGACTTCATCTCTTGGGGCAGTCTGTCAAACAATTCGCGTGCCTGTCTATACTTTCACATTTTTGCATACATGTCCTTTAATTTATGTTGTGGAGTTGTCTTACACCTGCAATGATAAATTAGTATACTAAACCTTGAATCATTACATGCTGGGAGAAGTTGTTGTAAAGCTTAACAACTGTAGAAATAAGCTTTTATCTAAATATATATACATTTTGTATCTATTCTATGGATTATTTTGGGCCTGTCATGTTGATAACTTTGTCTGTGGAAAATAGTTCTTACCTTGATTTTATTTGAGTAAGATTCTTAAGATGAGGATTGGTTGCTATGTATATTTAATAATGCAAATCTGTGTTGAGTAGAAAAGTCACTGATTAACTTATAAAACTAAAATAGTATGAAAATGACAAGATGCGATCTTATCTTTTATGGAACAAATTACACAGATTGTATGCTTATATTGACTCAGATAAATTACAGTGGATTAAGATGAGTATATGGGCATTACGGTATGCATATCATGCTTGAGATTTATGGCCTTAATGTAAGAAATCAATTGAAAGGATTTCTTTTGGACAAACCTGAATTTCATTGTAAAATAAGATGCTTTTACATCATGATGAAATTATATTTTGCTTAAGCTTTATTCTTCCCAATCCTTTACCGTATGAGACCAAACTCTGAAAAGAATATTGAGGAAGTTTGATCGCATGTAGTTGCTCTGTATTCTTGCATGAGAGTTTGTCTCTTTTTGTTTCCTTACTTGTGAATGAACTTTAGATTCATCCTTCCGTAATTCTTTACTTTTATCTTAAAAAGAAAAAACACAAAACAGACAAGCTTTTCTTTTAAAGCCTAAAAACTTGGAATAAAATCACATCCCACTTAATCTTTCTTTAAGGAAAAGTACTTCTGAAATAAATAATTCAAAGATAAAAATAAATCAAAAAGATCAAATAAAAATGTTTACCATGATAAATTGAATGATCAAAGAAAAAAAATCAAAAATCAAATAAATAATTCAAAGATATATCTCTTTACCCTAACCCTAACTATATCTCTAGCATATATATATATATATATATATATATATATTTAGAGAGAGAGAGAGAGAAAGAGAGAGAGCATCAAACTTAGGGTTAGGGTTAGCATTAGGATTAGCGTTACATTTAGGTTTGCTGTCAAGTTTACGGTTACTAGATATAGTTAGGGTTGGGGTAATAATTGGGGTTACTAGCATCAAACTTAGGGTTAGGGTTAGCATTAGGATTAGGTTTACATTTAGGTTTGTTGTCAAGTTTAGGGTTAATAGATATAGTTAGGGTTGAGGTCAGAAATATTATTATGAATAACTTAAAAAATAAATCAAAAAAGATTTGATCAAAAGGAATAATCAAACATAAATCACAAAGATATAAATATATATTTACCATAGAAAAAACTAGAAATCAAGTAAATAAATAAGAATTACAAAGACAAATCAAAACGATGAAATAAAAAACCTTACCATAAATAAATTAAAGATTGAATAAATAAATCAAAATAAAAGATAATTCAAATATTTGAATAATCTAAAAGATGAAATAAATAAATAAATAAAAAGATTTTATCGCAAAGATTTGATTAACACATCAAATAAACTAATCAAAGCTTTAAACAAGTTAAAAGACCAAGTGTAAAAGATGATTCAAATATTTGAATAAAGTAAAGATGAATTAAATAAAGAGATAAACATATTTGATTAGAAAGATAAATCAATCAAAAAGGAAAATTAGAGATTTGATCTCAAATCTTTGATTAAAATATCAAATAAACTAATCAAAGATAGATGTGTGTTGGAGAAGTTGTTGGTATTAAATTGGAAATCATGGGTTCAGTTGAAGAAAGCAAGGTTGGTTTTGGGTAGAATGTGGTTTTGTTTCGAACATTTTTTGTTTTTAACTATAGTCAAATTTTTAAATTTTGGTTCTATTTATTATAATAGTTTAGGTTTTAATTTTATTTTTAGGCGGTCTTTTTAAAGGCAACTAAATCTTTTATTTTAGTTGTTAATGTTAATGTAGTAAGAATTGGAGTGAGCAATGGTACCATCAAATAAGCATGATATTTTTGTGTCTAAAGTATTTCTCAAAGTATGCCTTTTACTAACTTATCAAATGTTATTCTTTGGCTGCTCGACATTAATAATGTATGTAAATGGCATTAGTAGTTTATGCTCATTGACTTTTTTTTTATCACGTGTAATTTGAAAGCATGCTCCATTGCTAGATGAACATTGTGTGGGTTCACCTTTGACCTAATTATGCATAAATAGGTCCCTCTACCCATCCCTCTAATTAATTGACGCTTATCCTTGATTCACGATAATTACACCCCTTAAATGTGATGAGGATGATATTGTAGCCCTACCTTCTAATGGTATCTAGCAGTGATACTGTGTATAATGAGGTTACACCTCAGCTATTCATGATGATGCATGTGATAAATTTATTGCAGGGGGGGAATATCCAGATCTAATTTCCAGGCTTGAGGAAGCTCTTGATCGCTTTGTTGGAGGTCTTCCATTTGCTCTGATGCAATTTTGTGAGGTACTCCTATCCATCAAAATGGAGGGTTATGATTTTGAAATGCTACACATAGTAGAATATTATTGTTTTTGTTCAGTTTTTTTATGCATTGTGTAGATGTTATTGAAGCCACAAAGCATTTACCCTAATATGTCTGAGTTCTTTCTTACACTCCAAAAAGAAAATGCTCTTATATTTTCATGTATTTGTAAGCGTTTTAATTTACCATTTAATAAACACAAAATTAAATATAGTGTTAAGGATAAACCTTTATTCAAATTAGAACGGGTCCATGTCTCTTATAATGGAAAATTAAACTAAACCTTAGAACCGAATTTTTTTTTCTATCTCTCTAAAATATGTCCTTCAGTTAAATCTTGGGTTTTTTAAGATAAATTGTAAAAAAACTAAATTAATCGCATTTCTTTGCACTTATGGATAAGTGCATAAGATCTTTCAGCATATTGTCGCATCCCTGTCAAAACTGTCTACTGTTGGCCATCATATGGTCAAATAAAACAATAACTTGAGAGGACGTCTGAATTAAATATAGCATGAGGGGGATCGATGCAAGAAAGAAGAGAATAGAGACACATTAATTATGAAGTATGGAAGGCTTAGCATTGCCTGCAACGATGTGGACCAAGGTATGGACCTTCATAAATGTTTGCATAATGGTTGTTGGCCAAGTAAGATTTAGTCATGGGTATCCATTTCCATTAAATTGAGGAGGATTGGCTACCGTTGGGTGGAGGAACATGTAATCTATTAAAGAGACTTTAGAAAATTTCAAACAAATACAAGTTTTGGTAGGTGAAAAAGCCAATTTAATCACTAGTTGAACAGTGAGAAGACCCTGGGGAGTAAAACTAAATCTGAATAAGATATCTAGAAACAAAATTACCCAGTTGTTTATAATTTGTAGAAGAGCTCAATCTTTCTTGTAATGTTTATCTGAGATGTGTGAAATTCTGCTTTAAGCACTTCACCTAAAACAATCAAGCGCCAAACATGTCAATCAGCAATTACCATCACACAGAACATTTCAGTAGTATCTTTTAAAAACCCAAAAGTATCCCTCAAGAATGAATGCTTGTTTTAAGCGAGCAAAACTCTACTTAAAGGTTAAGCATTTCCAAGATTTGAACAGGAAACCGTAGGAAAACATATCGATTAAGTAACCACCTCATTAATAATATGTTACTTTTTATATATAGTTAGATACTAGGAAAAAAGGACATCATAGATTAAAATTTAAACTAGAAACCAATGGGTGCAGTGAAGAAGCGTGGATAGTCAATTGGGTAGTTATTTCATTCACTTTGATTTGTAGCTAGCAAAAACAATTCCATTTCTAATACTTTTGTCCTAACAAATTGTGCATGTTTTGAACAATTTCAAAGTTGAGGGTGATGTATATACATTTTAATTTTGGTAGGTTCTTATATTATTAGTTAATGTAGACAGAATGAAATGATTAATACAACCTTTCTACAATCAAACTTAATTATTGAGCAATTATTCCTAATGATAGGTGGTAGTTGTATAAGTATTCTTTTAATTAATTGAAGTTTATTTTAAAGAATTAAATCATTTTATGAATTGTTGGAGATTCAAAATCAAAGATAAATCACAAAGAGAAATCAAAATCTAAGAAATTTGAGAGAAATCAGAAACAAAGAAATTTGATAAAAAATCAGAAAAATCACAAAGAAAAATCAAAATCAAAATCAAAGGGATTTGATTTTAAAATCAAAATGATACATCACAATATTTTAAAATATTTGTCATAGATAAATTAAAAAATCAAAATGATAAATCTATTTTAAAATATTTATCATAGATAAAATAAAAAATAAAATAAATAAAAAATAAATAACTTGAAAGATCAAATAAATAAATCAAAGAGATATGATAAAAAAACAATAAAATATAAATTACTAAGAATTAAAAAATTGTATCATAGATAAACTAAAAGATCAAATAAATAATCCAAAGATAAAACTAAATCAAAAAGATAAAATAAAAATGTTTACCATGATAAATTGAATGATCAAAGAAAAAAATCAAAAATCAAATCAATAATTCAAAGATATATCTCTTTACCCTAACCCTAACTATATCTCTAGCATGGATATATATATATATATA
>VDFB02353493.1:184053744-184079876 GCA_007258455.2 Sequoia sempervirens | reverse complement strand
TGAGGTGGAATTGGTTGATAATGAATGGATAGGGGATGATGTTGTGGTTGTTGGATTTGACATGTGGCTATGAGGTATTGGGCTTGAGTTACGAGGTGTTGGATTTGAGGTGACTTGTTTACTTGAAGTTTTTGTATTATGTTATGGAATTCATGAATGATTTTTTTTGGCAAAGGTTTTTTAATTATTTTAACAGTGTGAAGCATGTGAACAACCTCTTGTGCCATGTCTTCCAATGTTTTCATGGTGTAAAATGATGTTGATTGGATTAAAGAGATGATGATAATTAGGATATGATAGGGAATGACAAGATTGTATGATTTGGATGATGTGGCAAGAGTTTATTGGAAATTTGACTTGGGCACTATCAAACACAATATTTCACATGTAAATGCATGAACACACACCAAGCACAATGATAAGTTTGTCTTTGAAGATCAGATGTTATGATTAAGCAAACACTTGAATACACAACAACAAGCCTGATGACTAGTCAAGTGGGGTATGGCCAATTAGGTTTCAAACTAGTTTGAACAAGGTTGACTAAGGATGATTTTGAAAGAAAAATTCTATCAATAAGCCAGGAGAAAGGGGTAACCTAATTCTTCAATCTCTTTACTCCCAAAGGTATAAATTTCTTTGGGGCTTAGCCTTGAGTGACAAGATTTCAACTCCAAAATGAGCTGTCTTGATTCACACTCTATTGAGGTCGCCCCTTGAGGGGTGTGTGTTCCAAGGTGCCTCCTATGAAGGGTATGACAAAAGCAACCCAAGTGAGTTGTTTTGGAATAATAATAATTTGATTCACACTCAAGAAAGATTTCAATTTCTGAAATGAAATGCGGTAAAGAAAACAATGAAGCACTTATTCTTTTGTAGATCCCCCAAATCAAGATGTGATGGAAGACAATGATTAGTTTTAGACCCAATTTTTGAAATGTGATTGAAGACAATTTTTTTTTTTTTAAGAACCCCAAATCCAAATGTGTTTGCAAACAATGATTGATTTTATGCCCCCAAATTGAAATGTGACAAACAATGATTAATTAGAAATGAAATCTTAGAATGTATCCACCTGATTATTTTTGCTTTCCAAATTGTTGTTGTGTCTAATTCCAATGCTTTTCCAGCTCCGTATGATCCACCAAAAAGTCACCAAGACAAGAAGAAACACATGCATGCAAGCAAAAGTGTGATTAAATCTCAAAACATGAATTTTTTTTCAAATATGTGAGAATTTGAAAGCTATAAATTTGTAAAATCTGATAAAAACTTACACCATTAGATAGCTTATGAAATTATACCCCATTTCAAAAAAAAATCTCTGAAAAAGACCCAAAAATGAGCAAGATATGGCCATTTTAAGATTTCCTATGAAAATGCTGAAAAAGACCCCGTATGTGCTAAAACAGACACCATATGCGCTGCAGAAACTCCCAGATGCGCGACAGAAACCCTTAGATGCGCTGCAGAAAATTGTAAAAGCTGTCAGATTTCAAAAACAGAGCCAGATGCGCTAAAACAGACCATATATGCGCTACAGAAACTCCCAGATGCGTGACATAAACCCTCAGATGCACTGTAGAAAACTGTAAAAGCTGTCAGGTTTAAAAAAAAGAGCCAGATGTGCTAAAAAAGGCCACATATGCACTACAGAAACTCCTAGATGCGCTAAAATAAATCTCAGATGTGCTAAAACAAATTTTTAAATTTTTTTTTTATTTAATGAAGCAGTATATGCATCATTTTGTTCCTTATAAACGTCGAAACAGTCCCTGGATGCGCCGAAATAGCTCCTATATGCGCCAAAAAACCTGTAAAAGCACTGTTCAACACTGCATGCGCTACAGAAATCCTCAGATGCGCTAAAACAAATTTTTTTTCTGAAATTCCGAATTCCAGAACACGAATCCTGTCATAGAACCTACAAATAAATATTAAAAACGGGGCAAGGCCCCACGGTGGGCGCCATTTAATGTGTGATCAAATTTTAAGTGTTAAACCATGATTAAATAAATCAAACACACCAATATAACATTAACTCAAAGGAAACAGATAAACAAAACAAACTCTTATGCGAATGGCTCCTTCGAAAGGGTCATATTATCCTCTATCTTTAGCATTTCATTGATTCAAGATGCTCTCAGATTTTGTATGCCAAGCTCAACGAAATGGACTACTAAAGAACAAGATTTACAGAAATGTTGGTTGCTCACTTTGGCAGCATAACGATATAGTGAAGATTCGAAAAAGGAGAATGATGGATGAAAGATGGAAGATTCCAGAATGATTTTGACAGAGTGAGGATACTTAAGAATCAACCCCCTAAATGAATTGTGAGAGGTTGTATTTATAGAGTTTTCAAAAGCTTCTGATTGGCTGATATGATCAATGGCTATGATAATTCTTGATAGATCAAATGGCTGAAGATGGATGAAACTGAAGAGAAAATAGAAGAAAACTTGAAAATAAGATTTTTCTATTTTTACGAAAGAGAAGAAGATAAGAAGATAAGAAATCATCTTTCTTTAAAAGAATAAAAGAAAGATTTAAAAGTTGATAAATAATGAATTAAAAATTCAATTATTTATTTGTGGATGAAATTAACTTTTTCTTAATTAAATGAAATATTTAATTAAGCTTTTAAAAGGTAAGAAAGCAAGGTGATAAGAATAAAGCTTTAATCAGGTTTTATTTGGAAAAAGCAAAAGATCTCATAAGTAAATAAAATATTTAATTATGACATGAGAAGATTGCACAATTAAATAAAATACCTAATTGTGATTTAGAAAGAAAGCATAAGATATTTTTAATTAAATAAGGTTTATTTAATTAAATCACTTTTATGAAATTAATTAAATGAAATATTTAATTAATTAGAAGAAGAATTAAAAATAGAAGAAAGAGGAATATTTAAACTTAATTAAATCAAAAGATTTAATTTAAATTCAAACAATGATAATTAATTTAAATAAATAAAATGTATTTATTTAATTAATTAAGTGGACATATGAAAATAATTAAATAAAATAAATTTATTTAATTACGAAAAAATAATAAGATGAATGAACAATATAATTAAATTAATTAAATTTAATCATATGTAGAGGACTTTTAGAAAAAATAATTAAATAATAAATATTTAATTAATTGCCAGGATTATAGACATGACCATTTTTATGTGTATATAGTCTCAATGCCTTGCATCATCCCAAAATGGAAAACACAAGACAAAGAAAAAGATAAAATATTTATGACATAGAGAAGAATTAAGGTACAAGTAGAGGAATGCCACAAAGAGAGGGAAGTACATCAAACATAATATTATGGGGGATCACATTATGCACATACAATCACACACATAACATGAAAAATAAAATAAAGAAAAGACTAATAAGGCACATGCAAGTCAACCTATAGCAGGTCGTTCGAATCCCAATCTTGTTTATCATATATGGAAGGAAAACAACTAGCCAAAGGGACAACGAAAAGTGGCAAACTAGGACAAGGCTATCTAATTCTTGTCTCCACTGTGTGAAATACAAGAATGAGTTAAGGTAAGTGACGGGATAGAGATCCTTGCAATTTGAAATGATTTGCAATGAATGTAAATCATGTAATAGTGAGAATGTGATGATCCTACAACTATTACATGGAAAGGAGTAGAAGGAAATGCTTTTAAGAGACTATTTCTATAATATCAAACTTTTTAAATATTTGTTTTAAAGCATGAAACTCATCAATACTTTATCCAAAAATTCTATGATATCGACAATGTGATATCTTTGTGTTCTTAGGATTTGGAAATCGGTTTTCTCACATGGGTGGTAATGTAATATAATCCTTGGCTTAGAAGAGTATGTAAATTTATTTTAGTTGTAAATGGTATACAAGGTAATTTTAGTTTCTTTAGTTTGTAAGGCACTTGTTGCTTGCTAGATTCACCAATTTCTTAGGCTAGATGTTGAGGAGGAGGACTTAAGATCATCCTATCATCCTTATCATCATTACGGGGTATCTTCTCTAAGAGTTGATGAATTTCATGCTCACTTGTTATGTCACATCCTTGTTACCTAAGATCATGAATCCTTTTCCATATGTCTCTTCTAGGTTGATTGATGTGTTGGTTACTTTGTTAACATAGGATGATTGAATGTTTTTTTGATTAGAGGTGACAGATTTGCATATTGTAGGGAACTTAGGCTCAACTTGTGTTTACATTTCAGGATACAAAAGACCAAACATCTCAAGTTGTGTTGGTTGTTTCATAGAAGAATAAAATGATGCATTAGTCTCAAGGTTGTTAAGGTTATCAAATATGAATTTTTTCATGTTTTCATCATCTTCTCCAATGATTTCAACATCATCAGGAGGACAAGCATTAGGAGTTGAGTGAGCATGAGTGAGTTCAATTTCATTAGGATCATTTCCAAAAGCACAACTTGACACATCCACTAATGACGTCAAGGACATCCAAATCTTATCAAAGCACATATCCATGATGCAATGCAATACAATAACCTAGAATGAAAGGTGTAAAAGAAATCTTGAAATTATTCAATGCACAAAATGAAGTAAATGAAGCTAGGTCTACTGAAACGAATGAAACAAAAACTTGGTAATCTAAAATAGAGATCTAACAACAAACTAAAACAAAGAAACAAGGTTTTTAATGTTGTAAAATGCAATTTTAGGTCTTACACGTGACTAAATCACCTAGAGGGGAATATGAGTCCTAATTAAGGATTTTCAAGGGTTCAAATGTTTCCAAAAAGTCCACACACAATACCTAGAAATAGGGTAAAACCACCTGTATTGGGAATAAATCACTCGAAGGGGTGTATGCATCCTAGATTGGGGTTTTTGCTCTAATTTCAGTAGATTCTCAGTGAATGGTAGGTTTTCTAGTTTGAATGTTGTCTAAAATATGTGCAATTATAGATTTTAAGTGAAATTCAATTATGCAAGATGCAAAGATGCAACCTATATGCACTTTCACTAATGCAAGATTTAGAAACCCTAGATACAACTGAATTAATGCTTTAGACCTAATGCAAAGTGAATGTGAGCTAGAGCTAGGACTATGTTGCACTCCAAATCAAAAAAATAATTTTATCTAAAGGATATGTTTACCAAAATCAATCCTCAAAAATATTACTCCTTTTTGGAGATTGAATTAAAGGGGGATTAGGGTTCCTCCACCTATTTCACTTATGTTTCAATAAGGGAAACCAATATCCCTTAACCAATTGAATTGATTGAGGGAAGGGATAAATGGTTAATATGGTTTAGAATGGATTCCTTAGCTGTGATTAAAGAAAAAATGGGGGTTCGCCACCAAGAGAAGGCTTGGAAAGAAGGATATGCAAATGATATGAAAATCTACTTGTGCAACCTCAGATTTGAAACTAAAAATTAGAATAAAGAACTAAGAAAGGACATATGAGCACTTAGAAAATTGGATATGTTTGAAGTAAGGTAGACTGCACTCCTAAAAATATGACTTTTAATGCACATTGTGACTCATACACTAATAGGGGAAATTTAGTTCCAGTTTAGGGTTTCATGCTAAATTTAAAATCTAGAAATGCTAAACTATGATCTACAAAAAATGCTTGAAATATGGTATAATAGGACTCATATGCCACATGTGGCGATTTAGTCCCAGTATCAAGGTTGATCTAAAATTTTGGAATCCTATAGTGATCTTATGCAGCTTCTCTCTTGTCAAATCTCTAAGTCTGAAACACTGGATTCTACTTTGTAGGTGACTTCTGTGATCTTGCAATGTAGGTGAAGGGTATGTGCAGGATCATGGTATGCCAAAAAGTGGCAATATTTGTAGGGTATGTGGCTGATGACTTTTTTTTCACCCAAAATTAATGAAACGAAAAGGGTTTTTAGAGGAGATTCTCAGCTTTCCAAAAATATAAATTATGATTTAATTTGAATTTAATAAATAATTATTATTCATTTTCTATTAGAATTACGACTAAAGTCCTCATCGATAGGCTGATTGAAAACATCTATAACTTTCAAATATCATATTTTTTGAATCCAAACATGTGTCACATTCTATGCTTTACATACTATAGGATTAAAAATAAAATTAAATTTCATGAATTTTTGACCAAGTTATGGTCATTAGTGAAGTTTTATATTTTCTAAAAGTTGTAATAAAAATTCATAATTAATTATTTACTTGGAAAAAAAATTAAAAAAAATGCATCACATCCAGACATGAGTCCTCTAATTATATATAAAATCTTACAAAAAATATTATCATTTTATTATGGTTAGGGTGGTATGCATTACCTACTTTTATTTTTTCCTAAATTTAAGTACTTGCGATTGAAATTTCAAATTTTCACCAAATAGATTTTATTTATTTTTAAATAAACCTAGTATTTTAGAAACTACATTCAATTTTCTACAAATTCTATTCTTACATATTTTTGAAATAATAGAGATAACTTATTCAAATATTTACGTCAAGTTGCCTAACACCAATTTTTCTGAATTTTTTGCCACTTAAGGGCCTGTTTGGCATACCATAATCCTACACATGCCCTGAAAACTTTGACAACTTTGCAATTTTCTCCAATCTTGTTCTTCAATGGAAATTTAACCTAAATCTACAAATAACACATCAAAGAGAGGGGAAAATGTTGTTTTATTAGTGGATAGGGGTTTTCCTTGGTCAAACCATGCTTTGGTAATTTCAAACCTTGAAATGAAATCAAATAGAATTGAGGAATGATGAATGAAAAAATATGCTATGTTTCAACTCACTAAACCTTTGATATGAAGGTTTTAATCTTGTATACATTAATGGATAGCATTAATTTTGATCTTGACTCTTGATTGCATGTGGGTATGTGCACGATCATCATGGAAAAAAAGGCCCTTATGTGGCAAAAAATTCAGAAAAATCAGAGTTAGGCAACTTGACATAAAATTTTGAATAAGTTATCTATATTATTTCAAAAGTATGTAAGAATAGAATCTATAGCAAATTGAATTTAGTTTCTAAACTACTAGGCTTTTAAAAAAAAAAAAAAATCTATTTGGTGAAAATTTGAAATTTCAATGTAGTGGGACTTAGATTTCAGGGCAAAAATAAGAAATAGGTGTCTGTCTGACCACGCTAACTGCAATAAAATGATAATATTTTTTTATAGTATTTTAGATATAAGTAGAGGAATCATGCCCTAATGTGATGCATATTTTTTTGTAATTTTTTTCCAAGTAAATAATTAATTATGAATTTTTTATTACAATTTAAAAAAAAATATAAAAACTTGTATGTCTAACCACCTTAACTTGGTCAAAACTTCTTGAAATTCAAATTTTCTTTTTTCAACCCTATAGTATATAAAGCATAGAATGTGACGCATATTTTGGATTCAAAAAATGTGATATTGTTTGAAAGCTATAGATTTTTTTCAATAAACCTATCAATCAAGACTTTAGTCATAATTTGAGTAGAAAATGAATAATAATTACTTATTAAATTCAAAATAAATCATTATTTATATCAGTGTAAAGTTGAACATCTCCTTTAAAAACCCCTTTCGTTTCATCAATTTTGGGTAAAAAAATAGTCGTTAGCCACATACCCATCATATTGCCACTTTTTGGCCCATCATGATCCTGCACATACCTATGTTGTATATCTTGACTTGAATGCTTGCTCAAATCATAAGAACCTACATGACAAATGTTAGCTCAAAAACTGACATGATCCATGATGACTTTGGCATGATGCTTGAATCTTGAATGTAGCTCCAAAATGCTTGATAATAAGCTCATGAATGCTATTGAATGATCTTGATCTAAAATTTTCTATAATGCTTGATCTCAAAAAGTGCTAGGATAAAATATTTGAGATAACCTTGCATTTATACTTTTTTATGCCAAATTTCCTGAAATTACTTGTAACACTACAATCTGACATCAAATCTTGGAGAATAAAATCCCGCCAAGAATTGATTTCAAAATTAGGTCCAAGCTAAGTGTTGATGGTGTTTTTATGCACTTCTCAACACAGGCAGTGCATAGGCACACTAGCTCTCTTGAAAGACAATTTCCCACAATCGAATTGCAAAACACTATCCCAAGGTCTCTCGGATGTCAGGTCATGATAGTGCTTAGATACCTCAGTAGTTTGATGTGATTTGCTAGAATGACAAGGCGGTCTTACAGAAAATACAAAGTGTGGACACAAAGCATGAAGTTGGATCTTGGAATAGAATCCTTAGGATGGGAGGTTGTTATGCACCGGCTGTAGGTTCAAATAGCAATCTCGAACTCCATTTAGTTGTTGGATTTGGCTTTACAATGTGCAATGAACCTTGGTATTGGTCAATTACTAAAAAAAAGAAAAAAGAGCAAAGGGGAGGAAAAGTTCCTAAGTCTGAAGCTTGCTATGAATAGTGACAATGGAGTTCCTGCAATGGACAATCCCTCAAAACAATATCCCACTTAACCAGAGATTTCACAGTATCATGGAAATTGTGCTATCTTCTAAGGGCTGTAGATATTTCATCCTTCATCCACCACATACATGCATGAATAAAAGATAAATGTTTGGGAAAGCTTTAAAATCAAGTCCAGGCTAACTTTGCAAATCTATCTACCTTCAGCAAACAGCAAAAAGTATGGACTAAGAATCATCAACAAAGCAGGAATTTTCACAATCACCCAACAACATTCCTAAGATTTATCCAAAGAAAGTAAACAGCTAACTAAACAGCAATAAGATCTAAGCTAAACATGTGAAATTGGAGAATGAATCAAATAACATGAGAGAAACCAAGAAAATACACCAAGTCAATGTATTTTCTTATAAATTTCAGTAGCATGTCTTTACAACAACTCAACTCTCACTTTTGCAAATGAGGGGAGTGCTCTATTTATAGTTTCCAAAAAGTTAAATGAATGGCCAAGATTCATTCTCATTATGTGGCCAAGATTCATTACAAAATAGGGTTTCACCTACACCCAAATAGATCTCAATTTAAAATTGCAATCTTGTCCTTTCCCTATTTCGTCCTCTTGTGGATGACACTATAGCCTTTTTGTCTTGTAGCTAATTGCTGTTTTCTTTGTTGTAGCTACTCCTCAGGAAGGTCTTCTTCTTTGGCTGGGCTGTCCTCTTGCTCCTTGGAAGTTGCGTGCTCAATGTACTTGAGGATGATGGCCTGGAGCTTTTCTATCTCGAGGATCTTGCATTGTAATGCGTGGTAGCTCCATTCCTTAGCGTTCTCTTCCAGCCGCTTCCAATCTTCATCATACTTCGAGCCTTGGTCCTTAAATAGCTCTGATCGGTCGAAGGAACGGGCAGCAAAACTCAGGAACTCTGTTGTGATTTCTCCAGCTGTCCCGTCCTTCATCTTCTCCTGGAAGTATGGCTTGATCTTTTCTGAGTCCATTTGCACAGTGGGCATATCATAGCCCGTCATCAGCTTAAGGTACTGGGCACATTCTGCCCAGATTTCCTTGATCCATTCAATATCTAGATCCACTTTTCTTAGGATTTGTTCCAACCTCTCCTTCCAGTTGTCGAGGTCTCTGTGCCACACATCCACCAGCCAATGATCTTCTTTCTTTAGTTCTAGCTTCTCCTCCCACATGTCCTTAGGCATCTGAAGGATGGCTTCAATTCTCGGGAGGGTGGAGTCGTATATTGCAGGGAAATTGGTGTAGAGCCTCCTCATGCTCTCCAAGGATTGGATCAGGTCCAAGAACTTGTTGGCTGTCTACATAGCCCTAATGATTCCCATGTTTCTGACGTATGTGACTTGTCGGAACCAATCCTCAATGGTTTTCTCCAAGTTCTTCCTTCCCTCCAGTTTATCTATCTATTCTTTGGAGAGAAACTACAGTGCGGCTATCGATGTGGTGGGCAGGTCATCCACTGAGGACCATTGTTGTATGTAGTCAGTTAGGGTAGCAACCTGCGCTTTAAGCTCATCCTTGGAGACCTTGTCCTGCTTTATCAGGTGCACCACCGTGGCCACCGACTCCTCTAGGTGTTCAACCTTTTGCTCTCTAGTTGCCATCCCCAAGTCAATGGTGGAGATATTATAGCTCACCCCTGCCTGGCCAATAGTAGGCATTGAAATTTGTGTCGTTCGGGAGTCAGAGGCATCCATTATTATCTTGGATCAGACCTTGGGCTTCTTCTCTTTCTTTTTTGTGGTCAGGGATCGAGCCAAGATGGCCTCCAATCTCGCCCTTGGGTCCTTCAGCACAGGGGTTGTCTTTTCAAGTTGCTTCTCCAACCAATTAGGCATAGCAAATTTATCCTTGGGTGCATCATGGCTGCCCTCACCCTTCTCAGTCAGAGGCAAGACTTCTGCCTCCTCCTTTTGGGGTTCTCCTTTTTGGTTGGTAGCATCCTCCTCCTCTTCGTCGGAGTCACGAATGAAAATGAGGCATTTGACGGGCAGCTTGGTGGACGGCTGTCGGGTGGGACTCTCTTCTTTCGCTGCCTCTTCTTCCTTCTTCTCTTCAGTAGCCTTGGCCTCAGGGCTCCTGATAGCATGGGTCTCAGCCGTAGTCAAATCCTTTTCTGGCTGCTCCTTTGGTGGCTGCCCTTCTTCACCATGTGATGACTCTTCTGTTTCCTCCCCAACGTTCTTTAGCTGCTGCGCCATCTCCTCCTCAAGGTCCTCATCAAATTTCTAGATGATTTCCTTTGCACCCGATCCATCTTCCTCGTTGCCACCCTCAGAAGAACCTATCTCTTCTCCCTTGTAGACCACCCTGTCAATGGTTCAGTGCTTGTACTCAGGGTGCTTGTGATACTTGTCAGCCTCCTCCTCGATAGACTTCGAGGCTTCTTGTTCTTGCTCCTCCAACTCTTTTGAAATCTGCATTGTGTCTTCCATGGTTGGTGGCCCTGTTGGTGGTTGTGAAGGCTGAGTTGTTGCGAGCGCTTGGGCGAGGGATACTTGGAGAGCGAGGTCCATTAAGATCTATGAGAGCTCAGGGGGAGGTTTGGCACGTGCCTTGCAAGAGCCTTAGGTATAGTAGCAAGGGGAATAGGCAATGTTATTGTTGCTAGAGGGAGGGATGTAATTGGAGACATGGTGGCAGAGGAAGGAGGAGTGGTCATGCCAGAAGAGGAATCAATGACGACTATTGACCTGGCTGGGGGCGAAGGGGCAAGATGGAAAGAAATGTCCACCACCGGTGGAGATGAGGTGACTGCAGTCATGGAGGTGGGTGGTGCACGAGGAGGGGCAGAGAGAAGCAAGGGAGGCTACAATTCTTTCGTAGACACTGTCTGCTTGAGATTTTTGGGAGAGAAGCCTCCCGTTTCTTTCTTTGCTTACTCCTTGGGATCTGTAGACTGCACAGTTTCTATTCCCTTTCTCTTCTGGGACCTGGTGACTGGAGGAGACTTGGAGGTCTCACCAGTTGATGCGGTAGCAGCAATGTCCTCTGTGGCACTTGGCTCGCTCTTGAGCCCTTCATATGTCAGGACCACCCCTTGCTGCTTTAGGTGTGCCACTTGCCCATTGACCCACTCCTTAGTACGAGTTATGATTGGCTGGGTGATGGTATCCAAGTCATCGACCTCTTGTTTGTCCCAATCGATCGATGGTATTGGCAGATCAGCAACTGCAGGGTACCTCGGGTGCATAATGGTGGACTCGTCTTCCTCGACTTGGTCCGGTATCGGGAATGGTTGCACTCTTCTCAAGAACTGTATGGTCATGCACATGTAGTGCCTCATGCGTACCTCTTTGTTGTCTTTGCAATCTACCCAAAAATCTTTAATGTGGTACTAGTGGGCATATACCGGCCCAAGTGCTTTCCTAACATGGCCATGTGGTTCCATCCGCAGGCGAGCAGTGTACTGATCAAAATTATATTCCTTGAGCTCCTTCTCAGAGTTACTGGCATATTGGGAAGTCTGTAGTTGGTACAGGCCCTGGCTGAGGGTCATGGGATAGGGGATCCCTGCTATGTGCTTGTTGCCGAAGATCGCCTGGATGTGTTGGAGCTGTCGAGAAAGCTCCAGGAGGATGATCCTGTCATTTAGGTACCATGGCAATCTATTTGGCCGTTCCGTGAAACCCTGGGCTCGGATGTAGGTAAATTTGGGGAACTGGATGAACAGGAAGGCATATTCCTTTAGGAGTGCCCTAGTGCTGTGGGAGACTTTCCTCTCGAAGTCTCCGGCGATCAATCTGATGATATGGCCAATGAAGGCATCATTGACCCGACAGTACTCCTTCTTAAAGTTGCGGTATTGGAGTTGAGGATATTTGTCAAACGGTTTGAGCCCTCACTTGTGCCCCTGATCAGGTGCCACAAATAGCCCACTGTACTATCTCTGACTTGCCAGGGAGTAGACGAGGTAGGAGGTCATGTAAAACTTAGAACTCTTCTTTAAGTTGAAAAAATGCTCATGGAAGCAGTTGCTTATGATGCTTCCCCAGTCGAATGAGACCTTGGTGTTAATGTCCTCATTCCCCTGCAGGATCTACTCAATGTAGTAGGCCATCCACTCTTGGAAGTAGGCGGTTGCTAGGAGACCCATGACCCTACTCAGCATAGTTACCAGGTCATGGTAGTCCTTGTGGAAATCGCTACGGAAGAGTTCATGGGGAACCTTCGCAGCGCTACCCGGTTTCTCCTTAAGCCAAAGGAGGTTGATTGATTTCTTACACCCTGACGGATTAGCATCCCATGCCGCTTGGCATTGTTCTAATGTGGGAACCTCCATTTGTGAGAATGTGGGAATGTGGAATGTCTTTGTGATTCCCTCTGGTGACATGTCTGCGAGGATGTTTCCCTCCTTATCCACAATCATTCTGGTGTCTGTTTTATAGGCTTCTCGGCAAGCCATCACTAGTTCGAGTGCCATGAGCGAGGGAGGGAAACTAGCAACCTTGGCAATTCCGCTCTGCCATATTAGTTTGGTGTTCTTTGTTGTAGGGTTGACCTTGACCCTCTAAGTGAATTCATCTATGTCAACCTGGCCGATGTTGGTATCTGAAATCTCCTTCCAGTCTGTTGAGACCTTCGACTGGAGTGGCTCACCCTAGAATTGGTACTTCATCTGATCTTTATCTTCCTTTCCCTGAGGGGTCCTTCCTGACTTCTTGCCCTTGTCCTTTTCGATGGATGACCCTGAAGTTCCTATAGCTGATTCCATATATCCTGCAAGCAAGGGAAAGGTCAGCACAATAAAACATTAAAGCGTTTGTGTTAGTCCACATTTCAAGAATAACATCTAAATAATTAATCAAGTATATCATAAATCTTGTCTCTAGATGTTATTGATCTTTGTTTCAGGGCATTTGGACAATCCGGGCCCGAAGGGATGGACTTCCTTGGCAGGAATGCTGCCTAGAAGGAAAAACGCAGCTGAGAGCTCCTGGAGACCCTTCTTGGCCAAATTTTAATATTTTAGGAGGTCCATGATGGAGAAGAGCAAAATTTGGGACATGGGTCGAAGTCGTATTCTGATTTTAGGATCGTTTGGATTGATCTAAGGAGGACCGGAGGTTCCAAGCAGGGAAGCTGCCAGGAGACGACTGTTGGCAATGGCAGATAGTGGTTGGAAATCTGGAGATGGAAGTCTGATTCCCGGGGCCTGAGGGCAAAAGGGCGGCCGATGTGTGCTTATTGTTCGGGCTTGGTGGCTTTTGGCATGGCGGGGCCTGGAGGTTGGGAAGATGTGGCATGACGGCCGCCGTGAGATTTTCGTTGATTTAAATGGTAGCGGTGAGGAGCGGCCCGGGGCCCAGAGAGCGGGAAGCCGGAAGGGGTCCACCATCGGGGACAGCAGAACCGTCACAAAATTTCAAGAATGAAACTCCAGACGTCTAGGCCCGGAAGGTCCCGTGGCAGCAAGGAGTTTTGGCAAGATTACACGGCCAAGGGAAGCCCGTGATCTGGATACTGGGCAGACGGGGCGAAGATTCTGCCGGTAGGAGATCCGCAGACTTCCGCTGACGGAAGTCCGGGAGCCGGGACCCGAGGACGCGAAAGCCGCCAGACCGGGAGAACAAGCCAACAGCGTAAAATGAGCCACGGAGCCCCAAAATTTGAGGCCTGAAAGTGTCAATGACGCCACATTAACGCATTGCCAAAGGTTCAACAGCGAGAGCTGGAGTGGAGCCTGGATCGCGGGAAGCCAGGGGACGAACTCCGTTGACGAAAGCAAATCGCTCGCAGAACCCTGGAGATGGAGCTCTAAGGCCTGGGGTCCGAGCGCATGAAAGGAGGACTGCTTGGTTTCGATTTTCACAGCAAGGCATGCGCTGGGACCTGGAGGTCAGGAGGCAACGTGAGTTTGTGATTTAAGCACGGCAAGGTGAGGAAGGAACCCCGGACAGGGAAGTCCAAAGGACTGGACCCAGAGGGACGACTTGCAGCCCGCAAGTGATCAAAGCTTAAGAGCGGACGGCAAAGGCAAATCGCAGGCCCATGGGGCCCGATCGCCCTGTGTGAAGAACAGACATGACGCTAAAAAGTCCCGAGTCGGTGGCAAGGGAAATTCTGATGGGTTTGGCAGATTTTCAAGAGATGGGTAATGAGCGCAATTTGGTTTTCTACCTGTTTATGCCTCCCCAAGAATTTGTTCATTTATTTAAATCCTTGAAAAATCATGAAAAAGACGTACGGGAGGGCAACCAATTGCCTACCTCGAATACGCAGAGCGGGGAGATGTGGGATCTACCAGGGGTCAACGGAGTGAAGTTAACGTCGAGGATCGTGACGCTGTTGATCGTGGTGGGCTCCAGATGATGGTCTATCCAATTCACTCCAATTCCTGCTTATGAAAATGATTTTGGTGGGTTGGGCATTTTATACCCCAACCGCCATTAATACCTACATTTAATGATTGTATGGCCGCAGGAAAAGTTTGGTGAGTTTGAATTTAGGTTGACGGTGGCAGCGGTAATTCTGAGGCCTGAAGGCTAGGACGACATGGTGTGATAACTGCCGCATGATTTTTGGCAATTTTGAACAGTGGTGGCGAGGAGTGCCCAAGGCTCGAAGGGCGAGAAGCTGGCAGAGGTCCGCCATCGAGGGCGGCGGAACAGTCATGGAGTTCCGGGAACGAAACTCCGGATGTCCAGGCCCGGAAGGTCCCACTACAGATAGGGATAAACAAAAGCACCAGCGGAAAAAACTCAGGCAGACCCCAAAGGGCAAGCAAACGCCCGGTGAACGAGAAACTTTGACGGACTTTGGGCCCGGAGGGGCCCACGCTTGGCCAAAATGCTTGAGGGATTCCCAAGGCCCCGGAAGGCAGCAAAAAACCAAAAGCGGAGGCGTGATCGATTTATGATGGAACTTTGGAGCAACATCGACCATGTGAAACATAAAAAAAGAGGGGCATGCAAAACGAGGTGGCCCCAAAAGACCTGATGAGGTGAAAGAAAAGAGGGTCCCCGTTCCGAACGGGGCGTGTGTGCTAAGGGCACAACACTAAGCAGGACTCATATACCATTTGGGGTGTATCAATCCCGGTAACCTAGGCCTGGGACACAAACTTCAAGAAATTTTAACTTTAATGCCAAATTCAAAATCAGGCCCAAGGTGGTGTATGAGTTCTCGATCACTAAATTTGGGCCATACAATCCAAAATCATTAAATTAGGATTGGTCATTTGATATGTGTTGGGATTATTCTCAAAAAAATGCATTAAATAAGGCTTGTGGATGTAAAATAGGACCAAATAAGGCATAAAGAAGCCCAATTTTAGCAAGGAGGGTCCAAAAAAGTGTGAAAATGTAAATGGATACATTTTTATACACTAAAAGAGGGGAGCCATTTATATATCCCTTGAATCTCTACAACTTTCTAAAAACCCTGTTTCCCCATATTTTTCTCAATGAGACAGTTTGTGTGGACTTTGTTTTGTTAATGAGTCATCCAAATCCCCCAAAAATTCCCATATTATTTTGATGGAACTTGTTTAAAAGGTGATATCACCAAGGGAGGATGAGTTTTTAGGTATCAATAAAGCATTTGGAACCCCCTCAGGTTTCTACAACATCTTGGAGGTAATTTTTTTTCTAACCATTGAAAAAGGTGTCAAAAATTATTATAAAGACTTAAAAATTGAATCCTAGGAGTTGATAAGAGTTTTAGATGTGTCCAAAATTCCAAAATGTGGGATGTTCATGTATGTCATGCTTATAAGGTGATTTCAAACCCTTTTAAAGGTAGTTTTTGAAAGTCTTTTAAGAAGATTTTAAGATAGCTAAGAGCTTTCAGAAGAATTCAATGCAAGGATTTCAATGTTAGGATTAGGAAAACCTTTTGGTTTAGTGCATGTAAATTTTAAGGATTTTAAGCTAGAGAATGTAAGAAGGAAAATAAAAATGTATGTAATAATAATCATATTGTAATAAGTGATTTGCATGTAATAAATAAATATTTGCAATTTAACATTTGAATATTAATTTTGATGCTTAGTTTGGTAGCCTATTAATTCCCTTGAATCTTGAGCTTCATCAAGTTCTATTAGATCTAGGTCGAGAGCTTAAGACTATAGAATTTTTGAGAAAGGAACCCTAAGGATACTATTGTAGGTAGAGTAAAGATAAGAGCCTACAACTGTAGAGGGTTTGAAGATATTGTACATAGAGGTAGATGCAAATGAGTCATACCATGAGCTGGGGAGGTAGTACTTTCAAAAATATTAAGAGGCATCACAACTAGACTAGATGCAATACATAACATAGGTCAAAGGGGTACTTGTAGAAAATGTAAGTGATGAAGAGGGAGAAATTAGTGAAGGAGAAGTATAAAATATTAATAGATAAACCGAACATAAGGTTTCTAAGCATTATAAATTTAATATCTAGGAAACCCAAAATAGACCCACACACCTATAGTTATAACTTGAATTTAGAGGAGTTGATAGATTGGGTTTCAAATATGGACAAGTATTTGAATCAGATTCTTTTAAATACCCTAAGAGGGTGAAGCTAGAATCTAAGAGATTAAAATGGAATGCATCTCTATGGTGGGATCATGTCCAAGTTGAGAGTCAAATAAAAGGAAAAGAGAAGATTAACACCTGGGAGATAATAGTCACTAAGTTAAAGGCCAAGTTATTACAAGTTAACCACCAAATCACCATGTTCAACAAGTCACAAAACCTCAACTAGAAGAAGAAGAGTCTACAAGAGAATACAAAGTAGTTTTATACACTAGATATCAAAGTTGGTAACATCGAGGATGATGCTACAAATGTATCTAATTATGTAAATCCAAGTTACATTGTTCTATTCAAGATGAGATTAACATTGTAAGGATTAATAGTGTGGAGGAAGATTACCATTTTTCCTTATGGGATACTGAGAATATTTCTATGAGACATAATAGTTCTAGAGGAAGAGGAAAAATATGATGAGGTAGAGTACTACTTAACCTTGGAAGAGGTTAACAAGATAAACAAGGAGAAGCTAGTACCCCTCAAATGAACACCCAATGAGGTAAATGAAAGGGTGATTACTCTAGAGGTAGAGGAAAATTTGGAAGTGGAAGAGAAAGAGAATTTAGTGGAGCATGATTCAAGTGTGGAGAGGCTAGACATAGGGAATTTAAATATCTTGAAACACAATAGAGAATTAGTAGAGGAAAAGAGACAAGGATCCATATAGCACAAGCTGAGGAGGAGAGTGTGGCAAGTGTGCCCTCACCTGAATGTGGTGAAGAGAATGATGATGGAGAATTGTTGATGCTAAGGATATTTATTCTAAAACTAGAGAAGGTATAGGGAGAACTAGATCAAAAGATAAATCTATTTAGAACTAGATGTAAGTCTAGAGGAAAATGCTGAAAATTCAAATTGTGGATAGTGACATCACTAAAAATCTAGTGTCATGGTATATTACATGCTAAAATGCTTAAGGATTCTAACATTCCACCAAGGAGTGAAATGTTAGTGTCTGAAAATTTAGAAGATGGAGGGAATGGAGACATGAGGAAAAGATGCAAAGATGCCAACAACTTTTCTTGAAGTTTTGGGATCTACGGAATGTAAGGGCTTCATGTTTGGGAATCTCAAAGGAAATTATGACTTAGGGATGAAAATTTAAGGTTTCTTGGTACTTCCAAAAGTCCACACACCTACCAAGTAATACTTGAGGTTTTGGGAGTTTGAGGGAGCTCAAAAATATTACATGAAGGTGCAGGGTTTCAAAGAAACCGAGGATATAGGGACAAAGAGGAAAGGGATGCCAAAACTTTCAAACCTATGGAGGGAATAGGAACATAGAGATTATTGGCCAAGGTTACAAGCAGTGAGGAACCTTTAGGAATAGGATATAGTGTTAGGTTTGGTGGTTCATGAAATAATTGGGATAAGGATAACATTGAGGCTAGGGTTTCTAAAAGAATATAAACATATAAAACCAAATTAAGGATTCCTAGGGTCAAGATTCTAAGGTAGCTGGGGAATTATGGATACAAGGATATCATTGAGATTCATGATCTTGGAGGGACTTGTAAACTCACTTGACTAAGGGAGTATGGAAGGCATATTTAGGTTTCATGAGTTTGGGGGAGCACAAAATCAAGGAAAAAGTACAAAGGTGCATGGAACCCAAAATAGTATATAGTCCTACAAGGAAATTTTTTAGTTAATCAAAACCCATAACACATAACAAATTTACATATTTCCAATAGCATTAGAGTAAAAAATATTAACCATAAATTTATATCATGACCCTTATAAATTAAAACCTAAAGACTTAACACATTTTAAACCTTTTTGGGATTTAGGGAACTAGGGAAACCTTGGAACCAAGGACATTTTCTAATGTCCCTAGACACTTTTAAAACCAAAAGGCCTTATTTCCCTTAGGTAAAAGGTCACATCACTAGGAATTAATCACATAACCAATTTCACTTAGAAATTTTAGATATTTTTTTAATTAACACCCTTAAAAAGTACTTAACACAAGGGACCCAACTAGAAATTTTTGAGATCATTATTAATAGTGGCCAAATAGTATCAAATGCACCAATGGGAGGATAACATAGAGAAATAATGTATTAAATGGTGTGAAGTTATATATATTATATTATATTTATTCTTATATACAATAATTAATATAATAGAAATTATTAACTTCTAGTTAACTTATCTATTATTATTCCATAAATCATCTCAAATAATGTCCTAAAACTCAAAGCTATCAATTCTTTATAAAAATTCAAATTTCTACCTATTTATATAAATTGAATCCCAAATTAATCCTTTCTTGCATATCCTAAATTATTTTTAAATATACCAACAAGATTCTAAATAAAAGGGGAAAAAATTCAAATAATATAAATTTTCACATTCTTACACCCAAAAACAAATTGGGAATATTTGAAAATCAAAGTTCATTTAGCCAATTCATCAGAGAAAATCAGTTTTCTATTTAATATCATTTAAGATTTATACACTTCTAATAATTTTCACATCTTTCTTATACATAAAAAATTTAAAAAATCAAGAAAAAGATCTAATGAATTCGATAATTAACACATTTATTTTATCTTCTGCTAGTCAAAGGTTGCCATTATCATTTAGTTTCACTTATGAAATTTGAGCTATTGATTCATCAAAAATTACCAACATTTTCCCAATTTATCAAAGAAAATAAGTTGTCTATTTAATATCATTTAAGATTTATACACTTCTAATACTTTTGGCATCTTTTTTATACATAGAAAATTTAAAAAATTAAGAAAAAGATCCAATGAATTCGATAATTAACACATTTCTTTTATCTTTGGCTAGTCAAAGGTCGCCATTATCGTTTAGTTTCACTTATGAAATTTATGCTATTGATTCATCAAAAATTACCAACATGATGATCAATTTTCTTAATAGCCTTTTTGGGCACATGCATTGTAACGCCCATCATGCAAACCCCAGAGAACACACACATAGCAAATAATTTTTTATTTTATTTTAAAACAATACAATTAAACCTGCAAGAAACATTAACCATAATCACATAACACATTACATTACACTATTACGCTTAGCTCTCTGGGGCATGCGAGGTTACTTCACAAACAACTAACAATGAAAGTAAAAGATAACAACATAACTATTAATATTATAAACCATGAATAACAATAGATCCAATAACCAAGAGCAAGAATATTAATGCATCACATAATACAATCATAATGAATCACTTTAACAAGTTACAATTGATTCTAACTATTACATCATCATTTTAATATTACATTACAATCTCTTGATTAATAATTAGATCGAATTTCCCAAACGTGTGGGATAATATACATACAATGAAATCTAAATTACAAAGGAACACTGGTGCAACACAAACTACAGAAATGCTAAGAAGATAGACTGTTGATGGGGAACCCAACGGGTGAGGAGCACGTTCCACCCAACCATTTGAATTATAAATAATTCACCCCCCGTGCTCAGAGGTGACAAGGAAGAGAACCCGACCATGAAAGCCAAACCGACTCATGAAAAACATAGTACATAAACAAACTCAAGATATACAATGAAATAACCATCAACGTTCACAAATCAAACATGACAGGATAAAGCTATAAAACTTATCACAATTAAACAAAGCATTATCAATTAAACAAGTAACTGAATAACAACCATAATTCAACTCCACAAGAATTAGAAACAACATTAAGAATACAATATCCAGAGGCAACAAGAAACAAGTACAAGGATGTCTAGTGGAGAGTGTCATCACATAGCTCTCGTGGGATCTCTTGGCCCTTCCTCCAATTGAGGTGCCGAGCCCCACGAAGAGCCACTCTCCCTAATATCCCTAACATAAATCAAAACCAGGCAAGGGTTGAACTCAATAGATAAAGCACATAACTCAAGACCAAGTCACGCAAGGCATAACTCATCTCATGATAATTCATAACAAAATTCAACAACCCGTACAACCCTTCCATCATGGAACCAATAAGTTTCAAATCCATAAGTGTAATCAAGATGAGGATAACATTCAAAATTTAACATGCCTCTGGAATAAGGTTTCACAATCAACAACGGTTCCCACATTGACAACACTAAAAGATAACCACTAAGGAAAATAACTCAAAATTAACTTTATAAGATTGCATCATAAAACGTTAAATCATTCCCATCTAACCAATAAAACAATTTCCCCAATTGACTATAATAACATTCAGACGTGCGTACTTATAATAAATTTTCAAACAATAAAATCTCTATATTTGTAATAATCATAATGATAAATTTTATTTTAATTAAACTATAACTTCAACACCTACTAATATATATATATATATATTAATAATGACAACAAAATAATAATTATAATTATAAAAAAATAAACTAAAATAAATATTCAAACATACATATAAATATAAATATAAATATATATATTATATATTTTTTTGTTAAATAAAAATAAAAACATAAAACTTATAATATAAACAGACAGGGAGGCAAGTGGGGACTACCACCCAGTCCCCACGGGCTACTGTACGAGCAGTCCGTATGGACTGCTAAGCACAACAGTCCGTAAGGACTGTCGTGGTAGTCCTTGCCATAGGGGGGTGGGGTGGGTACAGCCTGCTGTCCCCTCCCCAAATGCAAATACAATATTTTTTTATATTTAATTTTATTTTTAAAAAGCAAATGAGAAATTTAATTTCATGATTTTTTTATTTTTTTAACTTAAATACTTTTAATTGTAATTTTTTATATCATTTTTTTTTTTTATTCATAACCTCAAATTCTGTGCCGAGCACAAGTACCGCCATAACTTCAGCCTGAGCAAAATTTTGACCCAACCAAATAACAAGTATATAAAAAATAAATAAAAATAAAATAAAATACTATAAACAATAATTCCAACTGGAAAGAGTTTTCGTTTGTATCCAAATTTCTTACTCAACCTATGTTATATTTTTTTTTTGTAAGAACATATATATATTCAAATAAAATTTGTTTATCATACAAACAATATTATTCATGGCCAAATTATAAAAGAAATTACAATATGACAATGATTTTCTCCTATTGGTTTGCTAACTAGTAATCATTAAATTTCTAATTAAGGTTTTCTTTTCTTTCAAACAATCAATTATATTTATCCATTTATTTATCTAATCTCTTTTTAAAATAGAAAGAAGAATGAGATGAAACATTTGGAACCTGGAGTCCTGTGCTTATTCGAAATCTAATGATGTCTGTTTGAATTTGGCCTCTACGAAGAGCTTCTAGTTTCTGCTTGAATCTATCTCTCCAGAATTTTGTGTCTGAACGCGAATCCCATGCTTTATACTAAAACCCTTCTCAATTTAATCCAAGAGAATGAAAGAACTATTTTTTCCCCAAAAAACTCCAGAACCATTTACTTGTGCAACTTTGTCTCCATAAAACATCTGTGTGTGAAAAAACTACCAAAAATTTTCATTAAATAAAAGATATTACCCCTTTCATTCAAAAGCTCTCAAAAATCACAAATAAAAGAAATTATATTTTTTTAAAAGCAAGCTTTTCAGTTAGTTCTCAATTCTCATTTGTTCACACAACTTTTTCATTCTTTTATTTAATTATTTTTCTATTTTCAATACTTTTGTTTTAATTTCCATTTTTACAACTTTACTTGCAAAGCACATTATCTAATTAATTTAAATAATTTATTCTAACAATTATCCTCAACAAGATAATTAATTATAATAATAATACTCAATTTAATATTTTAATTATCATTTAATAAACTCATGACTTTTAAAAATAAATAAAACATTTAAAAATTTAAATACAAATTAATCTAACATTTTAATAAACAATATTACCCTTATTTAATTAATTCAATCACAACTTATAAAATACCAACATAAATAATTTACGACAAAACACAAATGACAACCACAAAGAACGACAATTACAAGAATGAACAAAACATTTTAAACAAGATGGTCTGACATCATGGGACGGGATGACTTCATTGCCACCTCTGTTTCAACATTATACCGTTGGGTTATAGGTGCTCGCCCTGTCCTACCGAAGCAAGTGGAATCGAGACTATGTACCTGCAATCCCTGCATACAATGATGTTGTGCACAATATATCTATTTAAATACAAGCACCTCGTGAGAATGAATCACAGTGTAGCAGGGCTCTCACGAATGAGTGATGCTATGCCATCCCCTCACCATAACCACATTAGCAACTACAACATTGAATATAAAACATCACTAAGATATACAAATCACTTCATATCATCATGAACAATTACTAACTCACTGCATCACCACCTAATACTACATCTATATAAAAGCATCACCAATTAAATGCAATCATAATATAATATAATACTCACAAAAATACCATTAGAAGCTCTTGTCCCATCTTCTTCTTCTGATTCCTTAGCCAGACTACCTGCACATCCTAGGTGAGAATGGAGGGGTACTACATCCTCCCCCCTAAAACTTGACTTACTCCTGGAAGTCACTTGGTTGAAAATGGAAACATAACCACATTAGTACCAAAATTTCTCTAATCTATAATTGATGTACACCCTCTTTCTGCAACATTACAATTAGAATCACTATTCGGCTTCACATTTGAAAATAATATCTTCTTAACTACTTTTATTTATAAATCCTTACATCTCTTACAATAACATACTTGGTTTTAGCATTAATAACAAAGCAAGTACTCCTATTAACTGAATTTTCCATTTACACAACATCATCTTCAAAATATCATAGAAGGAAAACACATCAAATGATTACTTGAAATTAACAAAAATACACACCATATCATGTTTTAGTAACATATTTTAAGTCACAATTTATGATTCTCAATAATATCCAATCCATTTTATACCATAGAGTCACAATATACCCACATTTAAGACAACATGGTTATCCCTCTTTTACATCAATAGGCACAAAGTATAAGAAATATTCTTCTAACACATACATACATAGTCACATCACTGGGAACCACATAACAAGGCTACACAAGGGTCCATCTAGATGCCGAAAAGTAGCATACTAATCCACAATACATAATCCATGAGCCAAGAGCCAAAATCCATCTCACATAATCCATACCTCACACTCAGTGGCTTGATGGTGTTAGGCCACACACACATGGCGAGACCATCCAAACAAGACCACAATGACCCATCTCTTGTTGTACAAGGTGGTTAGCCTCCAGGAGATGGTCATCACACATAGGTGGGTAGTGGATCCTAGCTGTGTAACAGCCTCACATACCCCCATCCTTAAGGTTCCCTACGTCTGCTTCCTCATATACACTCACCAAGTCTACCTCATACGTCCTTGGAGAGGAATCACAATACAACACATGGCCAACATTGAAAACAATAAGGATAAACTAGTTTAGCCACCAAAGTCATAAAAAAAGTAAAAAGAAATTCAATTTCAACAATAAATAAATAAATGTGCACAATTTCAACACTAAATCTCATGTAACCATGAGGGCTACGAGAAAACAATTATCACAACGTGTGGCTAAACCATCACAATCAAATATAAATAAAGCATTGGCCTTCACAATCACTAGAAAATCATCAATAATTATAAAGAAAGTTCACAATCCATGAAATTGCACGGTACACCACTGTGTGACTAGATACTAGCCACCAAATGAAGGAGGGAATATCAGTCAGCTTTAGCAGTAGCCCTTATGTGGTGTGGAGTAAGCACGCCATCCACATGACCCAGAGTGTGCTCCTCAGCTACACTCTGCCTCATGTCGTCATGCGACATGGACTAACCAAGTGGCCCACGCACTCCTTGGTTGCCTGCATAAGATGTGCACCTCAGCCTCCATCCCGCATCGCATCACAGTGCAGCATGATCATACACCAGCCAGAGAAGGCACGCACTAGTTGTATGTTGCATGGTAGTGTGTCCGTGGCTCCGTGGAAGTAGGCACACACTAGACACACCCCACATAGCGATACCTCATGGAGAAGGCACACGTAGGTACTCATTGTTGCTAGAGGTATAGATGGCTAGGACCTACCCATATGCTAACCGACACATACACTATCGAAAGCAAACACAAGTATCCCTCTACAAGTGTGTGAGGCCCCATTACTCTCATCACACAAGTAGGCTATCATAACACAATCTCATAGTGCACCTTCACGTGTCTATGCACGTGGCATCATGTCCTCAAGCTTGACTCACTACCATCAACAACACAACATCATCACTGGTACTGTGTCAGAACATCAGTGCGGTGTGGCATCGTATTCGTTGCATCATGTTAGAACATGTGCAGATACGGTCTATATAATGCATATAAGAATATATCAATATGGGGCTACTTGAGCTTCACCTCTCATATAGACAAGGTTGACTCGCTAATGCCAACTCAACGTCCCTATGGATGGCTAGGCATGCACTAACAAACCAATGCTTCTATACTCAAAACTATGGGGATTAGGCTTACACATATGGATCAAGTACCTTGATCCATCATAACGGGAAGTAATGAGTACATTTCCTCAGGATCAGTTGAACTAAGACTGCTCTGCGTCACAATATGCATACGTTGCACCCTCTGCCCAAGGAACTTTGTGGCTGCTACTACCCCTTCATAGATTGAGGGACTGGAGAACCAAAAGAAAAGAATCTATGAAACTATCTTTTGGCTACTCATATATAAATTTCAACCACACGTGGGTTGGCCCTCAATCCGGTAACAAACATACCAACACACATAATGGTATGGTTAATTCCACACCAACAAATACAATATAGTCTCCATGAATGGGTACATAGTATCACCATCCCATGGGCACACAAAGCAAGCACGGGTTTAACACAACACACAAACATTGCACAGATATTGGTTTCCACAAAACAAGGAGTACATTCATACCTACTATCATAGAAAACAAATTTTCCCTATTCTCATATGCACATACATGATTGATGCCGCATATAAAAAACAAGTACTCCCAACATCCTCCATATTTTTCTTCTAAAATTATAAACTCTTTAATCACTTTTAAAATTCCTTAAATATCAACATTATCCTCTTCCTCAAGTTCAAAGATCAATTTTATCAACTCCATTAAAGCTAGAATTAATACCATAAGCCTAAACAATTCTCACCCGCT
>VDFB02353493.1:183689112-184053644 GCA_007258455.2 Sequoia sempervirens | reverse complement strand
AAAAGTGTTTCTCATCTCAAAAGGGAGACTCAAACCTGCTCAAAAGAATTTCAACCAATTAAAAAATGAATGGAAATCTTATTAGAAACAAATTTGATTGTTGAGTTGCATTTGGAGGAGGATAGCTATATACAAAAACAACAATTCCATTTTACATTGATAAGAGAAATTGAGAACATGAAAAGCAATTCTTTGGTTGATATCATTGGTGTTGTTCTCTCAATCAATGCACCAAACACAATATTCAAAAAGAATGCCACACAAACTCAAAAAGAACCCTTCAACTGAAAGACATGTCAGGTTGTATGGTGGAATTAACAATGTGGGGTGATTTCTATAATAAGGAAGGTCAACAACTCCAAGAAATGTGCAATGTAGGAACTTCCCCCATTCTTTCTATAAAGGTTGCATGAATTAGTGATTTTGGTGGGAAGTCTGTGGGAACAATTACTAAACCCAACTCCTTATAAATCTAGATATTCCTAACACACCGATTGAGATTGTGGTTTGATACAGCAGGGAAGAATCTCCATTCTCATTCTATTACAAAGGAAATCTCATCTACAATAGAATAAAAAATGTTAAAAATTATCTCACAAATACAGGATCGAGACCTTGGCAACTCTGGTAAACCTTATTGGAAAGTGATAAAAGCTACCTTATCTTTCAATAAGGTAGACAATTTTTATTATACAGTTTTCCCCTTGAAAATTGGACATAGGCACTACAAAAATAAGGTAAACACTAATGAAAATGGTCAGTGGTATTGTGGAAGATGGGATAAAACATTCCCTAAATGTGATTATAAATATATACTTCAATGCAAAGTGCAAGACCATACTTCATTCACTTGGATTACTACTTTTGAAGAAGCGGTAGAAGAAATTATGGGTGTTATAGCAAAAGAATTGAACATTTTGAAGCATGAAGAACAAGATGATATTAAGTTTGTACACATTATACAAAATGTCCTTTTCCATAGTTACATATTTAAACTTCAAGTGAAAAGAGAGACTTATAATGATGGACAAAGGATTAAATGCACAGTCATAAAAACAACAAATTTTGATTATTCATCTAAGAGCAAAGCTTTATTAGATTCAATTGCAAAGCTATAGGCTTCATGACATTCAAATGCTTAAATGTATATAATGTAAACAATGTATTCAAACATTAAAAAAAAAAAACTAGTGGATATATCTAAGTTAGTGTATGCCATTTTGCCATGATATTGTTCTTTGATGTTGTCAATACTAAATCTAATGATTGATGAAAATTTTTTATTTTAAATTTATTGCTCTTTGTTGATTGTTGTTATATACAAGTTGGTATGATTTCAAATTTGAATGTGTACCCTTATATATGGGAATTGAAATAAACAATGGTAGAAACAACAATGAAATCAAATGAATTGCTTTTCAAATTCATATTCATGAAAATGTAAGCATTTTTTCTCAAGTCAATAGGCTTCTCGATAAAGATAACTCTCGGTGTGTTTTACATGTATTATTAATTAATATAGGTATGCTAGTCTATCTTCTTTCATGGAGAATAATGTGTTAATGTCTATAATTTTATATCCAACTTGTTCGTGTATTTTAGATGAATAAATATATCTAAAATGTCTATATTAATTATTTAAATTAAAATTGAATAAATAATTTTAGTTTTATAGTACAATTTTTTTAATTACATATACAAACCATTTACTACAAAATAGCTCCAAGAATTTACAACAACAAAAGGATATATATTACAATTAAATTTTAGCATTGTCTATTATTTTGACTCTTTCTATTTAATTATTAAAATGTTTTATCTAGTGTATTATATTCTCTCTTCTTTTTATGGAGAATGTCTTATTAATTTTGATAATTTTATATCAGCATCTTATATTCTCCATTTTTTATGGAGAATAACGTGTTAATGTTGATAATTTTATATTCAGCATTTTTTATTCTTTCTTCTTTTCATGAGGAATAACATATTAATGTTGATAATTTTATATCCAACTTATTATAGTCTTTCTTCTTTTCATAAGGAATAATATTAATACTTATAATTTAAATCCAACATATTATATTATCTATATATTAATGTTGATGATTTTATTTCCAACAATTATATTCGATCTTCTTTTCATGGAGAATAACATGTTCGTGTTGATAATTTTATACCCAGCGTATTATATTATATTTTTTCGTAGAGAATAACGTGTTAATGTTGATAAATTGAAGTATTTTGGAGCCTTTGTTTTATTTGTCTTGTATCACAAGACTGATGAGCCAGATTATAAATAGTTTCGTTGGCCCAAGTGTGAAATCTATCCGGTTCTCTCCCCTCATACCATTCATACTGAAATTTTCTTCTAGCAATTGCACTTTGATGTGTCTTTGTGTAATCTCATTTCAATCTGCCTATTCTCTCTGTCCGATCTCGCTTTAACTCCAATGCAAAGAATGGAAGAAACTGTCCATACCATGAAAGAGAAGCGATCTCTACCTGGAGAGGAAGAGACGTTCCCCATGCCTAAGTCTGCCGACACTTTGTCACTGCATGCTCAAATCCCATTTGTGCAACCGCTTTCTCCTAATCTGTTTAGGGTGATGCGTATAGTCCCTGACAAGCAAGATTACAGCTTTGTGGAAAAGATTCAGCTTCCACAAGATGAAGTCCTAAGCCTCTGTAATAAGCTTGTGCCCTCTTCTGCCTCGGCTTCCTCAGGTGAGCCCCCGCGGGTTCTTATCAATTTCAATTCACTAAATCAACTCTGCTTACCGACGGTCGGGTTCTACGGAGATAAGAACATGATCATACACACTTTCCGCAAGGAAAATCTGGTGGATGATTCCGTTCTTGCTAAGATGGAAGGGAGACTGTTCGAACCGGGATTGTATGTCAGTCTTCCTGATAAGGTAAGTTGTGCAGTAGTTTTTTACTGGCATGAAGGTGAGCAATTGAAGCAGGCTTCTAGAAAAGATGTGTCTTGCAATTTCACCAGATACCTGGTTGAACTATGTGATAGTGTATATGTTTGTATGGAAGGGAATTATCCCTTTGCAGCTCTGGCTGCTTCTGCAACACGCACTAGCTCAAAAACTAAGCGCACCAAAAGGATTCGAATCTCCGGTGTGAAGAACTCGGAGAATAATGTGGAGCTCCTGCCTGGTTATAATCTAAGAATTGATGGAGCAGCGAAAAGTAAGCAATCTTCATTCGAACCGAGTGCAAATGTTCCGGTTGTCAATAATCATGATGGGACAGTGGTGTTCTGCGAAGGATATCACTACTGTTGTTTCTTGACAACAGAGGAGAAAGCTGCAAGGAAGTCTACAAAAACAGAAGAGGTGCCTGTGAAGGCTTCTGGGTTTGGCAGTATGCATAAAAACTGGTCATCGGTGTCTAATGTAGATTACTCTAGACTCAGTAATAATCAATTCATAGATCTCCTGCAAAACAGTCAGCCACGAGATTTTGAGAAATACTCTAAGTTTAAGGAGTCTCTTAAGACGAACGAATCAGATGCCAAATTTCAGGAGTTTCAGAGATGTTTTCTGAACGTTATTCCAGAGTTCTGCCCGCACGTTCCCCTTTTTGTGGGCGGAAAAACTAGTGAGACAAAATTAGTGGTGGAGTCAAATTCATTCTCTGAGGACGAGAGATTTAGGCAACTGCAACGAGAGCTTCCAGTTATTTTAGCAGTCAAGAATAGTGTTTTCCATGGAGATCAGTGGGTGCTGTTGCTTGGATCCGACATCAAGTTCGTATCTACTGAGGGTGAGCATCTGATTATATTTGAAAGTTTGGAACAAGGAAAGCAGACAACGCCTTTTATCTCTTATGGGCAAGAAGTAGATGCCAAATGCTCCAGTCAGTGTGCCTGCTCCACAAAGATCAATGGAAAGGCGATATTTGTACAGCCTGCAAACGGCATGAAAGACTTCCCACTGTCAGGTGAGATTGTTAAAATTGTATTCTTTCCTATTAATGCTAAATCGGGTATGAAAAAGGAAGTTGAAGGGAAAGTTCATCTTGTCAATAAGAGTGCCACTTATTCTGCAATGCGTAATTGGGTAGAAAGCATGGTTCCTATTGAATTAAAAAGCATCGAAAGAAATATAGGTTTCACAGCTTTCTTGTTAGCTTCTAACCAGCGTCTAGGTTTAACATTTATTGAAAAGCATTTGACAACCCAAAACATCCAAATTCTACCACCGGAAATCCAAGTTCAGTTTGAGAAGTTCCGTAGTGTCCACTCTGCTCAGTCCATAATCGATCTAGAGGCCCTCTTATCTAATGACACTCTCAAAACAGTGTGTTTTCAAGTCTATAAGGACAATGAACCCAAGTTTAAGGAAAATATAAAGGAGTTGTGGACTCGTTTTGGAAGTTTGGCCAATACTCAACTCAAAGAAAAGGAGGATGAATTTCTACAAGAATTGAAGAAAAAGATGGCATCGTTTAAGGAGGACAACTTAGTTACCAGGTATGTAGAAGAAGTTGTAATTCAACGTCAGTCACGTAACCAGATACAAGTTCTGGACTTCCGGAGTTCACATTCCGAACAAGTGGAGTTGAAGTTGAAGGTGTCAATTGTGGAGGAACATCCATTCGCCATTGTTTATAAAGCACGTGAGCTTACTCCATTGAAAAAAGACTTGTCTGAATTTAATAGCATCTCCAATCGTCCAATTGTCCCAACATGTGGAGAACCAGTAGAGTTAGTATCCATTAATCCTCAGCATGAAACATTATTGAAAGTTGTTGTCCTCAAGTCGCGAGAGCTGATGGTTTTTATTCAGAGTTTCAGAGATTCCTCCATGTATTTGTACCGTTGTCCCAAGATTGGTGTCAACATAAATAGTATAGGCCGTCCTATTCATACATTTAGGAGGGGATTCGATTTGTTGGCTGCAGATGAAGCTACCAGATCTATCGCTCTCTATGAAAAAGAGAAATCAAGGATTTTAATATATAAGTTTGATGAATCATTTAGGAGTGTCTATTGGACTGGAGTTGAGATCAATCTGGAATCATATAATGGGAGCAAGATCATTGTATGGATGCATTTAATTCCAGGGAAAATGGAGCTTCTCTTGGTTGATGACACCGACAGAGCAAGGGTAGTAGAAATCCACGAAAAGCCGATGATGAAGGCAAGGCAAATTTCTCTTCCTCTGGAGCAGCACTGTTTGAGAGCATGCGTTTCTGTTGATGGCAATTTCTTCCTCGTCTTCAGGCAGTTGCAACGTCAAGGTGAAGATATTGATGTTGAGGGTAGAAGACAAGAAAGTCCTGAAAACATACTTGAAATTTATGTTTTGGGTGATACCATGAGCTACTTGAAGAAAATCCCTTTGAATGCAAGAGACTACGGTATATCTGACTTGGAACAACTTGCGGTGAAAATTGTGAGCTTCGGATCACAAAGTCAGCTTTTGCTATATAGCCCTGTAGATGCTCCTGATTTTATCTTTTCCCATGTTCTGAAAACTTCTTTAGGTAAGGAAGTTGTGCAGGTGCAACCAGTAAGTGAGGTTAAAGCGCATGAAGATGAAACAGATATTGTTGTGTCGTGCCCGTATTTGGGTTACATATATCACATTTTTGACAAGTTTGCAATAACACCTAAGTTGTTTCCAGATGCTAAGAAGCGCATTACATTCAAAGTGGTGCTAGAAAGGAGCAGATCAGATCACAACAACAGTGAGGCATGTCTCAGATATTTAAAAGAAATTATTAGACAACTTAAGGTTGGAAAAGACAAAGATTTTTCGAGTATGGAGATTCAGTTTGAAGTGAAGAATGTAGAGAATTGCCCAATTTCAGCTGCAGCAGAGAGGGAGACACTAGTGAAAATGGGAACATGGGTTCACAAGCTTGTTTGCCTTGTTCCCATCCAAATAGCTCGTGCAGAAAACAATGCAATGGTACCTCTCAAGGATGGACTTCAAATCCCCCCTGATGTTAGCTACGAGGACAGCATATCACTTGCTGATTGTCTACGCTTTGGGTTTTATGATGCTGTTCTTAGCAGTTGGAAAGACAAGATCAAGGTCATATCTTCCATGGGAAAGCAAAGTAGTGGAAAGTCATATTTGTTGAATCATCTGTCAGGGTCTCTTCTTGATGTCGCAGGTGGGAGGTGCACAGATGGTGTGTGGATGACCATTGTAACGGGCGAAGATGGAGATGGCAGCGGGGGAAGCAGTTGCTTGTATGTGCTATTAGATTTCGAGGGGCTGGGCAGTTTTGAAAGAAGCGAACAAGAGGATATGCTTCTCTCTGTTCTTAACGCTGCTGTTAGCAACATCACAATATTCAACAAAAAGGTATGCCATTTCCTTCTAAACACAAACTCTTCTACTGCTTTTCCTAAAATCCTGTCGATCGTGTGGAACTCGATTTATGTGAAATACTATTTTATAAATGCTTGACTTATTTTGTATATTGATGATTATTGTTTATAATGATTCTACTCAAGAATAACGAAGAAAAATATCAAACCCATTCATAGCTGAAACATATTTATTTATAGAGAGCTTCAAATATTCAAAAAAATTAACATTGTTATTAGATATTTATTTATCTTTGATGTATTCTTTGTTTGTAATCATATCGTCCTAATTGATTCTATTTTGATAAATTTATTCTTGCTCCTTCAAGTTACAAAATAATAATTTGTCTTTTTATAACATCCATAAAATTGAAAGATTCAGTTTTTCTTTCATGAATCTATTAATTTGCATATGCTCATCATCCTCCCTCCCCCTCCTCCTCCTCTTCTTCTTCCTCCTCCACCTTTCTTCTTCCTCTTCTTCCCCCTCTTCTTCCTCCCTTTCCTCCTTTTCATCCTCCTCTTCTTCTTTTGGAGCAGTTTTATTTAAGAAAAATATTCAGTTTCCTCCTTAAAATAATGCATAATACACAATGATAAAATCTATTATGAGTTACACCAATCAATTGACAATGAAGTTGTGATGTCCAACATTCAGTATGGCAATAATAACTTTTGAAATGAAACCACCACTCTCTACCATTAGCACTTCTATTAAATATAGGAACACCCATTAAAAGTTTTCTAAATTTCTACTACATACTCAACTTTGATTGGATTATTTTGTGATCGTTCATCTTCACATTTGCCTAAATCACATCTTTGATATCATTTGATAAGAATCATACATATGATAATGAAAATACTACAATATAGAAGATATGTCACATACCACACAAGAGATGTGTGTGGACTAAGATGTATTAAAACCTTTAGAATATATGTAAAAATAGAGTAAACCCTTGAGGTAGGGTAACACTAAGTAACATTCCTTATGCAAGAAACTATTGTATTTTATATATCTAACAGATCACAAACACATTATCATACTCAATGCATCTCCTGTCAATTAAATTCACCTTATTTATATAGGCCTTCTCCTAATAAAATAATGCATGTGGATAATCCTAATAAAGATCTTCTCATCACTTAATATAATTAATTACACAAGCTATTCACATGAATCAATAGAACTAATTTAATAGATGCAAGCTAGATATTAGAACCTCCATCCACCTAAATATATTACAATATCACATCTCTAATTTACATAACAAAAAATAGACTCACATTATCTTTCAATAAAATATGCACAAAAATTTTCATGTCATAGTTTCAATCACCCACTCAGCTTAAATTTGAAAAGCAACTCAAGTTTTCAAGTATATAAGATACAGATTCAATCTATTTAAAAGTTACTCCAAAACTAATATTAATTTCCAATGAATTATTTTCCTCTAACCAATGTGAGCATATCCGGCCCAACTGTTATGTAAGAACAATGAATTCTTTTACCCTTGTATACTTCTCCATATAATACCATTGTTAACATAATAACAACAAATAAAGTATCTAATATAATATTTCCAACATTTAACTTGCTTGTAGTTGTAAACCTTCTTTTGGTATTCTACAGGATTTTCACTTAGATAAAGACACAGAATCTGCTTTCAGCCGGTTCCAGAGTGGGATCAATCTACTGAAGCAGGACAAAATGTTATTTAAAGGTCTATTTTACATTGCCATCAAGGATGTGGACACATCCGATGTAGAAGATCTAATCCAAGAATTTTATGAGAAGATATCTCAAATATGCAGCAAGCAAGAGAATTTCATTTTAAGAATGTATGATGGAAAGGTCACGATTGCTGCCATGGCTCCTTACAATAGATCTGAGTATTATAGAGAGAGCTTGAGAGACCTAGCAGAAACAGTGACAGAAAAAATAAAATTTTGCTATGATAATGGTTTGACTTTCTTGAGAGATCTGAAGCTAATTATAGCTCAAATTGCAGTCAAAGATTGGACTTCTATTGACAGCAAGCGAGTTGCTGTAACAATTAATATTCTGAGGAGAAATCTTACATCAGCTGTCCACATGGGATGTCTTCCTGGGACAAATGCGGATGAAGAAATTCGGGTCTTGTATAATTTCGACACACAGGAAGAAATTCCTGATTTTCCTGTTTTTGTTCGGGATATTTCATGGAGCATAAAGGATTCGGGACTCTCTCTATCACCTTCTAAAGACTCAGCAACTCTTGTTACCATTAGACATGTTTTATCTCAAATCAGGTCACAATTGGAGATGGTTTTACCCAGAAATGGTAGAAAAGGCGATGAGTGGTTCTCTTTATTCGAAAAGTTCTTGGAGGCCCTGGCAGACAGAAGGCGTGACAGAGTTCAACAGTGGATAAGCTCAAACACCAAAGATTTCTGTGATAGTGATGAGGTGCAAAAGTTGCAACTAGAGGCCAACGTAGTTCTTGGCGAAGTAAAGCAAGGCCTATCAGTTTGTGGATACAAATGTTCTGTTTGCTTTTGGAGCTGTGTAACGGAGAAGGGCCATGATGACCACCATGATTGTATGGGGAGTCATTTGTGTGCAGAAACTTGCAGTTATTGTGCTCGAGAAGGAGACGTCTTAATCTCATGCAAGGATTTGGCAGGGCATGGAGGAGCGCACGACTGTAAAGAGAAAAATCATACTTGTGAGGAGAAGTGTTACTTATATCAGATGTCTACAACTTGTAATGAGGTATGTTCTCTCAGGGTTGGGCACCACGGCCAGCACAAGTGTAATTCTCCTCAACACATATGCGGGACAAAATGTTCTCTTCAAAGCTGCAAAAATCCGTGTACTCTGGCCATTGAATCCAATCATATAAGGCATCAGTGCAATGAGAAATACTGTCAGAGAACATGCACGATAAATGGGTGCAACATGAGATGTGGAGTTGAAAATCATTTCCATGATTTGGATCTAAATGCAGAGCATCTGTGTGGAAATGAGCATGGCTGTCCCAAAGAATGCGAGATGCTGGGAAATTGTATAATCTTTACTAGGACTGACAAACAAACCCTGGTTTTTCAGGGCCAAAGGGGATCTTTCGAGTACGAAAATGTGTCAAGGCAAGATGGCGTGAAGGCAGACTGTTGTATTCGCATTCCTCCCTACAAAAGAGATCACCAAGGTCCGCATGTTCACACAAAACAAGAAAACTCTGTGCACTACTGTGACACCAGATGCCAATCTTGTGGTTACTTCTGCCACAGTCCAATAGATCACTCAGGCTTGCACGATACAGTCCATGGCAATATGAGATATGTAAGATTCAGTTCAGAAGGCGAAAATATCGATATTCAAGACCGCAAGTATAAATGGGGAGAGACAGGGGTAGCAGAAATGTGTAACATGTATTGCAAGAAACAGGGTCGAGGGCATATTCATCTGGTTCCTTGTCCGGGCTCCAGCAAATGCACCGGCAACCTCTACGATGGATCGAGGCACGAAACTGTGAAATATGGACCTGATGAGGATGTTCCAAAAGATGAGATGACTCATGAGACTTTTTGGCAATATGTTAGATTTGTTGATCCTTGCACGGAAGAAGAGAGGGCAGGGTTTGACCGTTGCAATCACTATTGTAAATCTGAGGATCATAAAACAGAGTCTGGTTCTCCTGCTAGATCATACTGCACTGAGAAACTGTGGCATCGACCTATGAAGAGAACTGGACAGAATTTGAGCTCTGCAGGGTATATATCTGATGATGGCCATCATTTTTGTTGTGATCATTCTAAGGATGCCCCTCACCATGTCATATTTATCATTGATAGATCATGGTCGATGTGCATCCAAGACACGAAGGTCAATCTGGCAAAGTTTAATAGCCATAATTGTAGGCTCGGATCCGTGTATGAGGCTATTCTGAGATTTATAGAAGTCCGCCTCAGAAAAATTTCTAGTGATTCTGTATCTGTGGTTCTGTTTGATGATAGAGCCGATGTAGCAGTAGAGATGGAGGATATGACAGAAGGTCTTGTCGATCGCCTTCTTCCGTATTACCCGCGTGGGTCGACTACCTACACATCAGGGTTGGATGCTGCACAGAAAATATTAATGAAAGGAGCCCAACACCACTCCGTGAAAGTGAAAATACCAGTTGTTATCTTCCTGAGCGATGGGGGAAACAATGGACCAGGGGATCCCGTTGGTTATGTGGACAGCATGAGAAGAGCAGATCCTAGAATGACACTTCATACAATTATGTTTGGAAGAGATCAAACAACGGGTATCTTGATTGAAATGGCAAAGAAAGGAGGCGGAACCTTTGAGCACAACTTAGATGAGGTTCAGTTGGCCCGCAACTTCGAGAATCTGGCCAAGAGTCTCAAACCCCAAGTTGTAGCGTTGATGTAAGGCATCCCCTGCCTGCTCTGCTTTTTAATATTTGTTTTATGTACCGCCCGTGGCGATTTTGGAATCATTTGTGACCTTATTGGTAAAGTCTTCGGCTTGGTTGCATATGTTTCCAATAATAATCTTTTATGTAGAGCACTAGGGGAGAGAAAGCTATATTTGGATAATGTTTTTTATAACAATAAATGATATTTTTTGTTCAATTATCAGGGATATCATGATTGAGTTTTGTTTGAACTTTTAAAAAGTTAATTTTTTTATACTTCTCATTAGATGTGTTGATGTGGCAAGTTGTATGATTAGTCACAATTCCAAACCTTAGTTATATATAGATAAGAGGTCAATTCCCATTTAAAAAAAGGGGAGGTCCTACAAAATTCCATATGACGGCTACATGCTTGCAAATTTAGCTCACACAACTACTAGCCCCTCTACCCTACTCATACTACATAACTTTTATTTTTTCACTATTAGATATTTTTAATGTTTACATGTTAATGTTGATATATATAGGGCACTAGCATCCTTTTCCATGGGGGCACCGACTCTCATCCTGATGATGGATCACGGAGTGTGATCCGAAACATTGATGCAAAAATTCTCACACAATCAAAACCAAAAATCATTGCAAAGAACATTATGAATTGTGGAAACTTGATATCATTAATCCGTTTCCACTTCCGATCATACCCTCTCATACAATTATTGCCCTCAACTACTACCACCATCTTGCATTTTTCTTTATAAATCTCACTAAATTCATTAGTAATTTAAGGGCCTTCTTATTATTATTTTAAACTTTTGTATCTACATTGTTTCTTTCCAATTAATTTGATTTCATTATTACTAATTTTTTTCTACTCCAAACATATATAGAAAAAAAAATAGAGCAAAGCAAGGGAATGTTTTTAAACTTTGAAAATAGAATAATATCATTATTTTAATCTAAGGTAACGAAACTTTGACAAAGCTAAAAAAAATTCAAGTGATCTTTTAATGTTTGCATCATAACAATTTTTAGATTTTTAAATATTTAATTTTTTATTAAATAGAAATTTTTAAAGATTTCTAAGAATTTGAGAGAAGGATTTCAATAAAATCTAAAAATAATAGTGTGAACATTTTATCTTATTAGTTGAGTAGTTTTTTAAACAAAAAAAATTAATATATGTAAAAATTAATTTAGTTAGATCATTAGATTTGTAAGTTGAATTTTAATAGATATTTTGATTTTGATAGTAAATATTTCACATAATTCCAACATTTAAATCTACTCTTACTAGAAATTTTAAATCATTCTTTTTTATTTAGACATCTCCTTATCCCCTTTTCTGACCACCTTTTTCATTGGCTATACCTTATACATGAATCACGTTCTTGAAAACCTCATCCATATTTTTTTCTTCATTTTCTCACTAAGAAAAGCGTCCACAAGGGGATTAAATTTTGGGTTTGTAGCCTAACCATTCAATGCAGCAATTATATTTCTCATGACACAAGTAAAGGGAAAAGTAACAAGAAACACCTATACTCTTATAGCTTCACATCAATATTACCTAACTCAAAATGAGATAAAATATATTTAAATGTTCAACTATAGAGTCTTCATCCTTCATTTTTTAAGGAATATAAATTTATTTTTTAATAATTCATATTTACAAGACTCTTTGTTTGATAGATCTCACTAATTCTCTTCCAAAAATTGAGTGCAATAATCTCTTATGATACATTCAAGAGAACTAAATCTAGAGATGTGATTATACTATTCCCCATGTATGTTTATCCATCTCTCCTCAATATTCATATTAAATATCTATAGACTTAGACTCTAATGTCACAACTCTACATTGATCTCTCTCCTCCAAGATATCTACTATTTTTATTTTCTACAACTTGTACTTAGATTCATTTAACTTATAAATATTTTCAATCGTGAGATGTGTTCAAAATTTTGGATATTATTGGTTGAAAATATGACATTTTTTCCCATATAATATTGTGGTAGATTTGATGAGAAATAAATAGGTTTGATACCAATTGTTGGGAAATTCAATCTCAATCCAAATATAACTTCAAAGGATGAGATTCAAGGCTTGAACTACAACATGAAAAACTGAAACCTATATGCAAATCTAAAAATTAATTTTCCTTAATATGGAAATACCATGATTAGATCCGTCTTTTTTATGATGCCAAAAATCAGCCAACATAACATGCTTTTAACATTACCATATGTGAATGTATATAACAACAATAAATAAAGAATACCATCAGCATAAGATAGCAACAAAGAGGCACAAATCAACAATATAAGATCATCACATAACAAAGGATTTACATGGAGAAACCCTTGCAGGAAAAAAAATCCACCAAAAAGAGAGGCCAAATATGCATTATCATCAAATAAATGAGACTATAATACAACCACTTCCATTCTCCTCTTTGCCTCCAACCTCCTTATGCCTCAACCCATCCTTATTCCTATAGAGTAACACTACATTCAACTATTCCTCCTAATTCTACATCCAAGAGGCTGAATTTATAGACTTGTGAAGGCATCTAATGCACCAAACAAGCCGCCCAAAGATGACCCTTCATTCCAAATGTCCCCAACCTTTGGATTACCTCCTTGAAATTTGAAAGGACATTGGTTCTAGGTCCAATACTTTCCCTCCAACTTGGGCGCCCAACCATGAGAGAAAAACATTATATTAAATGTAATAAATGATGGAAAACTAAGTGACACATGCTACCTCTTTCCAAGCACTCACTTAGAGAATCCTAGCAGGACCACTCATTTAGAATTTCCTTTATCTTTAATTATCCCATTTTAGGCATCCAGATGTGGGGAAAATAACATTAAATATTTATATCCACAACCCACCTTTATTGTTGCTAGTGGACCCATCACACCTTATGAGCATGTTACAAAAAATGGTGAGAATTAATATTATAAAATATTTTCCCAATACACCCTAAGTGCCTAGAGATACTTTCTAAGGATATTGGAACCATGCAATATGACATAGGATTTATAAGGTGGATGACACCTAATCCTAATATTCTCCCACTAGACATCAACATTGTGAATACACCCATAGGAATCACAAATAAGGGGAAAGCATCCCTTAGCCAAACATGTACCATTTGAATCTTCACCATGCCCTTATGCTCCAACAAGATACCTACAAGAGCAGCAATGATAACCACCATCTAGCAATAAACTCCTTCACATCCTCCAACATGCCACCTATGGAAGAAAAAGGAACATGCTAAGGTGAAACATTTCAACTATCACTGAAACTTGTACCAATCTTTACATGAACATAAGCATCAAATTCAAATGATAACAAAGGCTTTGAGTAGTTGCCTTACTCATACCACTTTGAATAGAAACCACAACAAATTGTAACTTATCCAAGCTAACCATACCTCAAACCAAGGTATACAAAACATAGATAAAACTTCATGTCATCAACATATCAACCCAAAATCTGCGAGCAAGTCTCTGTATATCCAGATCCTCCTATCTCAATGCAACATACCAATGCATAAATCACCACAAACAAGGCCAACTAACAAGTCTACATAAACACTAAAATAATCTCATGGATATAGATAGTCCACATCCAATTTATCCCACTACAAGAAAGTGGGTAGCTAATCCACAACCTGAATAACTTGTAGATCCAAATCCAATGAAATATGCAAACTCATCATCACATTAGTAACCAATAAACCAAGATATTATAGAGGATAACAAGATAAATATCTAGAAACTCCCACTACATGAGTAATCTCAAATCTAAAAATAGGTCAAGGCATATCAAGTCTATCCATAGTACTTCACATAGAGGATGTGGCTAACTCCTCCATTACATAGTATCAAGGAAACACACAATGATATGTGAATCCTACAAAAAAATATGTTGCTTGAATACTTCTCTCACCATTAGTCTCCATATCTCTCCCAAGTTCTTCACACTCAACCATGTGAAACCAAACATCTAGGAATAATACCATGACCAAAGAGAGAACCTACAAATCAAACATATCCTTGTTCTACACTAACATGTACCAAGTCGTTTAATGTAAGATCTCCTTCACCATTCCCAAACTGAAAGGATATCAACATCTAACATCCAAAACAAATGAAAACATGCCAGCAATAGATGTAAACCTCTCATACCGAAGGTAGATCAAACCAACCAATCATTCCTACAACAAAGGGAATATGTCCAAAGCCACAAACCATTTCTTGTACCTCTCCAAATAAGTCCTCAGAACTAGATCCATAACTCAAGACCAAAATAAGGAGAACAAAAAAAATCCATAAACCATGCATCTTCTTCTTAACAATTCTTCAGAATGTTTATATTCAAGACTAACTCATATAGAAGACAATATACAAAATAAAGAATGCATCTGATAATTAGGTGGGCAACACCTCTCATATCATTCATTTTCCGAGTAGATTGAGAGTGGGATACAAGATTGTCCTATGCACACAACACCAAGAAGTGGCAATCTTCTCTTTAGGAATGGATTCACATCCATAACTAGGTGTAGGCTCCTTGACATTTCTGTTGAAATCCTTATCAAAGAGTAACTAGATCTCAACATATGATCCCATAAATAAGAGATCTATTAGCCTCATCCAAGTCTCTCTAGTATCCATGAGTATCCACCAATCAATCCATGCCAACTTCAAATGTAACCCTACAAAACCATGAAGCTCCAAGAAAATGATTAATAATCAAAACCAAAGAGAACAAACAAGACCATTGCCAAAGTCCCAACTATAGGATTAGGAACATATCATGGCATCTTGATCTAACATCCCCTCCTAAGAGATCACATAAAATAACCATCCATCATCAAATGATGAATTGACATCACTGCCAAAGCTCCCACTGAACTATGTAACCAAGTTAGATCCAGACATCATGGTAACCATCTCCTAACTGAAGATTCTCCATGGCCCTAACTAATCAAAGAACTCAACACCATGAGCTCCCAAAAGGTAATGTACAACCATAATCTCCAAACCACGAAGATACACTAGATAAACCCGCAAAACTGATTTACAGTTCTAGAGTGAAGAAGGAAAATTGCAAAAAATGCCCCCATGGAGAAAAAATTGGTTTTGGGGAGTTCGAACAAACATTTGGTTCCAAAAAACCCAAAGGGAATTCGCTAGAACCCCCCTCCGAGTAAACCCATTAAATGTTGGGTCCCACATTTCCTACGAAAAAACCAAAAGAAAAGTTTGTGGAAAGGGGTTTCACTTGAACCTAGGTTCACTTGAACCCCCCTTCTCCCCCTTTGGCACCAAAAAAATCCAAAAATTTTCCCTTCGAAGCTCAAGTGGAGGATGAAAATGGAGGAGACTTCACAAACCCAACTAGATGATGGTAGTCCTCGAAACGAGCTATCCAATGAATATAATTTTAATATGTTTTGGTTTATTATGCATTTGCTTTTCTAGTTTGATTAAACATAGGATTTTCACCAAAAATCAAGCTCTCTATTCTGCACATGTGGAAAAAGAGCAGATTATCAAAAAAAAATTCAAAAAATATCAATGAATTAGATATTGAAGTCCTTGATCCAATAAAAAAAAATGAATTTTGATACATATAAAAAAAGTTATGTTGTATATGGTCTGCCTATGTCTGAATTGTAATTAGTTTGACTTCGAAACTTGGTTAAGGAAAAAATATTCAATAAAACACTATGAAACCAAATGAAAGCACTAGATATCATAGTTACAAATCTAAATTCAAAAATTAGAAATTTATCTTTCATGGAAAAAAAATTATGTTGTATGTCGTGAGTGCTACTCCTTAAAAATAGTGTTTACTGAAAAAAACTAGTTTTCAAAGGAGGAGATGGGAAAAGAAGTGCAATTTGATTCCAAAATTTTTAAAAAATATATATTTAGAATCTACAGACAAAATTTCACAAATCACTAGTTTGCATCATCTTCAAATTCCTCACGGTTTAGCCACTATAGGTTCCTGAAAGTGAAATTTAGTTAGAAAAAAATAGTTCAGTGTCTAGTATGGCCAAAAATAGTAAACCAATATTGTGGGATCACTGACCTGCTATAGATCCTTTGTCAATAGAACCAAAGATTTCATAACTCTCACTACGATCTAAAGGTAGGATCTAAGAGCTCCTTTTGACACCAACAACCATTGCAAAAGACCATCCATCTTCTAATCAAAGATTATTCATGACTCACTACACACTACAACAACAACTTAGAACCAAAATCTTCAAACAAAGAAGATAAAACATATTATGTAACTGAACAAAGCTCCCAATGAAAGTAATACTAAGTTATACATGGCATCATGACCAATATTATTGCCAACACTCTAGACTCAAAGTGAACAAAGCTTCTCATGCACCATAAACAACTACTAAAGATTCAAATCAACAACTATATTAGGTACTCCCAATAACCACCTCCCACTACAATAAGCATACCAATGTAACAAGGGTGACCAAGAATATGACCAATTGAATATAATCCACATCAAATAATTTTCCAAGATTTTCACATATGCAACATCTTTAAAGCGCGGAAGGCGCAGAAGAGATTTCTAGGGCTCAAGTGGTCAGCACTGATGGAATTCCTCAAAGTCATGTAGACAGGCTATAGGAGGTTGGCACGACCAACAAAGGAGGTCATAGGGCAGCGAAGGCCCTGTGTCTTCACTGACTGTGTTTGATGAGAATGTCCCCTATGCGTTTGGGCCTGGCGAAGAGAAGGTTAAGGGCTTCGACTCTGCAACGAAATCCAAGAAGAATGTGGGATCCAGGCATGGATTTGGCGGGTTTATCCCGATTAAGAATGTCATTTCAGTGAATTTGAAGAATGAGACATTAGAAGAAATAGAGGAGAATGTTGTTGACCTCTCTGTTTGTGGGGTGATCTGTCAGTTTAGGGGTTTTTGGCCTAGCCTCCCTTAGCTACATTCCTAGATCACCAATGAATGGGAGCCTCTGATTTCTGGTAAAGTTCATATTTACCCCATGGCTAAGGGGTTTTTTGTAGCTAATTTTGAAAATGCTCAGGACAAAAATATAATTTTGTGTGACAAATTTTTTAGCTGGGAAGACAAACATTTGTTGATGATTAAGCCTTGGCACTCAAATTTCAACCTTGCTTTTGAAACTTTTAACAAGATCCTGATTTGGGTACGATTGCCTAATCTTCCCCTCCACCTTTGGAATGACTCTCTTTTCGAGAGGTGGTTGAAGCCCTTAGTATTTTTTGTTGGTGGATGATGAATCTTCAGACATTCTCCATTCCACATTTGCTCATATATTGGTTGAAATCGATGTTTCAAAAGGGTTGCTAGGTGAGGTTTTACTTAAATCTTCTAAAGGTTCTTGGGTTCAATCTTTGGATTATGAAGGGATTCCCTTCTGGTGTAGAAGATGTTTCAAAACTAGATATGTTGTTGCACAATGTGGATTTGAGAAAAAAGCAAAGACGGCTACTTGGTGGAAAGGTGCTTCTCAACAACATTATACCGTTGAGAAGAAAGTTGATCAAAATAGGAGTTTTTCTGAGGTTGTTGCTTCTAAATCACAGGGTCTTGGGACGCCCCCTCTGGACGTCTCAAATGGCGGGGTTGTTAAGGTTACCCTTAATGAGCAAGTGACTAAGTCTCAGGTTGCCATTTATGGTGATAGTGCTTCAGCTTCCATACCTGGTGGCTTTTCAGATAAGTCTTTGTCTGCACAAAGGAATAAAGATGAAACCCCTAAGAATTTGGTTGCACGCATTCATTTTCAAGAAAATTGTGAGATGGCGTGGCATGGTAAGGTTGTACAAGTGGAAGAAGGCTGGATCACTGTTAAGGGCAAGAAAGCTAAATCCTCTAGGCCTTCTTTTGACATGACTCTTCGTTCCCACAAGAGTGGTTCTAAATGTAAATCTTGACGGGTCTTGTTTGGGAGCTGGTTTTGGGCTGGCTATAGGTTGTCCTTTCTACAACCTTATTTTTTATTGTAAAGGGTTTTGGGTTCCTTCAAAACCTATTTTTACTTGAATCAAAAACATCTTGAAGGAGAAATACATAATCAATGCTCCAATCTCAAATAACTAAAAAATAGATTCAACCCCACATTAGTCTCATGCAATTTATGAAGTTAATCAGTTATAACATGTGGATTTTCAAGACTCAAACACTAGAATCAACACTAGACTTGTTTTTCCAAACAAACCCACATAGGAGTAACCATAGATAAATAAGAACCCTCCAAGCAGTTATGCAAACTTGTAACTATGAATAGAGTCTCATCACAAGTCTACCACATATTTTAGTTAACATGTAAAACATGCAAAGCCATCTTTGTAAATCTAAAATCCTTTTAACCTTCCAGAAATTCACATCAAACATGTCATTTGAATAATGGAATAAGCATAGATCTATGAACGCACAACTGAAAACAAGATTAAACTGCAACCCAACAGGAAAACTGAGTTATCCAAGAGCTTATAACATATGAAACATATCAACTCCATAACTCACAAAGAGGTTAGTGGCTTATCTTCAAGTTATTTCATGTAACTAAGGGCTAAAACCATGAAGCCAACATAAGAACTCTGTTTTGTAGTTCAAATCGAAGGTGTTTCTCCATGTGACTAGAATGTCTCTACCCATCCAACATGAACACCTCCTCACTGCACATGACCACAAGGTAAAGGAACAAAACCACCAAACAAGAGGATCAACACATATTTCCAAATAAGAGATCCAAGGTACCAAAAAAAATCAACTCCATAAAGATCCACAATGATGAGATTCTAATGCCTAACATAGATCACATTGACAATATCCATGGCTTCCAATTTCACAAATCTACAAAAAAAGTTCAACTCATAGAACATTAATTTCTACCCCAAAGCCTTCCAACAACCTCCAATTCCTTCTAACAAATTCCCACAAGCTTTCCAAGCTAAGAAATCAAAAAAGAAGGAATACCCAAAACCTAGTTAACCTTCACCTATGATACCAAATGATGAGAAATAAACAAGTTAAATACCAATTATTGGGAAATTCAATCTCTATCCAAATATGACTTCAAATGATGAGATTCAAGGCTTGAAATACAACAACATGAAAAACTAAAACTTATATGAAAATCTGAAAGTTAAGTTGCCTTAATATGAAAATATCATGATTAGATCCATCTTCTTTATGATGCCAAAAATCAGCCAACATAACATGCTTATAAACACTACCTTAGGTGAGCTTGTAACAACATTAAGTAAAGAATATCATCAACATAAGATAGAAGCAAAGAGACACAAATCAGCAACACAAGATCATCACATAAAATAAGATTTACATGGAGAAACCCTTACAGGAAAAAAACTCCACCAAGAAGAGAGTCCAGGTATGCATTATCATCAAATAAATGAGATTACAATACAACCACTTCCATTCCCCTCTTTGCCTCCAACATGGAAACACCTATGTACCTGTGAATAACCTCCTTATGTCTCAACTTGTCCTTGTTCTTGCAAAGTAACACTACATTCAATTGTTCCTCCTCAATTCTACATCCAAGAGGCTGAATTTATAGACTTGTGAAGACATCTTTAATGTACCAAGCAAGGTGCCCAAAGATGACCCTTCATTCCAAATGTCCCCAACCTTTAGATTACCTCCTTGGAATGCAAAAGGACAACAATTTTAGGTCCAATACTTTCCCTCCAACTTGGGCACCCAACCATGAGAGATAAACATTACATTAAATGTAATAAACAATGAAAAACCAAGTGACACATGTTGCCTCTTTCCAAGCACCCACTTGGAGAATCCCAATAGACACTCATTTATCATTTCTTTTATCTTTAATTATCCCATTTTAGGCATCCACATGTGGGGAAAACAATATTAAAGATTTCAACGGGTGCTGCTAATATTTGTAGGATTATTTTAAAGTGGGTGGTCTCATGAATTTTGTAGTGTAGTTTAAGGTCAATTTATGGAAGCTATGGTCTAATGAATTTTATTATTTTGCAAATTCAATTCAACTGAGTAAATAAATATAAAACAACAAAAAAAAAAAACTGATGAGAATTTTAAAACCCCATATGATTGACAAGTGGTAGAAAAAACCCTGCTTAATTTTTTTACTAAAAAAGTAGGGGTTTCTATTGTTGAGGAAAAAATTCTAATTGCTCTTTTGGACAAAAGGTCTTCCAAAGTGGAATGGAGAAATGTTATTGATCGGATTTAGGGTATGCTTTCTTCTTGGAAAGGTTAGTGGTTGTCTCTTTCCAGGAGGATAACCATTATTAAAGCCTCCTTGACAACAGTGCCCATTTATATAATGTATATTTTCTAGATTTCGAGTAAGGGTGAAAAGCATTGAGGGAGATCATCTTGTTTTCCTTTGGAAGGGTAGTGGGAATCTTTTCAAATTTAGTCTTGTTAAGTGGGAAGAGATGAGAAGGCCTCTAAGGATGGGGGGTTTGGGGATTAGGAATTGCAGAGACATGAATAAGGCTTTGAGAACCAAGCTAGTGTAGAAAATTAAGAAAGAAATAGGTTGTGAAGTAAGATTTAATCCAAGCCAAGTATTCATAGAATAATTCCAATCTTCCTAAGGGATTGAACATTTGGAATTTCTTGTAGATATACAGTAGAATAATCTCCTAGTACATCAAATAGAGGCTAGGAGATGAATATAAGATTTGGTTTTGGCGTGTGATTGTTGGGTAGAGAACAAAGCCCTTAATGACAATCAAGCTTACCATCCTTTAATTTTATATTTTTGAAGAGGTGGGGGACGAGCTGATTAAAGACTACATCATGGGAAATTCCTACAAAAATTAGTGGAAGAAATTGAAAGCCTCGATGCAAGTGCTAGAAGGTCTATGTGCAAAAATTCAAGTGAAGATTAATTTATGGCCTACTTTTGGTCCATGTAAGGAAGACAACTTAGTGTGCGGGGTAGTAAGGTAGTAACAAGGCTAGATCATTAGTTTTTTGTGGGTCACTTGTAGAAGACGAGCCCTCACATGGGATTGATTGTAAGCATTAGGTAAAATGGGACCCTTAAGGTGTGTTCTTTATGAATAAAGAAGAGAGAGCAATGATCACCTATTCATCCAGAGTGATTTTTCTGAGCATATTTAGATTATGTTCTTGAATACATGGGGGTTGGATTCGGTTCTTTTGGCTAATATCCCACTCCTCTTATAGTGTTGGATCCTCAAGGTCATGAGCTTGGATTTGTAGTTGATTTGGAACTTGGCCCCCACTCTTATTATGTGGAATATTTGGTTGGAAGGAAACAATAGGATTTTTTAGGACTTTGTGAAGATAGTGGAAATGATTTAAGATAAAGTGGGAAATTCTATAGGCAAATTAGGCGAAATCCACAAGGTAGAAGATTGGGCTATCACAAACATGAAGAATATGAGGGTGGCGACTTGGGCAAGATTCAAGTGACTTGGGCAAGCCCATGCTCACCCCAAATAGATTACATGTAAGAATAGTTGAGAGTTGTCATACCCTGATTGGATCAAACTTAACTTAGATGAAGCAACGAAGGGTAATCCAAGGAAAGTTGGAGGCGGTGGAGTTTTTAGAGATTCTAAGGGACAACTAATAGGTTTATTTGCTTATGACTATGGAATTGACACTAATAATTTAGCAAAAACTAGGGAAATGTTGTGGGGATTGATGGAAGCTAGAAAAAAAAGGATGGAAAAAATTGTATATAAAAGGAGACTCAAAATCGGTAATGGGGGCTATGCAAGGAGGAGAAATGCCAAAACTAGATGTAATCATTGAGGTAGCAAGAATTTTTCTTTGTGAATTTGAAGAGATTTGATTCTCGCATATTGGACGAAAAGGGAATTAGGTGGCAGATTAGGCAACTAACTAGGGTGCTCGCATGCTTAAGGGCTCAAGGGCCTACACTAGATGTTGGTGGGAGAATTTCTCGTATGAAGCTATCAAGCTAATGCAAAATGACATCAAGGAACACCCACCTAATAAGGGGATATGAATGGACCCTTGTTGGATGATGGGTGTTTGATGGAGTTGGCTTTCTAAGGAGATTTATGTAGGTGTTGCTTGGGACAGGCTGGTGGTGTCATTGGGTCTTTTTCTATTGTTTCTTGACATTCTTTTGACTACTTCTATTGTCTCCTCATTTGCTATAAATGTTTTTTGCTGATCTCTTAAACACAATGATGTTGTTTTCTTTTTAAATAGTTTGTAGACCTAAACTAGATTATAATAACTAAAAAAAGAAAAATATTTTAATTAATCATATAGCATTTTTTCCCCTTTCATGCCCCTTTCTCCTTCAAAATAGATCTTGAAACCCTTACATTTAAAAGGAAACATACCAAATATACTACTACTAGTTTATCTATCTTTATATAAAATCTATATAATTAACGCCGTAAGATATCTTTTTTCACTTTTTCCTTGTAACGAAGGAGCTTAAAACAAATTTTTCAGAATCAAATATGTCCAAATCAACATTATTCTTCTCTTCTATACTTTCAAATCCTTGGCCAAACCATACTCTCTTGGATCTTTCTGTGTCTTCTCCTTCCTCTTGATCTAGTTGCAGTTCCATCTATAAAGCAAGGAGGAAATCAAATGAGCCAAAAATATACTTTGCACTTCCCATTAGAATAGTTTGCAAAAGTAAATGCCTATACCTAAATAATATATATATAAAAGATAAAAAGATGAAGGGCTTTAAAAAAAAGTGCTCACAATATAACAACTTTCTAACAGCCCATTGAAAAGCTCTTGCTATTTTGGCACCAAACCCTCCTGCAAACTGGAAATATGGCAGACAAATAAATGGGAAAATAAGTATTACTTACAGCAGTATAATTACAATTAAAACCATCTATCCACATGCCACATGAAGTGAATGGTTACCTGATGAGCTCTGAAAGCAAAAGGCACTCCCTGAAGCAGCAAGAATTCCTGTGCAGGCTCCCTTTCAGAGTTACCCATCGTCGTCAACTCTATCGATATTCGCTTCATGTATTTCAACTTAAAAATGCATTTTGGTAGTCCATGAGATCAAATGCTCACTCAATGGCTTTAAAATGGACCTGTGCAAACCCCTTATTCCTAAATATTCGTAATGAAGAGATATAGGCTTCTGCCTTTACTTCCAAAGTCTTCATTGTGGCTTAAGATGTAATCTTTAACCTAGACATTTTGGTATAACGTGAGAAATTCCAAACATGATCATGTTTTACAGATTTTTGTCTGAGTTGGCCATTTACCATAAGAAGTTCTAGGCACCATCCCTTACAACTATATTAGACGTTACTCAATAGAACAAAACGCCATTTGGCGTACCTCGACAGATGTTGAGAAATACAATGGTTTGAGCAGCCACACATGCATATAAACATATAAGCACTCCCATCAGAAGCCATACCAATGTTAATAGCAGCAATTTTGGTTCATCTAGATCTACAGATAGTCTTCTAGCTACTCTCCAAGTCTGCAAGTCTAGGCAGAAAGTGATCTTTAGCAAACATGTCGGATGGACAAAGAAAGTTTCCTCTACCGAAGCAAAGATCAACAGCCAGGCAAAGAGCATGCCATGGAACCCAAACCGAGGGCTGCTAGACCATCCTATAAGCGTGCTGACAAACTGAGGGTATTAGCCATTTTATATTCTGAGTTTATTCTTTTCATGGTATGTCTGGTGTGTTTGTTGTGTGGATAATTTAGGTCTTATTGCAGGGAAAAGTGGCCCTGGTGACTGGAGTCTTATTACATTTGTGTACACTGCAAAGATAACCTTGAAGTTCAGATTACAAGCACTTTACCGCATATTTTGAAACAGACATCAAAAACAAATAAAATCAAAATAAATAAACACAAACCTCTTTCCTATGATCTAAGAATTCCTCAATATCATGTATATGAGTGAAGGAGGTAGGGTCCCAGAAGGATGGAGCTCGATTCACCGTCGAATTGATAGATGGAAGCGGCGTCTGTAATGGTCCAAGAGTGACCAGTGTTGGAGGTGATATGAAGCCTCTCAAGAGGCAGGTAGAGGCACCACCCAATCTCCACAGATTATAAAGGATTTGTGTTCGTTGATTCGAATCCAGCGGAGTACAAACCATGAGTAATTGCCCCCTCTACCCAGCACGAATATGCCTTGGCTTGATATAAAAGCCAACCGACCCCATTAAAATGGTACATGCTTGAAACTATTGTGCGTGAGTATAAATCGGTTTTTTTTAAGAGAAAGGTCTGGCTGCAGCTGGGCACCAAGGGCAACCCAGACGGCCATCTCAGGGGAGTCTCCACTCCCCATAGGCCACGACTTGTAGAGGGGATGGGAGACCCTGCTTCTTGGGGCGGCGGTAAAGCCTGTCGCGTCTCTCTCATGGGGTTCACCCAGAATCATTAACATCAAACCCTTAAACAAACAAATCAACATACACATCTTTTTCCTTCCTACCATAGTACCGCATCAGTATACTGGTATAGTCCATCTGATTAGCATGCATGAGCAAAGGGGACCATGAATAAGGTTTTTGAAATGCCTTGAGGGGACGCTGCCTTGCAGATCTTCACAGAAGGGTAGATACTGTTAATAGGTAATATCATTTCCTGGAAACACAAATAAAATAAAAGTACTTTACTGCACAATCTTCTTTCCTCATAACACCTGCTTCTTCGGCCTTCCTGTAAGCCAGTGCTGCATAGTTCGGCCTGCTCTGCGTCCCTATTTCGATTCAGAGCTCATGTCTGACCAGTTTTCGCTGGAATAACCAGCGAGATGTTCGTCATGGCGAGACGAAGACCAGATTCGGTGCCATGTCTCAGCCACGTCAAAGAGTACGTGTTTTGGCGCGGTATAAGCTTTTCGTCAATAGTCACAATATTGAAACGTGTCTGTAGAACGTCTGAACACTCAAAAGTTGTATATATGTTATATTTTAAAAGGATCGATAATGACTTTCTTTAAGCACATTTTCTTCCTCTTCCAAATATCTTCCGACGAATTTTGACATTGCGTATTCGGAGTTTTTTGATGTACACGGATAAATGCCGCAGCAATGAACGCCTTACGGCGTAATAAACATTTGAGAACCGTTTAAAGGACCCACGATTTTAGAAAGCCCGAAGGAAGGTGCGCATGTACGCCCTTTCTTGCTCCCTTCTTTCAGGCTTTGTGATTCTGAGCTTTGGATGGTGCTAATGGCAGGACCAGACGGCAAGGTCAACAGAGCCCATCCACTGGAAAAAGCTGCAGAGTATCCTGGAGAGCGCAGAATCAAAATCGTCGCTTACAACCCTAAGCAAGCTGCAAACTCTGAGTAACCTCGTAGACTATTCTTACCAAGAAGCCCAGGTTTGAATACCAGAAATTGCAAGAAAGGGTTAGGAAACCTACCCAACTAGTTGCATTTCAGGATAATGTAGCCCGGCCTATAAAGCGCATCACGGGATTTAACCCTGGGCCAGCACGGGACGGAGCCTGGTTCTGATTTGGAAAAGAAGCAGAAGAGAGGAGAATGCTTCGAGAATTTAGTTCAAGTGTCCGAGGGTTAGAAGTGGAAGGTGCGAGTTGGAAGGTGTGCTATTGTTTGAAAACCTTTAAGTAGCTTGCACTGAAAGTAACATAGGATGTAGCTGGGATCAATTGTTATTTTCAAGAGGGAATTAATTATACATATTTTTTATTTTGATTAATCCCGAGCGTGGTTGTGGGCTGCCGTAAATGCGGTGTCGGGTCTCTTGAATCGTATCATCAAGATTTATGAACATTTACCTCTGTTATCTTTACACCACAGACTGGCCAGAGCATCTTGTCTGAAATAATGCCTATTTTTTGTATTATAAGAAGCTTCTCACTACTGCGGTATCCATCTCGTTCTTAGGGTTAGGGTTAGGATTATGGTTCAGGGTTGGATGCGATGCATGTTTAATGTAAAGTGGAGGAAGGACGTCATGTTCTCAATGGAACATTAGGGTTTGGTTTATGCACACAGCATCTGTAGAAGGATGAACATGGCTGTTGTGCTTTCTTCTGTTGTTAGTCTTGGTTTTATGTGGACCTTCTTAGTGTCTGCCAAAAAAATCTCTCGCAAAAGTTGACATTCTCATTAGCTTTTATCCAACATAAACTTCGGACTATTGAGTGTCTTGTTCAAAATAGATTTTAATTGCAGTAGGAAATATTTAGGGAAAGAAAAATCTTTATTAAAAGCACAGGTATGTCAAGCAACCAAATAAAGTTTATATATTTGTTCGACTTTTATTGCACTTATAAATCGTGCATCTTGAATTGAAGGTAATAATAGGTATTGTTTCCGTAACAATCTGAGACACTTAGTTTTTGATTTTCCTTAATTTTACATTCAATGTGAGTGTAATTATCCAAGTGCTCTTCATTGTGTTCTGTCACATATTTTGTTTTGCGCTTTATCTTATTGATTTTCTAGTAATAAAGATCTCTGAAGTACTATGTTCCACAGTGTTTTGGGTGACGCGTTTGCGATTAGTAGTATAAATGTCATTAAACTTATTATTGTAGCCTATGATACGGGTATGTTTGTATTTCATTGGGAATCAATATAAATTAGATTTTGAAGGAAATGTCTGCTGCTGTAATCAAATCAGACTTATATCAGACCTGTAATGCAATGTATTCAGACTTGGGATAGTGCAAATAAAACAGATTTGAGGTTGAATGTTTCATATTTGTTGATTTTATGATTGTATTTATCATTTCTATGTTTTATGCAAATGATTTGGCATTAAAATTCAATCAAACACAAGCATAAACATTCAGAAATCAGAACTCAGTCACTTTGCATGCCAAGTGTTTGACAAAATGTCAAACAGCCCAAACTCAAAAATCACCTTAGAAAGGAGGACGAAATATTTAAAAAATCAAATTTCTAAATGTTTTTTTGACCCAGGAAGCTCCTTGTGTACGGCGAGGGACGTTTCCAACATTCCCCATCTGTACTGGGGATGGGGAACCATCCCCAAACGGCAGGGGACGTTTCCTCCTGTTTCCTGCTAGTTGGGCTGTTTTGGGGACGGCTGGGGGACGTCCCCTTTGCGCCTCCCTGTCCCGGGGATGGCTGGGGACAGGGACAGAGGGTTTTGGGGCAGGGGATGTGTCCCTGTGTAACATAGTATGAATTTTGTTTTATTGCGATGAGCTAAATGAGTTTTCAGTTAACTAAATAGTTTGTATGAAGCAGAACCATGTGTGTACAGCAATATGATTTCTTCAAATATGCTGAAGAGTAACTGGAACACTATTTGGTGGCAAGAGGGCAGTTGAGACTCAAATTACAATTGGTTCTCCGACAATCATTTTCCCAACATTTTAAGGTTTCAATGTCTATCTAATGTTCTCCCAACAATTGCTTTCATTAAGCAAATTCTGTCTCTTTGTTTTCAACGTTCCTTTGATCTCCAGCAAAGGTTCTGTTTTAACTGTTAATTGTTTGATTTGAGTTGTTTCCCTTCCAATCATTTTCTAGATATTCCCAATCGGTTGAGTAGAATGCATAAGTACTGCCAGTACCCATTCGACTACTGCTATTGTACAAATCCAATAACAGAGGTAGGCACTGTCAAGCTTAAAACCTTACCAATCACATTAGAATAGCCATCTTACAATTTGAATAAGATTCATTCAATGAGTGGTTAGGGGGTCAAATATTTTTGGGTGCACTTTTTCTTATTGATTTTCTTAGAGCAAGGATCTCTGAAGTTTGAACTTTCTTTCATAAATTTATTGCAATGAGTTTAATGGGTTTTCAGTTTACTGAACAGTTTGTATGAAGCAGAACCATGTGTGTACAGCAATATGATTTCTTCATATCTGCTGAAGAGAAACTACAATAGTATTTGGTGGAAAGTGGGCAATCGGGACTCAAATTATAATTGGTTCTCCGATAATCATTTTCCCAACATTTTAAGTTTTCAAGGTTTATTTAAGCTCTCCCAACGATTGCTTTCTTGAAGTAAAATCTGCCTTTATGTTTTAAATGTTCCTTTGTTCTCCAGCAAAGGTTCTGTTTTACCTGTTAATTATTTGATTTTAATTGATTTCCTTACAATTATTTTCTAGACATTCTCAGCTGGTTCAATAGAATGCATAATTACTACCAATGCCCACTTCATCACCATTAGAGTACAAATCCAATGACAGAGGTAGGCACTGTCAAGCTGAAAACATCACCAAACACATTATAATAGCCATCTCACAGTTTTAAATTTTTAATAAGATGTATTCTACGGGTGGTTAGAGGGTCAAATATTTTTGGGTGCTCTTTTTCCTATTGATTTTCTCAGAACTAGGATTTCTGAAGTTTGAACTTCGTTTTATTGTGACAAGCCAAATAGGTTTTCAGTTGACGAGATCAATTGTATGAAGCAGAACCATGTGTTTACATCAATTTGATTTCTTCATATATGCTGAGGAGAAACTGCAATAGTATTTGGTGGTGAGTGGGCAGTCAAGATTGGTTCTTTAACAATAATTTTCTGAATATTTCAAATTTTCAAGGTTTATCTAAGTTCTCCCAATGATTGCTTTCTTTAAGTAAAAAATGTCTTTATGTTTTAATGTCCCTTTGGTCTCCAGCAAGGGCTCTTTTTTACCTATTAATTATTTTGACTTTAATTGATTTCCTTCCAATCATTTTCAAGACATTCCCAACTGGTTGAGTAAGATGCATAAGTACTGCCAGTACCCACTCCAATATCATTAATGTACAAATCCAATGACAGAGGTAGGCACTGTGAAGCTTAGAACCTCACCAAACACTTTTTAATAGCCATCTTACAATTCTAATAAGATTCATTCAGTGGGTGGTTAGATGTAATATGTCCTTTAGGGTTTCTCCCTTAGTGCCTGTTTATATTGCAGACCGTTTATAAATATTCTGCTCATACGAGTATGGATGTGAGACCTATACAAGCTCTTGTGAGCACTTAGTAGAGACTTACAAGCTCTTTGTGAGCAAACACACCAGAAATCACCTATGGAAGACCAAGAGTCATTGATTAGAAATCCACTTTATTTAGAAACCACATTTACATAAGAGGCCAACTATGGAAGAACCAAGAGTCACAGCTTAGAATTCCACATTAGATGTTCCTTTGAACTTATTTGAACTTGGGTCTCCACAATGAGAACTGAATGCTTTAACCAATTGAAATTCAATATTTTGAATTTAGTCTCATTTATTAATTAAACGAGTTATAATAAATTATTAAATACTCAAAGCATTTGGTGATGTTAGTTTGCACCTTCTTGCAAGGAATTTCCCAAAGGTATTTAGCATCTATTAATTATGTTTAATACATTTCTTGAACAAATCTATTTCAGTGATTAGTGTAAGCTTATGTATTTTGTATCATTCTATAGCATTATAGGAGGGATTGGCAGACATTTTGCTTTAATTAAAATCTTATGATAAAATTTTAGCTTTAATCAACAAGACTCTTTTGGCACTTTAATGCTTGCTTAATTAAATAGATGGGTTAAGTATAATATGTCCGTAAAAGAAAAAATGGGGAAAAAATCAAGATTAATCACAAAAAAATTTAAATATTGACTTTTCCCACAAAATAACACAATTTTGTCAAATTTTGAGTATAATTAAATTGCAGAAAGGTATGCGTGTTTGATGAGTTTTGTATGTTTGATAAATTTTGTTGTCAATAGGGTTTATATCTACATATCTCGTAGTGTTTTCATTTTTCTTCCTTCTCCCCATTGCTGTGACGACTTCGTGTGACAACATCAAAGGGTTTTTCTGACACACATCCCTGCTGTTGATGTTTTTTTCCTTGCACATCTTCTATTGTTGACAAAACACTTGGGTCACAATTTCGAATTGTTGATGATTTTAGTCCTTTTTGTATAGCATTTTGAAACTGATATGTTCAACAATGTTTAATGTGAAGTCATTATAGTATTTGAATGTTCTCACTGTTATATTTGTTACGGCCAAAAAAATTTGTTGCAAAAATGGTAGTTAAAATTAGTAATTTATATAATTTTCGAGAATTGTATTTTTTATTATTTGATAAGGGAAACTGATTTTTACTTTTAAAAAGCAAGTCACAAATTTAGAGAAAACCATGCTAATAATCTTATGCATATTAGTGTACTCGGTGAGTTTTTTCAGAGTTAACTCGCAGAGTTTTCTAGCAAGTTTTGACAATTTTTGTTGACTTCTTGACAAATTTTAGCCCTTGACTTGTGCTACACATGAAAAATGTTGATTAAACACTTTGAAAACATTGTTTTTCTCTTTTAAAAGTTATGAAAAGGGTGCGTGCTAGGAAGGTTTGAGTGGTTTTGAAGGTCTTCATTTGGACTTGGTGGCAGGGGCTCCACCCCTTGACCCCACCCTGTATCACGATAGGAAATGCGCTAGGGGCATTGTCGCCAGATCTCATGAGGCACATTGCCCCTCGACCCCATTGGGGGTAGTTGCCCCAAACCCCCACCTAACTCATTTCATACATTTTGTAGCTGTATTTTACATAAAATTTATGTTTTTTTTTAAAATTTAAGTGTTTCTAAAGTTACTACGTTTTCACTAAGTTAGAAGTTTTTGGTCTATCAAGTCTAAGTTGAGTCCAAGTGTGTGAACTATGATATTATGTTTTTGCAATTTATTCTATGGAGATGTTTTGAGTCTTGATGTAGTAATGAGTTGGAATCAAGGCTTCATAGAACCCAAAATCTATGTTAGAGAGAATAAAATGTCGCTAAATATTACAGGGCTATAGAAAAGGAATAGCAGATACAGACTTTTGGGAATAACTCCAAATTAATATTGTAGTTATCATTCTGGAAAGTGATTTTTACTAGGAAATTGAGGCTATTTGCAAATAGGTTTTAGTTCAAAGATCTAGTGGTTGTATCTAGCAACAAACAATCACTGAGCAAATCAATTTCTACTATTCAACTACAAATTATAATGTGACTCAGGGATTCAGTGGTTGGCTTAGCTCTTGGTGCAAGCCCCCGGTTCTTATGTTTTTGGAAGCTTGTAAGGATCTGCCTGGACTTTCAGCCTTGATATTATACAAGTATGTTGTTAAGTGATCTCCTTCCTTTAATCCTTCAGATGGATGAATTGGAGGTTAGGCTAAGGACATGGATGTAAAAGTGCAATTTTGTACCCTCCAAATCTGTTCTGGATCAGATTCAAACTGCTGTAAAGTTTCAAATATGAATGTCCAGTTTCTGTAATCAAATAGCTTTGGACATAGACAACTTAGAAAAATTTGATAGCTATAATAGGCAGGACTTAACAAGTAAATTAAACTCTCGAGTCTTGACTGTAATTTTTTTTCATTTGAAAGAAGGATTGCTTTCATCCCTCTAGTTAGCGAAGTCCTCATGTATATTATGATTACTATTGATGATAAAGTCTGGTGGTCTAACATTATCATTATGTGAAGTTCTGGACTTTTTACTTGGGATCTTCCATGATATGATATTTGAATGCTTCTTTCTTGTGTATGTTGAAATGCTTGTTCATCTTAACAGGTCCCGATTGAGGACTAGAGAGCAAAAAGAGAACAAAGCAGACAGAGAATTCTAAATAGGCATGTACAAATACTTAGTTTGATATTCTATAATTGATGGCTAAACTCTCAATTTTATTTTCTTTCTATATGCTTTAAATTTGAAAAACAACAGGTTTTTCACCCTTTTTCTGTACTATTTTACATTTATTTCAAATCCGATTTTTACCGATTTTTGCCCTTTTAAATCCCCTTTTTAAAAAAATCTTATACTTTGGTTTGCCGTATTCTGGTTAGGCTGTGGCTAAAAAATTCTTCTTCCATTTTTTGTTTATGCTAGAGTTTCTATGATCATAGTTGGGTCTCATGCCAAAAATTTATGTTGACCAGGCTTTGGTCTAAAAATTATACCTTCCGCCTTTGTTGTTGGGTTGAATGGTATTCAATTTTTTATTTACTCTGACTACTACCTTATGGATATTGACTTTCAAACCTCTTTGGATGAGCAGCAACTGATATCATATAAAAATAAATTTGGCAGCCAATATAAGAACTTGATACTTTGTTTAATTCAAATTTTTGTGTTGTGAATCTGCGAGTAATGAATGTCCTCTACTAAAAGGTCTCCAGACGCAAAACCTCTTGTGTACAGTGATATGAACTTTGTTGAGGGTGGATGGGCAGTCTATATTTTATACAATACGAATTGATTTGTTGACAATCCTTTTCCAAACCTTTAAAGCTCTGAAATAATGGATTTCTACTGATTTAAGTGTTATGTGTCAAACGAACAAGTCTTTTGTGATAGTTGATCTAAGTATTTTTCTTTTATTTCTTAGCTTTGTATGGATGATCTACAGATATTTTGTTACATGTTCAGTATTTTCGGATTTTCGCACTTTCTCCTGGAACAATGTGCAGCAATATTAATTTTCAATTTCCTGATAGTATTGAGGACAGATGAGTAGGTGGGAGTCATTTCAACTTCATATTGATGCTTTACAAGTCACTTTTTTGGGTATTTTATAACTTTATCTAGGGAATTGGTTGTGATTTATTTTAGTTTTTGAATGCCAATGGACCAATCTAGTGTCATAATCAATGTATGAGTTCACGCTTTCATTAATTTAACTGCTTTTGTATTATTGATCTGCATTTTTTTTCTACATTCAGTGCTTCACTTAATTATGCTGGGTAGACATCACGAACTGAAGATGTTTTTAATGATGAATGGGAAGATAAACAATTGGAATGATCTAAAATCATGTGTAGTGAGATGACAATAATCTGCTGAAGAATTTCAACAATCTTTGTTAAGGCTAGATGAAAAGTTTAGAATCAACTTTCTAATTGATTTCCTGACATTTATCTTCCTAAAATTTATACCCATTTCAAAGTTACATGGAGTGCCACTATTTTGTAGTTCATAGACAAATATATGGACACCATTTGAACAATTTTGTTGAATTTGTTTTTGATTTTGTGGCCTTATTCAGTTCAAGCGTGTCTTTATACAAAGATTTGAGTAGGATATTCAAAGGCATAAGAGTGAAGGGGAAAAAATCTATGCTGCCTGGTTCTCTTCTTTCTATTAGTTTTATGGCATGCTATCCTATGCATACACATGGCGCATCTATATTGGCTTCTAACCCTTTGTTGCTGGTTTTTTTGATCCTACATATCCAAAAGTCTCAATGCATAACTATTGAAACCATTTTATTGCATTGCATCAGCCTTGTGCATTCCCTGCTAGCCGATATGTGATGAACCTTTTCTGGCCCTCCACCTTTCACTTTGCTTTGGCTTTTCATCTGTGTGTATTCTTTGTCAACATTTTATTGTACATCCTCATGTGTCCTATTTTTTTTCATGTCGTGTATACACTAAACTGCATGTCATGTCTAGGTGGCCTAAGCACATATTGACCATTTTCACATAATATTTCTAAGTGAATAGTCTGATGTGTCTACTTCTGATTACATCATGCAATGTATTCAAATCAGTGTAAAACCCCACTAGCTGATGTGCGATAGTTCCAAGAAAGTGGTACATGTTGGCACCAATAGGCATTATTGACCTGAAGACAGCCATTGTTTGAAGCTAATTGGTCTAAATTTCAAGCACCACAATTGTCATGCCCACAATTGTTGTCTATTGAAAAGACAAGTTGCCATTGCAAGCTTTTGAAATGTTGTAATTTCAACTTATGATGTGTCCACTTATTATGATGGAAAATTTTAGCAAGACAAAGTATCACTCATCTAAATGCAATGCCACCATTTATTCACTATTTCCAAATTAATCAATGCTCTTGCTGAAAAGTTGTATCAAATGAGTTAATATAAACTCAAATATACCATTTTTTAAATAATTCCCTATGCCCTAGCTACACCTTTAAAATGAACAAAAGTTACATGCAATGTCTACACAAGTTAAAGGTGACCAAGTGGATTTTGAAGTTGCAATTTTACTATTGTTGTATCGATGCAAAGATTTTAGACTATTACAAACGTAATATCGAAGCAAAGATTTTAGACTAGTACAAGCGATTATGTTTGCCATTATTTTTCTTGTGAGTTTTTGTACCATTTCTCTATATTTTCTTGGTTCTTTTTGTAGATACTAGAAATTGTCCTAACTTGTGATAATACTTTTACACTAATATTCGTCCTATTCTTAATGATTAAATAATGTTCAATTATTTAATTATTGTTTAAATTTATATTCCACCATTAATTAAATGATTTCATATTATTTAATTAATTCACTTTAGTTTTATTCTCCTTGATAAATTAAATAAAATTTATTTATTTTTCTAAATTAATTAAATAAATCATTATTATTTAATTAATCATGTGTTATCCCTTTGGAATTAAATAATTACCTTGATTATTTAATTATCCATGGTCACACTTTCTAAATTACACAATTGCTTTAATTATTTAATTATCCATGTTCACACTTTTTAAATTAAATATTTATTTTAATTATTTAATTATCACATACTCTCAACATTATTCATTTCTTCCATAAATAAAATATTTTATTTATTTATCTAATTTTCACTTGCACATTCCTTTAATTATTAAACTCCTGCATTTCCACCTCATTTTTAACGAATAGTCTTTTCCACTTCATTGAATAATCAATTTCACATCTTTTCAATTAAATCAGTTCACTCCCATTTAATGTGAATTAATGAAGCAATCAATTTCTCATGCAAACAGTTAATTGAAATCATGTAGTCAATTGCAATTAGTTAACTCATTAATCAATTCATCTTAAGGATTCTTGACCTTTAATCTTGATCATCCATCCAAATCAGGCTTTTCTATAAAATCAACTTTCATTCCTCTTTGAAGGTTAACCACAAATCTTCGAGGTTTTGCACCCTTCATCTATATTCAGTATTTTGAGTTTGAAGCAATATAATGCACAAAAATTCCTAGAGCAAGGCAATTTCGAGAAGATTAATGGAGGTAAATTAAGTTTTGACACAAAGAAGGTAATTGCATTGTTTGTTATTTGATTTCATTGTGTAGATTGTGCTTCATTGTTTGATTGGATTGAGTATTACCTTGAATTATAGTTAAGTGGTTGATGTTATTAATTTATGTTTTATTATTAGCCCACTTTTTGGTTGACAAAATGGTGAACTCGACATGTAGTATTGACCTTTATGACCAGCGTTGTTGTTTGTAAGTTTCTAGTGTTTTATGTCTTGTAGGTTGTAGGTACTTTTAACAAATTTTGGAAATCACACTTTTAGAGCTTTTTGAGGACAAACATCATGGTTGCGTTCGGAAGGGTCGAGGAACGAATTTTCATATATTATACCCCTTATTTTGGTGTAGGATATCATTTTATGTTTAAAAAACATATTTTTTTACATTTGCAAGATCTTGTGACACTTTTGTCAATGCTTTTGTTTTTTGTTTTTATAACTCATTTTTTGAAAATTTAGTTTGATCAACCCTAACGTGTGTTGTTCTCTTGAATTTTCTAACGTTTGTGTAGCTTGTGGCGAGCGTTGGGACAAGATTATTTCAAAAACTACTAACAATAGTTTTGTAGGTTCTTATTAGTCTAGAATTTCACATTTCTATTGATGCACTAAATTTTACAACTTGAACATTTCAATTTGGTACATTAAAACTTATTCCACTTTTCAATTTGGTGCATTAAAACTTATTCCACATTTCGATTTGGTGCATAGAAAAAACCTACAACTATCATTTTTCAATTTGGGTTTTAAAAGTGAACAAGATAAATCACATTTTCAATTTTGGGTAAATTTGAACTCTCCTTTACATTTGGGTGCCTTAAAAAGAACGATTGTCTTTTGTGTTTGGTAGGTTAGTGGCATGTATGTTCTTCCCTCACCCCTTGTGTAATATTGGGAATTAAAAACTTAATTAATTTGTAGTCTCCTCATGACGCAAAAGAACGATCTTGGGGATCAAAAGTTGCACTATAATCATTGAATTTAGTAGCAAGACTTGCTTTGGGGTTTCATCACACTTGCTTTGATCTCAATCACATTTCTTGGCTGGCTATATAAAGGGGGGAGGGCGAAAGTTGTACCTCAAGGTGTGGCTAACATCCTTCAAGACAAGCCCCATGTCCCTTGTTTCATCAAGATCGGGAGGTGATGAGTATAGAGAAGACTCCTTTTGACTTGGGTATAACGGACATACTCACCATTCACAGTACACCCATATTAAAAACCTTGTTATCTAGAAGCTTAAGAGCCATTTGTTAATCGCTACCTTAAAGTGGTGCAAAATACAAGTATCAATGTGTGAAGTTACTTGCTATGTGCAAACCTTTGTTGAGGTGACTGTTATTCCTTGTTAGGATTATTTTCTTTCAAGGTGAGAGGTGTCAAGGTGGTACATGACCTTAACATACTCTAGTCATCCACTCATTGGAAGGTATTTTGTAGAAGACCTACTCTAAGATGATAATATCAATCTACCACTAAAATAGGTTGTGTATTTATGATGTGTTTTTATTGTTAAACTACTCGTGACACTAATTAGTGTGATTTTGTTGAAGAAAAGATGCAAAATCTATCATACGCAATTTGAAGAGTCGGTCCTATATCCTATTGCGTATTATTTGTCATATCAAAATAAGTCATCAAACAGTAAAAAATTGTAAAACCTTAGGTTGATTTAGGTTCGGAAATTGCAAGTTTTGACTTTGTGTCATATTTCAACGCTTATGTTTGTGACAAAAAGTCGCTTTTGTCATATTTTGACGCTTTTGTTTTTGATAGTGCGTCGTTTTGGTCATATTTCAACATTTTTGTTTTTGATAGTGCATCACATTTGTCATATTTCAATGCTTTTGTTTATGATAGTGCGTTGCTTTTGTCATATCTCAACACTTCTATTTTTGACAGTGTGTCACTTTTGTCATAGCTTGATGCTTTTTTTTTTTAATGCATTGCTTTTGTCATAACTTACGCTTCTATTTCTGATGGTGTAGTGCTTTTGAGTGTTTTTTTGACATTTTTCATTATCATTCTACATTTCTAGAATAGTAAGAACTCATTTTCTAAATTTTTCCATCACAGTCAGTCATTAGTTAAGTTTAGAGAATTATTAGACAAACCTACAGGCATAATCAGTCCTCCTTGAAAAACAACAAAAAAAAACAAACATTTATTGTCATCCCTTCATCTTGAGTCTTCTTAGAAAAACATTCCATTAGTTTTGAACCAAGCAACAACCTCATCCATAATTGATGAAAAACAACTGATCCATTATCAAACCAAAATTAGGCATTGTCTTTTAGATCTCTTATAAATATCCCCTAATTTAGTCATTTGCTTGGAAAGCTATCATTCTCAAGTAAGTTGTTAAATTAGTATCAATATCTTTGAACAAGTTTTCTTAGTGGTCATCAGTTAACCCCTAAGTTTACAAGTTCCCTATCATCTTCCTTTGCTTGGACTCATTAGTCTAGGACAAGCAAGGATTATTAATCAAAATCAAATAAGAATCAAGATCTAGTGAACTTTTTGTCTTCTTTAGGTTTCATATCCTACAACCTTTTATCAAACATCCACATCAACTTTGGTTCAAAACTCTACTTAGTGTGTCTTTTCAAATCCAATTTGAAACCAAAACATCCATAAAAAAGACAAGACTTCACAACACTATGTAGTCAAACATCATAACTACAACATGATTCAATCTAGTCAAACTATTATCTCACAATGCACATCTTACTCTTATCATAAACCCCCAACAACAATTCATCAAACCTAACCCATACACTCAAGCTCCTACATTCTCCACGCTCGTCACCAACTCCATGATGCAGCCTCCACAAGCTCCTAATTGCAATCCTAGCTACATCATACACCAATTGATTAGAATACCTATCTCACTCAAAATCCATCACACCTCCAAGGTCAACAATTAACACACCCTATATCCACTTACAAGGCAATTAATGCATTGCTTGCAATAAATCTCAATAATCTAGCTTTGCAAATTCAAAATTTACAAGTGGAAAATTTCCATAGGGGGCCACAAAAAAAGAGCTATACAATAGAGGACATATGCCCCTATCTTTTTGACAGGGAAATACCCATGCCACCTCCTCATGCTCAAAATGCTCAACAAGCTCAACTCCCATTAAGCTTACCAATGCCCCCTACTATTCAAACATCAACAAATCTATAGGGTAACACACAAGAATCACCTTGTAGACTCAACAACCTCCCACAATGAAAATTCACTCCTTTAGAAGAGCCCATCAAATTAGTCCTTTGAAAAATTATCTAGTCAAACTTAATAACACTACTAAAAATCAACCAATTTGAGCCACAAGTTAAACCATCGTTGTGGAACGACACTGATTTTTGTGATTACCATAGGGTAAAAAGACACAAAACTCCCAATTGTTTCAAAATGAAACACCCTATTTGGGACTTGATTCACATGGGAGATATCGCTATTGAAGATCATCTTGATTTAATTCATCACAAAATAATCACATTAATAATATCCATGGATCACATAGTGAAACATTAGACATATACCAAGATAACCTTCCTGAGCATGATCAAAACTAGTTACCTATGTCTAGCAATGGCCATAATGTGCCCACCTTATTTGAACTCATGATAGGACATCTTGAATAAGCGTGCCCACAAGAAGCCTACATCTCTCCTTCCATTCCTTCATCATTGAAACCTTTGCAACATCAACCCATATCATCCCCATCAATCAAATCATTTAGTAATAACACCTTCCAAGATTTTCCTTAAGGGCTATCCACAATAGATGAACCATTGTTTGATACAAAACAAATCCATAATCATGAAATATTGAACAAATACCATCATGCATCCTATCACTTATCATGCTCATTCCAAATATTCCTATTCAAATTCCATTACCACCATCCCAACATATTGAGACTACCCAAGAGTCCGTTATTCCTACCACATTATTAGAACTTGATATGTCAAAAACACTATCCAAAGCATCAAGTAGGAGTCCCTACAATTAATCAAGATCAAGTTATTCAAATCCTACCATCTCATCCTATCTTTGATCAAGACCTCATTATTCCTTTCCATGTCATCCATGATTCCACAATCGAAGTTGATCCCATCCATATTTCAATAACCTCCACTTCCATATGTGGGAGTAAATGGTGACTCCTGAACACCCCCAAAAATAGTTGCTAGACCAAAACCACTTCCACAAGAGATAGAATAGCAAGAAAGCTTGCTTCACAATGCAAGATTGATTAATGGTTGAATATGTTTGAATAAGCTTGATACATGAGATGCCTTGCTTATAAAGGCAAGGAAGAGAGATAGGATTAAACATGATCATGACAAGTGTCTTAATCCTATTACATGAGACAACTAACAAACTAACTACCTAGGAATAAGCATTACTAGCTAGATAAGTTCTAGAAAAGCCAACTAAGACTTTCAGAAAGAATATCACATCCTAAGTAAACTTAACATGTGAATATGTCCCCTAATTACCTAGTAAGTAAAATAACTAGGTACAAGACATTTATTCACACCAATACCCCCCCTTAAGTGCAACTTAGGGGGAATATTATTATGCAAATGACTCAAAGATGGATCCCGACTACTAGGCCATGTTAGGTACCCATTTACAAATGCAAATGCAATCAATATCTCACAAACGGAGAAAAGGAGAAAACCCAATGGGACAAAAATCCTCTCCAAAAGAGAGAAAAGGAAAAAAAACATCATGATGTATGGAGGAATCAATGATACCCCCCAAGGACTACATCCATAATGTATATACAATCAATGACCTCCATAAGAAGGTAATATAGAGATAAGATATCCACCCATGATGAAGAAGCTCCAATGTTGATGAAGAATGCTTGAAAACAAAAGATGATCCAATGTTTGCAAGCAACACATCTTCCCTTAGGAAGAAACATATCCATAAGTTGATGAAGAAGCCACTCCATATCCAATTGAAAGGAGGAAGAATGAATGCTCAACATATATGCCTCTGAAAACTGAGTAGGAGTCTCCAAGCTTGAATGAGCCACAACATAATCATGGTCAAAGTAAACCAAGAAACATGACAAATCAAGTGAAAGAGGAGACTCATGAATGTCAATCTCCATAGAAAAAGTAGATGGTGTAAAAATTGTGCTAAAACTGTCATCAAATAGGAGAGAAATCTCCTCAAGTGTGTCCTCCAAATTTGCAATATGATACTCCATGAACAAGTTAGAAATACCTGTCAAATACTCATCCCACAAAGCAAGATCTGAAAAACAATGATCACCCTGTTGAATAGAAGCACTAATAGTTGAAGAAGCAGGAGGTGGAGAAGGAGGAAGCTTAGCACTGGTCTCTAGAATATAGGTGTAGATGACCAAACTTCTCCTCAAAAACATGGTTTACACTCAATGGAGTGTGTGATGTAGTCAAAGGAACATTATCTTCTTCTGAAGCAAAATGTGAAAAGGAATACACACGAGATGAATGATCAACCATCCAAATAGCAACAATATCCCTAGTCTCCAAGTCCCTTATGTACACCCTATTAGGAGTGAACTCAACTATTTTACCTTGACCCCATGAGTAATTTGATAAATAGAAAGAAGATTTGTGGACAAGAAACACAAAGTACATAATTGAAAGTCCCTTCCCCCATATCAATAGAACCCTTCCCACTTACCTTCATATATGTAAATTGTTACCCATCAATATATGAGGTGAATTACAAGGCTCAAAAGAAGAGAACATATCCATAGAAGATGCCATATGGTGAGATGCCCCTGAATCAAGAGGCCATCTATTAGATTCAGGACTTGTAGAGGCCAAGAGTGTTTTTCCTTTCATTTTATGTAGCCTAGATGTAGATCCTATATTCTCTGACTGAGATGATGATGAGGGGGCTTCCAATTGAGATGTTGAAGAAGAAGACTCTGATGAGGGCAACTGAATGTTGTTCTTTTGAAGAAGGCATACGAGTTCATCAATCTTCTTACTATAACATCTATGCTCATCATGTCCTAGCCTTTTACAATATGCACATTTTAACTTCTTTTAGATGATTCCTCTTTTGAAGAGGGTGTAGACTCAAGAGTTCTTTGTGAAGGAGAATATTTACCTTGCTCATTAGACTTCGGTGCCTTATTATGCTTCTTACCTTTGCCACTTGAAGCCTTTGTATCTTTTGCAGAAAGAGTATGAGATGTAGAAGACTTCAATGTGCTCATGTGTACCACCTTTGCTTGTTCCCTTGTGAGTTGAGCTGCAAATTCATCAAGAGAAGGAATTTTGTATACATTGCCAAGGGAATCCATTGTAAAATAGAATATAGAAACAAACATTGAATAATCAAGACCAAGCTTAGAAAGTTCATAGAAAGAATCAACTGTTCATCCTCTTTAGTGACCCCACAATTAGATAACTACAATATGAGAGAATTGAGCTTCGAGAAAAATTCTTGGATATTGTCAAAATCTGAAGGATTAAGACCCATTAGTTCATTCTCCAACTTAAATTTCCTCATCTTATCTAGCTTACCAAAAAGACTCTCTAAAGTATTCCAAACTTGATTAGGATGTGTGCAAGATGTAACATGATATCTAAGATCTAGAGAGATGGACAAAAGAAGAGTACCAAGAGCTTCATCCCTTCTATCAAGCCATTTCCTTTTTTTTTGCAGCTCCATTGGGTTTTGGATCTTAGCCATATGTGATTCTTTGCAACTTCAATTTTAACAATAACATTCTCATTTCAGATTTCCACTCATGATAGTTATATGAGGTTAGAAGTACAAATTTTGGAAAATCCATGATACAATCAGATAATACAAAAGAGGAGCAACAATTTCCCTTCAAAATACAAAAAATTTACCCCTTTGTCCCAAACAATTTTACACTTTTTTTTGCAAATTTACAACAATGTACCCCAAACTATCAAATCAACTTCAAACTAAAATTATGAAAAATTGGAAACAAATTTGCAAAAAGTGCATGGATAGAATTGAAGTGCTCTTGAATACCTTCCTGATGCTACAAATTTAGGGAAAAACGGAGATTAGAGCACAACGATATGAGCTTGGGGGTGAAAATGGAAGATCTGACTTCAATCTGGAGAAAATGACTCAAAATTGCAATTTAAAAAAAAATAGTTGTACCACATAAAAGTTGAGACTTCTAGCTTTCTGACAATATTTCATTTGAAAAAAATCACCTTCGTTAGCCAAAGTTATGAAAAAAAGAAAAAAAGGCCCATAAAAGGGCACTTCAGGGAAAATCAAGACACCTAGAACACTAAACCGACGCAATTTCTCGACACCTGGGTACTAGGTAATAGGTCATTCATATGACTATGGGCAAAAACTGGGCAAAAAATAAATACATTGCCAAATTACAATACATCTGTCGGCCAAAGACTTAAGACTTTGAATATATTAAAAAATCAACATCGACCATATTTAAAACAAATCTTTTATAATATTCAAGCCAAAACAACTCATACCCGCCAATGATAAGTATTGGTATCGACGAACAGATTTGTAGATGAAAAAAGCCTTGTACCGCGCGATTTGACATGGTTGAACAAGACAAAGAGTGTTTAGACCGTCTAATAATGATGGAACTCCTTAGGTGACAGATCTGACCAGATTGAGAATACCCACCAAATATGTTGATCCAAAGCACAAATGTCAATGCCTTTGCCACAAGGATGACCGGTACGATGACAGAGATGGCACCGATTGTGCCGCTGAAGATGCTGATGACAACGATTAGAATTACAATGCTTGAGTCGTCCTAAGATGTGACAACCGACCAATCCGTCGATATGACTGCTGAAGGATGAATCAATAGAAAAGTATGCCAGCTGAGAGCCAATGATGTCGACCACTGACTCTGGATATTTGGTCTGGAACATTCCGAGGGAATATTCGATTGATGTGAATGATATTTGACCGGGGTAAGAACTTTGAACTATGACTTTAAAATAAACAGAGGCTTATGAAATTTAACCCTGTGATAAATGGATGCCAACCAAATAAAAAAAAAATGCCGACATAGATCTAACCTTGTAGTACTGATTTGACAAGTCCGTAGAGAATAAACCCCCTTAGCAATAGTTTTTTAAATATTGCTCCAAAGAAATAAAAAATTTCCCAATGATAAATTCAAAATTGCCCCAAATTTTACAATAAACCGTAGAAAAATATTTTACAAAATTATATTTTGCGAAATTGGAAAAATCGTACCGCTCGAAGCTGTCTGGACAAAATTTGTTTTTTGCCTTAAAAACAACTTTACTCTGAATGGATGAATTTACACTCAAAATTCATCTGCACAACCACCTGATCTCAACCATGAGGTCCTTGAAACCCTAATCTGCACACAACAAAAAACTTAATTCAACAAAATATCCTAAGATCTGGAAAGGAATCTTCAACACCTGGAGTGCTTTGATACCATGTGGGAGTAAATGGTGACTCTCCAACACTCCCAAGAATAGTTGCTAGACCAAAACCACTTCCACAAGAGAGAGAATGGCAAGAAAGCTTGCTTCACAATGCAAGATTGATTAATAGTTGAATATGCTTGAATAAGCTTGAATGCAAATGTACATGAGATGCCTTGGTTATAAAGGCAAGGAACAGAGATAGGATTAGACATGATCATGACAAGTGTCTTAATACTATTACATGAGACAACTAACAAACTAACTACCTAGGAATCAAGCATTACTAGCTAGATAAGATACGTTCTAGAAAAGACAACTAAGACTACTAGAAATAATTTTATATCCTAAGTAAACTTAACATGTGAATATGTCCCCTAATTACCTAGTAAGTGAAATAACTAGGTACAAGACATTTATTAACACCAACACCATAGATGAGATACTTGCTTCCACTAGACACATAGATGATCTCTCCCTTATTCATCCAGAATAAGAATTGTTCTCTCTAACATATTGGAAAGAATGAAGTTTTAGCTGAATTCGTAGGACTCCATGAAGGTATCTCATAGAATGTCAAAGAAACAAGTATGAAGGCAAAAAAGGCACCAGCAGTCTATCAACTTGGATCACACTTTTGTCAAAACCAACTTTCTCACTAATGAGAAGATAAACACCATTGATGATTCCCAACAATACAAAAAAGAGTTAGCATCTTGCTATTAGAACAACAAATATCCTATTGCAAACAAGATCTGCCAAAGAATGCAATATAAAGGAAAAGGATTAGGCCTACATGAACAGGGTAGTCTAAAACCAATATATTTTTTTGATAATCCTAAATATCAAGGACTTGGTTATTCATCATAGACCATCATTCCCTAATTTTTCCATCCACTAAAAGGGATCAACAAAAAAAATATCTTTGCAAATAAAAATATCAAAGTTGATCTTTTCAAGCTAATAAATATAAAAATCAAAGAGGACACATGCATCCAAAATGGATCTCAAAGAAAATTGGATTGTGTAAAGCATCCAATCAACATCCAAATACAAATCCAATAGTCAATGAATTTATTGAGACACATCAAAGCAGACTTCAATACCAACACACAAGGTGTGAAAAATTTGTTCCCAAGCATACTCAAAATATCGCATCCACCTTCCATTGTCCACCATCCAAAGTTTGGAGGATAAAAAATCCTACATCCAAACTACCAAATAGTTCATCTGGATATCTTATATCCCCCACCAAAATCCAATATCTCACCTAAAATATAAAATCCCAAATCCCACATTCATCGTGTCTTGGAAACACCACTTTATCATAAAGATTCTAATGACACTCTCATGATGTGTGCATTTAGATAAGGCCAACTCTAGTATCAAAGAGGATCACAATAAAATTCACGGGCTATACACAAGTGCTCTTATCTTGATAGAGAAACTCTTCAAGAAAGGAGATTATTGGCACACTATGACAACGACATATGCATCAAACACCACCAGGTGGTCCAACATAGTTGAAAATCATTCGAAAAATTTAAAAAAAAAAAAAAATGTAAAGAAAAACAATCCATCCAAGAGTGAAAACTATTCTTATGGTGCTTTAGGAAAGTACCATAATTAAAACTTGTCAAATAGGCATCATGTATAAAATAAAGCATCTATGTGCACCATTCTAGTTGGGAGCAACTTATCTTATCCATAATAAATCCATCCTATCCATTCCATCCATAATAAATCTATGATCCATCCATTCCACTTGCATCCATCTTCCTTATTCATCTTGAACTTGATAAAGACTAGGGGCATATACTTCAAGAAAATGCTTTTGGAAAATATTGACATGGTCATTTGTCCTTGAACATATACTATCCCATGCCATTGTTGGCATATGGCTTGGGGATATTGTTTATGGATTCTAGTGTTGTCATTGATGGCAACTGAAGTCATTATCTCAGTTTGTAGATTAGGATTTGCTTATACTAGTAGGAAATGTAGAAGGCAATGTGTTACCAACATAAAGCATGAAGAACAGGGTATCCAGTCTGTATGCCTCACCAGATCATCATTTTTTGTTATGGATCCCCAGGAAAGCTTGCTAAGCATGTGTTTTACCTTATTGGTAAGTTTTGTGGTGTTTCAACAATCGATGTACGAGTTAGGAGATTCGGTAGAATTATTTTTTGTTTATTTGCTCATTGAGACCGACTCAATAAATGTAGTGTGTCGCAGATGTATAAGGAGTAGCTATTTAATTATTTCTAAGTTTGAGAATATTGTTTTGGGTCCCAACTATGTCTTAGCTGACCTTTGTGGGTGGACATTAAATATAACTTGTGATTTGAGCCAATTGTTGGAGAATATTTCATGTTTTGTTGAAGCCAACTTAAATGATTAAAATCTTTCTTGGCAGATATATATATGAGATCAGTAATTCACTTTTATAGGAAGGACGAAGTGGTGAGAAGGTGTGAATGTGTGAAAAGAGCAGAGTAGATGTATGAGCGAACATCAGAAGATCAGTTGAGTAAATTTTGCTTAAGCAAAAGAAGATTATTGTGAACAAAGACAGAGAAGAGCAAAGCGAGTTGCAGGATCAGACAGAAGGTTCAAAATCTTTTTTATGTGCTTCACCAGAACTGAATCCAGGAATTTGTAGATGCCATTATCTTAGTTCAATTTTTGTTGTAATCACAAACATTTTGTAAGGCAGTGAGCCTTCTTTATTTTGAGCAATGAGCTCTAGGAAGTGTGCTTGAATGCAAGTGCATTCACTTTTATTCATACTTTTAATAGAGTATAAATTGTGGATTAATCTGCACCGTGGTTTTTCCCCTAATAAAAGGGAATGCAAGTGCATTCCCTTTTATTCATACTTTTAACAGAGTATAAATTGTGGATTAATCTCCACCGTGGTTTTTCCCCTAATAGGGTTCCCATGTAAAAATATTGGCGTTATGGTGTTTTGATCATCTTGTTCATGTGCTTGCATCTTTATTTCTATTTATGTGCTAAAAATGGTTTAAGATCTGAATTGAAAAGTCTAATTTGTTGAACAATAATTCACCCCCCCTCTCAGTGTTCCTTGAGTCCAACAATTAGTATCAGAGCGTAGTTCCTTTGTAGAATTTTAATAGCTTGAGGTGGATCTTGGAATACAATGGACTTTAGTGGTCTTCAACAACAACTTATGGTGGCACTTGATGATCTTGATCAGTCTAAAGTAAAATTCATGGAATTAAAAACAAATCTTGTGGATGCTGAGAAATTCATTCAATCATTGAAGGATAAAATCAATGATTCAAGAGAAAAGAGGAAGGAACTCTGTGATCAGCTGAAGTAGAAAGAAAATAAAAACTTGGAAGATGTTCACCTGAATCATACCCTAAAAGAGATAACTAAAGAATGTGAAAAACTTGCTAGAAATAATGCTACTCTGAAGCTTGAGATGGAATCTGTGGCAATAAAGCTAACTACGGAGGTTAAAGAGAGGAAGAAGAATGAGGAGAATCTGGCTCAATCCTTAAAAGAAAAATCTGAAGAATGCAACAAAGTAAATAATAGATTCATTCAGCTGGAGATAGAATTGCAACAATCCAGAAACAATGAACAAGAACTTGAAAGACATATAGTTATTCTTAGTGATGAACTCACTACTGCAAATGAGTACAAGGAGAAGTTTAGAATCAATTTTTCTAAGCTTGATGAGCTGACTAAAGGATAGAAGATGCAAATGATAAGCGAGGTCTTGGATATGAGTAGGATGAAAGCTCTAGATTTGAACATAAGTACTCTAGACAAAGAAATTAGATGAACAAAGGAAAAAGGTATACGGTAAGACAACCCAATGCTCAAAATTTTAATGGTTACTGCTTTGCCTGTAATAAATTTGGTCATATGGCTTCTCAGTGTAAAAGTAAAATAGATTCAGGGTATGTGTAGGATCATCATGGAAAAAACAGGCCCTTAAGTGGCGAAAAATTCAAAAAATTCAGAGTTAGGCAACTTGACACAAAAATTTGAATAAGTTATCTATATTATTTCAAAAATATGTAAGAATAGAATATGTAGCAAATTGAATGTAGTTTCTAAACTACTAGGTATTTTTTTTCTTTCTAAAAATCTATTTGGTGAAAATTTGAAATTTTAATGCAGTAGTACTTAAATTTTAGGGAAAAAATAAGTAGGCGTTTGTCTGACCACTATAACCACAACAAAATGATAATATTTTTTTATACTATTTTAGATATAAGTAGATGACTCATGTCCAAATGTGATGCATATTTTTTTGTAATTTTTTTCCAAGTAAATAATTAATTATTATTTTTTTATTATAACTTTTAAAAATTATAAAAACTTGTATGTTTAACCACCTTAACTTGGTCAAAACTTAATGAAATTCATTTTTTTTAATCCTATAGTATGCGAAGCATAGAATGTGACACATGTTTTAGATTCAAAAAATGTGATACCATTTGAAAGCTATAGATGTTTTTCAATTAGCCTATCAATCAAGACTTTAGTTGTAAATCAAATAGAAAATGAATAATAATTATTTATTAAATTCAAAGTAAAACATAATTTATATTGGTGGAAAGCTGAAAATATCTTTTAAAAAAAAAATTCATTTCATCAAATTTTGGTAAAATAAAAGTCGTTAGCCACATACCCTACACATACCCATCATATTGCCATTTTTTGGCCCATCATGATCCTGCACATACCCTTCAAGCAGTCTATCATTTCTCAGTCAGTGCTTTAATTACAAAAACTTGGTCACAAGACTATTGAATGCAAAAGTATGTCTATTAGTTTAAGAAATGTTAAATGTTATGCTTGTGGAAGATTTGGGCATGTTGCTAATCAATGCAGATCAAGAGGAAATTAGTGGAATGAGTGGTCTAGACAGAGAAATTTGGTGTGTTATAGTTGCAACAGATTTGGTCACATTGCAAGATTTTGTAGGAATAGAAATATGGACAGAAGAGGTCCGATATTTAGAGGAATAATTTTGCAAAAAGATGACAAAGGTAAAGGAAAAGTGATTGCAGAAGATATAAGAGATCAAATGAAGAAAACATGGGTAAATAAGAGTGAATCTAATGAAGGAAATAAGCCCGTATCGAAAGCAACCTTTGGTAATTCCTTTAGAAATTGATCTTAGACCATTGGCCTAGGGGGAGTTTTTCAAGGAAAATCCTTTGGCCCCCTGTCGGTAGCTAACATTGAAATGTATAAAATTGTTAGTAGTTGTGATAAAAGTTTGAAAATGCATCAATGATCACTTATGCAAGAACATGAGAAGTAGAATGTCCACAGACAAATTTTTCGTTTGTTGTCTGAGAGAACAAAGTTATTGAAACTCCTAGGGAAAAGTATTTAATGTAGCTAAAAAGGTTAGGTGCACGAAGTCATAAAATGGTATTTGGAACCCTCATTTGTTACCTTGCATTGAAGAAGAACAAAAGGAGAGCCTCTGCAATGAAATATCAAAGGATTAAAGAAAATTGGGTGAAAAAATTCTTCAAGTATTTCAGTTGCTTGTAGAATTTTGAAATTTTGTGCTCAGTAGAAAACCTTGTTTTTTACAGAAAGTAAAATGAAGCAAATCAAAGGAACAGTGACTTTGGATGAATATAGTAGCAGGAAGATCAGGGATGTAAGAAATTTGTTGCCAGTTGATGAATTAAAGTTGCTTGAATGTGCGAAACATAAGAATTTGGACATTTGAAATGAGTTTCCTTATTTCGTCAACGTGAAAGTGGTCAGGTTTATCTTGAATAGATTGGATGATGATATCCTTACTCTAGATAAACCCTATCAAATTTCAAAAGAGGTGATCATAAATCTAACATGATTATGCAATATTGGAGATGTTCCGAAAAATAAATCAATTCAGAATCAAGTGGTCTAAACCCTAATCAGAGTAAAAAGAGATCAAAGAGCTTAATTAATTTCAACAATCGAAGATCCAATAACGAGGTACATTGCACATGGAATTTCATATGAAATTTTCTTCAGAAATAGGGAAGGATCAACCTTAGTAGGCACAATTTACATTTTGCACAAAATGATAATAGAAGATGAATACTTTGATCTATGTGGATTGCTGAAGGATCAATTGATGGAAAATGTGCAATTGACGAAGGATGCAGATTACCCCTTTAGGTTTGGTACCCTGGTTATATGCATTATGATGTATTTTCTCAATTGCTTGCCTCAGAATGATAATGTGGTATGGAAGGAAAATGAACCTGTTTGTAAGAATTTTTTAAAATATTTCAATACTCTGGAAAATTGTGAGCAAGTTCGTAAAAATTTCTTTAGAGAGTTGTTGGGAAAGTTTGAAGTAGTTGGAATCTCTCTTCCAGTAAGAGTAGTTGAAGTTGGGTCCTATTTTGGTAAGGTTGAGAAGAAGTAGAAAAGGGCTCTAGAGTTTGCTAATGACATTCCTCCAGCACACAAATCTCCAAGAACTGAAGAAAAAGGAAAAGAGCAAGTAATTATGGATATACTAGATGAAGATTATGATGATTACACTCCAAGAGATGAACCATAATTAGTAGAACCAGATGTGATGATAGCAAAATAAAGCAATGAAGAAGGTGCTTTATTCAAAACAAAGATCTATTTCAGATTGTTCAGGAGGAAGATGGAATGCAAAATATTGTTGACATATGGTTAAATGGACCATCATATGAACATGACTTCATTGAGAACACTCTAGGCAGATACTTTGTGCACAACAACATTGAATTGGAAAGTTTGCATAATGTACTTCCAGAAGAATTGATTGAATGTATTAGGGAGGTTATGGCCTCTGTGCCTTAGGACAAGAAAGAGGAAGAAGTAATTCTATATCTGAAGGATCATTTTAAGCTATCTCTCGCCAAACTAAAAGACAAAATGAATGTGTTAAGGCAATGCATTGACTCAACAAATAAAGTCTATAATTATTGACTTCGGTGGCCTCATGTAGTTGGTAAATACAAGGACAAGTTGGAGCAAATTGAGAGTGAGTTGATTAGAATTGGTCAAGATTACAATATGTTTCAAGACCAGGGTGGAGCAGTCAAGAAAAAGATTCATGAGTTGCAAGTTGAGCATGCAAAGGTTCATTTTTCTAGAAACACTCCTATGGACACTTTATGGAAAGTGAAGGATCTAACTGAATGCAGAATGGAGCAACAAATTGAGATTCTGAAGAAATGAGAGAAGTTGGAAGAAGTGATTACAATTCCAGAATTCCTTATCCAGATCATCAACCAAACATCATAAACAACAATTTGTTGATAATTATTGGGATTGCAGTAGATGCTTGGAAGAAATTTCTTCCAAAGATAAAGGATAAGTATAAAATAATTTTCTAATTTGTGTAGTAGTTGTAATTTCTCAAATTTTGATCAATTTTTGCATCAATAAAGGGTGAGAAAATGCAGTGTAAATTTTAACGAAAGGAGAGTAAGTAGGAAAGTTTTTTCATTGATGTCAAAGGGGGAGGAGAGCAGTGAAAAATTTCTTGACATTCTAAGGGGGAGCAGTGTTTTGTTGTGTTTTGAAATTTTGAGTTTTGGTTCTGACACTTAGTCATTTTTCACTAAGTGTTTCCATCAATACCAAAGGGGGAGATTGTTGGAATATGGCTTGGGGAGATTTTTTATGGCTTCTAGTGTTGTCATTGATGGCAAATGAAGTCATTATCTCAGTTCATAGATAAGGATCTACTTATACCGACATGAAATGTAGAAGGCGGTGTGTTATTAACAAAAAGCATGAAGAACAGGGTATTCGGTCTGTATGCTTCACCGGATCATCATTTTGTGTTGTGGATCCCCAGGAAATATTGTTAAGCATGTGTGTTACCTTATTGGTAAGTTTTTTGGTGTTTCAACAATCGGTGTATGAGTTAGGAGATTCAGTAGAATGATTTTCTATTTATTTGCTCATTGTGGCCGACTCAATAAATGTAGTGTGTTGTAGATGTATAAGGAGTAGTTGTTTAATTGTTTCTAAGTTTGAGAATATTGTTTTGGGTCCCAACTATGTCTTAAGCGACCTTTATGGGTGCACATTAAATATAACTTGTGAATTGAGCTGATTGTTGGAGAATATTTCATGTTTTGTTGAAGCTGACTTAAGTGATTAAAATATTTGTTAGTGGATATATATACGAGATCGGTACTTCATTTTTATAGGAAGGACAAAGTGGTGAGGTGTGAATGTATGAAAAGAGTAGAGCAGATGTATGAGTGAACATCAGAAGATTAGTTGAGTAAATTTTTCTTAAGCAAAAGAAGATTATTGTGAACTAAGACAAAAGAGTAGAGCGAGTTGCAGGATCAGACATAAGGTTTAGAATCTGTTTTATGTGCTTCACCAAAACTGAATCTAGGTATTTGTAGATGCTATTATCTCAGTTCAATTTTTGTTGTAATCACAAATATTTTGTAAGGCAGTGAGCCTTCTTTATTTTGAGCAGTGAGCTCTAGGTAGTGTGCCTAAATGCAAGTGCATTCCCTTTTATTCATACTTTTAATAGAGTATAAATTATGGATTAATCTCCACTGTGGTTTTTCCCCTAATAGGGTTTTCATGTAAAAATATAGGTGTTATGGTGTTTTGATCATCTTGTTCATGTGCTTGCATCTTTATTTCTGTTTATGTGCTAAAAATGGTTTAAGATCTGAATTGAAAAGTCTAATTTTCTTAACACTGATTCACCCCCCCTCTCAGTGTTCCTTGAGTCCAACAGCCATATCCTCACATAGCACTATCCAAACATCTTTCTTGAGTCAAACATGTTATCCTAAATTATGAGATATAGTCTTTGGAAGCAAATGATGCAGGGGCATCTTGTGATGCATTTTGTGTCGTCTTGCAAAGTTTTTATTTTTGAGTTGATTTGATTTGTTTTTCTTAAATAAGGTCATTTGAGACCATTTAGGGTCATGCAGAACCATTTTTGGATGTCTAGGTGAAAAGTTGTCACATGATGCAAAAGTTGTCAAAAGTTGTAATTTAGGTTTGGGAAGTTAGGAATTAGTTTTGGATGGTATGAATGAATGTAATTGGTTAAATATGACATATTTTAATGCCAAAAGGTTTGGCTAAGTGTGGGAATGAAAGAAACTCATTTTTGACATGCTTTTCCTTGCATTTTCTTGTGTAAATAGTTTGCAATCTTCATGGTACGGATTTGTATAGGTTTCTACAAGCCAAAAATCAATTGGATAAGTTGAAGGAATATTACCTCTTTCAAATGATTTTATGTTTCATGAATTTTCATTGTGTTTTGTAGAAGTTATGGTCATTTTAGTGTTAACAATTACATATTTTTACTATGAAACAACAAGATACTTGCTTGGTTTGGTTTTATATGACCTAATATGGTCAAGGGAATGCATGAGGATGATGAAGCTATGAAATACAAAACTTTTGGTTTTTGTTTGGAGTCATTTCATTAAGTTTTACATAAATTATTGCATTTTTAGTGATGACAGTCTTGTACCCTAACTAGGGTTTCCAACAACACTAAAAAATTCATATCTCCTATTTGGTAGAGTGAAAAATCCTATTTTTTTTTAGAAACTCAGTTTTAACATTCCTTGAAGTATTTCAAAGCCTTAGTTCATTATCTTTTGGCTGGTACAAGTTATGGAGAACAATGTGGTCTCTAACACTGTTGACAGAGTTAAATACCCTAGTTACTTGAGGGTTTGATAAAAAACAATGCATTATTTTATCATGGTTGGATGGGAAATCGATGAGATGTTTTGTGTTGGGGTTGAAAAATTGAAGAACCCCATGTTACATGTTTTCATTGTTGAATGCCATTAGGTTGCAGTTACAATGTTTCCAAGGTGCAATAGGATGCATTTAGTCATTGTTTGAAATGAACCATTGTGTGAAAGGTGTCAAATCAGTCAAGTGTGTTTCAGAGAAGGTCCTTTCTCTGCATCATTTTTGGTGTAAGAGCTAGAAGCTCTTTGGGAAGTGATTTAATTATTTTGGTTAACATAGTTCAATGAGATTTTATTTTTAAAGATGACTCTTAATAATAAGAAAGATGGGCAAAGGGAATCCACATTATTAAATACATTGTTCAAGGTGGCAAAGAAGCTACGAGAGGAAGAAATGGTGGAGGAAGAAATGTCAGCCAAGAAAGAAATCAAGCTAGAAAAGAAAAGATTATTTCAAACTATGTACAAGTCCAAAGGTAAATGTTGTCAAGTTGTGATATTAGATAATTGCATGGATATTATTTCTGAATATATGGTAGATAAATTAGGTTTGGAAAGAATACAACACCTTGCACCCTATTTAGTGAGTTGGCTTCAAATAGGTAACCAGGTAACCGTAAGTGAGCAATGCAAAGTTGAGTTTCAAATAGGCCCTTATAAGGATGAAATAGTTTGTGATATTATGTTTTTGGATGTATGTCACATTGTGTTTGGAAGGTTGTAGGATTAAAGAAAGACATAAAGTATAACAACAAAAACAACACATATGAGTTGGACAAAGATGGAAAGAAATATGGATTAGTAGCCTTAAAGGATGAGTGCACAAAAATTGAAAGGTTGTTGTTAAGTGAGAATATAGAAGTACAACAGTATGAAAGAAAGATAAATGAGGTAATGGTTGAGGTAACAAATTTTGAAAACACCATAGTGTTTGAAAAACTAGTTGAAAAAGAAATGGAAGAAATTTCATTTGAATTTACAAACTAATGAAAGTAATAGTGATGTTGATGTTGAAGTGGGTGATGTTCAAGAAGAAGAAGAAGAGATTGCAAAAGTAGTTGTAGAGGACTCATGAATAGTCCAAAGAGAGAAGATAGTCATGGAGGATAAGGAGATAGCATGGTTCTCAAGAGAAGAACCAAGAGTTGAGAATGTCAATGTCAAGGAGCATAAAATAATGGATGAGCAATTCAAAACTAAAAATGAATGCCTGAGTAAGGTTGAGGTGAAGCCAAAGATTTTGAAGAATAATGAATAGAAAAGAATGTATTATAAACAACATGAGGTGGATGAATACGTGGAGTATGAAAAACAAGAATGTGATTTATTTAATATGTTTGTTTCCTATGTAGGTAAAGAAACAAAAATGAATGAAAGAGAAAATAAATCTCTAGTTGCAGTCAAAACTAAAGATAGAATGAGGAGACAAGCATAAAACCATGGATATATAGTGCCAAGTTGGCCTTGGCTCAAAAATCATGTTGTTGGACCGAAAAACACAAGTGAACCAGTTGAAACAAATGTAGTTGACATCCAACAAAAAGAAAAGAATGCACACATGCAAGGGAATTGGAAGACAAGAAAGAAGATTCATATTTGAGATGGAACTCAAATTTTCTCTCCCCTGGGGAGTATGATGCAGGGGAATCTTGTGATGCATTTTGTGTCATCTTGCAAAGTTTTGATTTTTGAGTTGATTTGATGTGTTTTGCATAAATAAGGTCATTTGAGACCATTTGGGGTCATGTAGAACCATTTTTGGATGTCTAGGTGAAAAGTTGTCACATGATGCAAAAGTTGTAATTTTGGTTTGGGAAGTTAGGAATTAGTTTTGGGCGGTATGAATGAATGCAATTGGTTAAATATGGCATATTTTCATGCCAAAAAGGTTGGAGAAGTGTGGGAATGAAAGAAACTCAATTTTGACACAATTTTCCTTGCATTTTCTTGTGCAAATAGTCTACAATCTTCATGTTATAGATCTATACAGGTTTGTACAACCTAGAAATCAATTGGAGAATTTGAAGGAATCTTTCCTCTTTTAGATGCTTTTTTGTCTCATGAATTTTCATTGTGTTTTGTGGAAGTTATGGGTGTTTTAGTGTTAACAATTGTAGATTTTTACTGTGTAACAACAAGAAACTTGCTTGGTACAGTTTTGTATGACCTAATATGGCTGATGGAAGGCACGAGGATGATAAAGCTATGAAATACACAAAAAATTGTGTTTTTTTTGGAGTCATTTCATTAAGTTTTGTTTAAGTTATTGCATTTTTAGTGATGAAAGTCTTGTACCCTAACTAGGGTTTCCAACAACACTAAAATATTCATATCTCCCATTTGGTATTGTAACTGAGGATAAATTTTTGGATTAGATTCATCAATCAATAAAGCATATAAAATAAACCCAAAGACCTATCAAGAACAATGAAAACTAAAAAGAAGAACAAATATACCTTTCATTCATAGGAGTTTCCATGATTCACCTTGATAGTACCTTATAACTTACTGATTTGTGTTGCCCTCATATTCGACGTGCGAGCAATCCTTGACGAAGACCTACACAAGCTTTGAAGGATTTGAATCTAAATGCCTATGCCTATGTCTATGAAAAAAATGACTCTAAAATGCCAAATTAATCTAAGTATTAATATGCCAGAATATTGTAATTTATGCGTGTAATGTAGAAATGATCTAGCAAAATAGCATTTTATAGAAAATGCCATTTTGAATGGACGAATGAGATTGACTTTTGACAAAGACCTAAAATCAGTGAACAAGATTTAATTTGACAATCCCTAATCAGGGTTAGGGAAAAATTCTTAAGTGAGCGGTCAAGATGCCATATGAGAAAATCAAATCGGCGGTGGAGAATAAATGAGGAAATTAATTAGAAAAATAAATATTTTCGAAAATCAAGAAGATAAAGACTGAACTAAAGATCCAATTTGGAAAGATCAAGAAGATAAGAGTTGAACTGAAGATTAGATTTGGAAAATCAAGAATCTGCCCGATTACTTGATTTTTGGAAGATTAGTTACCATTTTGAATTGAGTTAATTCAAATTATGGATTTTGTGACACAATAAATAATCTTTTTCAGATTATTTACCAAAATGGATTGACTAATTAAGAAAGTGATGACATTTTAAATAATTTCATTTATTTAAAATGAGAGGAATATTAATTTTGACAATTAAATAATTAAATTTAATTATTTAATTTAGCAAATAAGACTAATTAATTAAATAAATCCATAAATTCATTTAATTATGAGGATTAGTGATATATTAAATAAATAAATGAAATTCATTTATTTAATAATCGGAAGAATTAATGAATAAAGATCATTAAACAAATTTAGAAATTTATTTAATTAGAGGAAGACTTAGACAATTAATGACGTATTTAATAAATAAATAAAATTTATTTATTTAATAATCATGAAGAATAAAAGAACATGAATTAATTAAACAATTATAAATTATTTAATTAATAGTCGAATGTGGACCAAGGACATAATCAAATGTCTTAATTATGCTAGGATGAAAGTGGTAAAAATGGAGCTTGCAAGCCTAGGTCATTTTTAGGTGTCTACATTTTGCCCCTCTTTGTCATAATGTAGCATGTCACATTGTGACAAAGAAAATAAGTCAAAAAAAAACCCCAGTGCAAAATAAGATGAGGAAGAATGATGACGAGGGTTACGGTATGCCCCCTCGAGAGGAAAGACAGGTTCCAAGAGCATGGGTGTGCTCTCAAAATTAATGAGAAGACTAGAATATGGAGAGACAAATAAATGTTACTACAAAAGATATGGATGATGATATGGATGCAATGCCTATATGAGATGGGCGAGAGAAGATGATAAAACAAAAGGAAATGCATGTTAGTTCCTAGACCAAATCCTTCAAAACATTGCCATAGAACTTTAATATTTATTGCTCTTAATCATTATTGGGTGGTAAAAATGACACAAATGGACAACAAACACAATGGTATGACATAGACCAAGGTGTGCAAGGTCATCCACTTGAAAAATAGACAGTCATAGACAAGGAATGTCCTAACTCATACTAAGGGCGAAGTTGCCCAATTCTTTTTGTCAAGACAATCCACATACAACAGTAAAAAATAAAATAAAATAGGTCAGGAGACGTCATCGCACCTCTAAATCCTTCATGGGACATCCTCGAGGTAGCTCATAACATGACCAAAAAGACAAGACAGTAAAAATATAAGACAAAATAGCTAAGATAGTCAACAGATAAGACAAGATAGACTAGAAAGATTAACAACCATTTTATTTTGTTTGCCAATGTTTGTTTACCAAAGATTGATTTCTTGTCGGTTTGACAGTTTTGACAGTTTAAGAGTTTTGCCAATTTGATGGTGTTGACAGTTTGACGGAGCCTATTGTCAGGAAGGACATATCCTGAAAAAGGAAAAGGACATTTTGACGAGGTCCAACTCCAAGAAGGACACATCTTGAAGAGGGCCAAAGAGTGACGAGATTGACATTGTTTTGACTAATATGTTTTGGCAAGTTGATTGATGTTGACTATATGATTGATTGGACCGTACTGTTTGATTTTGACCAATTTTGACATTGATGTTTTGAATGACTATCTTGTGTCTAAGTTTGACTATGTCTGACTTATTTGACTAATGCGACAATTGTGACAAATGCAATGATTTTATTTGGACCAACCTAAAAGGACTAACTTAATGTCTTGGGGACTCATCGACTGATGGCCTTGCCTACGTAGCAAATGCACAGAGATAACGTAGTTCGACAATGAAATGGACTGACTACATGATTGAATTTGACTCCATTTTTAGGATTTTGACATTGATTTGGATGTTTTTGTGTTTTTCTTCAGGACGTTTTATGATTTTTAGGTCTTTCTTCAGGACATTTTATGATGTTTTTGGTCTTTCTTCAAAACATTTTATGATGTTTTTGTCTTTTTTTTCTGGACATTTTATGATGTTTTTGGTCTTTCTTTAGGACATTTTATGATGTTTTTGTCTTTTTTAGGACATTTTATGATGTTTTTGTCTTTTTGTCATTTTATGATTTTTTTGGATTTTGACGTTTAAGAGGATCATGACAAATGCATATGACTGATGCCTACACATGAGAATCCAAAGACAAACATGATTGTGCCCCTAGTCAAGTTGAATACCAATTGACAGGTGATGACAACATTGTTTGACGTGGGAAGGATGCATCCTGAAACAATGTGAGGACGATGACGATAATGTGATGAAAGTATGGCAGTCTACAACTGGGCTAGGAACGCAGTCAAGTAAAATTTTGGATAATGTGTTCATTGCATTTGGAATGACTTGGTTAGGACTATATGGGATGATGATTATCCTTAGACTGTTTGAAAAGGGAAAGCCAAGATAGGTGACAGGCATGAAAGGATAGGGGGTGGCCTTGGTAAAAGACGGGAGACATGAGACTAATGGAATTGTTATATGATTTTCAAGGACTACGTCGCATAATGATAATGAGGTTTTGAAAGTAATGACATGACATTTCGTGAATAGTGTATGACAGAAGGATAGACATGTCAAGAGTTGTCCTAAAACATGATTTATGTGTGCTAGTTTTATGTCAAGAAGAAGGTAGGTGGGAAAAATGAATGAAATGATAGGGCTTAGATGGACGTCAATGTCATCAAGAAGGCATGGGAAAATGAGACGACTTGCCCCCAAGTATAAAATTCCATATAGATGATTTATTTTACACATGACGCATGTTTGCTAGGTTTTCATCATGGTACCTATCCAGGGTGCCTATTTGCTAGGTTTTCACCATTGGATGAAATTTTTCTCTTTACTATTTTCTTGACTTTTTGATTTTTTTGGTGTCACCAAGACGCCTGTTTGCCAGGTTTTCATCAAGATGACGATTTTTTATCATTTATCATTTTTTATTTTTTTTGTATTTTTGATATTTACAGATAGCCTGGATGCTTTAGATGACCACTGACTGTTTTGAATCCACTGATGGTGCCAATGTAGAGACTGGTGCCATGATATGCCAATAATGACCTTGCTGAAGTAGTTGTCTTGTCAGGATCGTAGCGCTTGTATACAACTGATTGGTGTCATTGTGATCCTTTCTAATACTAGAGTTGGCTTTATCAGAATATGCACATCGCAATACAGTGCCATGGGAGTCCTTGTGGTAAAGAGTTGCTGCCAAGATGTGACGGATTTGTGATGTGGAATTTTTGGACTTTAAATGAGATGTAGGGTTATGACGAATGATGGTAGACGTGGAAACATTGTTTAGACATTTGGATGAATGACTTTTTATTTTCCAAACTTGGGATGGTGAATGATAGATTTTGGAGGGATGGTGTTTGGAACCAACACTTTTATATGCCTTGATTGATGACCATTTTGAAGGAGGTGGACATGTGTTATATGTGGGAGTCCTCTTGTCTTGTGGCTCCACATATTTATTGAATTTTTCTTTTGACATATTTTCTTTGCTTGATCCACTTTTCTTTGGGATCCATTTTAATTTCATTTGTCCACTTGTATTTTTGTCTGATTCGATGGCCTTTGACATTTGATTTTCACCTTTTGATTTGTATGACTTTTGTTTTTGTTGGTTCCAAAGGAAAGGTTTATTTATGATGGAATGACGGTTTATGGTGTGGGTGGACGGGGTGTTGGCAACAATCTTATGACAAGGATTTCTCATGGATTCCATTTTGACATTTGTATCTGACAAAGTTGCCCCCAGTGTTGAGGAGGTACCACTGACATCGTTTGATTTACTAACTGAGGAATAGCCAAGACCTTGATGTCTGTAATTTTCCTGAAGCTGTATTGGTTCTTGAATGCCTTGCTCATGTATGCCTAGTCCTTTGCCTTGATATTGCATGCTTTGACAGATTCTGTTTGCGATGGGGTATTTATTGTTTTGAAAGCAAGATGCTAACCCATCATGATGTCTGTGGACACTGTCACTTGTAATATTTTCGTCTGCAAGAAAGCCTGCTCTGACCAAGATAGATGACCCTAGTTGATAAAGTGTCTTAGCTTCATTGTCATGTTGGACATATTTCTGACTGATATCTTTGGTCTGATCATGTGACATGTCAGGTTCAGATGATTCTGTTGGTGCTTCCAAGGCAATGTCGAAGCCATCATTATGTTTAGTGTCATTAGTCCAATTATTTTAGCTATAACTTGATCATATGCAAGCATGTCCCTACTAGAAGATTCTTGTTCTAGAGGAATATCGTCTATGTGTCCCATGGAGGCAAGTGTCTCATCGTGGGAAGTGTCAATAGTCGAGGCCTTTAGAAGTTCAGAAAGTGTTTGATCATGACTAGCGTAAAGGTCAAGGAGTGGATCATTTTGGACTTCTTGGTCAATGGTAGGGTCTTGGTCAAAGATGGGGTTGTCATGGATTTGGAATTCTTGGTCAATGGTAGGGTCTTGGTCGAAGATGGGGTGGCACATTTGTTGATTGTCCTAGAAACTTAAATTCGACATGCAAAACAAAAAAATCACAAAGTAGGACAAGGGTACATACCACTGGCTCTAAGCCCTTTGGCCGCGTGAAGGTCCGCAGGATCTCCCTGCGATGCTCTGTGACTGGAATCACCATCCTCACTGCGCTACTCTTCACTCTGAACTCTCAAAATTTGCAAAGTAAATAGTGAAAATGAATTGACTTTTACCCCTTTGTCAACCTATTTATAAAGTCAAAATGACATTTGTCAACTAGGTTATTACTGGAGGCTCATTTGACCAACTTTGACCACCCTCTTGGCTATCTTAAACATGTCAGAATCTAAAGCCGACTGCGCCGTTGCCTTTCTAGTTATCAAATTGATTTATTGGGACCCTTTACAATTTTTTTTTACGCCGACCAAAAATTTGAAAATTTCCCGAGGGGGCATTGATACTCCATATCTTCACTGGGGCATATTTTTGACTTATTTTCTTTGTCACAATGCGACATGCCACATTATGACAAAGAGGGGCAAAATGTAGACACCTAAAAATGACCTAGGCCTACAAGCTTCATTTTTACCACTTTCGTCCTAGCATAATTAAGACATTTAATTATGTCCTTGGTCCACATTCGACTATTAATTAAATAATTTATAATTGTTTAATTAATTCATGTCTTTGTATTCTTCATGATTATTAAATAAATAAATTTTATTTATTTATTAAATACGTCATTAATTGTCTAAGTCTTCTCTTAATTAAATAAATTTCTTAATTTATTTAATTTCCCTTCGTTATATGTTTCTTCTTGATTATTAAATAAATGAATTACATTTATTTATTTAATATGTCACTAATTGTCATAATTAAATGAATGAATGAATTAATTTAATTATCAGCCTTATCTCCTAAATTAAATAATTAAATTTAATTATTTAATTGCCAAATTTGAAGTTCCTCTCATTTTAAATAAATTAAATTATTTAAAATGTCATCTTAGTCTTAACTGTCAGCTCATTTTGGTAAATAATCTCAAAATTGATTATTTATTATTTCACTTAGTTCACATTTGGAATTAATTTAATTCCAAATTGGTAACTTTCCTCCAGAAGTCAAGTGATCGGGCAGGTTCTTAGTCCTTCTAAAATTGATCTTCAGTCTAATCTTTATCTTCCTCATTTTCAAAAATCTTTATTTTCGAATTAGTTTCCTCATTTATTCTCCACCATTGATCCGATTCTCTGAGATATTATCTTTACCGTTCAATTAATGAATTTTCCCTAACCCTAAATAGGGATTCTCAAATTTAATCTAGACCTTTCATTTTAGGTTTTGGTCAAAATGCAATCTCACCCGTCCATTCAAAATGGCATTTTCTATAAAATGTCATTTTCCTTTCACTTTTTGATTACACACACACACACACATATTTAGACACATAAAGATTATTATGCATCCACTTTATGCACTTTTGCACTTGCACTCTTAGGTTTTTCATAGCAATTGTTAGTACATTTCATTGAGTTTTGACATCTTGAGGCATTGTTAATCATGGTCATTTAGGCATAGGCATTTAGACATTTGTGCAAATCCTTCAAAGCTTGGTGTAGGACAAGACATCTATTTGAAGATTGCTCGTTCGTCCAATTTGAGGGAAACACGTCAACTAGCAAGCAAGGAGGTGTTACAAAGGTGAATCATGGAGGCTGTAACAACTATTTGGTATACTTGTTTCATTTACATTTGCTTCCTTTGTTCTTTGTAATTACTTTGGGTTTTTTCTTTCGCATTGATTTGATAACTTCAATCTAATCCAAAAATAAATCCATTGATACAGGTATGGTGAAAAATCCTAAATTTTTGTGAGAAACCTTGTTTTGACATTCCCTAAAGTATTCCAAAGCCTTGGATCATTATTTTTTGGCTGGTACAAGTTATGGAGAACAGTGTGGTCTCTAACACTATTGAAAGAGTTAAATACCCTAGTTTCTTGAGGGTTTGATAAAATTAATGAATTATTTGATCATGGTTGGATGGGAAACTGGTGCTCAGATGTGTTGTGTTGGTCTTGAACAATACAAGAACCCCATGTTACATGTTGTTTTCATTGTTGAATTCCATTAGGTTGCAGTTATAATGTCTCTAAGGTGCACTAGGATGCATTTAGTCATTGTTTGAAATGCACCATTGTGTGAAAGGTGTCAAATCATTCAAGTGTGTTTAGGAGTAGGTCCGTTCTCTGCATCAGTAAAATACCTTATCCTATCACACTAGTTTAGGCATCCACTCATAGTGTCCCATGCATTGCTAAACACTAAGAAAAGGTACTTACATCTTGCTTCAAAATAAGTCTTGATCTATGTTTTCTAGCTCACATTGTGATCTAGAAATCATCCAAACAATCCAAACAATCCAAAAAATCCATATCAGTTGCAACTGTTGACGCTTCAACTTGGTATCAAAACATTCAAAAAAAATTGTTCCTGGCCTGGCTACAAATCATGATCAATCTTATCTGATCAATCAATCATCATCTTGAGATGTATCCTTCCTAATCCTCACGTTGTTCCTATCTTGAAAACACTATCCTTGCATTTTTTTGTATCCTCAACAATGTTATCACTATTGGAAAGCACTCAGTCAGATCAATCAATTTTAGCCTGGCTATCAATAGGATCTCAAAAGATTATTGATATCCCTACATATTGATATATCTTTATCACCCATCATCATCATCATCATCAAAAATACAAAAAATAAAATAAAATTAGAAATCCTAAAAATTCCAAAATGATTAATAAATTTCTAGAAAATCCAAAAACATATTAATAGCATCATCTGCCATATCCATAATAACTTTCCATTATCTTGACTCAAGGGTTCAAAAAACATAAACTACACAACATCCCAACACATTGATCATTCATGAAACAACCAGGGATTGAAGACTTTATCTAAACTATGTACAAAACTACTGATCAATTTCCAAACCTACCTTAACATCTTATCAAATCGATCATGTCCTAACAAATACATTTTTCTTACAATAGACATTATCACTATTGAGGAAAATTTTTTTTGGCCTTAAATTTGATAATTGATTTTCTTTTATGTTTGAGTTTTTTATTATTTGATTTATCTTATTTTCTTATTCCAATGTTCTTCGAGGATGTCTCAAAATGATTTAGAGGAGCAAGAATGGGGTAAGGTCATTGCTTTAATATGCCATGTTTGTGGAATGTTTTTTAAGCATTACTATGAAAGGTATGTTTCCTTGTGTGTATTGGACTAGATTCAAGCATTAACAATTTCCTCCGTGTATAACGTCATCAATTTCCTTTATGCATTTAGGTTATCATGTTGTGAAAAGCTATGTTTCCTTACATATTTTGACAAGGTTAGATATCATATCTAGTATGTTTAAGAATAATCCTTGTTTGTTGTGTCTTAGTCTTGACAATAGATTTTGAAGTCGCCAAGGTTTGTCTCAACTTAGTGTACATATATCCACTTGTCCATTTATCAAAATCTTTAGGCAGACATAAACAAACACCATCACAATTCATGCTTTGGTGTGCATATATCCACTTTTCACCTAATAAAATACTCTATGATGATAATCATGCATTGATTAAAGCTCAAAATCTACTCTACCAATCATACATCATTTTCAGTCTAGTTCATACCGATCTATCTAATCATTCTTTGCTTCTTATTAACCTTTTCTTCTAGTTAATATTTCTTTTTCCAGTTCTAGCACCTAAGCACATCAAATCAAATTGTCAGTAAATTTGGCCAACTTTTAAGAATTTTGCCAAATTTCTTGAGGGGGCACCATGCTATCCTGTTATCACTATGACATACTGGGGCATGTCTTGAACATTTTTTTTTGAATTTTCTTTGACACAATGTTTAAAATCGCATTGTATCAAAGAGTGGAAAAATGTAGATGCCCAAAATTATCCTACCATGTGAGTAACATTTTTACACTAATATTCGTCCTATTCTTAATGATTACATAGTGTTCAATTATTTAATTATTGTCTAAATTTATATTCCACTAGTAATTAAATGATTTCTTATTATTTAATTGATTCACTATATCTTTATCCTCCCCGATTAATTAAATAAATTCTATTTATTTAATTATGTCTTTAATTATCCTTATTCTTCTAAAATAATTAAATAAATCATTATTATTTAGTTAATCATGCATTATCCCCCTTCAAATTAAATAATTACCTTGATTATTTAATTATCCACGACCACACTTTCTAAATTAAATCATTTCTTTAACTATTTAATTATCCACGTTCACACTTCCTAAATTAAATAATTACTTTAATTATTTAATTATCAGGCTATATTCTCTCACCATTATCCACTTCTTCTATAATAAATAAAATATTTTATTTATTTATCTAATTCCCACTTGCACATTTATTTAATAATTAATTCATTTAATTAATTATTAAACTCATGTATTTCCACCTCGTCCTTAACAAACACTCTCTTCCACTTCACTGAATAATCAATTTCACTTCTCTCCTCAATCAAATCAGTTTAGTTCCACTCAATGTGAGTTAACGAAACAATCAATTCATCATGCAAATAGTTAACTAAAATCATACAACTAATTGTAGTTAGTTAACTCATCAATCAATTCCTCTCAAGGATTCCTAACCCTTGATCTTGATCATCCACCTCTTAATCTTGATCCTCCATCCAAATTAGACTTTTCTATAAAATCAACCCTCATTCCTCTTTGAAGGCTAACCACAAATCTTTGAGATCTTGCATTCTTCATCTATATTCAATATTTTGAGCTTGAAGCAATATAGTGCACATAAATTCTGAGAGCAAGACAATTTTGAGAACAGTAGAGGTAAATCAAGTTTGACACAAGGAAGGTAATTGAATTTCTTTTTATTTGATTTCATTGTGTTGATTGTGCTTCATTATTTGATTGGATTCAATATTAGATTGAATTATAGTTTAGTGGTTGTTGTTATTAATTAATGTTTTATTATTATCTCATTTTCTGGTCGACACTCTTATCTCTATATACCAATTTTAAAGAGTAAAGTTACATTCTACAATTTTAATGATATTGAGGTTATTTCATAACTAGACATTTTCATCTTAAGAAACTCACAATTATGCTATTTTAGAGTTGTTGATATTTTCAAGATGTTTCCAATTGCTTCTCACCCAACAATGGCTATTTCACCCTTCAGAAGAATTCCAAGATGTTGGTGCTTAGAGTTGTAGGTCCCAAGTCTCCAAAGTTGGATCATCTCCCAAGTGTTAGGGGTGTCAAACTTGGGAAGAAAACTATTAACTTATGATGAGGTTGGAAAATAGTGGACTAATTTACTAAGGTGGGTAAAGCATCCTTTGAATTTTGGCTTGCCAAACCAAGGGGGGATTACCTAAGGTACATGGTGTTAAACACAAATATAGGAAAAAGATAATTCACCTTGACACAAATACCACATGTTGTATACTCTTATTTAATTTGTCACTTTGTATCTATATGCAAACTTACCACACAAATTAAATCTAAGGGTTGACTTCTATATATATCATGGTTGTTGGAACATGATAGATCAACACATACTAAAAAGATATTTATGTTTTATTGTTTTGGGTGTGTTGGGGATGATGGGAGGTTGAGTTTAAAGAAGACACATGTGATTAAATCTAGTTGGGTAATAGCTGTAGATTCATACAAAATGATGCAGTGGTTCAAATTGTTTTGTTATACCTTAATGAAGATACCAACTAAAGACTAGATATCTTTCCAATTGTATATATAAGTTGGATTCTACACATACATATGAAAAGATAACTAAAATTTTAAAATAATAAATGAATCTACTTAGTAATCCATGAATAGATTTCTACATCTCTCCATTTATTATAAAAAAAACATTACAAAGGATTTGCATGGATTTCACAATCTTCTAGCTCACTAATTAATCAACAATACATTTAGAAATACACAAAATACAAATAAAGACATTCAATCAATGTCAAATCTATACATTAAATTCATTCTCTAGGGGATACAATAAATTTATTACAAAATCAGGATGAATTTGAATTGTTATAATGCCAAAATATTTCTCCTTTGTGTTGGAAGTCAAAATCCTAAGGCTTTGTTACAATAATTTCCTCTCTAGATCTCTTCTACCTCATTTATATTTTTCCATTTCCATTCCAAAAATACAAGTTCGCTTTAAATACCCTCTCAACAAATTTTTGTGGTCTCAACAAAAAGTGTAAGTGTGACGAAACCCCAAAATTCTATGGCTCTTGGGCATTTCTAGAGATGCCCACACCTTCACACTATTCTTCCATGCCTTCACACTCTTCTATAATCTAGTATAAGAAATCTACCCTATATGTGTTCAACTATACTTGAGGAGCATGAAGAAATATTCTAACATATTGTAATATCAAATAACAAATCAAACTACTTATATAATTCATTTTGAATAGTCCACTAGATGGAAGGTTTAGTTGGGATAATGGCTATATGATGAAAAAGAAAAATGCTTGTAGATAAGGAAATAATCAAGCTTCATTTGGAAGCATCTACATGTTTTCATCTCTTTGTCACACTATCTCTATTTATTTTTATTTGCCTATCTATCTCTACTCTCCCTTGCCCACCTCCCCCCACACCCTCTCTCACTCTCTCTTCCCCTCCTTCCTCTTTCTATATTTCCCTTTTGTTTGTCCCTATATATATATATATCAAGTATTACTAGTAGTGGAAGATGAAAAGTATATATGTGTGTGTAGCACACACACATGCACATATACAACCATATACACATACATATACATACATATATATATAAACATATATACACACACATACACATACATATATACACATATACACATGTGTATGCATACACACATCAAAAGATGAAAAGTAAATAATTTTTCTTCTCTTAAGTGAAAATAAAAATTTGACACCATTTACTAGCATATAAAATTAATATAAATTTGCCATTCCATCTTGAATACAACATATATTTAAGCAATATTTTTTATATACTAATATATAGTTATATTCAACTATATTTATACTATATATAAAAATATAATATATTATATTTATTCTTATATACTATTTTATATAATAGAAATTAATAACTACAAGTTAACTTTAGTCAAATGATATCAAATGACAACCCAATGCTCAAAGCTATCAAATCTTTGTGCAACCTCAAATTTTCACATATTTATATAGATTCAAACTCAAATTAATCGTTTTCTTCCAATCCTAAGTTGTTTTTGAATATGTCAATAAAAATCTAAACAAGATAGGAATAAAATTTAAATAATATAATTTTTCACATGCTTACCAAAAAGCATTTGTACATTTAAATTCATTTGGCGTGTAGAATTTGTTAGTGAAAATAATCACAATTATTATATTTTTGAAATAGTGTGGATGAATTACTTTTTATTTTTTGGTTATTGGATTTAAAATAAGTCACTCATTTAATATTGTTTAAAATTTATCCATTTTAATACTTTTCACATCTTCTTTATACATAGAAAATTAAACAAATAAAAAATCTAATGAAATTGATAATACACAGTTTTTTTAACTAGTCTAAAGTCATTAACATTATTTGATTGTGCTCCCATCTCTCCTATTCTATTCACAATTATGGCTAAGAGCCTGGGAAGGAATCTTAAAAGTTTGATTGAACAAAGGTCTCTTGCTGGTATTAGTCCTTCATCTACCAACTTGATTTGTTCTCACCAATAGTTTGTTGATGACACTATGTTGATGGGAAGATCTACGGTGACTAAGGCTAAGACTTTGAAAAAAACTTTGGAAATGTATCAGAAGGCGACTAGGCAGATGGTCAATAGACAAAAGAGATCCTTTTTTTTTTCTTTAATACCCCTGAGCATAGACAGGTCAAGATTGAAAGAATCCTTGGTTGTAGAGTGAAATCCTTTCCCTCTACTTATCTTGGACTACTGCTATGTCTTAAACCCTCAAATTCCTTTTGGTGTTCGTTGGTTGACATGTTTAGTAAGAAGTTGGCAGGATGGAAAGGAGCCATTTTGAGCCAAGTTGGAAAAATTCAACTTCTCAAAGCTTCTCTTTAGAATCTCCTGGTTTATGCTTTAAGCCTTTTCAAAATTTTGGCTAAATATGCGAAGGCCATTGAAAAGATCCAAAAAGATTCCTTTTGTCTGGTGTGGATGAGAGAAATAGAATGCCTCTTATAGGGTGGGATTTGGTTTGCAGACCAAAAACCTTGGGGGGTTTAAGTCTTAGAAAAATCAAAATGATTAATAAGACTCTTCTAGCTAAACAAATATGGTGATCCTTCTCGTCTGTTGGAGAATGGAAAGATATTTTAAGAAGTAAATATATGACCAATTGTGCATCCCTCAAAGCATTGCTGGATTCTCCTATTCTTCCTTATGGTTCAACTTGCTAGAATGATATGATTACTGGTAGAAAGATCTTGGAATCTAGGGTTGGATGGCACATTAGAAGTAGAAATCAAGCTAGATTCTGGGAGGACAGATGGATTTTTAAGGATCCCCTAATAAAAATTGAAAGATTCAATAGATGGGTTGAGTTTTGCAAAGTAGCTTTTGGAGAGTATGTTAAAGATTATTGGAATGAAGGAGACTGGGTGGATTTGTGTGTGGTTAGTCAAGAGTTGGCTTAGCTTCAATTTTCCTTAAGGGCTATTAGATTGGGATAGATTTAGCTGGAGGATAATCTTGTCTGGATGGACAACCCTTTGGGTAACTACTCTGTTTCTTTGGCTATTTCTTTGTTGTCCCTTTCTCAAGCTCCCCCTCCTTTCTACTCTAAAGTGTGGATTAAAAACTTGACTCCTAAACTCAACATCTTCTTCTAGATTCTGCTTCAAAATAAGGTGCTAATGGTGGATAATCTTTGCAAACGAGGAATTCAAATCCCCAATAGATGTTACCTTTGCAAGTGTGAGGCAGAGTCTGCTAACCACTTGTTTCCCCACTACCCATTTGTTTCTACAATCTGGGGAAAATTATTAGCCCTTTGGAATATCTATTGGGTGTTCCCCCTATCCATTGAAGATTTCTTTTCACAATGGAAAGATCCATCTCAAAATCCCTTCATTTGAAGGTTATGGGCTTTTATTTTCCCTTTTGTTGTTTGGGGAGTGTGGAAAGAACGTAATAATAGACTTTTTAGGGATAAGGAGATGTTGGAGACTAATTTTTTTGAAAAAAAATTTAGGCTTATAAAGGAAAACTTCAATGTTATTCCCCAAAAAGCTCTTAACCTTTAAGTTGTGGTGTGTACTCCCTATGATCTAATGATAGCCAAGGATTGGAATATTAAATGGATGTTTCTATGGCATCCAAGCCAGCTAAGAAAAGTAGGGAGGGTGTGTACTTGACCTTTCCTCCAAATGGCTAGACGAAAGCTAACTTTGATGGCGTTGCGAAGGGAAATCCGAGGATGGCTGAAAGTGGAGGTGTGTTAAGGGAATCAAATGGTAATTTTATGGAGATTGTGGCCATTTCCCTAGGTCATCAAACCAACCATGTGGCAGAGGCTATAGGAGCTTTTCAAGTTTTAAAGTTAGCTCATAATTTGAATAAAAAATATTTATGGCTTGGAGGGGACTCCAAAAACATCATTGAATGTATCCTAGGTAGGACCCCCTGCTCCTGGTCTATAAAGAATTGGATTGATGAGGAAAAATATATTCTAGACAAGTTCAATAAAGTTAAAGTATCACATGTCTACAGGGAAGCTAACAACGTGGAAGATTACTTTGCGAATGAGGGGGTTAAGAGGCAAGGATTGAACACGTGGAAAAATTTTAGGGACTTGGGAGCTGAAGTCAGGGTCTTATTAGATTATGATGTTATGCATGGGAAAGATGAAAATATCTTTAATGATGATAGGGAAAAGGGCTAAGTATATCGAAATCAAGAGATTTGATGGGGCCGTGTCAAATAACTTAGTTGGTAAGAAAAAGTGGCATGCTTTGTGGGTTCATTGGAATGGCTACGTAAATTTGCAATAGGTTTTTAGCACTAGTAGAGTCTATAGTGAGGTGAATACAAAAATGGGGGGGGACAGGAAAAGAGTCAAGCCAAAAAGCTATGAAATGCACACGAGGAATGGTAAGGTCTGGAAATAGGTTGTGAGAGGTGGTTTGGTTCCATTCCTAGAAAAAATTCATGGGCCTGATACTATGAATACAAACTATTTTGAGAAGAACTGGAGCATTGGAGAAATAATCCTCTTTGGGAGAGAGGTGAAACTGGATGAGAAAATTATAGGAGAGGTGACTAGAATGTCCACTGAAGGTGTGAAGTTTTATCGTGATAGAAGGTTTTTAGACAATGGTTAAATCAAATTCCCTAAGAAAGAAAAGGAGAAAATGAAACTGGTTAAAATTTCCAATAGCTATTTTGAAATTGACACCATCAAGGCACTTTGGAGAAAGGTTCTTCATGTCATAATGGAGTATATTAACTTGGACAGGAGATTCACCAGGGTTTATGATCATCATTTTGCAATCCTTAACCACTTCCACCATAAGGTACAAATTTCTCTGCCTCATTATTTGTTCTATTCGTTGAGCAATAGCCTCAAGGACCATAAGAAAAATCCCAGGAGATACCCTATTCTTCATCCTGGTCTTATTAGGTTAATATATGAACATTATCAAAGCTTGTTGGCTTTATCCAAACTAGTTGCCTCCACGACATCTAAGGACTATGAAATAGATAGTGGTGGTTTAGAGAATCAACCTAACCAGGAGAGAATTGTTGAAGCCCACTCGTCCCCTATTCTGTCTGGTAAGAAAACCCAACTTTGCAAACCCCAACTTGCTAAAGCTAACCCTAAGATCTACCCCGACTACCCGGTTCCATTAAAGAATCCCGCTCTCAAGGGTTCCCCTACCAATAAATTGGTTTCCTACTCTATAGACTCTCTGGAGGACAAAACTGAGAACCTTGAAGCTAGCAAAAACTCTGTGTCTACCCCTCCTACCTCTTTCAGAGATGATGGTACTAGATTTCCCAGCTCCCCTAACCTAGATGGTTTTAACCTCATTTTAGACCGGGATCAGTCTGGAGATATCCTTGCCTCTGCTAGAAGTGGCGTTGGTGACATTTTTAGGGTTATGAAATGGGCCTATCAAGAAATTAATGATCTTAATCTCAGAAATAGGGTTCTAAACAAGTTGGAGGAACTAGAACTGAAGTTGTTCGCTCTTAGCAATGAAGAAGGAAAATGAAAAAAGAACAATACTAGAATGGGAGATGATGACATTGAGGACAAGTATAAGACTCTAGAAGCTGAAATTGTTAAAATAAAAAATAATATGAAAACTATTGTGGAACAAAACCATAAAATGGCTAGGCACAATGCCATTATCATCAATGCAATGTCTGAAAAGTTGGAAAAGTTGCAACAGGGCTCGCTAGTTGTTGATCTAGAAGAGGACAAGGATAAAAGAAAGAATGACGACCAAGGTATATCGAAAAGGACCCATGCCAACCTAAAGAGGAAAGCACCTCCTACTACCCAGATGGTCTAGATCTTAAAGAGGAGGGTTTAGAAAATGAACGATATGGAAGCTGAGACTGCGGAAATGTTAAGGTCCCAAGTTTAGTCACTGCTAGCGTGTTGTCTGGTCTTTTTGGGTCTTTTTTGTTTCCCTTGCTGGATTTTTTGGTGGTTGTGGCTTTGTCATTTTGTTGTTTTCTATACAACCTCTCTATTAATGGGGTCTTTGATGACATTTTTTTTTTGTAAACTTTGTAGTTTTGGGTCCTTGTAAAACCCATTTTTTCCTCTTTCAAAAATATTGTTTGATTGTGCTCATGAAATTTGAGTCATTGATTCATTAGAAGTTACCAACATAATGGTTGAATTTTTTTGGTAGTTTTTCAAGCACACAATCTCATCATGGTCATTGGTAATCTATTTCTTGTGATTGCTAGTTAGGATATGATTTTTTCTATCACTCTGTACACTTGCCTAATTAATTGCTATGGTGTAGAAAGAGAGAAATTAGGGCACAAGCCTTGACAACAAGCCAAATATACCATCACAATTGGAATCCATCCATTTTGTTTCTTATTATCATTGTTGCCAAGGTATCCTCCTTTTGATCACTTCCCTACCAACCCCATGTTTATCTACCATCGCTTGCTTACACAACCAATTAAATTCAATTTTTTTTAATGTAGAATCCTTAATTATGTAATTGACATAATGAGAAGTTAATGAGGATTCTACATGTAAAATTTGTGAATGTGAATGTATCATTTCCCTACATTATGTTATGGTTGTGTTCAACAAGCAATGGCATATAAACATGGGGTTGATAGGGAAGCAGTGGAAGGGTGGAGTCATCAATGACAATGGAAGAAGGAAACAAAACAAATGTATTCAAATTATGGGGGTATATCTAACTTGGTGTTAGGGAATGTGCACAAATTTATCATTGTTTCTATATCTTAGTAATTATTTGTATAAGAAGAGGTGACATAAAACATCATATCCTAACCATTGATCACAAGAAACAAATGACCACGATGAGATTGCATATGCTCGGGAAAGCTACCAAGACAACTAATTATGTTGCCAATTTTTGATGAATTAACAACTCAAAAATTTCCAATGCATTTGGTTGATGAGAGTGGCTTTGAACTAATCAAAAATAAAAGAAATGTGTATTGTCAAATTCATTTGATCTTATCTTAATTTATTTGATTTTTTTACATGTAAAGTCTTTCTCAAAAATATAGAAATAGATACATCTTGAATTATATTAAATGATAACATATTTTAAGTCTTGTAACCCAAAACAAAATTAAAGGTAATTTGTCTACACAATTTCAAAAATATAATGATTGATTATTTTCCCTCATGAAATTTCTAGAAGCTAAATGAAAGTTCATGTTTAGATTTTTGTAGTTTGTTCTTTTGGTTTAAGCATGCAAAACTTTATATTATTTGGATTTTATTCATATTTTATATATATTTGTGTTGAAATATTTAAAAATAATTAAGTATAAAATAAAGATTAATATGGATTACAATTTATATGAAAAATTGAAGGTTATTTAGGTTTTTGAAAAAAGATTTGATGGCTTTGATATCTGGTCTCTTATTTGAGATTAATTATGGAGCAATAACAAACAAGCTTACTTGTACAAAATTTGTACTTAATAATTTCTATTTTTTAAACATAGTATATAAGAATAAATATAATTTTATATATTATATATATATATAATAGATAGAGTTAAATAATAATCAAAAAGATGTGATGCCATACATTTGGAACACAGGGAAAATAGAGGATAGATAGAAGTTAAAGAAAAAGAGATGGAAATAGAGAAAGAGAAAAAAGCAAAAATGGAGAAATAGAAAATAGAGATATGCATGTTAGAGAGAGAAAGATAGAAGACAATATAGAGGAAAATAAAAAGGAGAGGGATATGGGGGAGTGAGAGAGAGAGGCGATATTAGAAAGATAGAGGAGATAAATATAGAGAAAAGAGAGGAAGAGGAGAGAGAGGGAAAGAAAGAGACAAAGAGAGATAGAGAGAGTGAGAGGTGTGACAAATAGAGATATAGAGAAAACAAAGTGAGAAATATATATAGAGGAGAGAGGAATAGAAAGGGAGATTGGTAGAGAGGAAGAGAAAAATCTAGAGATACAACAAAAGAGAAAGATATAGATAAGAAAAGATTGAGAAATATATAACAAAAGAAAGAGAATAAGAGATGGTGAGAGTGGAAGAGACAAAGTGAGAAATAGAGAGAAAAGGAGGAAGGAAAGAAAGAGAAAGACAAAGAATGAGAGAAATATAGATATATAAAGTGAGGGAGAGGGAGAGATTGAGAGATAGAAAGCGAGCAAGAGAGAAAAAGATAGATGGTTATGCGTGGAAAAATGGTGTTGTATATGATGCACAAGAAAATAAATAATTTAATTAAGTAAAATAAATATCTATTTGTGATGCATCTTAGTAGCTATGTTTAGCCACTTTAAATATTTATTTGGGTTCACTTGTAAGGTTTCGTTATAATATTAGTTAGATATTTTATATGTGGGTTTTATATTGAAAAGATATTTAATATTGGGAAAAATTAGTATTAAAAGTAAATACTGGGGTTAATGGTTTTGTGTTCTCATGGTTTTGAGACACAAGATTTAGCCAATACCATTTTGTCGTCTTGTGTGAGCTTAGGTCTATAATAGCAAGCAAATGTTTAATGGTATCATGTGTGCTGAGATCTCTTGTAGGTGTATTTTTGAAGCACAACATGGGATAAATAGTTGTATAGTTTTCCATTATGCTTGGACACGTGGAGAATGCATTGGAAGAGCTTAATGTTTTAGAGATATTCATGGAAATTATGTGTTATAACATTTCATTGAGAAGTAATATATTGAGTGTGGATGCTTTTGGATGTTGGATTTTTTTTCATGAGGGTTTTCCTAGGGAATATTTTATGCTATTTTTGATGGTATGTTTGTCTATTATTTTGTATGATAGATTTTTAAATAATTTTTTGAATATTTTTCCCTCATGGGATTGACTCAAAGTTTAGCCACTATAGACTTCACAAATGATTTTATTGTAGAGTGTGATGCCTTAGGAAATTGTATAAGAGTCATCCTCATCTAGGATGGTAGTCCCATTTCATTTTATAGTCATTAGTTGAAAGGTAAGAATCAACTCAAACCAATTAATGAGAATGAAGTGCTATCTATTTTTCATGCATGAAATAGTGGAGGCCATATTTGATGGGTGGACACTAAAAAGTTGAGATAGATCATGATAGTCTAAACTATTTTTTGGGAGAAACAATTATCTTTTGAAGAGTAAAAAAATCAGCAATTAATATGTTAGGTTATGAATTTTAAATCATCCATAAGAAAGGGAAGGAAGGTCATTGGGGTGATGCACAATGCATGAACTATGAGGAGGCCAAGACATTATTGTATGGCATTTCAATTTTACAAGTAGTTCGGTTGAAAAAGCCAAACCATAGTGGTAGAAAGATGTTGCTACTAGTAGTTTGTTTCCATACATTTTATTTTTTGTTACCTATGCCCTTTCCATATCAATCATCTCCAATTCTTAGTTGTGGGTTGTCCTTCAAAAAATTACTTAATATTGAGTCATAGACGAATTTGTTAAGTTTTGAAACTTGTGTTTGCCTATGCAGAGGTTCTCAAAATATCACCTTCTTTCGAAAAGGTTGTCACAACCTTATCAAATCCTGAAAGTAATATCAAAACCTCTTTGGTTTTAAAAAAAGAATTTTGTGTCAATGTTTTTTCTAAGTTCTAGAATTTGTGTCAAATGTTGATGAATTTTTCCAACTCTTTTTTCTGATTAAGGAAAGCTCCTTGAAAAAATATATTGGAGATCTTACATGTTTTTAGAACTTCCATCAACCTTGTTGAAGCTTGAAGTACTATTTAGAACCACCAAAAATGAATCAATGTGAAGAGTTTGAAATCAATGTTTGATTCTAAGGATATTTTGGATCACCCTTATGTCAAAAAATGAAAAGAAATGTTTTTCAAAACTATTTAGACTTTGTTAAAGGTTTCAAAACCTATGTTAGCTCCCAAAGAGGTTGTCACAACCTTGTTACATACTGACAAGATATTCATAATCATTATTCAAAGTTAAGTGAGTTTCATGGATGGATCATAAAAAATGTAAGAGCTGATTTTGGAAAAGATAAAGGTAAATCCCCGTTGGCTTCTAAATGTGGTTCCATAATTATTGTTGAAGATTGATAAGGTTTCAAATACCCCTTAAACCTTCGATGAGAAAGTTAAAGAAGCATTCATTTCATATTGAATTGGAGGCTATTAATGTGATGAGACTTCACATCTGACAAATTTAAATAGGTGCCATTAATATCCTCATAGAACACAAAGAAAATAATTGTATATTAAATAAAGCAATGTAAGGCAAAGGGGAATGCACTTTAACAAGTGATTATTGAGAGAATACAAAGAAGTGTGAGAGTGCATTGTTGAGTGCATCTTGATTGTTGTGCAAACAAGGATTTCAAAAGTAATAGTGAACAAAAGAGCTCTTAAAAAATCAAAGGTACATAATTTCTCTCTGGCATTGTAGTTCATAGGGAAGGGAAATTTAGTTTTATAAAGTTGGTTCATGAAACTTGTTCCCCACATAATTTCTTGCCCAAAATCAAAACTCCCCTAGATTTTCTCAACTTTGTGTTGAAAATTTTGATTTGCCTCTTTATAAATTTGTTTTGGTTAAAACGAAGATAAATATCTTGGATATGATACTTTTTCAATCTTGGAAAGCACATTGCCTAAAATTGGGGATACGAAGTTAGGGCACATAAATCTTGAAGAATTTTGGAATAGAATGGGTAATGAAAATAGTTCCTCATTTATACAAAAAATGGTAGAGAGTAGGATCTTACAAAAAGCATGATTCCTTGTGGTTGTGCAGTGCACATGCTTGGGTTTGGAATACATAAATCATTATGATCCTCAAACTTGAGAAGTAAAAGCAACATATAATCGAGTGATAGCCAAATTGGATGGGGAATCTCTTGGTGGAATTCTCAGGTTACCTCAAAGGGAGGTTTTTGCAGTCTTAGGCACTATGGTAGCATAGTAGCATTTAATAAAAAGAAAAGAGCATGACACAATACCGTTGCAATGCATTGGTTGGTACTTCATAAGGAGAAGTCAAAGCTATCAAAAATCTTGCATAGATCACATTTTGCTAATGAAATTTTAGAAATCATTGTGCTTCTCCACATATTAATTGGTAATAAGGGAGCCCCTAATTTTGAAGAATGTCTATGTATTTATTTATTGTTTTCATTATCCATGGACATAAATTCATTGATTAGGGAAATATAATTAGTGATAAGATTCACAAGCAACTCACCGAATTTTAGCTCAATAAATCCTTTTATATGTCTTCATATTTATTTTATGCCATAGCTAGTATGAGTGTTTGGCTAGGATTGGTATTTATTGGTAATTTTGTTGAGGTGACCTAAAATTATGATCATTACCCACAATTCCAATTAGAGCATAGGTATACAAGTTTTAGGAGAGTGAAAGATGCATTAACAATGCATGTAGTCAAATAAATTCAAGGCGACATGAGCATATATATATATATATATATCCAGAGGATACCCAATTGATTAATACTTGAGAGTTATTTTATTTAATTTTAAATATTTATTTACTGAAACAACAAAAAATGGATTTGATACTTATGGTTTAGGACATAGAGCAAACACATTTCACCACCATTTCATTAAGGAAAACCCTAGAGATCTCAATCTTAAGTATACAAAGGAGGAAGAGATCTTGCAATAGGGCTATCCTAGGGTCTAATTATAAACTAAAGAGGTGTTCACCACCTAGATAAAGCTTCAAAAGATTAATGAAATGAAAAGCCTAATGATTAAACCTCATGCAATGCAATATTTCACTGAATGACCTAGAAAAGCACGTAAATCAGAACAGAGAACTGCAAGATGAAAGATGTACACCTGGAAATCAAAAGAGAACTAGAATGAGCTCTAAAATATTGAAAATACTTAAATTTTGGCACACTGGGACTTATGCTAGACTGGGTGATTTAGTCCCAGATCAGGGTTTTTGGTCTAGAATAGGTTTCTAACAATGTAGATTCTAAATATGCAAAAATCTAAATTTTTTCCTGTAGTGGGACTCATATGACACTTCTATCGTATTAGTCCCATTTCACTTTTTTGAGAATTCAAAGTTCAAATATGTGCTCCAAATTCTACTCTTCAGGCTTCCAAACTGATTTTTGGATCCAAACCTATAAAATTACATACAAAATAGAATATAGAGTTGATTTGATTATGGGGGGTTTTCCTTGGTCAAACCCCTAGTTTGGTAATTAAAACTTGATAGAAACAATGAATCATGAATGTAAATAGGAATGCAAACCCTAATCTTAAGTGTGTCTAAGATTAGGAAATATGAAATGCAATGCAACCCTATCCTAATATGCTAGAATGAGATGCTTGAATGAAACATGAAGATGAATGACTCACTTCGAGGGATCTCTAATCACCCAAATGAGCCCTAAAAATGCATGTACCTTCTTTAGGCTGAATGTAGAGTGATAATGGAGGATGGAATCACTTAGGAAACAAGTCATTAGGCTTGGCTTGATGGTTAGTTGCATCTCCATAACCTAGAATCCATCATGATTCACCATAAATAACCATAATCAACTCTTGAAAATGGTAGATCTTGGATGAAAGTCAGCTTGAAAACCTACAAAAACACAATTATGTTGCTCCAAGGCTTCAACTTTGCTGATTTTTTACTCTTGAATGCTCTTGTGAAGAATTCTTGAATGCTTTTTAATGTTTGGATCTTGAAATTTCTCTTCTAAATTGTTGCTTAGATTGAAAAATGAATTTAGAAGCTTGTTTATATAGGCATTACACCTAATTTACCATTATTTAGATCTCAAAAGCTAAGATCAACCAAAAATTTGAATTAAAAAGTTGGATTTTTTGCTCAAACCCTAAAAAGGCCCCAAGTGGGAGTCATAGCATATGGGTCCCACCTAGGGGGACTCATATGCCCAAGGTGGTGTATAAGTCCCACCCTAGATTTTTGGTGTGGGTTGTTAGAATTTTTGATGTTTTTGTAAATTTTCTCAGGTTTTTTGTTGAAACAAGCCTTGAGATCCAAAATAAAGGGTCTTAGGGGCCTATTAATGATGAATACAAGGGTATTTAATGCAAGGGTACCAAAATGGGTCCAAATTAAGCAAAGGATTGTACTATCTCCAAGAAGGGAGTACAATTTCCATTGCCACATTTACATCTAAGTTGGGGGCTTTGATGGATTTCCTTATAAATTTCCTAGGAATGTAAGTGATAAATTTGTCCTTATTAAAGTTTTTCAACACATAGGTGAAATTAATAAGAGATGTAAGGAAAGGAAAAAATCATGAAGTCCATTTCCTATTGGGTTAGCTCACTATCAATGCAAATCATGTATGGTTCATTAAATATTAAGAGAGCTTTAGTGAAATATGCTGTGCACTTTGATGTCATGAGGTTCCCATTTAACAACAAAAAATATGTCAAGAACAACTTGCAACTTAGACCTGGTTTCAATCATCTCCTAGGAATTGAAGATTATTAGGTAGATTGTATAAATGAGTATGAAGTTAGGAGAAGGGATTGGATGAGGTTGTCCCTTCAACAAATCAAATATTTCAAATTAAATTGGGGTATCCTAGGTTTGGAGGATGAATAAAATTTAGTTGATCTAATTTACTTTGATCACATCCAAATACAAATAAGTGATGAATTTAGAAGAAATGATGAAAATAGTGCTCAAGAGAACAAAGGAATAGGTAATGAAAAAGTTTGTAGAAAACCAACCACAAAATATTCCAAGAGAGAAAAAGTTATCATAGAAAAGGAAGAAAACAAGTAAAATCTTCTCCTTCCCATCCTTCCTCATCAACCAAATATCAATATACTAGTGGAGAGGGAGGAGATGATGATGAAGATCCTCCAAAGAGGAGAAAAGATAAGAGATCGTGTAATTATTGCTCCAAGGGGAAAGCGAAGGAGAAGGAAAAATAAAAGTTGGAGGCTATTAAGGAGGAACTAGGTTAAGAAGAAGCTATCTTATGCATCCTCCCCTTTGCTATTGGACATTACAGATTAAGCACAATAAGCCTATCTACCTTGACACCTCATAGGAGAAAGGGTCAAAGGGACACCTAACTAGGCTTAAAGCCTATGTGTATGCAATATATACACTAACATCCCCTCTTAAGCATAGCTTAGGTGGGCATGAAAGAAATGGGTCCTGGCTACTAGCCTAATAAGGTGCCCATGTGCAATGCAAAAGAAATGGGTCCTGACCATGAAGCCTGATAAGGTACCAAAGTAGAATATAATCTCCCAAAAGTAGAGTAAAGGAGAAAAAACCTAGCATTAAATGAAAACCCCTTTCCGATGGATGCAAGAAACACCACTTTTGCAAAAAAAAAAGGCCAAGATCTACAATACACAACTAAATAACCCAAAAAAGTAAATATTTACACTACAACCTACATGCAATATGATTTCCTCCTAATGTTATAGATCTACAAACTCGCAACATTGATGGTAGCCTCTCAAAACTAAAATCACACCTCACCACAAAAATTTTACTCCCTCAGACATAAGAAATTCATGATTGTAATGATTTGAAATGAAAATTAAATGAAAATTTCAATGGCCATGAATGGATTCAAGCAATCATGCCACACTTTGAAATAGGGGTGGGGTCGAAAAAAATTAAAAATAATAAAAAATTTCACCTTTGGCTTACAAAAATCTCCAATCCATGCTACAATACCATATAAGAATTAGGAGAATCTAGGATATAAAATAACAAGCAAAAATGAACAATGCAAATATTGTATTTAGTTGACTCAAATTACAATGAGTACGAAGCCTTGCATATATAGGAAAGGATGAGGAAATCCACCTATGAGGTGGATTGACAAGTTCCCAATGAAGTGGCACAAAAGAGTAGAAAAGTGTCCTATATGTGTCAACCTTAGGAACACTTGGAGTGTGCAAACCAACAACCTTTATGACCAAGTCATCAACCTTGCATGCCAAGTGTTGAGTGACCTTTAAGGTGAGATGGAAATAATTCCAACCTCAAAAAGGTATATGCATGAGATTACCCAAATAACTTGGTAACCTTTAGAGGCTTAAAGGTTGCATATTTGGTTAAACAAGATGTTGTCCAACCTCATCAACCTAAGTACACTTAATTCTAGTGAGACACTTCAAACATTGCAAAAACAATAAGAACACACCATGGTGAAACAAAATTTTGCACACTTCCAAAAATACCTTGAAAAAGCACACAAGTTAGTAAGAAATAGTCAAAGAGGAACAAAGTTGATAAGGATTTTTCTTATTAGTGTTATTCCCATTCAAATATACAAGAAAAATAAAGTACCCCAACTATCAAAGAACTCCATGGCAATGTGAAGTTAGTCCTTTTTCAAAAGAAACCAATGTTTTGAATGAAAAAACTCAATAACGTGGAAATTTTTTAGAAATGATGGTAATGGTATGTTGTGAACCTTGTGTGCTAAAAAAATATGTTGGGCCAACTTAGGAAGAGTTGAATATCTACTAGAAGGAGAATACTACTAGGTCAGAGCCTTTTGTTGGATATGGAGAGGTACACCTATTAGGTATTAATGCTAGAAATTATCTTTGAAGATAATCACTAAACCCATGCAAATACGCATGAGTTAGCTTGAGCCTCGAGCCTCACCAGGGAAAAATTAACCTGAATTTTTTTAAAAAAACTCTAAAATATTTTCTTTCATTTATATTTCACTTATTCTACAAATCGAAAGATTGGCCAACCAAACTTCACTTACAGACTTTAAAATCTTAAATATACATAAAGAGGAGAAGCCCAATGATGAGTAAAACTTGATCATCCTAAGAGAACTATGTTCATTTAGAAATCATTGAAGGAGACCCACAACATCAGGACCCACAAATTTAATACTTGAAAATATAAACACAAAGTGGGAAAATTTAAAACTTAAAAAAATATAAACTAATTTAGTAAAAATGAAGAAGAAATACTTCCTAGATGTGAGGTAGAATAGAATAGGCTCATGACTAAACATGTGGTGGGGAATTACAAGGAGATTACAATTGATGTTGATATACAATGGATTGCTCTCTATACGAATTGTAGATATCGCATGGTCAATGAGCTCATTGGAAACATCCAAAATGTTCACAATCACCTAAAAACAACAAAAATAATGTGGTTTTCCATGGCCAATGTGGTCCCCTCTATCAATATCCCTTCTGTCTCTGAACAACCTGAAACTATCAAAGTAAACAGGGTCCCCTTGGGCTTTAGCTTCACCCCCTTGTCACCTCTAGTGGTGGAGGTTTTGGCAGGATAAGTGGTGGGGTCTTTGGTAGAGGTGGTGGATTCGGTAGTGGAGGTGGCATTGGTGGAGGCGGTTTTGGTGGAGGTCATGGTGGTGGCTCCAATGGAGGCCCTACCGGAAGTAGCGGCTCTATTAGTGGTTCTAGCGGAGGTCACACTGATGGCGGTTCTGGAGGAGATTCCTCTAGCCCTCTATCTTCTAACGACCCTATTCTAAACACTCTTATTCAAAATATGGGTAAGATGTAGAGCCAGTTAGCGAGTCTTTCCCAAGCCTCTTCCCAACCTATCTTCCAACCTTTCTTCTGACACAACCCATTGTCGGTTGAAATCTTGAAAACTCCCTTCCCCCCAAGGAATGGAGATCCCTAAATTTGAAAATTATGGTGGTAAAGGAGATCCATAGACACACGTGTCTGCCTTTAACACCCTATACATGGAATTATTCCATCACAATGTGTTGATGGCCAAATTATTTCCCTGATCTCTCAATGACACAACGCTCGAGTGGTACTATTCCTTGCCTGACAATTCCATTTTCTCATTTGAACAACTTGTAAATCAATTCCTTCGATAATTTCAAGAAAAAAGTGGGCCAAAGATGACCTTTTCGGATCTCATCTAATGTAAACAAGGAGATAATGAAAAAATCACTGATTTCATAGTGCGCTACCAAGCCCTCCTTTCACAAATCTCATATCAGCTGCCCGATTCTGATGTGTAGAAGGTATTCATAGGAACTTACAAAGGCCTTGGAAAGAGAAGTTTTCCCTTATGAAATACACTTCTATTGTGCACTTTTGTGTAGATTTATGAGAGTACCAATAGATAGTTATTTAGTTTGGGGGATCCTCCTTGTGCTCCCCTTCTAAGGGAAATTCCATCATATCAGTCTTTGGGAAAGGTAAGGTCATTACGAATGTAGTTGCCGCTGTTGATAAAAATGACCTCAAACATAACCAAAAATTCACAAAGTTATTGGAATATTATTCTTCTATTTTGCAGAATCTATTGAAGGATAAGATCATAGCCTTGTCGAATCCTAAGCTTGTTAAGGAGCCTTACCCTAATTGGTATGATGGGAGCACTTATTGTCAGTACCATTGAGTTAATGGACATGATACCAAACGCTATATGTGGCTGTGTCATGTGATACATGACCGCATCAAGGATGATACCATTCATCTCAATAGGAATAAACAAAATGCTAACAAATCAGTGGCGAAAGCTAATAGTGAATTGCAGATATACACAGGCCTATTTCTGTCACACTTTGCTAACATGATTGTCGATTCCACTAATTCTATTACTCAACCTGAGGCCTATGTTAACATGGTCATGGTGAATTCTACTGCTCTACCTACCCCCAGTTCGCCAGAAATTATATTTATGTCACAATGTTTTTTCTTAAACAATAAACCCTTGCCTCTCTACATTCTCGCTCACATCAATGGTAACATTGTGACAGGAGTCTTGATAGACTCCATGAGCCGTGTGAATGTTATCACATAGGAAACACTAGTATTAAATTCGTTACAAAGGGAAGAAAATGAAGAAACAAAATCTACCATCTGTACACACGATGGTATGTGTCTCAAACCTTACGGCTCGATAAATTTTTCCATCTTGGTTGGACCTAGGGTTATTAACACAATTTTTGATGTTATCCTAGAGTCAAATTTGTTCAAGCTGAAGCTAGGCATACCTTGGCTAGCTTCCATGAATGAAATTGCCTCCGTTATTCACAAGTGTTTAAAATTCTCCCATGAAGGTGTCGTGCATGTAGTACATGACACTGGATACCATCCCTTGGTGTCCTGTGGGGGATATCCATTGGATCACTTTTGGCCCTCCCCAGTTTGTCTACTTCCTCCAAGAATAGACCTACTTTACAAGAATTATGTAAAGTATAAGACTAGGGGTAAAGGACAGCCAAAACTAACCCTTCTCATGATAAAGTAATCAATTTCCTCCTCTTCCCAAGAGGAAGAGGAGAAGCTTGTACTGACTACTCCCTCTTCCCAGAAATAAAAGGAGAAGTCCACGCTGGCTCCCTCTCCCTCCCGTAAAGGTAAAGAGAAGGTTTCCTTCTACCAGACTAACTCATCCTCTCCCATTTCTTGGGAAGAGTATTGGATGAGTCATCCCAATGGCTATCCACTGAGTCTGATGATTCCTCCTTGGTGTAGGCCCAAGTTCAAGATCTTGGATAATTTCCCTACTAAATACCCTAGACCATGGTACTACTTATACAAAAAAAATAAAGGTTTCCAAAGGGCATTAGATCCACACCCTCCTACCACTCCTACTCCCAAGGTAGTGAACGAGAAGAGGCCCACTGCCAAGGCTCTTGAGCCGATTCCCCCTATTGCTCCTCAACCTATTCCTCCTGCTCCTATTCAATAATCCATTCCTCCATCAAAAATGGTTGTAATGAACGTTCCCATGGATGAGCAAGAGCCTTCTATTCCTTTGCATCCTCTGGCCTCCAACCCAAAGAGTCGTAGAAATTTTCTTGCGCATGAGCATAAGCATCGGCAAAAGGCTCTCTTGGTTGAGTAGACCGCCTTGCAAAGGAAGAAGGAAGAAACGACTGCCCCTGCTTTAGGGACACCTATAACATCTTCCTTTCTCCTTCCTTCTACTTCTCTTTAGTTTAGTTTTGCACTGCTTCTAGCTTCTGCTGCAAGTATGAAAGTGCCTAATCCCAAGGGGGTATAGGTGTTCATCGCTCCTTCAGTGGAGCCGCCTTTGTTGATGTCCGTTCTGGATATCCAGTCTTTTCCAAAGCTCGTGGATATTATTAATGCCTTGGTTGTGTTTAGTGCAGTTCTTTCCTCCTCTTCCTTTGCACCTCTAGTATCATCTGTGGGGAGTTCATCTCCTTCGATGAAGCAAAAGGTGGGGTGTGGTCTTTCTAGTAGCGAAGGATGTAAGAGGATTCCATATTCTCCACAAGGTGGCCCTGCGTTGACTTGTTCTATCCTAGTGATGGAACCGGTCCTGGCTTCCCTTGAGTTTGTCATTGATCTTGAATAATTCGATGAACCTAGCGGTGAACCTCAAGTGCAGCCTGCCCCATTCACTAAAGCTAGAAATGAAAATCCTGTGGGGTGCATGTTTAACTCTATGGATGAAGTCCTGACCTTGTCAGCAATCTTTGTGAAGTCGCTGACCTTAGCTCCACAAGAGTTCAATGAAGAAGACCTTGCAAGCCCTTCTTCCTTAGCCCTTGTTGTGGGAGGATCGGATGCTCCTCTTAACATTCCACAACTACAAGCTCATCGTCCTTCCCCATATGATGACCTAGAGTTGGAAGTGAATGACCTCTTGGTCAATCAATGTTAGGAGGGGACCTCTTCTTGATCTTTTGTGGGTGTGTGTGTCTTGTGATGTGTTCCCTCATGATCATGCTATGTATGCCTAGATGACCCTCATCACCCTTGTTGGTGCTTGGATACAGGCATGGTTTTTTATGTCGTAAACCTTATTCTATTTGTATCATAATTTTTCCATGTTTGTGCTTCATTTTTGATTAATTGGGGATGATGCAAAGCATTTGGGGCATTTAGGCTTCCCTTTCATGTTGAACCAATTTTTTATTTTTACTTTTTTTTCCATGCATTCTTCTTGATTTGGTTGGGGATTGATGATCTTTTTCCTTGCACCGTGGTTACCTATTATTTATATGAGCTTGGAAAAATTTTATCCCACTAAACTAGATCCCCCAATGCCCTATGTTTGTGTTTTTTCTCTCTTTTTCTTTCTCTTTATATTTTTCTCTTCTTTACTTGAGTTGTCCCTTTCATATGTGACAACACTTCCCTTCAACATATCGATCTTCAGAAAAAAAATTCATTGCTCACAAATATTTTCTTGAAAACCCTCACAAAATTTTCTTTAGAATCACATTCTCAACTTGGAACCTTAACAGAGCATGTTTCCTTCATCATGGGTTCATAAAGAAAGCACTTGAAAACCTTCCTCTAAAGCGGGAACAAATTTAACCTTCCCCTCGCGTGGGGGTGCATTCTTCCTTTCAAATTCCTTGATGAAGTGAAAATATTTCAAAAGGATCACTTGATGAAGGATCACTCTGAGAAAGAAAACATTTGCTTTCAAATTGTGTGTCCCTTGAGTGGACCCCCTTCTTCACGACAAGTTCCCGAGGAACCCCCTTTAAAAGATCTTATCTTGAGTATAATCATTTACATCTATCTTGGGGGAAACCTGACTAGACCTCACTTTTCAAATAGCACGTCCCTTGAGTGGACCCCCTCTTCTTTTGAAGGGTTCCCGAGGGACCCCTTTGAAAGTCTTCCAAATTATCAATGATCCATGCAACTATCTGCTTACTTGCCTACACGATTGCTTCCTGACTCTACAGAGTTCGCTCTCTTGGGTTTCCTCCATGTGAGATATCTTGGGGGATACCTCTTTGTAGGCTTCAGAGCTTGTAGGAACTTCCTTTAGGTTTTCTCCATGCTATAATTTTTGGGGAACACCCTCCTTTTAGGTCCACAGACCTATAAGATGCTTTCTATCTTCAAATTCATAGTCCCAAGTAGCTATGAAGTCCTTCACCTACCCTACACCTTTAGGTTTGCCAGATCATGGTTTGCTTCCTCAACAATTCAAGTATACATTTCTAACCTTATTGCTTCCTTGATCTACTTTACTGAGCACTTGTCAGTACTCATGCTCGCTAAAGTGGGGGAAAAATGTATAAGAGTGAATTTTCACTCCTGATGCAAATTCCCCTTTTTCCCTTCTCCACTTTAGAAAACCAAGTTTAGAGGTTTAATTACACATAAGATCACTGCTTGCATCCCACTTGGTGCCTATTTTGAGTGTCGATCAAGGAATTTCTATCATGGATGCCCATGTGGTGCATAGACATCCATGTAGTGAACTTACATCCCTAGAAGATTCTTGCAGTAGAACGTACAGAGGCGTTACACTTCTCATTGGGAGTCAAGTTGTAACACCCTCTTCGGCCGAATGACTCGAATACAGTTGTTTTCTCCACTCTTCTCTTCAAATTCACTCCTTCAACAAGCTTTTCATCTTCTACAATCCTCTAAGCATTTATTTGAACCTCTTCACCTCATACACAAGCTTATTTTCACACTCTTACACTCACTCCAAGCATTTCAAGCACTCCATTACAAAAAATTCACTCCATCACTTTGATAGAGCAAGTAGGGGACAACACCATTGCAACAAAGGCTTAATTACTATCATTTTCTCACCCAAGAAACCTTGAGCACTCTTGGTGGAGGTGGTAAGATTCCCTTTCCTCTCCTCTATTACTTGGTTGAGTAAGCACACTTACTGTTTTGTAGTGTTTTTGGTGCTCCTTATTACATTAATTTTTTTTTTTCATACTTGCTTTCTTGGCTATCTATGGAGGTGGAAACACCTAAATGGGGGTTTGACTAAGGCAGGCCCCTATACAACCACCCAACATTTTCCTCTTTATGTGTGTAGGTGTATATGCTTTGCGGAGCTAGCTAGCAAATAGGCTCTTCTGCAAAATCATCTTTGTCACCCTAACTCTTGTATTTTTGCTTTATCACATTAGAGAGTATTTCATTTACTTAATCACATTATTTTGGCCCTTTATTAATGTTTAGTTGGGTTGTTAGGTTGTTTTCTTAGGTTTAAACTTCTCTCTATTGTTGTTTGGCTATACAGATACAAGTGCACTTTGGAGACACCAACGTGTCACTCTGTCATCCAAGGACCATGCTTTCATCCTTGGGAAGAGAGCTTCTGAAGGCATAGTGTTGAACCTAAAACTAGCTCACCTAGCCTCATTTTGCATTTTGGGTCTATCAAGTGGTTGTAAGACTTTATAGTCCTCATCATTCTCATCCTCATATCCTAACACCTTGTTAAGCTGAGGTAGGTTAGGGAAGCCTTTCGCATCTTGGCCCTCCATGACTTGGGGCCTTGCACGTGGTGGTCCCCCTCTATTACACTAGAAAACTCAAGAGCACAAGATAATAAAAGGACTTTATAGCCCTACAAAAATATGAAGCTAAAGAATGAAAGCGTCTTACAGGCCTGCAGACTTGCAAGGAGGAAACCCCCAAGATCTCTCACATGAAGGAAGCCCTGTGAAGTAAGTGCCTCACAAGCCCACATACCTGCAAGGAAGGTGTTCCCCAAGAACTCTCACATGGAGGAACCAGAAAAGCATCTTACAGACCCACAAACCTACAAGCAAGCATCCCCTAAGATATTTGAAATGGAGGAAGCCAAGAAAGCACCCTATAGACCCACATACTTGCAAGGAAGGTGTCCTTCAAGATATCTCGCATGAAGGAAACCCAAGAAAGTTCCCTACAGACCTTCAGACATGTAGGGGAGCCACCCCCAAGATCTCTTGCATGGAGGAAGCTCAAAGGAAGTGCCCTACAAGCCTACAGATCTATAGGGAGTTATTCCCCAAGATCTCTCACATGGAGGAAACTGAAGAAAGAAAACTTTGTAGAGTAAAAATGTAGGTTCACAGACACACTCATGAAGCAACATGTTTACCTATAGGTAGAACATGTTAGAAAGCGGCCACATAGGAAAGTAAGTGGGTAGTTATGTAGATCATTGGAAAATTGGAAAACTTTCAAAGGTCTCCCTTGGGAACCCTGGCATGAAGAAGGGGCCCACTCAAGGGATGCATTGTTTGAAAGTGTGAAGAAGATGTCTTTTTCTCAAATCAATTCATCACCAAGGAACTCAAAAGGAAGAATATGCCCCCATGCGAGGGGAAGATCAAAGTTGTTCCCACTTCAGAGGAAGGTTTTCCAATTCTTTCTTTATGAACCCGTAATGAAGGAAACACATTCCACTAGGGCTTCAAGTCAAGAATACGATTCTTGAAATGAAGTTTGTGAAGACTTTCAAGAAAAGATTCGTTGGAAATGAATGTGTTTTCTGAAAATAAAGATGTTAAAGAAGACATGTTGTCACACATAATAGAGAAAACTCAAGAAAAAAATAAAGAAAGATAAAGGAAAAGAAAAAAAGGAAAGAAAACACAAACAAAGCATAGGGGTAGCCTGATATTTCGGGGTCAGAACTGCTCATACATATATGTGTATAGTAATAGTATATAAAATGAACTGTCATCAACCCCCTACTATATCAGACCATGTCAAGAATGCACGAGAAGACAAAGTAAAAATAAAAAATTGGGTCAACATGGAAAGGAAGCCTAAATGCCCCCAATGCTTTGCATCATCCCCAATTTATCAAAAATCAGGTCAAAAACATGGAAGGTTTAAAAATAGAGGAAGGTATACAAATAGAGGAAGGTTTACAACATAAAAACCACACCTATATCTAAGCACCAATAGGGGTGACGAGGGTCATCCAGGCACACATAGCACGATCACAAGGGAACATGTGACAACACACACAAACACATATCTAATCTAAAGATAAAGAAGAGGCCTCCTCCTAACAGTGATCAACCAAAAGGTCATCCAATTCCCACCATAGATCATTGTAGGGGGAAGGAGGATGAGCTTGTAGTGGCAGGATATTAAGAGGAGTGTCCGACCCTCTCGGAACAAGGGCCCCACATGGTCCTCTCCATCGAGCTCTTGTGGAGCTAAGGTTAGTAATTTCATGAAGATCACCAACAAGGTCAAAACCTCATCTAAAGAATTAAACATGCACTTCACAGGAGTGCCATTTTTCATCAGATGGAGAAGGTTGCACCCGAGGTTCACCGCTAGGCTCACCGAATGATTTGGGAGCAGTGACAAACTTAGGGGAAGTTGGGACTGGTTCCGTCACTAGGACAAAACAAGTTATTGCGGGGCCACCCTTCAGAGAAGGTGGGCTCTCCTTACATCCTTCATTGCTAGAAGGACCACTCCCCACTTTTTGATTCATTGGAGGGGGTGAACTCCCCACAAACGAGGAAAGAGGTTTGAAGGAAGAGGAAGAAAGAACCGTAATAGATACAACTAGGGTGTTCATCATATCCATGGGCTTTGAGAAAGGCTAGACATCTAGATGGGACATCAATAGAGGCAACTCCATCAAAGGAGCGATGAACACCTACACCTTTTTTGGGTCAAGCAAATTCATGCTCGCAATAGAAACTAGAAGTGATACATAGCTGGTTTGAACAAAAGCAGAGGGGAGGAGAGAGGAGGATGTGATAGGAGGCCCTGATATAGGGGCAGTCGTCTCCTCTTCCTTCCTTTATAAGGTGGCCTACTCAGCCATGAGAGTCCTTTACTAGTGCTTACACTCACGCATAAGGCAATTTCTGTGACTCTTTGAACCAGAGGCTGAAGGATATGAAGGAACAAAAGGCTCATGCTCAGCCATGGAAGTGTCCACTACAACTGTTACCAGTGGAGGAACAGACTCCTAAGCGAGAGCAAGAGGAGTAGGTTCAGATGCGGCAGGGGAGTCGACTCAAGTGCCTCGGTAGCGGGCCTCTTCCCGTTCAATGATTTTGGAGCAAGAATGCTCCGAGGATGCAAATATTGGGACAAAGAGGACTCTCCATGAGGGCCTTTCCCTATACCATATAGGTAGGACCAAGGTCCAAGCAATTTAGTAGGGAGGTCTGATATCTTGATCTTGGGTCTATGCCAAGGAGGGATCATCAGACTCAATGGGTAAAAGCTAGACTTGCTCATCCAATACTCCTCCCAAGAGAGGGGAGTAGACGAGTCATCCTAAGAAGAGGTCACCTTCTCCTTCTCTTTTCAAGAAGGGGAGGTAGCTAGTTGTTGTGCATTAGGAAGAGATAATTTTGGCTATCCCTTACCCCCAGTTTTGTCCTTTACATAGTTATTTTAAAGTAGGTTTGTTCTTGGAGGAAGTGGACCAACCAGGGTGAGCCAAGAATGGTCTAATGGATATCCCCCATGGGACACCAGAGGTTGGTATCTAGTGTCATGCACTACGTGCACATCACCTTCCTGGGAGAACTTCAGACATTTGTGGATAATGGAGGAAATTCCATTCATAGAAGCTAGCCAAGGTATGCCTAACTTCATCCTAAACAAATATAACTCTAGGATGACATCGAAAACTATGCCAATAGCCCTAGGTCCAACTAGGATAGGCAAAGTTATTCATCCATAGGGCTTCAGGGAGAGACCATTGTGTGTACGGATGGTAGATTCCATTTCTTTGTATTCCTTTCTATGTAATGAGTTAAGCCACAACGTCTCTTCTGTGATAACATTCACTCGACTTGTGGGGTCTACTAGGACCCTTGTCACAATGTTTCCATTGAGGTGAGTGGGAATATAAAGAGGTGAGGGCTTTCTATTTAAGGGTAAGTCTCGTGATGTGAATGTTATATCCAGAAAATCGATCACAAGCTGTACGATAGAAGTAACCATGACCATGTTAACAAAGGCCTCGGGTTGAGTGATACAATCAGTGGGGTCAACAATCATGTTAGTATAATGTGACAAAAATGGGTCCATATATATCTATAGTTCATTGTTTTCTTTTTCCACCAATTTGTTTGCATTTTTTTTGCTACCATCGAGATGAATAGTATCATCCTCAATGTGATCCTGTATCTTATGACACAGGTGCATACAACTTTTGGTATCATCTCTTTTAACTTGATGGTACTGACAATAAGTACTTGCATCATACCATCTAGGGTATGGTTCCTTAAGAGGTTTAGGGTTTGGAAAGGTTACGATCTTATCCTTCAACAAATTTTGCAAGATGGAGGAATAAGATTCTAATAACTTTGTGAATTTTTGGTTGCGTATGAGGCCGTTGTCATCTACAATGACTACTATATTTGCAACAAATTTTTCTTTTCTAGAGATTGACACAATGGGTTTTCCTTCAGAATGGGAGTGCGAGGAGGAACCCCCAAACTGAACCACTGTCTGTTGATACTCTCGTAGGGTTGCACACAAATGCGCAAAAGAAGGATATTTCATAAGGGAAAACTTCTCTTGCCAAGGCCTTTGTAATCTCCCTATGAATACCTTCTACATATCAGAATTGGGCAACAAATATGAGATTTGTGAGAAGAGCGCTTCATACTGCACTATGAAATTAGTAACATTTTTGTTGTTTCCTTGTTTGCATCAGACGAGATCCAAAAATGTCATCTTCAGCCCAAGTTAGCTTGAAATTATCATAAAAAATGGTTTACAAGTTGGTAAAATGAGAAAATTGAATTATCAAGCAAGGAATAGTACCATTCAAGTGTTGTATCCTGGAGAGATCGAGGAAATAGTTTTTCCATCAATGCATCATGATGGAAGAAATTTGTGCATAAGGCATTAAAGGCAGACATGTGCCTGCAGATCCCCTTTACTACCATATTTCTAAAATTTAGGAATCTATATTCCCTAAGGGAAGGGAGTGTTCAAGATTGCAACTGAAAATAGGCTATTCTTGAAGAAGGGTTAAAAGATAGCTGGGTAGAGGCTTGGGAGAGACTCGCTAACTAGCTCTACATCCTACCCATATTCTAAAGAAGAGTATTTAGAATAGGTTCATTAGAAGATAGAGGGCCAGAGGAACCGCCATCAAATCCACCACTAGAACCACCAGTGTGACTGCCATTGGAACCACTACCAGAGCCACCTCCACTTCCAAAGTGACCACCGTGAACTCCATTGGAACCACTTCCATTAGCACTACAGCCATCGTCGAAGCCACCGCCACTACCAAAGCCTCCACAGCTCATCCCACCGAAACCTCCACCACTAGAGGTGAAAGGAGAGGTGAAGCTAAAAGCCAAGGGGATCTTGTTCACTTTGATAGTTTCGGGCCCCTCGGAGGTAGAGGGGATGCTAATTGAGGGTACAATACTAGCCATGTATATAAATGTAGGATGCATTGATAGTCCTAGCTGCTTCTCATTATCTTCAAAAGTAGCTCCTCATATAATATTAGGATTGTTTGGAGGAGCACATGCATCAGTCAGACTAGAGAGACTAGCCAAGAGTTTTATGGCTTTCCGGTCTTTTCCCACCATGTACTTTAGTTTGCTAATAACCCGGGTGGCCATAGCCAACTTTAGGTCTCTTTCCAAGTGATGTTCCAAGTCACCCAACCCTTTGTTGAGGGTGGAGACATATTCTATGGGTATGTGAACAACCTCATGCTCATCTAATGACGATGGTGTAGGAGACATGAGAGGAGTGGGGATGTGATCAGTCTCATTAGAGAATCCTATCTCACCCCTTGACAACTGCTCTTGCACGACAAGAACAACGACGAGACCAGAGAAAAGGCCTGTAGAGAAACCAATAGTGACCTTGATCCTTTCCATTGGAAGGTGTCATATAATTCTCCTAACAATATACTCAGAGGTTTTGGAATGGGTTGTGATGCTTATAAACCTTTACAACACTCAAATACAACAACCACAAGGAACAAGGAGAAAAGCTTCAACACCAATGGATGAACAGATGTTGGTTCATGTGGGGTTTACCAAAAATGTAAGAGAGGGGGACCAATCACATTCAAGGCCATAGGTCACTGAGAGCCAAGAGCAGAAGGCTGACCTAACTTACGTCAACTTAAAGGGGTGTTGGGAAGTGTAGGACAAGAATTATGAGGACTATAAGGTCCCTCAATCACTCCACGGACCCAAAACTCAGAATAGGGCTAGGCAAGCTAGTTTTCAGGTTCAACACTATGCCTCAGGTAGCTCTTTGTTGGAGGTCAAAAGCACGGTTCCTAGATGACAACATGATGCGCTTGTGATCATACAACCAGAGGACTAAAGAGACAAGGTTAAACACATGAAAATAGACTAACAACCTAGCTAGTGGTTTTTAGGAGGACACAATAACACTATGAAATGAAATAAGAAATGTATTGATGAATGTGATAAAGTAAGTAGATTAATGCTAGGGTGACAATAATGATTGATCTCATAGAAAAGCTTATTTTCCAGTTAGTTCCAAGTAGCACTTCCACCTACAGATAATGAAGAGGAAAATTATCAGGTGATTGTATAGGGGCCTACCTTAGTCAGACCCCCGTTTACGTGTTTCCACCTCCACGAGCAACCAAGATAGTGATAATGGAGAAATATATGATAAAGAAAGAAATAAAGTAAAGAACACAAAAGCACTACAAAAATAGTAGGGTGCTGCCCACTAAATCATAGAGGAGAGGAGTAGAAAGCTTACCACCTCCACCAAGAGCTCATTGGAAAATGGAGGAAAAAATGAGAGGACTCAAGCCTCTGCTACAATGGTGTTTGTTCCACACTTACTCTATGGAGTTGACAGAATGTTGTTGCTACTACTATGGAGTGCAAGAGTGCTGCTAAAATATTTGGATAGTGTGCTAAAGGATGTAAAGAGATGAACTAAATGCTTAAGCTTGTGAAGAAAATTGCTTGAAGGGATGATTGAATGCTTAGAGGATGAAATGGAAGAATTAAAAGTGAATTTGAAGGAGAGAGTGAAGAAAATGACCATATTCAGGTTGGTTAGTCGAAGGGGGTGTTACAAATCGACCTCCAATGGGAAGTTCAACACCTTTGTAGGCCCCAAACGCAAGAATCTGCCAGAAACGTAAGCACATCATGTGGATGTCTACATGTCGTGCAGGCATCCCTAACAATTATTCCTCTTCCGACACACAAAACAACCATCAAGTGGGATGAAGGTAGTGGGATTATGTGGAATTTAGCCTTCAAATTTAGTTTTCTAAAGTGAAGAAGGAAAAAAGGGGAATTTGCATAAGGGGTGCAAATTTGCTCCTTTATAGATACCAAGAATGTATGATACATATGATTGAGACCTATTTAGTAAATTTATCTACATAAAGTAAGCTTGTCCTCAAAATTTAATTTATTTTTTATTATTTAATTTTCCCATGAGAAGCATAGAGATTACCCTCCCAAAATAATTATATGATAAAGTCAAGAAGGTTGGCATTACCTTAAGCATTGATCCCTTTAAAATCTCTTGGTTGATCATAAGTCCAACTCATCCATTTAACTAGTTATTCCCTTGTCTTAAGAGCTACATCTTACTTTTAGAATGCAATATTTTCTATGAAGAGATCCAATAATTTTCATTGTTGCTAGGGACGTGTTCATTTGAAAGTGTATTTCAAGCCCTCAATAACTTAGTGATGCTTCCATATTTTTTGGCTAGATGTAGTTTGAAGATTGATATATTTTTTTCTCTTTCTTATCAAGAATTATTAATAGCTCATTTTTGTGATCTATTGGTATTTTAATTATTGTAAAAATATTATCTCTTTTGGAGTGAAGAGTGGTGGATCTATTTTACCAAATTGAGTTGATGATTAGAGCTTAGGAGTAATATATGGGAAATGAAAGAGTTGAAAGAAATATAGATTAGAAGTGGAAAATTAAGATGCATGTGTAAGGAAGAAAAAATCGTCTTGGAAAGCTAAAGAGGGAGATAAGTTATTAGGTAAAATAAATCATGTTGTAGACTTGAGGGATCAATCTATTTATGATGATTCCACTAAAAATAATTTTATAACTAGGAGAATATTTGAACATAAAAATCATGGACTAATGTTTAATGCACAACTTAAAACCTTGATTTCCCATGACAACAAAGAAAGACATCCAAATTAAGGCTCACACAATAATTCTCCTACTCCTTCACATGAAAGATATTTGAGCATGAAAATATTTTCATGATGATTAAGAACCCAACTAGGAAAATGTGGAAGAACTTAAGAGAAATATTTATGAGAGATTACCTTTTGTTGATGAAATTAGAATTAAGAATGAAATATTTCAAGACCAAACTACCCCACAACAAAACAAAAATCAAAGGTAGCATGTTCACAATCAAAATTTTCGTCATCAAATATAAATAAATAATTTTGATCTTAATCATAATATAATATCTCATTTTGGGAGACACACAAAAGTTTAGTGTATTAGGTAGCCTTTGGAAATGAAGAGATAAAGTGAGAAAATTAAGGGATAAGCAGAGAGAAATAACCATGTTAATATCAAGAAAAAGATAATAAGATGCTAATAGAAATATAAAGTAATAAACGTGAGAAGGATAATGACTTCTTAAATATACTAAGAAGATAGAAGAATAGTAACTAAATTAAGTAGTAAAAGGATAGAACAAAGAGATAACATACATGGATAAAATTGTACAACTTATAATTATGTCAAGAGGCATAATCTATAATGATATTGAGAGAAGAATATAATGTTGTAGCTATTAAAGAAAAAATATAGGCCAACATTATTTTGAATTCTTCTTTTAATGTAAAATAAAAAATATTTATCTTAATTTAAAAATTATAAGAAAATTTAAAATTTAAAATTTATAGCCAATTAGCCAATATACCAAAATAATACTAAAATTGTGGGTAGAAATGCTCAATACTAATAATAACTGTTTATATATAGTAGATAACTATCTTAGATAAATTTTTATTTGAGGTGCTAAGAGATCATTCTCAAAGTGGTTATTTTTAGTATATTTGTGATATAAGTGGAATAGACACCTCAATAATGACATCTATTGGCATGTTACATACATTTATCTAAGATAAATAATGTTGGTTAAATATAAATTATACATCTACAATTAAAATTCAACCAAGGAAAATTTACTCAAAGAGCTAGGAAGAAAGGAGAAAAACCAAAACTTATGAGCTCAAAAGAGAAATCAATGAACAAAAGGTTCATAGATTAGTGAAAAACTAAAAATTTAAGACACATTTCTTTAGGGAGTTCTTTATGGGATATCATGAGTGACTAATATCCCAACCCTTTTCTTTTTTTGATCTCAAAAAGTTCTCATTAGCATCTTTTACAATATAAATGCTTCACTTTATCTTAGTAGAATGTTTAACTATACCATATTTGTGTACTACAATCACGCTTAATGTCAACTCAATTCTCTTTGATCCTAGTTCCTATAGAGTGTCTACTGTATTCCATTTAATAAATTGTTGCAAGTATGAGTAGTTGGTGTTGTCATTGATGTCAACAAACATGTCTTGTCATTGGTGTCAATTGTATGAGCAGAAGATTGTTGCAAGAGTATGTGTATTTGTTGGTATTGTCTATGATTTTGCATTAATCATGCTTTGATTAGTTACATTATGTTGTCATTAGTAAGGTACTAGTGTCAAATTTTTAAGAGTTGGTATAGAATAACTCTATACCATGCAAGATTTGGCTGAAGATTATAGCCACCCAAGATCTAGGAACTTTATGAAAGCACTTGAGAGAGATCAATATGCAATGCTCAAGATTGCAATGGAATTGATTATCCAATAGATTATACATGAATTACATATGAGACCACTTGGTTATATACCCAAGGTGAGACAAATGATTAAAAAGGAAATTATGACAAGTGTCTTAATCCTATGACATGTGACAACTTATCACAACTACCTAGGACACATGTGTTACAAGTTAAAAGATAAGATAAGATCTAATAAAAACTAACACAAGTTATAGAAAGATTCCTTCCTAGGACTTAAGTAAACTTAACATGTAAATTTAAGTCCCCTAAGTCCCCCAATAATGAATTATCTAGGTACAAAACTTTATTTACACCAACATCCCACCTTAAGGGCAACTTAGGGAGTAACTAATTACTATGAAAATGACATAGAGATGGGTCCCAAATATGAGGCCATGTTAAGTATCCATCTAAAATTCAAATGAAATCTCTCATAAAAAGAGAAAAGGAGAAAAATGAGTGGGACAAAAATCCTCTCCAAAAGAGAGATGAAATAAAAAATTTCTCACTGAAGAATGAGAAAGACAAAACCCCATGCAAGGAAAAAGGTCCCCTCATAAGAGAGAAGAAGAAGAAGAGAGACCATGCAACCCCCCTCAATGTTGAGTCCCCTGCAATGATGGTAGAAGATTGAAATTGAATGCTAAAGATGATCCAAAAGTATCGAACAATGCTTCTCCCCTTAGGAAGAAACAAAACCAAGATGATATGCAGGATGTATTCCCATTCCTAAAAGGAAGATGTAGGAAGATGGATGATGGATACACTGTCGAAGAAGACAATCCAGAAACTCCTAGAAACTATTGTAGAACACAATACAACGACAAGGATACCTCCTCTAAAGACAAAGAAACCTCCTACATATTCTATCCAAGAGTATCCACACTCATGTCAAGTTGCAAGGAATGATCACGTAGAGAATGAACAAGAGGGTCAGAGTGTTCCCTAGAAAAAACCGAACAAGGATAAACTCCATCAAAGAGAAGATGAATGGAATCAATGATTTTTCACAAATATGAAATGCAAGACTCACAAAAAAAATTGGCAATGTCTATCAGGTACTCATCCCAAGTAGCCATCTCTGGAAGATGATGAATGGACCATTGCATTGAATCACAAGTAGCCAAAACTATGGAAAAAGAAGCATCCTCAGGTACAACAGTAGATGAAGGAGATGGAATATAAACATATGTCATGAGTTCCTCAGTAGATGAAATAATACCAAGATTCAAATGACCATACTGAATCTCCTCAAAAGTGTCCACACAAGATGCCTCAATGTGAACATTTTTCAAATCATCAAGAGAAAAATGTGAGAAGATGTAGACTCGAGATTGGTGGTCAACCTCCCCAACTATAACTATATCTCTGCTATGCAAATCCTGGATTATGAAAGAATCTGGTGTGAACTCAACACTCTTTCTTACTCCGCCATGTGTAATTTGATAGATAGAAAGGATATTGGTTGACAATGAAGGAAAACAAAGAACATCATTGAATGCTCTATCATCCATGTCAATGGATCCCTTCCCACAAACACACATATATGTGTTGTTAGCCATCAAGATGGGTGGTGATGAACAAGTCGCAAATGAAGAGAACATACTCTCTGATGAAGCCATGTGATGTGGGGCTCCTAAATCAAGTATCAACATTTTTGACTTAGAATTTGCAACTGCAACAAGTTCTTGCCCCTTGAGTTTATTGGTCTTTTCTAAAGAAGAATATTATAAACTCTTTGATAATGAAGACTTGTTGATTTGATGCTTCTTAAGAAGATGCTTCAACTCGTCAATATGTTTTAAATAACATTGATGTTCATCATGCCTCAATTTCTTGCAATATGCACATATAGTCTTCTCCTTCTTAGATGATTCCCCTTTAGAGGGAGAGGAATCAAATTCTTTATGTGGCTTGTTTTTTTTCTGCTTTTGCTTCTTATCGATATTCATTGATTCTTTATGTGCCTTAGACTCACTAACCAACAATGCTTGTGACTTGGAAGACTTGCTTGGACCCATATTAGTTAACTTAGCTTCCTCTTGGATTATGAGATTTGAAAAGTCATAAAACTTAGGATCAACATCTAATGCTCCCATAGAAAGTTGATGGGTATGAAAGCCAAAAATAAATACTGAATACTTAGGACCAATCTTGGATCACACATTCAAAATTAATTGTAAATCCTCCTTATCTTGATACTGCAATCTTTTAGCTATGTTCTTAGTTTTCTAACTTTGGATATGCAATATTGGATGTGGTCAAAACTTATAGGATCAAGATTCATCAAATCATTATCAATTTGACATCCCCTAATCTTATCTGTTTTACCATACAATTTTTCAAAAGCCTCCCAAGCCTCTTTAGGTTTTTTGCATGATTCAACATGAAATTGTAAACCAAATGAGACTAATGAACATATGTATCCAAATTTTTTCTCATGATCAAGCTCCCATTTTACCAATTCTTTAGCATTATTAGGTTGAGGAATGGTTTCCTCTAGATAACCTATTAGACCTTTCATCATGAGATAGTTCTATACTGATTTTATCCATGTAGCATAATTATGTGGAGTTAGGAGTTCAATTTGAGATTTCCCCATTTTCAAGAACACAAAGAAAGCAATCAACCAGTGCAAGATTACCCCCCCCCCCAAAAATTACTCAATCAATAAACCCCCCAAAAAATATGATTTTTGATACTCTATATTTAGTACGATTATAGGTGCCACTTGCCAATAATAGAAAAGTGGACTTGATCTTAGTGTTTATAGATTTCAAAACTAGGCCACAAGATTAAAGTAAAATTTTAAAAAATAATGGGATCAATTTGATCACACCATTGGAAAGTACACAAAAAATTATGCAATTAAAAAAAAATCACCCAAAAATGTTATCTTAGAAGCAAGAACAAAGCCCCGAAAGTTTTGAAAATGAGAATGACTCAACAACACCTATGAGAATATGAAATTTCTTGAAAAACTAGGCACCAAAATCAAAATCTGATTGCACCACTGCATAAAGTGAAAAATTATATCCCAAATAAAAAATGATCTAGAAAAGGGGGTAGTATGAGCAAGTTATGGTCCTCCGAAGTTGGACTATAATATAAAAAAACTCATTGGAGAGTGGGGAATTTTTTTTTTGAAATGATAGGAAACTATCATCATGGAAACAAATGTTTGAGTCCTTCATCCATCTCCCTAACCTCCATCCAAACTAATTTATCCATATCATTCTCCTTCATCTATAAACTAGAAATTAAGAACAAATCAAAATAAAAAAGGTAAAGAGAAATCATCAATCAATGGTGAAAATAATTAGTATGCCACCTTTGATAAATTCAACGATGAAACTTAGAAATTAGGTGTAATGTGCAAATCCCCCATATACCCACATCCTATATGTAGGGGAAAATATCCTTCCATCATATCAAATGTTAGTGTAATGATTATTACATTGTGTAGTTATTAGTTAATGTTGTTATGATGGTTTATACAATCAAATCCTATGACGATTTGTAATCCTCCTATATGTATCCTTTCATATAGAACTATTCATGAATGAATTGATCAAGTAAATTTTCCTTCATATTGTATCAGAGACACTTGATTTCACACTTAGTGAAATGGAGGAATTCGAAAAGAAGACCAGTAGGAGGTACTTGAAGTGTTAAAATCTACTGAAGAGTGTGACATATAGATTAAGTGGAATGAGGCTTCATAATATGGTGTTGGAAACTATAGAGGAAATAAGTTTTTCATAATCACTTTCCTCCAACTTGTTTTCCATAGATGATAAAATATTTGCAATTTTTTGTGGTGTCACCAACACCAGTTAAGGAAATGAAAATAAAAATAAAACTGTGCTAGGAAGAGAATCAAGGGTATGCGAATCAATAGCATAAGGAGGCATCCAATCTATTGCTAGGAATTCTTCATTGTTGGGAGGTAGAAATTCTCTAGAGAATTTGGTGACAAGAGAGATATTTGTTAAGGTAAGAGGTTCTTGTAAGTTCATATAAGAGAATTACCAATGACATTGCAGTATTGAAGGGTGACCTAGTTGATTGTATAATGTTGTGAATATAATTCTCTAGCCATAGTGTAAAATGTAAAATATTTTGAATGACTTCTTTACCACCATACTTCTTTAGTAATGGCTTGCAAGCATAGTCATCAAATACAAATAAGCATGTTAGGGAATCTTATTGTAATGTTTCATACATAAATAACACTAAAAAATTAAAATATGAGATTATGATTAATAAATTAAAGACAATCAATTAGCTCTATTCCATCATAATACTGTATGACAATTTTTATTTATTTTTTATTCATTTCCAAATGTCAATTTTATAAGTTACATAGTTTGACATAGTCCATCTCGCCACTTAGTCAACTCAAGATACATCATATAGTACAAAGTAAAATAATAAAAATGCAATTCCACGTGATTCCTCATCAATGCTTACTGCATCTGGTGGGAAACATGGTTTAGGCACTTTTCCACCCAACCACGAAGCTATGCTTCCCCATAATTCTTCCAAACTTGAAAAATACCCTTGACCCTGCATGGAATACTTAGCAAGAGATATAGTATGCAAGGTGAAATATGGTGCGTTCCAAACATCTACATGCATTTCTATCTACATTTAGAACATGTAAGTTCTATACAAGGAAATAGTAGAGAGATTACATCATAAAAGTCAAACCATTCAACATAATGGACTACAAACACTTGGCCAAGCATATGTTGTATACAGCTAAAAATATAGATTTTGGAAAAGAAAAATCTATCTCTTTGTTAACCCATTTTTGATACCTATCCCAGAAGATAACCTCCCACAACATAAGATAACATGTACATCTTATACAAACTTTCACATTAGAAAATAGTCTATCTTGTTTTCAACAGTTTTTTCATAGTCAATCTTTTCTTGATTATCAATCAAACTATCTACATCATAGTCTATGTTTGATTCATTTGACTATCTCTACTTAACATGCATATGCAAAAGCTTAATTAAATTTAACATTTACACAATTAATTTTAAATGTAACACATGCTCATTTTAATAATATGATGAAATTATCATAGTACATGTATTAGTTTTCTACATATTTCCATTATTTCCATTATTTCTAGTACTTGTGATCTCATGTGAATTTCGCCTCCTTGCTAGTGTAAAATGAATATGAAACTTAGTTTTTTATAGGCTTCCTTTCCAATTTTTTCTTTATTAAATCCTAAAAGTTGACATTTGAAATTATTTGAATTTGAGACTATGAAATGTCGTCAAAAACATTTCTTACTTAAGTTGAGTTTTAGGCACCTAAAGAGAACCTATTCACCCATGGGCAAATGGGTCTTGACCTAAAACTTCAAGACCTAATAAATTTCAAGGAATTAATTTAAATAATATCATTTATCAATGTGGGTTAGATTGTCAAGAAATAAATAAAACAAGCCTTGAGATACATAATAAAGGGTATTAGGGGCACATTAATGAGGTTTAAAAATGCATAAATGCAAGGTCACTAAAATAGGTCCAAATTAAGTGTAAAATTTTACTTCTCTCAAAAAGGAGTATAATATCAAGAAACCTACAATATTATATGAGAATAAATTATTTAGAATTTTTCATAAATTTTGGATTACCATTGAATAGATCTTACCTATGAACATAAAATTGTGATAATAATTATGTTGACTACTTGTGATGCAAGATTTCATGAAAAGTGTTGCTTCTCTATTTGATAACAAAAACACTTTAAAAGACTACATTCTTATAGATTGAATTGCTTAATAGTTATCACGTGCATATGAAAATGTAAACTAAAAATAAATTTAAATATGACATGTGAAAGGTAGAGGTAGAGGCATTTAACAAAGGGGGTAGAATGACGAGTTAAAACAATATCCATTTCATTTATGTAATCATAAATTTCCAAAATAAGAATGTTAGACTACACATGTATATGGTAGAGGGTGCATATTGAGACAAAAACTGTACCTTTTCTCTTAATATTTTAGCTTTTGTTGTGATTTTAGTAATAAATATAATAGGAGTGAGTATCCATGTTATATACCAAAGATTCCAAGGAGCTAAAAGAATAATTTAAATTGGCTCTTCCTAGTGTAATAGTTTGTGGCTAGATTGAATAAATTATGTCTACCCACTTAATTGATTATGAATGCTATTATTTTTGGTGGAGATGGGATTTATGGTTTATATTTTAGGTTTTAGTGTATACATTTAGGGTTATGGTTTAAATTTCATTATTTTAGGGTTTTAAAATTTATTTAGGGTTTCAAAATAAAAATACACATTTCATTCAAATTAATTAAAAATATACAATTCTATCTGTGATCCTAAATGTTAGTCCTATACTAATGATGCAAAATAACTAAGATGCAATGAGGAAAAACACAAAGGGACACCTCAAGATTAGCCTAAGGAATGATAAAGCAAAGGAATAAGATAAAATGTAGATTGTAAGATGATTATACCTTCTTTGCTGCTGAAACTCCTTGGTTGGCCTTTGATTTTGATTACTTTGTGTGCTCCTTAAATGGCTATTGATATGACTAAATGCAAGATTGATTAATATAGTGGGATGCAAATGCAAATAGCTAAGATGGATGGTAAGATGAGAGAAAATATTTGCAAAATGAGTGCAAAAAATGATAGCATAAGGTTGTTCAAATGAATAATTCTCCTAATTCCTTAAACGAGGGGGTATTTATAGAGGAATTTGAATTCTCTAGAGAATTCAATGGTTGAGATTTATCCAACAAGGCCAAGATGAAAGGCTAAGGTGAGTTCAGGACTCACAAGCCCTCACATTTTGACATGTGGAATGTGAAGTGGCTAAGGGTGAGATGATGTGTAGGTGATGTGGAAGGAGAGTACATGATGCAGAGGAAGGACAAGTACCTTGGGGAGTGAGAAGATTTCCTCAAAAAGTAACTTCTTATCCCTAAGTGAGAATGAAAGTGACATTCGAGGAATTTTGGAATTCCTCAAAAGTCTCCATGGGAAATGAAAAAGTAGTTGGAGAAATAAATGTGAATTAAAAATTCGCATTCTTAGGAGAATCTAATGGATAGAAGAGGGTCTCCAAAAAGGTGGGAATTGGTCACATGTGGATGAGGTGACAAGTCCAATATTCTAGAAGTCTTGGGAAAATAAAATGTGAATTAAAAATTCACATGGGGAGAAGAGAGACCTAGGATGAATAAATGTGAATTAAAAATTCACATGGGAAAAGGGTCAATGCTAAAAAGAAGGCAAATGAAAAGGTTGACTAAAAAAGGGTGTTAAAAGTGGCTACTGACTTTGATTAAGGTTGTGCAAATACATGATTAAAGTAATTAATGAGAGATTAGAAGCATGTGGCAAATGTAGGAGGATGTGACATTAATCCTTGATTAAGAGGATGCACATCTTAATCATGAATTAATTAAATTAATTCAGATTAGAGAGGGATTATGGAGGATGTGACAAGGAGAGAGAAAAGAAGAATTTTAAATTGATTTTAATTCAAAAAGGTTAAACTGACTAAATTAAATAAATTGATGTATTTATTTAATTTAGAGAGGAAAAAGGTGTAAGATAAAGCGTTTAATTATTAAATTAAATACTTTAAGAACCTTAGGCAGGAAGTGTAATATTAATTAAATAAATTAATATTGATGGAATGGATGAATAAAAAGGTAAATTTGACAGTATGGGAGCGATCAAATTTGGATGTCTACATTTTTCCCATCTTTGAAATATTGTTAGAATAATAGTGTTTCGAAGAATAATAAAATGTTGGTGATGAAGAAAGTGATAGGGCTTGATGCCCCAACATGAAAGGTTGAATGAGCTGCCCAAGTGGAGACAAAAAGGAGGGAGATGCCCCATCGACTGCCACGAAGGGATGGAGGGAAAATGGTAGGGTATGCCCCCTCGAGAGGGCGGTTGGGGAAGAAAAAGGGGCCCCAGACGACTTCTTGATAGGAAGAAATGGAAGACACCATTGGAAAGAGCTAAAAAAACTAAGGAATTTTGAATTTTGAACGGAGTCGATCGAACACACGGTTTGCAAATGGCGGCCTTGGGAAAGGAGGGAATTAGTTGGAGGAGAAAAAATTTAAATAAAAGGTAAAAAATAGTTTTTATTTCAAAAGGGGGAAAAGAGGGGTTAAAAGGTAATTTGAAGAATTACCTTGTCATTGTCACTATAGCAGCTGAGAGAAGAGGAGAGGAGAGGAGGAGAGGAAAGAGCAACAATGCCGCAGGATTACAACTCTGATATCATTCACCGGGTGATTGAGGTACGGAGGTTCTATACCCACTACGCGGTGCCCTGCCAGGTTAGTAATAAAACTCTAGTTGTGTATTTTAAACATTTATAACATGTTTTGGAATGGGTATGTGTAGGATCATCATGGAAAAAATAGGCCCTTAAGTGGCAAAAAATTTAGACAAATCAGAGTTAGGCAACTTGACGTAAAAATTTGAATAAGTTATCTATATTATTTAAAAAATATGTAAGAATAGAATCTATAGAAAATTGAATGTAGTTTCTAAACTACTAGGTTTGTTTAAAAAATAAAATCTATTTGGTGAAAATTTGAAATTTCAATGCTGGTACTTAAATTTCATGGAAAAAATAAGAAGAAGTAGGTGTTTGTCGACCACCTAACCACAATAAAATGATAATATTTTTTAAAAATTTAGATATAAGTAGAGGACTCATGCCTCGATGTGATGCATATTTTTTTTGTAATTTTTTCCAAATAAATAATTAATATGAATTTTTTATTACAACTTTTTCAAAAATATAAAAACTGATACATATAACCACCTTAACTTGGTCAAAACTTCATGAAATTCAATTTATTTTTTAATCCTATAGTATGTGAAGCATAGAATGTGACACATGTTTTGGATTCAAAAATGTGATACCATTTAAAAGCTATAGATGTTTTTCAATCACTATCAATCTGACTTTAGTCGTAATTTGAATAGAAAATGAATAATAATAATTTATTAAATTCAAAGTAAAGCATAATTTATATCGGTTGAAAGATGAGAATATCATTTAAAAACCCTTTTCATTTCATCAATTTTGGGTAAAAAAATAGTCGTCAGACACATACCCATCATATTGCCACTTTTTGGCCCATCATGATCCTGCACATACCTGAATGGTTAAAGAAAATGTAAAACATGGGTTTTATTTGTGGGATAGAATAGAAAAAATGGGTAAATTTACGTTTGGAAAATAAGTAGAGAAAATAGTAAATTTAGAGGGGCGGGGGATGCTAGGAAGGGCGAATTTTCCCTAGACTGGGGTAGGTCCGCCCTGCAGCAGGGCATGTCTGCCCCGACATGGGGCAGAGTCGCCTTGGCTTGGGGCGGAGTTGCCCCAAGGGAGGGGCACATTTACCATGGCCTGAGGTGGAAACACCCTGGCTCGGGGTGAAGTCACCTTGGCTTAGGGCGCATCCACCCCGGCGCTGGGGCATGCCCGCCTCGGCCTAGGGCGGAGTCGCCTCGGCTTGGGGCAGATTCACCCCAACGTGGGGGTGAATTCGACTTGGAGCAGGTGCGCTGTCACCCCGGATTGAGGCGGACTTGCCCCAATGAAGGGGCATATTCACCTCGATGTGGGTGCATCTGCCTCGATGCAGAAGGGGAAGATGACTTGGTTAAGAAGACATGTTTGTCCTGACTAGGGAAAAAATGGGAAGAAGAAGAGAGAGAAAAATAAATAAAAATAAAAGAGGAAAACAATTGATGTCCCTGGGCTGAGAATATGGTGTACTGACAATTAGGTAATATGGATGTAGGGTTTTGGGTGATTAATAACACATGAGCGACAACCGAAGGTGCTGACAATGACCATAGCAGCCATGATCGAAGTAGATCACGCAACATTAGATCATGCAGGGTTATTGCACTTTTTACAGGTTCCGATAATGAGGGCACATCGAGCGATGCTGAAAGCCTTGATAGAGAGATGGAGTTCAGAGACATCGACATTTCATCTGCCGACGGGGGAGATGATGGTGACGCTGGAGGATGTATGGTGTATCCTGAAGCTGCCGATAGCGGGGCTATTAGGTAGTGATGTGGTATCGAGAGGGGCCGAGTTAGATCACACTATGTCAGTGTTATTTGGACATGAGGATTTTCCCATACAGGGTGAGCAGTTGGACCTAGTTAGATGTTTTTCAGTGGGGGTACCACCCTACCATTATTTTTGTGTGGATTGATTAGTGGGTTACTTGTACCGGATCATAGTAGGCGGTTTTGCAGTCTATGATATATGGAGGTGATTCAACACATTGTTGAGTGGCATGAGGGATAGATCTCATGGGGTACCTATGTATTAGTGCAGTTATACAGGGATATGCATGTGATATGCTACCAGAACTCAGTGAGTTTGACACACACGACCCTTCTACAAGTGTGGCCATGGGAGCATATTATGGTGACGAGACCTGTAGTGGTTAGGGAGGGAGATGAGTATGATAGGGATTCGATGGCTTGGGGGTATGGGGAGGCAAGGGGCTAGGTTTTGTGGTATGAGATGCAGGGGGATATGGATGGGTGGAGGAGAGTGATAGATGGTTTGTAGGAGAGAGACATATTATGGCGGCTGTATATGTATCAACAATTCAGGGGATGGAGGGGGGAGGAAGAGAGACAAAGGGGTTACTTTATGAGATGGTGCGTCTTAATTGGGAGTCAGCTGTGCATAGTGGAGATGCATTGACCAGACAAAATGTTGAGGAAGTTTGGACTGATATAGGATATTATGGATGCACCCATCAGGTTTTTTCAACTCACTAGAGAGCGACCATGGGGGCCTATTGTTAGACTGAGGGATTCCAGAGTGGTGTGGGCGGCGACAGTGTAGTTACCCTACCTAGGGAGAGCTGTTGGGGTGGAGGATGTAGGAATGGCAGTATGATATGACCAGTGGTGGTGCAACCACTCATGGGAGAGGATTACATTGATAGTGCCTATTGTAGGAGCCGTAGGATTCAGATCAGAGGATGAGTGCTAGGTGGCGAGGGAGGAGGAGATAGGAGGAGATAGGAACATAGGGGGTGAGAGGGGAGAGGAGCATGACAGCAGGAGGATGCAAAGGGTGTGGGTCAGTAGGGCAGAGGAGGGGTTGAGGTGGAGGCAGTGGGATAGCCAGAGAGGAGGAGGAGGAGACAATGGAGGAGGGCTAGGGCAACAATGGATGTAGTAGGACCCATGGGTGGGAGAGATGCAGTACGACAAGAGGGTGGGGTAGGCCCAGAGCTAGATGCAGTAAGATAGGATGAGCCATAGGTGGAGATGATATGCACGGTGGAGGGTGGAGCTGTTTAGTAGACTAGCATAGGAGGTAGGGTACGACAGAGGAGAGTGCTAGTGCAGGCTAAGCAGGAGGAGATGGGAGGGGGTGGACAGTAGGATGGATCCTAGGAGGAGATTGAGGCTAGGGGTCAATCAAAGAGTAGGAGACGAATGAGGAGGGTGTAGAGCATGGCAGAGCAGTGGGCTTTTGTGGTAGAGATAGGGGGAGTGAGGATGAGGAGGAGCCGGAGGGGGAGGCGAGGGCTGTGTGAGAGTTGAGGAGACTAATGAGAGTGGGGAGACATGGTCAGCCATGGAGAGTTCGGGTCTACCCCACTGTGGAGGACCGAGGGACTCAACAGGAGTAGGAGTGTAGGGGGCGATGATGCTATGGAGATAGATGGAGATGTTCCAGATATGGGTATTTTGGATGCAAAGCCATTGGTAGTGGTTCCTGCCATGACATTAGAGGATCCTATTGCTCAGCCAAGAGATACTACAGAGAGACTTTGGATTACAGATTAGAGGTTAACGATAGTTGAGGAAGAGGTGATCAGACTTAGGGTCGAGCTATCGAGAGTACTATCAGTAGGTCAGAGAGATTATGGACTTGTGGTTGACCTCCTATCCACATAGGTAGAGGTGATGGGGAGGGAGAGAGATGGACTATAGGCCGACATATAGGGGGTACGAGATGAGTTGGCTACTGTTAGTTGGTGGGACCATGACAAACTACATGCAAAGGTTGTTATATTATAGGCCAGGGGGAGTAAGAGGGGATGACAGATTGGGTGCCAGTAGGCATTGGCCAATAGATAGATGATCTCCAGTGGGAGCGAGATGAGCTACATGATAGAGTGCATTGTTTAGAGAAAATAGTTGGAGATATGGGGTTGATGTAGGAGAGAGAGGGTGAGGCGAGGGAGCAGGCCCATATTATGTAGGAAGAGAGAGATGTAGCACAGACATAGGTGTAGGAAATGGAGGCAGAGAGGGATGTGGCGCAGGTGCAAGTTCAAGTTTTACAGAGTGAGAGATTTGGCAGAGGCACATATACAGTCTCTTCAGAGGAGGAGAGAGGAGGCAGTTTCAGAGGTTTCATCACTATAGAGAGAGCGAGATGCAACAGTCTTGGGAGTACAGGAGCTATAGAGGGGTAGGGATGCAGTGGTGGCTCGGTCACAGGTCGCATAGAGGGAGAGAGATGCCATAGAGATGTAGATGTAGATATTGTAGGGAGAGTGAGACACAACAGTGGCTCAGTTGCAGTTAGTACATAGGAGAGGGATGCTGCATAGATGTGGATAGAAATGCTATAGGGAGAGCGAGACACAATAGTGGCTCAGTTGCAGTCAGTGTAGGTCGGTGATGTGATAGGGATAGGTACATAAGGGTTACAGGGGGAGACAGATGCAGTAGTGGCGAGGGCAGTGGATGCCGAGGAGATGAGAGATCGGGTTCAGGCAAAGATGGCACAACTACAACTATCTTAGGAGGCCTGGGAGTAAGAGAGGTGAGTGATCACTAGAGATCGGAATAGGTATTGTCAAGAGAGGAATTCCGCTCAAGTCCAGGTTACCGAGCAAGAGGAGAATGCGAGGGATGCAAGATTTTGGATGGCTGCGTATTACCATGCAGTTCTAGACCCAACACAATGAACATTCCAATATGTTTGGTAGACACCCCAAATGCCAGTGCCAGCCCAGTCATTGGGGAAGAAAACTTGAGGTTTTAGTGATTCACAGGGTGTTTCACCAGGTAGGAGATCAGTACCTGATTCACCACAGAGATTAGATGTGGGTAGCTCATTCGGGAGATGATAGGCTACTGAGTTTTTGAGAGGTGCAGGGTGGATGGATAGGCCATAGTGACAGTGGTTATTTAAAGGAAATTGTACTGGTATTTTGATTTGATGATTTTTGTATATGATGGTCATAGATATGATGATGTTGATGACATTATTATGATATTATTCATGTGATAGTCATGATTATGAGATGTACTTTGGAATTTCAGTATATTTATATATGACATATGATAGCCCTTATTGACACCATGTTCATGTGTTGGATGAATGATCGTGTTTATGCATTTGTGGAATATGGATGATTTTATTGATGCAGATGCTTATATGGTGATATGATGTATGGTGTATTTATGATGGCTTATGTGTATGGATGCTTATTTGATTTATTGACATGTATGTATATGATTATGATGGCTTATGTAGATGTTTTTATGAATGTTTTATATATTCAGGATTTGATGTATTATGAGTCTAACACTTTGTGATGCAGGTGGCAATGTATGTATGTATAGACCTAGTTATGCATGAATACTTATCATGATGATGCAAGTGTAATTTATTTATAGTAACATTAATTTCAGTAAGGATGTCAATAAGGCGTGCCAAAAATTTGATCCTAAATGTTAGTCCTATACTAATGATGCAAAATAACTAAGATGCAAAGAGAAAAAACACAAAGGGACACCTCAAGATTAGCCTAAAGAATGATAAAGCAAAGGAATAAGATAAAATGTAGATTGTAAGATGATTATAACTTCTTTGCTGCTGAAACTCTTTGGTTGGCCCTTGATTTTGATTTCTTTGTGTGCTCCTTAGATGGCTATTGATATGACTAAATGCAAGATTGATTAATATGGTTGGATGCAAATGCAAATAGCTAATATGGATGGTGAGATGAGAGAAAACATTTGCAAAATGAGTGCAAAAAATGGCAGCATAATGTTTCTCAAATGACTAAGTCCCCTAATTCCTTAGAGGAGGGGGTATTTATAGAGGAATTTGAATTCTCTAGAGAATTCAATGGTTGATATTTATCCAACAAGGCCAAGATGAAGGGCTACAGTGAGTTAAGGAATCACAAGCCCTCACATTTTGACATATGGAATGTGAAGTGGCTAAGGGTGAGATGATGTGTAGGTGATGTGGAAGGAGAGTACATGATGTGGAGGAAGGAAAAGTACCTTCCAAGTACCTTGGGGAGTGAGAATATTTCCTCAAAATGGAACTTCTTATCCCCAAGTGAGAATGAAAGTGACATTTGAGGAATTTTGGAATTCCTAAAAAATCTCCATGGGAAATGAGAAAGTGGATGGAGAAATAAATGTGAATTAAAAATTCACATTCTTAGGAGAATCTAATGAATAAGAGAGGGTCTCCAAAAAGGTGGGAATTGGTCACATGTGGATGAGGTGACAAGTCCAATGTTCTAGAAGTCTTGGGAAGATAAAATGTGAATTAAAAATTCACATGGGGAGAAGAGAGACCTAGGATGAATAAATGTGAATTAAAAATTCACATGGGAAAGAGGGTCAATGCTAAAAAAAGGAAAATGAAAAGGTTGACTAAAAAGGGGTGCTAAAAGTGGCTAATGACTTTGATTAAGGTTGTGCAAATACCTGATTAAGGTAATTAATAAGAGACTAGAAGCAAGTGGAAAATGTAGGAGGATGTGACATTAATCCTTGATTAAGAGGATGCACATCTTAATCATGAATTAATTAAATTAATTCAGATTAGAGAGGGATTATGGAGGATGTGACAAGGAAAGAGCAAAGAAGAATTTTAAATTGATTTTAATTCAAAAAGGTTAAGATGACTAAATTAAATAAATTGATGTATTTATTTAATTTAGAGAGGAAAAAGGTGTAAGATAAAGAGTTTAATTGTTAAATTAAATACTTTAAGAACCTTAGGCGGGAAGTGTAATATTGACATAATGGATGAATAAAAAGGTAAATTTGATCATATGGTAGCGATCAAATTTGGATGTCTATATTTTTCCCCTCTTCGAAATATTGTTAGAATAATAGTGTTTCAAAGAAAAATAAAATTCCAGTGATGAAGAAAGTGATAGGGCTTGATGCCCCAACATGAAAGAGGTTGAATGAGCTGCCCAAGTAGAGGGAAAAAGGAGGGAGATTCCTGAGTGACTGCCACGAAGGGATGGAGGGAAAATGGTAGGGTATGCCCCCTCGAGAGGGCGGTTGGGGAAGAAAAAGGGGCCCCAAATGACTTCTCGATAGGATGAAATAGAAGACACTATTGGAAAGAGATCAAAAAACTAAACAACTTTGAATTTTAAATGAAGTCGACTGGACGCACGGTTTGCAAATGGCGGCCCCAAGAAAGAAGGGAATTAGTTGGAGGAGAAAAAAGTTAAATAAAAGGTAAAAATACCCTTTATTTGAAAAAGGGGGAAAATAGGGGTTAAAAGGTAATTTGAAGAATTACCTTGTCACATTGTCACTATAGCAGTTGAGAGAAGAGGGGAGGAGAGGAGGAGAGGAAATAGCAACAATGCCGCAGGATTACGACTCTAATGTCATTCACTGGACGAACGAGGTATGGAGGTGCCACACCCACTACGCGGTGCCCCACTAGATTAGTAATAAAACCCTGCTTGTGTATTTTAAACATTTATAGCATGTTTTGGAATGGTTAAAGAAAATATAAAAAAATGGTTTTATTTGCGAGATAAAATTGAAAAATGGGTAAATTTACATTTGGCAAATAATTAGAGAAAATAGGACATTTAGAGGGAGGCGGGGGATGCTGGGAGGCGCGAATTCACCCGACTGGGGAAGGTCCACCCCATGGGAGGGCGTATCTGCCTCGACTTGGGGCAGAGTTGTCGTGGCACTAGGGCAATGTCGCGCCGGCCCGGGGTGGAGTTGCCCCAGGGGAAGGGCGCATCTGCCCCGGCCTGAGGTGGAGACTCCCTGGGCTCGGGGCAGAATCGGCCCTCAGCTAGGGTGGTTCTGCCCTGGCTTGGGGTAGAGTCACCCCCGAGCTAGGACGCATCTGCCCCGAATTGGGGTGGAGTCGCCCCAGGGCTAGGGTGGAGTTGCCTCGACATGGGGGTGGATTCACCCCGGAGCGAGGGTGCTGTCGCCCCGGCTCGGGGAAAATTTTCCCAAGTGAAGGGGCGTATTCACCCTTGTGTGGGTGCATATGCCTCGATGCATATGGGGAAGATGGCTTGGTTAAGAAGACATGTTTGTCCTAACTAGGGTAAAAATGGGAAGAAGAGAGAGAGAAAAACAAAATAAAATATAAAAGGAAAACAAGCGATGTCCCGGAGCTGGGAATATGGTGTACTGACAATTGGGTAACATGGATGTAGGTTTCGGGTGATTACAGACACATGAGCGATGGTCAAAGGTATTGACAGTGTCCATAGCGACCATGACCAAAGTAGATCACACAACATTAGATCATGCAAGGTTATTGCACTTTTTACAAGTTCTGGTGATGAGGGCACATCGAGCGATGCTCACAGCCTTGATATAGAGATGGAGTTCAGAGATATCGATGTTTCATCTACTAACGAGGGAGATGATGGTGACGCTAGAGGATGTATGGTGCATCCTGAAGCTTCCAATAGCAGGGCTATTGGGTAGTGATGTGGTATTGAGAGGGGACGAGTTAGATCACACTATGTCAGTGTTATTTGGACATGAGGATTTGCCCATACAAGGTGAGTAGCTGGACCTAGTTAGATGTTTATTAGTGGGGGTACCACCCCTACCGTTATTTTTGTGTGGACTGATTAGTGGGATACTTGTACTGGATCAGAGCAGGTAATTTTGCAGTCTACGGTATATGGAGGTGATTCGACATATTGTTGAGCGGCGTGAGGGATAGATCTCGTGGGGTACCTTTGTATTAGCACAGTTATACAAGGATATGCATGTGATCTACTATTGGAACTCAGTGAGTTTGACACACACAACTCTTCTACAAGTGTGGGAATTGTGACACGTGTGTAATTTGGCACCTGTCAAAAATTTTTAGTATCCTGAGAAGAATGGAGAGAGCGGGGTAAAGTATTTGAAAATCATTCCTAGGTGAATGCAATGCAACAAATGATGAAATGCAATCCTAATATGATTTTCCATCTTTAGAGCACTGATTTTTGCTATAACATAGGACACAAAGTACCAGGGTATAGGCAACCAAGTCTAATGCATGAGTCAAACACATAAACAAGAAGGCTATTCCAATATCCCAAAGTAGTGAAAAGTTTGGTATGGCCAGGCATTGGGATAACCACAAGCAAAAAGGGATGTCCCAACATAAAACAAGATCACAGGGACCTTGATGGGTACCACGAAGGACAACCTAGCAGACAACAACAATAAAAGATCAAGATATGCCCCTATGTGAACTAGCCAAAACACACCATAATATGATAGATTATGGTGATCTTAACTAATTGTAATAGGAAGCTCAAATGATAAAAAAAATCAAAAGCATCAAGAGATCGCAATCAAATTTCAAACGTCCTTTGTCATAGGACCAAGAGGATGGATGAGGTTGATGAGGTTTATTAGGAAGGATGCATCCTGTTGAGACCAATGATGGATACTAAACTAAAAGATCGATATGACACGAGATATTCAGAACTGATTGGATTTGCTATTACTAGCGGATCTCATTTGTTAAAAACTAGCTAAATATGGGCATAGCTTAATGCCGCAACACAAGACAGACAACTGACACATCCTACAGACCTAGGGGCTCAGGGGCTGATCATAGATTAGCCTTGCCTACGTGAAAGCTCAGAGCCCTCTTAGTTCTTGAAAATACTATGGTCAAAGCGGAAAGAAGACAATGGTGACCAATGATGAATGACACAAGACATGACACACAAATGCCCCGAGGGAGGATCAAATGATCAACCTTGCCTGCATGGAAGCGCATGGGCAACATAGTTTGGAAAAGAGAAAATGTCAACCAACTATGGATAAAAGAAAAAAAGGGGACGATGAAGACAGATGATGGATGACCATCACAGGATGGTCAAAAATTCCCTAGGGGCAGATCAAATGATCAGCCTTTCCTACGTGAAAGCATAGGGGCAACGTAGTTTGACTAGGGACGAGAAGACCGACATGATAGGATGAGATCTAGGTGGAGACCAACACGATGGATGATCCTATATGATGACACAAACTGACCAAAGATCAAACGAATGACACAAGCTCAGATGGGATAATGAAAAGCTTAGGATGAGGGATAGCCAATGTGGGTCGTCCAATGCTCAATCAAAATATACCAGGTGGCCAAGGATAGGATGGGAGGGGATGTTAAGACAAGATAGATGAAGTCATAAAGTAACTAGGAAGCAAGGTAGATAATGATTAAGCTCTCTACGGATGACGCCTGTTACCAGGTTTTCACCACCCATAGGTGCCACCAAAGGTGGTTTTCACCATAGGATGAATTTATTTCTCTTTGCTATTTTTGGATTTTATTTTTATTTTTTTATGATTTTTATGATTTTTCTGTATTTTTATAGGTAGGGTTATCAAGCAAACTTAAGTGTAGAATTTGTTTAGGTGCATGATATTGATAGGATATTTGAGGGGTTTTCCTTCAATGGTAGCAAGTTTGTATTCCCTAGACCCATACTTAGCGGTTATGATGTAAGGACCCAACCAGTTTGCTTCTAATTTTCCTTTCTTATTACGGTCCTACTGAGTATGCTGGTTCTCTTTAAGGACAAGATCTCCAACCTAGAATTGTCGAGGACAAACCTTCTTGTTCTAGTTATGCTTGAGATGGTTTTGGTATGCTTGCAGATGATCATAGGCTTTGAGTTGTCTTTCATCAAGTAACTCCAGCTGTGCAAGCCGTGCAACATGAGCATCTTCCTCGCTAATAAGGTTTTTCAAAGAAATCCTCAATGATGGGAGCTCAACTTCGATTGGCAAGATGGCTTCAGTGCCATACACTAAAGAATAGGATGTGGCACTTGTAGGGGTATAGATGGAGGTGTGATACGCCCAGAGAGCGGGGTGGATATGGAGGTGCCAATCGTGAGGTCAGTGTTACTGACAACCTTTTTAAGGATGTGGATAAGGGTCTTGTTGGTTGCTTCTGCCTGACCATTACCCTGGGGGTAATAAGGCATTGGCCAACGATTGTGGATATGAAAGGTGTCACAAAGATGTTTCATGGCTTGGTTTTTACAAGGTTTTCCATTATCGGATAGGATGGTGGATGGAATACCATATCTACAAAGAATATGGTAAAAGATGAATTTTGAAATCTGGGTATTGGTGATTTGCGAGAGTGGCATTGCTTCCACCCATTTGGTGAAGTATTCAGTAGCAGTAATTATGAATGTATGGCCACCAAAAGATGGTGGGTAAATCTTTCCAATCAAGTTGAAACCCCATTAAGAGAAGGGCCATGGTCCTATGAGGGGCTGAAGGTCATGTGCTGGAGCATGAATCAAATCTGCATGTTGCTGGCAAGGAAGGTATTTCTTTATGAATTCAAAAGCATCATGCTCTAATGTAGGCCAATAATATCCATCTCGAAGAATCCATTTGGCCAAAGCCATACCATTTGAATGGGCCCCACGAACACCACTATGTACCTTCGTTAGTGCAGTATGGGCTTCAGTTTCATTCAAACATCTAAGGAGGGTTCCATCATACCCACGATGATAAAGCGTATCACCGATGATAACGTATTAGGAAGAACATTGGACAAAGGATTTATGTTGATTGTGTGTAAGATTTTAGGGTAGAATATTATCATGTAGATAGGTATATATGTCTTGGTACCATGGGGAAGTGGGACCCACAATGTCGCACACCATGTCAGTCTCAGGAATATCATACGTTGGGATTAAAAGTTGTTCCACAAGGAACTTGCATTCTATCCAATCTTTAGGCATGCCAATCAGGGAGCCAATAGTAGCCATTGTGTCAACTACTTTGTTCTGTACCCTAGGAATTTGGTCAAATTGTATGAAGGTGAAACATTTCTTGAAATAATCCACCATGCGTTTAAAGGGTAACAACTTATCATATTTTGTTAGGAATTCATCATTCACTTGTTTAATGACCAACAATGAATCATCGAAGACTCTCAAGTGAGTTATGTGCCACTGCTTTGCAATTCAGAGGCCTATGAGGAGGGCTTTGTACTCTGCTATGTTGGTACACGAGAATGATATCCTGAATGATTTTGGAATGTATTCAACTTGAGGGGTAACCAAAAAAATTCCTACGCCTGATCCATTATGAGTATATGAGCCGTCAAAATACAATATCCAAGTAGGTGCATCTGTAACTGTGAAAACTTCTTTGTCTGGAAATTCAGTGACTAGAGGGTAAGCATCCACTAGTGGTGCCTTGGCCAACTGATCAGCTATGACTTGTCCCTTTATGGCTTTGTGATCCATGTACTCTATGTCAAATTTACTTAGGATCATTACCCACTTAGCCATGTGACCAGTTAAAGTGGTTCTAGATAAAAAATACTTTAATGGGTCAATGTTTGCTATTAATTTGACCGGATGGCTGAGCATGTAATGTCAGAGTTTTTGTGTAGTGAAGACCACTGCAAGACAGGATTTCTCTATGGGTGAGTAGTTTAATTCATAGCTGACCAGTGTTCAAATGATATAGTAGATTGCTCTTTATTTTGATGATTCATCATGTTGTGCCAATAATGCCCCCAGTGCGATTGAAGTGGAAAAGATGTAAAGCAAGAGGGGCTTCCCTAGAATCGGTGGCATTAAGATTGGTGGATGAGCCAAGTATTCCTTGATCTTATCAAAACCTGGTTGACACTGTTGGTTCCATCTGAAGGTGGAATATTTTTTCAAAAGATGGGTGAATGACTGACACTTATCTACAAGCTGGCCTATGAATTGATGGATGGATTGTAGCTTTCCTTGGAGGCTTCTCAATTGTTTCAAATTGCGCGCAGGTGGCATATCCATAATAGATTTCATCTTGGAGGGATCTACCTCAATGCCCCTTCATGAGACCATGAAGCCCAAAAATTTTCTTGATGTAACACCAAAGACACACTTTTTTGGATTTAATCGTAACTTGTAATGTTCTAATGGCTTGAAGATCTTTTTCAAGACAATAGGATGCTCTACTCGGGTTCTAGATTTTCCTAGCAAGTCATCGACATAATCCTCCATGATGATATGGATGAGGTCATGGAAGATGACATTCATTGCACTCTGATATGTCGCCCCTACATTCTTGAGACCAAAGGGAATTACATTGTAACAAAAAGTACCCCAAGGTGTCGTAAAAGCAGTCTTGTGTTGATCTTTAGGTGCAATTCAGATCTGATTATAACTAGAGAAACCATCCATAAGGGATAACATCTCATGTCCTGCAGTAAGGTTGACCAACATGTCAATATTGGGCAGTGGGAAGTAATCTTTTGGATAGGCTTTGTTAAGATCTCAGAAGTCTGTGCAAATCCGAATTTCCCCATTTGGTTTGGCAATAGGTACTATGTTGGAGATCCAAGCAGAGTAGTCAATTGGTCTGATGAAACCTGTATCCAGATGATGAACTACTAAAGCATGGTCTAAGCCTGACATATCTGAGTATGACCAAGCAAAGTTAATGATACCCTCTTGGAGTAGTTGAACAATGACTGCATATTCTTGCTCTGAGAGTGATTTGGCTACATAGGTGATCTTAGGGTTTTCAGCAGTACCTAGATTAACTTCTTGAGTTTCTTCAATTAGGATGGATGAACGTGCAGATAGTTGAGTTCCCAAAAGAGGAAGATGAAAATCTCCATCTTCCAATGCCTCTTTGAGGTTTTCATTTTTACTTTTTCTAGGTCAGGAAGTGCCTCAGGGAGGTTTTCACTAGATGACCGCTTTTTATTTTTCTTGTTTTTATTTTTTGCGACTCGAGTGCTCATCTTCCCCCAATCCCATGAGGTTGACATATGTATCCAGGGAGATATTGGCAGGTGTGCTATCACATAGGTCCCAATCAATGAGTTCGAGATGGGGAAGGGATAGGCTAATGGTACAGATGAATAGGCAGTCGAACATGGATGACAAGTCTGTGTGATCCACATCATCATACACATGTATGATGGATTCTTCCTCGGTTATGTCTTCCAATGGACCATTGTCCACAGTAACACTATTGGAGGTATTAGATGATGTTGCAGGGCCTTTTTTCTTTCTATCGTATCTGAGGCCTATATTTTGTGGTAGCTTTGATACATCAATAGGTTGCAACTGCCCCCGTTCTTCCTTACCTAGGCCCCCGCCTTGGTAGTTATGATTTTCTACCAACTTAGCTGACCAAGGGTATACTTCTTGAAAGTATTCCTTTAGAGGAGGATTTGGTTGCGGTTCTTCATGGTATACCCACTGACTGATATCTTCTTCTGGTGCATCTATCTTTATAATAGGAGACCTGAAAGTGGTAGTAGGAATGTTTTTTGCACTGAAGGTGATAGTATTGTCTTCCTTTGGAATAGCACATGGTGAAGGTTGATTGTACACATGTGGTGACGGTGGCATGGTTGCTGCATTTAGAGCAGTATGCATTTCATATTCACCACACCCCTTATCAATGATTTGGACTTTGGTAACTATAGGATTGGTGATAGAAGATGGAGTGGCTATCGTGGTGGATGATGGATTGACAGATGATGACTGAGATGCCCCCATTTTGACCCCATGACAATAATGTAAATGGGAAAATGATGCTTATAAAGCGTGGTAGTATTCAAATGGTTGTGGGTCGGCATAAATGGTGATCTCTTGTCCATTAACCAGGAACTTTAGGCATTGATGGTATGTGGAGGGGATGGCTTGCATAGCGTGTAGCCATGGGCGGCCAAGGAGGAGATCATATGGTAAGTCTAGATCAAGGACATGACAGGTAGTGTACTGAACTACAAGTCCAACCTAGATAGGAAGGCTGATAATTCCTTCATAATTTCTTTTTGCATTATCATAAGCTTTGATCATGATGATTTGATTACTTACATTTTCTTGAGTATGCCCTACCGGTTTTATGAATTTTAGAGTGCATAGATTGAGGGTAGAGCCATTATCTACTAGGACCCTTTTATCTTATGACGGGCAACTAGGACTTCGATGTGCAAGGGATGGTTGTGATTGACATCAATATTTGGCATGTCGTTTTGGCTGAAGTGTAGCTGGTAAGATAAAGCCAAGTGTCCTACTAAGGTCAGAAACATGTGGGATCAATGTCATTCGGTATGTGAGTTTCTTGTAAAGATCTGCTGAGTATTTCCTGATGTACGGGAGAAGACTTAAGTAGATCTAAGATTGAGATCTGGGTAGGGGTCTTTCCTAAGTGATCAAGAATGCTATATTGAGAGTTTACAGGATTTGATTGGATAGATGCAGAGGCTATAGGGACCATAATGCGGGACCATCGGGTAGCAACAACACATTGGGGATATTTAGCTTTAACATGTATCATAGACACACAAGGTTCTACCTACTCAATGTAATGGACAACACCATCATAATTGAGGCATAGATTTTTGTAGCTTATATTATTTGTGTTGTTGTCTTGGGAATTGTTGTTGGAGGTGGTTGCACCTTGATTATGGTTGGGGAAGGTGTTTTGATATATCTGCAATTGAGCATTGGATGATGAAGCTTGACTAGTGTCGACTTTGATTTCACCTTGATCGATAAGATCTTGGACATAGTTTTTGAGACCTTGACATTTATTCAGAGTGTTCCCTTTTATCTTATAGAATTCACAATATTCATTTTCCCTAAACCAGGTTGGTTTGGGTTTGGATTCATCAAGTGGTTTGGTGACAGGATATGTGATTGGATAGTTGACCTATAACAACTTATTAAAGATGACACTAAAGGGTTCTCCTAATTGAGTATATTGGCATTTGATGTTCCCCTGAATATTCTAGTTTGATTGTTGAGGAGGATGAGATGCCCCCTGTGGCACGGATATGGCATTAGGTATAGATGGTTGTTGTCTCTAGGATGTATTAGCCACCTGAACATGTTTAGTGTTAGTGACACCATCATTCACTACATTTTTGTTCTTGTTCCAAAAACGTGGCTTATCACTGAATGGCCTTTCTTTGTCATGGTTATGTATCTTGATGTGCCCTTTAACAATAAGGGCATGCTTAAGGATGGGTCCTTTTTCCACTATTTTAGCTAAAGTTGTAACACAATGTAACCTAAAATTGTGAGCCATGTCGGGATGTGAGTTCTCTACAAAGACAGTGACCATGTCTTTCTCTTTGAGAGGGGATTTCATTCGGCTTGCTAGTGCTCACCACCTTTGAAGATAGATAGCAAAGGTTTGACCTTCAAATTGCTTCTCCTTAAGGAGGTCCAAAGTATCAGTGTCCTTTTCCAAATTGAAGGAGAAGTACGAAACAAATTTTTCTGAAAGACCCGCAAAGGATTTTATGGACCCTCGTTCTAGGCTCATGAACCATTCTAGGGCATTGCCTATCAGGCTCCATGGAAACAAGCACAAGAGGTAGTTGTCATTGTGCATAAATTCTTGACACTAGGAGTAAAACTCTTGCAAGTGGGCCTTAGGATCTTTGTTTCCCTTATATCTGTCAAACTTTGGTATCTCAAAATGCTTCGGGAAGGGAATTAGTGAGATGGATCGATCGAACAGATAGGGACATATCTCTTCAAATTTAAAGGATTGTTTACTAGTCCCTGCTTTGAGATCTTTCAAAGTAGCTTTGATTTCCAAGAGGTCCACGTTGACCAGTGGCATTGGCATTGAGACATATGGGTTGGGTGGATATGGATGGTAGGATGACAAAGGATTCTGCTGAGATAGTTTCTAAAGGTTAGCATATGGGTTTTGATAGTGAGATGATGATATCCCTTGCGGGTATGTCGATAGAGTTTGTTGTTACTGGGGTTGTTGCTATGCGGTATAGTGTGGACTTGTTTGATAAGAATGCGTGACCAGATGCTGAGGAGCTTGAATGTGATATTGTGGATTGGTTTGTTTGTATTGCAAGTACTGCTACGACTGTTGAGGGGCCACATAGGGTGGTTGTTGCTGGAACTATTGTGGGTTATGATAGTAATAATGTTGAGGAGGTTGCTGATGTGATGTTGACTGTTGTGTGGGACAAGATGGGACGTTGTGTTGTGATTGAATTTGTGGACGTAAAACCAATGCAAGGAATGGGGATATGGCCTAGGCGAGAGGTCGGGGTGGATTTCCTTGTGATTGGTGTGGTGGTTGTTGTGAAATTAAAGGATTATGCAAGGGTTGTTGCTGATGAGGTGGCTAAGACAACTCAGAGGTGTTCTGCAAAGGAGGTTGTTGGGCACCACTTAGAACATTTAGTTGGGATGTACCTTGTGGAAGTAGTTGAGGTGGTATGTTGTGTTGGGGAGGCTATTGAGATGTGTACAGAAGTGGTGGTAGATTTGTGGCCCCAGGAGGCGAAGGAAACGTGGTAAAAGGGTTGCCCCCAGTGTTGACGAGAGGTTGAATCGACAGGGGTGGTGCTATTAGCATTAATGGTGAAGGTTGTGGAATATTTCATGGCATGCCATAGGTGAAAGGATTATTGGGATCAGACGTCTGAGGAGCCCTCATGACTGAGATTCTAGTGTGTGGGGGATGGTTAACATGATAAATAATGGCATTACCAAATTCAGGGTGATGCCAACCCTCTATTGGAGGAACATTGGGGATGTATGAACCATCTGGTGTGTTTTGTGAACCTTGGGGTATGTTGGATGTGGAATTGTTATATTTGGATAAGTTAATACCTGGTGGAGGTTTGAAACCTTTGTTAATTAGATGGGCCAAGATTTCTTCCCCATGTTTTTGAGCAGGCGGTCAGTCATTTGCACATTGGCAGTATTACTGACATGTTCCTCAAGCGTGAGTTTGAGTTGATTAGCCATACTCTCTTCACCATGTGGTGAGTTTTTTTAATTTTTGGTGTTTGAGTGTGATGAAGTGCCATTATGAGGATCTTGGGGGATGTTCACTCCATTGTTAGGATCTTGAGAAACATTTGTACCATTAGTAGGATTTGCATTGTTATTAAGATCTTGAGACATGTTCACTTGGGAATTTTGACCTTGTTGTTGTCCCATTTGTTTCTTGACTTGTGACCTAGTTTGAACAGGCATGCAAATGTGCTATGGGTGGATTATAAAGATGTCCTTAATGAATGATTTCATTTTGATTAGATTAGATTTGATTTTGATTGTAAAGATGTCCTTGATGAATGATTTTATTTTGATTGGATGAGATTTGATTTTGATTGGATGAGATTGAATTTTGATTGGTTAAGATTGGATTTGATTGGAGGGTATGTGCAAGATCATCATGGAAAAAATAGGTCCTTAAGTGGCAAAAAAATCAGAAAAAATAGAGTTAGACAACTTGACATAAAAATTTGAATAAGTTATCTATATTATTTGAAAAATATGTAAGAATAAAATCTATAGCAAATTGAAAGTAGTTTATAAACTACTAGGTTTGTTTGAAAAAAAAGAAGTCTATTTGGTGAAAATTTGAAATCTCAATGCAGTAGTCTTAAATTTTAGGGAAAAAATAAGAAGTAGGTTTCTGTCTAACCATCTGAACCACAATAAAATGATAATATTTTTTTATAAGGTTTTAGATATAAGTAGAGGACTCATGTCTCAATGTGATGCATATGTTTTGTAATTTTTTTCCAAGTGAATAATTAATTATGATTTTTTTATTACAAATTTTAAAAAATATAAAAACTCTTATGTCTAACCACCTTAACTTGGTCAAAACTTCATGAAATTCAATTTTTATTTTTTTAATCCTATAGTATGTGAAGCATATAATGTGAGGAATGTTTTGGATTCAAAAAATGTGATACCATTTGAAAGCTATAGATGTTTTTCAATCAGTCTATCAATCAAGTTTTTAGTCATAATTTGAATAGAAATTGAATAATAATTACTTATTAAATTCAAAGTATAGCATAATTTATATTGGTGGAAAGCTAATAATCTCCTTTAAAAACCCTTTTCATTTCATCAATTTTGGGTAAGAAAAAATTTGTCGGCCACATACCCATCATATTGCCACTTTTTGGCCCATCATGATCCTACACATACCCTGGATTGGATTTTGGTTGGATAGATCAGATTGGATTTTTAATTGGATAGATTGGATTGAATTTTTGATTGGATCAGATTTTGACTGGATAGATTGGATTGGATTGCTAAGATAGATTGGTTTGATCAAATGGATGTGATTGGATCGATTAGATAATTGAATAAGTGTGATTGGTTTGATCAAATGATTGGGTAGAATAGATTTGAATGATTGGATGTGTGTGATTATATGATGAAAGATGTGGGGGACCCTAAATCTAGTCAAAGAAAATTACCCTTAGTGACTTAGAGTATTGATTGATTAAGTGGATAATCACGACACCGAATCCACCTCAAGATAGAAATGGATTGATTTGGGCCGAGGAAGATAACTTACGACACCAAATTCACCTCAAGATGGAAGTAAATTGATTTGGGTCGAAGTTAAGGATAAGAATCAAATTCAGGTGCTACGGTCAATTTGGGTAACCACTTTTTAACACAAGGTTAGTGTAATTTGAGGATGAGTGGTGTTTATGCGATATGGGTTAGGTGATGCAAATGGTAAAATTTTGGTGAATCAAGTTCACTAGGTGATGATATGGGCTTTCTGAATGGGTTACTAGAAAATTCAAAATGAGTGGATGGATTGAGAGAACAAATGTATGGATGCTGGGGTAACAAAAGGAGATTTAGGATGGTTAAACGGGAGTTTTGGAGACTAAACAAAGGTTTGGAATGATAAAATGAAGGTTTAGAATGATCAAATAGAGGTTTCAGAGGTTTAGAATGAAAAAAGAGAGGCTTGGAATGATTAGATAAAGGTTTGGAATGATTAAACAATAGTTTAGAGGCTAAATGGGACAATTTTGGCTATTCAGGAGGGAAAATTCGCCCCACTGTAGTAAACAGGAGGGTGTAGTCACCCCTCTGTAGTAAACAAAAGGAAAAATTCACCCCTTTGTAGTGAACAAGGACTTAGTTTCGATGAAAATGACTATGGCAAGGACTTAAAATGAAAACAATAAGGCCAATTTCTCAGAAAGTTTATTGGTTTCTCATAAGAAAACACTTTTAAGCAAGCACAATCCTACGATTAGTGTTAAGGGTATGGCCAATAAAGGTCTTAATCTAGGATGCATAAGGTGTCTAGGGAGTCCTTGATATACTCTTGGTATGAGAGGCACAACCATGAACACCAGCCCATCCCAAGCGTGAGCTGGGAACCCCAATGAGATACTGAAGGGCTCAGACCAACTCTTCAAGTCTATCTAGGTATCACCCTAGCTTCGATGCTCTGCCAATTACAACGTGACTAGATTGACGGAAAGATTTCACTTTCCCCCCTTTGTATACCCCATCGGTACACATGGTTGGGATCGTCCCTCGGGGTGATGAAATCCCTAAGTAGGTCCCACTAGAAAGAAGACACTAATCATTTCCAGCTACTCCCCAGGCTCTCACAAAGTGCAAAGGCAAAGTGAAAACAAACTAATTCCCCCTTTGGGTAACATCGAAAAGATAGACACAACAAACAATGGATATTACCTCCCCTAATTAAACTATGTTCCTAGATTAATGAAAACCACAAAGATAACTTTGGAAATCTATGTAAATAGAAGGTCCTGGAAGCAAATGTTAGTTTTTTTACCCTTCTTTCTTGACCGATTACATAAGAATATGCTGCAAAATGTTAACAAAAACACCAATATCCTTGCAAAAAATAATGTTAGGGGGTTAAGATCTGAAAATAGGAAAAAAATGGAGCAAAAACTAAGCTAAAATGGTCATTTTACCTCTCAAACTGTGATGTTTTGGGACGTATTCGCCCCTCTATAGTGACAAGGAGGGCATAGTCGCCCCTCTGTAGTGAACCAGAGGGCGTAGTCACCCCTCTACAGTGAACCAAAGGGTGTAACAACAAGAGGGCACAGTTGAACTTCTGTAGCAACAAGAGGGCGCAGTTGAACTTCTACAGTAGCAAGAGGGTGTAGTTGCCTTTCTGCAGTAGCAAGAGGGTGCAGTTGCACTTCTACAGTAGCAAGAGGGCATAGTTGAACTTTTGTAGCAAACCAGAGTGTGTAGTTACCTTTCTACAGTAAAATGTTAGAAAGCAAAGTTTAATCAGGGGTGTAGTTGCCCTTCTGCAGTGAAATGTTAGAACAAAAAGTTTAATCAAGGGCGTAGTCACCCTCCTATAGTGAAATAGAGGGCGTAATCGCCCTTTTGCAGTGAAACAGAGGGCGTAATCGCCTTTCTGCAGTGAAATAGAGGGCGTAATCACCCTTCTGCAGTGACCAGGAGGGCGTAGTCGCCCCTTTGTAGTGACCAAAAGGGTGTAGTTGCCCCTCTGCGACCTATTCCTGCAGACAATCTCAACAACAACAAATGTAAAATAGAGGAACCCGCTTGTGGGTCCCACCGGGAGTGCTAGAAATGTGATCCTAAATGTTAGTCCTATACTAATGATGCAAAATAACTAAGATGCAATGAGGAAAAACACAAAGGGACACCTCAAGATTAGCCTAAGGAATGATAAAACAAAGGAATAAGATAAAATATATATTGTAAGATGATTATACCTTCTTTGCTGCTGAAACTCCTTAGTTGGCCCTTGATTTTGATTGCTTTTTGTGCTCCTTAGATGGTTGTTGATGTAGCTAAATGCAAGATTAATTATATGGTGGGATGCAAATGAAAATGGCTAAAATGGATGGCTAGATGAGAGAAAATGCTTGTAAAAATGAGTGCACAAAATGACAACATAAGGTTGTTCAAAATGACTAATACCCCTAATGCCTTAGAGGAGGGGGTATTTATAGAGGAATTTGAATTTTCTAGAGAATTCAATGGTTGAGATTTATCCAACAAGGCTAAGATGAAGGGCTAAGGTGAGTTGAGGACTAACAAGCCCTCACATTTTGACATGTGGAATGTGAAGTGGCTAAGGGTGAGATGATGTGTAGGTGATGTGGAAGGAGAGTACATGATGTGGAGGGCAAGTACCTTGGGGAGTGAGAAGATTTCCTCAAAAAGGAACTTCTTGTCCCCAAGTGAGAATGAAAGTGACATTTGAGGAATTTTAGATTTCCTAAAAAATCTACATGGGAAATGAGAAAGTGGTTGGAGAAATAAATGTGAATTAAATTAAAAATTCACATTCTTAGTAGAATCTAATGGATAAGAGAGGGTCTTCAGAAAGGTGGGAATTGGTCACATGTGGATGAGGTGACAAGTCCAATGCTCTAGAAGTCTTGGGAAGATAAAATGTGAATTAAAAATTCACATGGGGAGAAGAGAGACCTAGGATGAATAATTGTGAATTAAAAATTCACATGGGAAAGAGGGTCAATGCTAAAAAAAGGAAAATGAAAAGGTTGACTAAAAATGGGTGTTAAAAGTGGCTAATGACTTTGATTAAGGTTGTGCAAATACCTGATTAAGGTAATTAATGAGAGATTAGAAGCAAGTGAAAAATGTAGGAGGATGTGACATTAATCCTTGATTAAGAGGATGCACATCTTAATCATGAATTAATTAAATTAATTCATATTAGAGAGGGATTATGGAGGATGTGACAAGGAGAGAGAAAAGAAGAATTTTAAATTGATTTTAATTCAAAAAGGTTAAGATGACTAAATTAAATAAATTGATGTATTTATTTAATTTAGAGAGGAAAAAGGTGTAAGATAAAGCGTTTAGTTGTTAAATTAAATACTTTAAGAACCTTAGGCAGGAAATGTAATATTAATTATATAAATTAATATTGACGGAATAAAAAGGTAAATTTGATCGTATTTGGATGTCTACATTATCAAAAGATTTTTTTTAGCTACATATTTTGACTTTTCCTAGTTCCAAGTTTCATTTTCCTACCTCAATGGCCCTAGTCATCCATGTCTATAGTTCTCAAACTTTGATCACATCCCACATAGCAAAGGATGACTGATGTGGCATCAACATGGTAAGATGCAACATTAGGGTGGTAGGTTTCGACTTTCATGTTGTGAGATGTTGTGGTGATGAATCTACTACACTATTGTTTCCAAATAATAGACCATAAGGGCCAAAAAGAACCTTTTAAAATTCAACCTTCAAATTAAGGGGTCTTCACTCAAAGGTAATTTCATTACCCATGAAAATAATAAAATAAGCTTGCTTATTTGCAAGGACCTTCAAATGAAGGTGATGCATACATCGTATTCATTTAAAGGTACCTTCATTTGAAGAAAAGTCTTTGAATGAAGGTGTTTGGTAGATTTTCTCCCCCTCCCAATCCAAATTTTTGATGTCCCATAGGTCGGACTCACTATTGTAGGTTCACCAAACATATATATAGCTAGTTTAAAGTTAGATCATCTCATATATATAATTAGTGAACAAATTTTGGTTGAAGTATCATTGATCAAAGGTTCTTCAATTGAAGGTCATGTCCAAGTGGCTTTGCCACAACCTTCTATCCAAGAACCTTCAAGTAGAGAAAAACATTCAATCAAAGGTCATCACATTTTAATACTTCATAACGTGAAATTTCGTAAATGATCCACAAGTGAGACGCGGCTTTATGCTTCCACCTAGATATAATTCTCCAAATATATTTATCAAAATAAACTCAACTATCAATAATTACATCATATTTCTTATGAATCAAAACATACTCCACTATTTGTAACAACATGCCAAATCCCTTTTGATCCAAAAATGACACAATATCAAGATCTAATACCTCTTAAACAAATTAAGATAACTTAAAATATAAAACTAAAATGACACAATATCGAGATCTAATACCTCTTAAATAATTAAGCTATCTTAAAATATAAAGGTAACCGGAGGAAAGATCCAAGTTAATTGGCAGTTACATAGTAAATAGTAAGATTTCCACATACCGTTGAGCTAGTTCAAACACAATCCATTTTAATAGAATAATTCACGAAAACAGCCATCATACATAATCTTTTACAATATTTTGTTGTCCAAATCACCTTTTCCTTAATTACAAAGACATCGAAACTATATTCTTGAAATCTCTAACTCTAATGTTTTGAAAGAAATCACATACAACATTTAGAAAAACAGTTAAAATCTGCCATGGAATTGTGGATTGTGTGACTAGTTTGGATGCTAGGATGGCTCCAAATCATAGTTTACTGAAGCCAGAGTTTCCATCAAAGAATTTATAAAACAATTTTCTAAATCGATCCATGCGATCAATCCGCAAGGTCATCTCAATCATTAGACTTCCATCCTCTTCAGAATTGGGTTTAATCAAACAAAATCCTTCTGGCAGATCTGACAGATTTCCCATAAATAAAGGCTTCCCCAACCCAAATTTTTCTGTATATATGGACGAAGAAGCCCAGTTATTGATAATCAAGTTAGGGTACAAAATTTGTTGTCCACTTTTGTCAAGGTTTAATTCGAAGTAGTCTAATTGAGAGAGAATGTATTGGTCATTCATCTTCTCCAATCCATCTTTTTTTTTTTAAGCTATGCGCCAAATTGGGTGTGACACTATTTCTCCTGAAATAGCAATTACAGAAGCAGGGAATACATCATTACCAAAATATCCACGAGGCAATGTTGGGTGGATGCGGTCTCGCCCATTGACAGGCATGAATAATTTAGTTTCCTGTTTGTCCACTAGATTTCCTGAAATGCAGGAGCATTTCCAAACATGAGCTGACAATGCTACAAAAGATGTGAAGGGTTCCTTACTTGGATTATCTCTGGCCTTTTCTTTTAAGTAATCTAATTGTTCTTTGCTAAGCCTAAATCGTTCATATGAAAGTGGCAATTGTCTCTCTTCCAGTCCCTCCTCGTGGAGAAGGGTTGGGAAAGGTTGGTATTCTAGATGAGAAAAGCAAGGTTGAGGAGGATCTCGTGCTCGAAGCAAAGTACGGTCAAAATACGGAGGTACCATCGCATCTATCCCACTAGCCATGTCAGACCATGTATTCCAAAAATGTAAATAGGAAACCATATCTACCATAACATGATTGATTGCCGCTCCTATTGTCACCCCTCCACATCTGAATTTAGTCACCTGAAACTCAAACATACATTTAATCAGCAAATGAATAGTAGCTAACAGTTTCAGTCAAATTCACCCTCAACAAATTCACTTCTAATAATACATCGTCAACAATTCATTGTCATCACAAATTCATCTTGTGGAAAATTCACGCGAGCAACATGATATGAATTGTTGGTGGTGAATTTTTCACGAGATGAATTTGTCATGGCGATGAATTGTTGGAGGTGAATTTGTTGGCAGTGAATTGTTGGCAATGAATTTTCCTAGAGCCGTATCTAACACATTATGCATTAGAAGTCTGGTTTAAACAACACACTCTAACTTTTGACTTGTTTAGGTGGCTCATCATAAATCATACTAATAGGTAGATTCTGCATGAGAAGCCGAGATGATTTCAGATGAACCACCTAAATGTGTCAAAACTTAGACTATGCTGTTTAAGAATAGCCTAAATCAAATAATGAATTACACAAAAACCAAATACAACCCTAACTATACAAAAACCAAGTGAAAAAGAATCATATAAAACAAATTTCACATAAACATAACCAAGAAATTATGAAAGTAGAAGACTTTAACCACATAAGAAAAACTTCATCATATTGCACATGACAACATTTTCAAGTTACACAATATGAAAATGTAGATAAATTGCAATTACCATAAAAATCTAATGACGACTACACATACACACAAAACATTCTCTTTTCCTTAAGAATAACCACAATCATAAGTTTGACCTTGAATGTAATGGTCTTCAGCATCCTTTATGCTATGGAGATTCAACTTAAACATCATGTACGCACAATTTAATTGAAAATTGAATATGATAAAGGTGAAGTTTGGCTTAAACAACACACTCTAAACTTTGACTTGTCTAGATGACTCATTTGAAATCACATTAATAGATGAATCCTATAAAAAAGATCGTTCAATAGTTCCCGGGGAATGGTTACCTGAATAATAAGCAGTGGCAGTGAGGTGATGCTCTGGCTGTAGTCGATGGTGGGCATCAACGACCCAAGCTATGAACGTGAAGAAAAATCTTCCAAGTCTTTGATATCTGAAGCGGCAACTGATTCCAAAAACACAACGCCCTCGCTGTTGCAGTTGATAGCAATTTCTCTGGTGCTGTCATTCATTAATCTGCCCGCCAGAGGATAGAAATGCACCAACACCTTGGCAAGCGCCTCTCTCAGTCTCCTCCACACACAGATGTCAGATCTTTTCTTTGGCTCATAAATGAATAAGATGAGAGTGTAGAAATTAACAAATAAATCAGTATTTGACAACCATAACTCTTCACTAGGAATATCGCATGCAGGACGAATTATCACTGAATTTGTAGTGATTACATCCATTTTTTTCAAATACTTGAATTGAAGAGAGTAGTAGTAACTGAAGGTATTTATAGATAAAACTGCAACGAGAAAGATCACGACCATTTCACTGTATGTTATTCCTTTTTAGGTTGGCTTAACCAGCACACTCTAAACGTGGTAGCTGGTATCGGCCCATTTAATCTGATGCTTCCACCAACTCCCGTTTCCGTTCCTCTAAGCAGTCACGTAAACTGTAACCGTCAACAATCAGCCGCCCAATTCCCGCATATAAGTAAATTCAAATCACGTAATATGGGTCTGTCATTATACATTTCTAAGCAGATTCATATGCATTTCCTATCACCAAATAGGCGTTTAAAGGCTAATTTAATATTTAATATTTGTTTCAGCGTATATCTGTCTTGACCACAAGTTTTTGATGCATCTCAATTGAAGCTAGGTGAAAGAATAAGTTTGGATTTGTTTGAATGTTGAAATATTAACTTTTAAATTTTAGTTGGAGAGTAAAGGTTGAATTTATGTTATTATTTAATTTTAAATTTTTTATATGATTATATATTATATATTTTTTAATTATTTAAAATAAATAAAAATACAAATTGATTATGAAATCACTAGTAACATTTTGTTTTCACAGTCTATTGTAGTTAGTGGTCAAGATTTCTAGATCAACTGTGTGCAATTTTTTTATATCAACGTTTGGGATCATATTCCATGATCCATCATTAGGATGTAAAGCAGTAGAGAGAAATGAAAATGATAGCAAACTTGGATAGAAATAGAAGAACAGGGTGGGTTGGAAGGCACACAATCCAAGAGGTTAGGAAGAAACCAAAAGCAAGGGGATAAGAAAAGGAGAAAATAAAATTTATTAAAATATAAACCAAATAAAAGAAAAATAAAATATTATATGCTAATAAGGTAAAAGGAAACAAATATTATAGAAGTAAGAAACCCGCTATAATAAGTCTTTGTTTTTATTTGTTGTGTATGTTATGTTTTAGCCACAATGTATTTGTAATAATATATTCATTTGTTGCATCATAATATAATATCATTGGATTATATTATTAGGGTTATGGTTATTGTTAGGTCTAGGGTTAGGGTTAAGGTTAGGGCTATGGTTAGGAGTAGGGTTACAATAACTCATTTAAATATATAAATATAACATTGATTATAGGTTGTGAGCAACTATTAATTGTGATAGTTGAGGATATTAATTGACTTCACACAGTATAAAATATTTTAAATTTACTTATCAATATAACCTAATTTAGACTAATTTTTTTACAAAACATGATGAATTAGTTAGACAATAGAGATTGTAAGGAAAGTTGTTGAATGAATGAAAATGTTTGTGCATAAGTTTCATGTTAACATTTTTTTTCAAATTTAAAATATTCTTAAAAAGGTCTTCAAATTAATTAATATTTTTTCTATGATTTAATTTTAAAATAAAATCATTTGAAACGAGCTCAAACGGTAGTAGAGTTGGTTTGGGCAATGGGTTTTCTCCCCATTGGTCTCGAGTTTGACTCCACTTCCGGGTTTAAGAGGTGAGACTTCTTGCGGTGGGGGATCTCACTCACTAGGGACTAGTCTCACCCTAGCTTACCTAAGGTCAGCGCTTCCGGGTTTAAGAGGTGAGACTTCTTGCGGCGGGGGATCTCACCCACAGGGGACTAGTCTCGCCCTAGCTTACCCAAGGTGAGGGCTTCCGGGTTTAAGAGGTGAGACTTCTTGCGGCGGGGGATCTCACTCGCAGGGGACTAGTCTCGCCCTAGCTTACCCAAGGTCAGGGCTGTTGGGTTATGAAACACTATGAAATTTGCAATAATTAGTATTGGTATATTAAATCTTAAATCCTATTACATAAAATTTTAACTTGTAAATTTTTTAATAAATTATGTATGGTTGTATATGTTTATGAATAACAAAAATAATTAATAATAACTTGTAAAACATTTAATAAATTATGTATTTTTTCACTTCAATATTTGTATGGTTAAAATAAAAAATATTTGTTTCTTTTTTACATTAAAACATCAAAGAAAACAACACAAGAGAATATGTTAGAACATGTAAGGAATTATGTTCATTAAAAAAAAAAATATAGTGAAGGAATAGTTGGCTAGATACTCAAAACAATAGTATGATACTAAATATGGTTCAAGTAGATTTGAAAAAGTGTGATAATATGAGGGGAATTTCCTTCCTTGTATTTTCGCCATAGTATAATTTCCTTAAAATTTGTAAAATGCAATTATTTTGTCATAAGAGGCATGAATTTTTTTTGACATTTCCTCCATTGTTTTTGAAAAGGAAAAAACAGGTTTTACAGGGACCTGAAACCGCAGAGTTTAAACAACAAAAGATAACAAAATAAGTCCAAACAAACAAACGACTGTCTCAAAAAGGAAACGACAACACAAAGAGACAACAGGGCCCAAAAAAGGACCGCCCAAAAAACCAGAAACAAACACCACCGCACTACTCCATGGTGTTCAATAATTCCTCAACCTCCTTTTCAACATCCTTCATATCTTGTAACCCTTGCTTGAGGATTTGAGCCGTATGTGACGAAGTCGGGGTCTTCCTCTTAGTGTTAGCCCGGGTACGAGTCAAAATCCCTTCACCAGCAGATCTGCAGCCTCCTCTATCTGCATCCAAATCCACGACTAGTGAACCCTTTTGGTATTTTTTGAGCTTTTCCACCATTGCATTGATGATAATGGTGTTATGCCTGGCAATTTTATGATTGTTCGCCATAGTGGCCCTAATATTTTGACTGTACTCGATACTAGTCAATCTTTCCTCCTGTGATTGCTCTCTTTTCCTTGGTAAGGGATTTTCCTGTCCTTCATTCTCTCTACGACTCCAGCTAATCTTCTGCTCCAAATCCATGACTCTATTGCTAAGATCAATATTACGGCCTTTCAAATCACATATTTCCTTCTGGGTCCACTTGAGAATAGTGAAAAGGCCATCCGTACTACATTTTCCTCCATTGTTATTTGAAATGGATCTTGCAATTTTTTCAATATCATTTTCATTAAATCCATTTGAATTTTATTTTTTTATAATAATCGACTTGTGATAGACATTTAGACACTTCTAAATTAGTACTTGAATACAAATTATTTCAATTTGTTGCATTCGCAAAAATAATTTACAGGATAAAAAATATATATATTGAACATGTCAAATACATATACAAATGATCAAATATATGTTACAAAATCCTATAAAACTATAAAAATCAAACAATATTTAATAATGTCACCATTGTCCATACAAAAAATAACTTGAATTTTTTTACATAATATTACAAATAAACAAATATTAAAAAGATTCCCTAATAATCTAAAAAAAATTATATTTAACAAAATTATATTTAATAATTAAAAATTCGATGTATGTAAATATCCCCCACTTTTCAAGAGGTAAACCCAACTTACTTCATAATTGATTGTAGTGTGAATGTAGTTTTATCAAAATAATGATGGTAGATTCATATACATTGGATACTCCTATTTTACCCCTTACAAAAAATAGCAAATAAGCATTTAGAGATGGTTAAAAATTTCTTCCTATTAAGAAATATTTCTTAGATAATATTTAAATTTAAAATATTCCCTAAGGGTCTATAAAGAAAACGATAGTTATTGTAAATATGACTATGACAAAGCCAATAAAATATTCTACAAATTACAACTAAAATTATTTGTTAGAACTAAAATTAACTGTTTTAATATCTTTTTATCTTTAGGTAAAAAGAGAAATTTTAAATAAATAGCCACCAAAAAAATAAATCACTATATAGCAAGATTAATTTAATATATTAGATTTTATATCTGTTACATATTATATTGTATATATATTATAATATTATCATACGATATTCAAATTATATATGTTACATTATATATGTTACATATAATATATATTATAATTGTAGACATCCAAATTTGGACACTTTCATTTATCCAAATTTATCCCTTTTTGTCTAAACATCCTCTTATTTGTATTAATTAAGTAATATTGCTATTATTTAATTAATACCTTCTAAGGTTCTTCTAATCCCTAAGGTATCTAGTTAAATAATTAAATACCTTACTCTTTAATTCCCCCCTTTCATCAAATGAATTAAATAAATATGACATTTATTTAATTGCTCACATGTCACATCTTTTTCTTAATCTTAATCAATCTCCTAATCTCTTCACTAGGGATGTGCACATTCCTAATCCTTGATTAGGATGTGTCACATCCTCGAGCTTTTGCAAGTTGGCTTCTAATCATCATTACCCTCTAATTATCTTCTAATTACTGATTAGTTAAGCCTAATTAGTACCTTGGTCAACTCTCCCCATCCCCCAAAGAATTTTTAATTCTTTTTTATTCATCCAAGACTTCTCTCTTCTCCATATTAATTCACATTTATTCCTCCTAAAATCCCATTTTCCCATGCATCTTCTAGAATCTCTGACTTGTCACATCAAGTCAGATGTGGACAAGTGCTTACCTTTTTAGAACCTTGTCTTATCCATGGGATTCTTCCAAGCATGTGAAATTTTAATTCACATTTATTCACCCAAGATTCTTATCATCTCCCAATGTACTTCCAAAATACATATCCTTACACATCACATGTCCTTCTTCCACCTCACTTACACATCATCACATCCTGGGCCACTTCACCCTCCACATGTCAAGATGTGAGAGCTTGTAAGTCCTCAACTCACCACAACCCTTCATCTTGGCCTTAATGGCTTAATCTCAACCATTGAATTCTCTAGAGAATTCAATTTTTTCTATAAATACCCCCCCTCTTCTAATGCATTGAAGAACACTTAGCCATTTGCACCCTTATGCTACCAAATTGATCACTCAACTTGCAAGCATTTTCCCTCATCTAATCAAGTCATTTAGCCATTAACATTTGCATTTTATCATATTGTTCATCTTGCATCTAGCCATTTCCATATCCATCCAAGGAGCACACAAGCTTTCAAACATCAAGGGCCAACCAAGGGATTCAACAACACAAAGGTATAATCATTTACAATCGTTATTGTGCTATCTTTCTTTGTCTTATCATTCCTTAGTCTAATATTTAAGGTGTTCCTTGTGCTATCTTTATATTGCATTTTTGTTATTTTGCACCTTTAGGATAGGTTAAAACACTAGGCTCACATTTCTGGCATGCCCAGTGGGACCCACAAATGGGTTCCTTTATTTCACATTTGTTGTTGTTTACTTTGTTTCTAGGTTCAGGTCATAGTGGGGTAGACTTGCCCTGCAGTGGGGTGGACCTGCCCTAGTTTCCATTATGTTTCTAACATTTGATTGTAGTGGGGTGGACCTGACCTAGTTTCCATTATGTTTCTGACATTTGATTGTAGTGGGGCGGACCTGCCCTAATTTCCATTATTTTTTTGACATTTGACTACAATGGGGTGGACCTGCCCTAGTTTCCATTATGTTTCTGACATTTGACTGCAGTGGGGCGGACTTGCCCTAGTTTTTATTCTATTTTCTGACATTTGACTATAGTGGGGCGGACCTGCCCTAGTTTCCATTCTATTTCTGACATTTGATTGTAGTGGGGCGGACCCACCCTAGTTTCCATTTTGTTTTTGACATTTGACTGCAGTGGGGTGGACCTGCCCTAGTTTCCATTATGTTTCTAACATTTGATTACAGTGGGGCAGACCTTCCCTAGTTTTCATTCTACTTTTTGACATTTGACTATAGAGGGGCGGACCTACCTTGGTTTTCATGTTGTTTTATGACATTTGACTGTAGTGGAGCGAACCTGCCCTAGTTTTCATGTTGTCTTCTTACATTTGACTGCAATGGGGTAGACCTGCCTTGGTTTTCATGTTGTTTTCTGACATTTGACTACAGTGGGGGGGACCTGCCTTGGTTTTAACACTATTTTCTGACATTTTACTGTAGTGAGGTGGACCTACCCTTGTTTTGACTTTGTTTCTAACAATTTTTCGTAGAGGGGCGGACTTGCCCTTGTTTGGACTCTATTTTCTAACACTTTGTCATAGAGGGGTGAACTTTCCCTTGTTTTGACTTTGTTTCTGATAGTTTGTTGCAAAGGGGTGGACCTGCCCTGGTTTTAACACTTTTTTTGACATTTTACTGTAGTGGGACGAACCTGCCCTTGTTTTGACTTTTTTTATGACAGTTTGTCGTAGAGGGGTGGACTTGCCCTTGTTTTGACTCTGTTTTCTAACACTTTGTCACAGAGGGGCAAACCTTCCCTTGTTTTGATTCTTTTTTTGACACTTTGTCACAAAGGGACGAGCTTTCCCAAAGGACTGATGCAAAGGGGCGAACTTTCCCAAAAACAAAACATTTTGGGAGGTAAAACTGTCGTTTTAGCTTCATTTTTGCTTCAGTTTTTTGCCATTTTTAGACTCTAACCCCCTAACATTGTTTGTTGCAAGGGTATTTGTGTTTTTTTTGCTAACATTTTGCAGCATATTTTTGTAATTGACGAAGAACAAAGGTTAAAATAACTAACACTTGCTTGCAGGGTTATCCATTTGTTCAAATTTTAAAAGCTTTCCTTGTTGTTTTCATTTACTCATCTAGGCACATAGTTTAATTAGGGGGAAGTAAAATTTACTACTTGTTGTTTCTATTTTTGTTTCACCCAAAGGGGCATTAGTTTGTTTTCTCTTTCCCCTTGCACTTCATGTGAGCCTAGGGAGTAGTTGGAAATGATTAGTGTCTTCTTTTTAGTGGGACCTACTTGGGGATTTCATCACCCCAAAGGAGGATTCCAACCACGCATACTAGCGGGGTATAGAAAGGGGGGAGAGCCAAATATGTACCCCAATCTAGTCACGCCATGTCTAGCAGAGCATCGAAGCTAGGGTGATACCTAGATAGACATGAAGAGTTGGTCTGAGCCTTCCAGTATATTGCTAGGGTTCCTGACTCACACTTGTGATAGGCTGGTGTTCACGGTTGTGCCTCACGTACTAAGAGTATATTGAGGAATCCATAGAAGCCTTGTGCATCCTAGATTAAGACCTTTGTTGGTCATACCCTTAACACTAATCATAGGATTGTGCTTGTTTGAAGTGTCTTCTTGTGAGAAACTAGTAAATTTTTTGATAAGTCAGCCTTATCATTGTCATTTTAAGTCCTTACCATAGTCATTTCCATCCAAGTCAAGTCCTTGTTTACTGCAATGGGTTGGACCTGACCTAACCTACTCCGCAGTGGGGCGAACCTACTCTTTAATGGGGTGGACCTGCGTTGCAGTTTATTGTAGTGGGGTGGATCTTCCCTTCAATTTATTGCAAAGGGGCAAACCTGCCCCCCTAAACAGTCAATTTCACTCTATTTAACCATTCCAAGCCTCCGTTTAACTGTCCCAAGCCTCCGTTTAACTATTCCAAGCATCTGTTTAACCTTTTCGAATGTTCATTCATCCTTTCCAAACTTCTTTTTCCCATTCTGATTACTCATTTCACCATTTGGGGAACTCATTTTATTGCCTAGAGATCTCGAAATACTTATTCCATCTTCTAGTGAACCAGCTTCACCATTCGTTAGGCTCATTTGCCAGATTTAAACAAAACCTAGTGGGGAACCTAATACCTTATCATTTTCTATGATCTAAACATTTTCATTCTCATTAAGCCATCACAATTCACCCTTTAGTCCATTTGCAATTTTTGTCTAAGTCAAATCTTAGTTTTTTGTAGAAGGGAAAACCTACCCTCCAGTTTGTCATAGAGGGGCGAACTTTCCCTCTAGTTTTCCATAGAAGGGTGGACCTGCCCTCCAGTTTATTGTAGAGGGGTGTACCTACCCTAAAAATAACCCTTTTTACCTTCCAAACAACCTTTTTCATTGTTTGTTCAGTCATTTCAAGCACTCGTCTGCTCGTTTTCACATTCTGAGTAATCGTCCCCCTATTTCAAACATCCTTTCATCATATTAAGTGATCATCCACTCAATCAAAACAATTACCCCCTCATTTTGAGCACATGTTTACTTAATCCGTGCATCTGTTTCTATCTTTTTTTCCACCAAAAGGTGAATTTTCCCTTATCCTTGGGTGGACTTTCCCTTGAGAGGGGTTACCTTACCCTCCAGAGGGGTGACCTTTCCCTAACTGGGGTGGACTTGCCCTCCAAATGGCCTTTTTCATCATTCATTTTGTCATTTTAGGCACCTATTTTCCCATTTCAAGTAGCCGTTTACTCGTTCTGTATAGTCTTTCATCCCTCTTGATCCTCCGTTTACTTATTTTGAGTAATCTTTCATCCATCCCAAGCATACATCTCCTTGTTTCAAGAGTTGTTCATCCATTTTGATTAATCGCTTACTTGTTCCGAGTTTTTATCTCTACAACTTGAGATTCGTTCACCCATTCCAAGCGATTGTTTACCAATGTTGAGTTCTTGTTCATCCACTCCTATCATTCATTCCCCAAATTTGATCATCTATTTCCCCAATTTTATTATCTAACACCTCGTTCCAATCACCCGCCTCCTCATTCTAAGAGCCCGTTTACCTGCTCGGAGCATCCGAAAGAAGAAGGGAAATCCTACCCTACAGTGGGGCAGACCTGCCCTGTAGTGGGGTGAACCTACCCTCTCGAGTAGTCTTTCATCCCTGTCAATCCTCCATTTACTTATTTTGAGTAATCTTTCATACATCCCAAGCATACATCTCCTCGTTTCAAGAGTTGTTCATCCGTTTTGATTAATCGCTTACTTGTTCTAAGTTTTTATCTCTACAACTTGAGATTCATTCACCCATTCCAAGTGATCGTTTACCAGTGTTGAGTGCTTGTTCATCCACTCCTATCATTCATTCCCCCAATTTGATCATCTATTTCCCCAATTTTATTATCTAACACCTTATTCCAATCACCCGCCTCCTCATTCTAAGAGTTCGTTTACTCGCTCAGAGCATCCGAAAGTAGAAGGGAAAACCTGCCCTATAGTGGGGTGGACCTACCCTATAGTGGGGTGAACCTACCCTGCAGAGGGGTAAGTTCACCCCTCTATGAGGGCAGGTCCACCCCGGAAGGGAAAGTTTGCCCCTCTACAGCAAAAAGTTGGCAAACAGACAATAAACAGATCCAACTTCCAAATCCAACTAGCAGAACCAATCCCATCATATCCTTCAATCCAATCCTAATATGAGCTTTAATCTAATCCCAATCTGAGCTTAACCAAGATCTTATTTGAGCTTTAATTCATCTGAGATCTTTAGATATCGAAACAAATCTTAAGATCTCTTCCTCCATCTTCTTCCAATTCATCCTATTTATCCTTTCATCGTCTATCCTCATCTTTCTAATCCATATTGATCTAATCCAACATCATGAATCCTTACCCTTCATCAATTCTTCCAAAAATAGTAGTCAAGGGAAACCCTAATTATGTTGATGAAAATAATGAGAGTCTTGTTGATCTAGAAGTATATGACATAAATCCCCTTGACGCTATCGTCACTAGTAAGCTTTCTCCACCCGCTTTCCACAATCCAATTACTCCTCTGAGCTATCCCATTATGTCTTCATCCATGCCTAATCACACTCCTTATGCTACCTTTGACAAGGGATATCCAGTATATTCCCCGTCCACATATTCTTCATGTCCTTCATCTACATCATCCTCTTATCCAACACCCACATCCTCTTATCCTAATTTTCCATCCCAATACTCCTATTACAATCCCCCATCCATGTTCCCCTATCCTAATCCTCCTTACCAATCAACCTATCCTAATCCAACATCCACATCTTCTTATCCTAATCCATCATCCACATCTCCCTATCTCAATCCGCCATCTGAATCTTCCCATCCTAATCGTCCATCCCAATACCCTTACTACAATCCACTAGCTGTATCCTCTTGCCCTAATCCACCATCCCAATATCCCTATCTTAGTTCCCCATTTGCTTTCTCTATCATCGATCCACCATCCATGTCATCCAATCCTAATTCACCATACCAATATCCCTATCTTAACCCTTCATCTAATCTTAATCCCCCATCTACTCCTAGTCCTACATCCAACCCTAATCCTCCATCTACTCCTAGTCTCCCACCTACTCCTAGTCTTCCATCCAATCCCATTCCTCAATATAATCCTCCATCCACTCCTACCTCACCATGTCTAAGCCTCGAGCATGCAAATTTCTAACTCCAGAAGTTCTCCAAGGACTCATAACAAAGAAGAAATTCCCCACTCCACATATTGAAGTCATAGAACCATGCTATCCCAATCCATCATCCATCATCACTAGTGATGAGACCCTTCTCCATATCACACCTATCATTGATGTTACAACCCCTAGCACCACTCAAACAACTAAAATCATGAAACCCACCGATTCCATTGAGCCCTTATCTCCTACTCTAAGAGCCGCCCAACCCATTAAAGATAACCAAACCCCATCACCATCTTCTACTCCTAGATCCACCCAATCCATCGAAGACACCCAAATCCAATCCACTTCTCCTACCCCTAGTATCACTGAAATACATTTCAATGAATGCTTTGAATCCTCCATCCTTCCATCTTCCCCACTTGAAGAGTCCCTCCAAGACTCCATCATCATACCTCCCACACACGATGAAGCTTGCCAAGAGCTTGATCCAGAGCATGCCAACATATCCTGTTCTCCATCTCAAGATCCTACTAACTCATCCATTCCACCTCATGCTCCCCTTGTCACTACAGATCCACTCCCTCAATCTCATGATCCCTTATCACCCTCTAATCCACCTCAAGATCGTAGTACCCCATTCATCCCATCACATGATCCCCTTGTTACTCGAGATCTGACCACTCCATCACATGATCCCTTATCTCCCGCTACCACAAATCCATATCCTATCATATCCCCTAATCCCTCTCCTGATACCATCCATCCCAATGTTGCTATCCCATCATCTCCATCTCATGATCCTCCACCATCGCCAAAACCTACTATCCCCACACCACTTGTATATCCCCTTGGTACCCTCACATTCTTCCATGGTGGTCTCCTTGTAGAAGAAAAATAAAGAATATATACCACCAATCCTCCCCCACCTAATAATGGACTCACATCATTCTTTTAGAATAATAAAAATCTTGTCATGGATCGAATGCTTAAGAACATGAACTATCAAGGAAAAGGTCTAGGCCTTCATGAGGAAGGTATTTGAGAGCCCATCTAGGTCAAAGAACAAATTTGTATGCAAAGTCTTGGACATATTTCTCAAGACTCAAAATCTAAAGATGTTGGTACAACCTCTAGATGTCCTCAACGAGCCTCTTCCAAAAGAAATATAGGCTCTTCACATCACTCCACCAGATCATATGTTGCCATCCCTCCTCCTCCATTGTATCACCTCAAAACAACCGTCCATATTCCTCCTTCATCTGCTCCATCCATTTTGGGTCCTTACATTCCTCCATCCACCATCTCCCATCCTTCATCTACTCCATCCATCTTGGGTCCTTATGTCCCTCCACCCACTACATCTGTTTTGGGCCCTTATATCCCAAAATCACCTCCTCCATCTCGTCCTATTCATCCTTTCATGATCCAACACCTATCCATGTCGCCCATCATAGACATCCCACTTGCATGTCCCCTAATCAAGATCAACAGAGGCACATACCTACACATCCTCCATCTACACATAATCCCCATAATCTTATCTCCATCACTCCACATCATCCATCTTCTAGCACCCATCCCATTGTTATTAAAAGCACTTTTGATGCCAAAGTAAAAATGCATAAATCTAAACATCCACATAAATCAAAGTATCCTCATGTCCCCTCTAAAAGACATGATGATAAAAATAAAATCAAATCCAGAATCCAAATCAAATCCATAGGCCACAAAGGCCCACCAAAGAAAAAATCAAAACCATGTGGATTCCAAAGAAAAAAGATGCTTCAAATGAAGCATCCATATGTAACAACATCCAAAGTTGCTAATCCAAAAACCAATCATACACATTCTCCATCTCCTAAATCTATTTTCGGTCCTTATGTCCCAAAATTCACTATCCCATCTCCTCCATTATCCTTGCATTCTCCATCCATTAATCCTCCTATCCTTTCACATACACCACCACATCAGTGATTTTTTTAGTGGCTAATATTTGCCAATTGGCTAATAGTTTGAGCTACAACATGACTTGAATTGCCACATTTTTATAAAATTTTAATATAGTCTTATTTAAATCGCCAAATAATTTAATTTATTAAAAAAAATAACTCAAAAATTTGCCACAATATTCGATACATGATTAGATCATATTCACCTAAATTTTATAAACTATAGTAGAAATCTATATACTAATTCGCCAATAGTATATCATAATCATTAGTTTCTTCAGGACCATATTTCCAATCTTTAGTTTCCACCATTGATTTATAATATAACCTAATGGCTCTTGTTGTATTCCATGAGGTAAAATGTACCCATGATCTATAATGCTCATGGGGCCCACAATTTTGGGTCTCATGAGCATTTTAGATTGTGGCTAAATTTCACCTTATAGAGTACAATGAGGGTCACTATATTAATGATCTAAAAGAAATTTTGAGCCCCATGAGAATTCTAGATCATGGGTACATTTTACCTTGTAGAATATAATGAGGTCCATTATATTTTATTTTAAAAGAATGGTGGAAAGTAAATATTATAATCTACCTCTTCAACCCATCAATAATTTCCACCCTGAGGCCCCTACTTTTCCATGAGAATTATTTTTAGATTAGATAGATTTTCCATCATAATTAATGAATTTTCCTATTATTTTTCAAGATTCACCAAAATTTTCTACCAAATTTTAGTGATGTAAAAAAAATCACCAATAAAATTATTATTTTTTCAAAAGAAAAGAAAAGATTCATTAATATTTTTTCCTAAAAAATTGAAAGATTCACAAGATTTTATATCCTTTTTAGAGGGGGGTTTCTTAAAGTTATCACTACACCACATGTGCCAATGCTGGTCTTGAACTCACCACCCCATCACACACCTACCCCATCATTCTATCCATACCCTTTCCAACATCCCATCTATTATCCCACATCTCTTCCCCATCAAATCCCTCTAATTCATCCTCTTACATAATCTATTTATCTTAATAAGGTTGTACCAACATCCAACAGTCGCTTCAAACATGGGTTCTTAATACTTCATAAGGAATTTGATTCTTGAGTCCATTATCCATCTCTTTATCACATTTATTCCACATCCACTCATCTGTATCCCTATCCTTATCCATCTCCTTCCGCATGCTATCCAAAAAGTCCAAAAAGTCCAAAAATTTGAAAAATTTGAAAAAATAAATAGTAAAGAGAAATAATTCGTCCAATGGTGAAAACTTGGCAAACAAGCACCTTGGATAAGTACCATGATGAAAACCCAGCAAACAGGCGTCATGCATAAATCCCCCATGTACTTTCCTTCCACACTTGGGGGAAACTGCATCCCCTTCAACCATCTCCTCCATCCTACCTATCTTCCACATCTTTCCATCATATCCCATTTATCTCCAAATCCCTCCATCCTCCTTGTGATCTTGATATCGATAGGGGAAAACATATAAACATGCTTTGGATACCTCTTGGCATACATTCCCCTCATCTGCACACTATCCTCACCCTTATTTTCATTTTTCTACCTTCCTTGTCCATCCATCATGCTACCATTAATATCCCTTCCTTATCCATGCATCCTAGATCCATATCCATATCACTCCCTTATTTTCCCATATTTCCATCTTCCATCCCTCATGCCTCATTATATATGACATATCTAGTGTGGAGGCATTTCTCTTCCTTTGTGATATAGTCCTTGGAGACATCATTCATCCCTCATAACAATTCCTTCCATCTCCCCATCCTTATCTTCCTATGCCTCCATCATAGCATCCCTTCTCATCTATTCACCTGGTAACCTTTTCCTCATCCAAACCCTTATCTTCCTATCCATCTATCCCAACATCCCTTTCATCTCCACATCCTTATCCCATTATCCATCCAAATAATCCCTTGCATCTCCCCTTCCTTCTCTTCCTATCCATCCACACAATGCCTTACATCTCCCCATCCTTATCCTCTTATCTATCCCAACATCCTTTCATCTCCCCATTCTTATCTCCTTACCAATCCAAACAATCCTTTTCATCTCCCCATCCTTATCTCTTTATCCTCATCCCATCTCATAATCCCTTGTCATTGGTATCTAGCTATAGGCTACTCACCATGCAACCCAATGCCATCTATCTTATCATCATCACTCTTACTTCTTTTGCACATTTTTTCAGTCTCCTCTTACTTTTCATCCCTCATCTCTCCATCATATCATCCTCCCAATTCATCTTTTGATGATTTGGATAACTATCCCATCCCTGAGCTTTGTGTAGTCACCATCATCCTACCCAATCCAACAGGTCTACCCTGACTCATCATTTTGGTTCCATCTTTGTAGCTACTTATTTGGGATATCTCATCATCACTTATCCATCATTTGTCTTTGGTATTTTGTCAAACTACATTGCCCTTGCGCTTTCACATAGGCAAGGTTGATCATTTGATCCACCCCCGTGGCTCTTTTATAATCCATCATTGGTCTTCATTGTCTACTTTTCTCCTTTTTTCCATCCTATCTTTATCATCCACCGAGGTCTCCATCATCCTCTTTCCGCTTTTATCCATGGTTAGTTGTCAGCCTTTTATCAAACTATGAGGGATTTGCGCTTTCACGTAGGCAAGGCTAATCTTTGACTGGCCCCCGAGCCCCTAGGTCTTTAGGGTGTGTCAGTCATTCATTTCATGTCTTGTCTTCCTTGTGTTGTGATGTCAAGCTATGCCCTTATCTAGCTGGTTCTTAACAAACAAGATCCACTTGTATCATCAGATCCAATCGGTTTTAAATATCCTGTGTTTTATTGATCTTTTAATTTAGTATCCATTATCAGTCTCAACAGGATGCATGCTTCCTAACAGACCTCATCAACCCCATCCATCCTCTTGATCCTATGGAAAAGGACGTTTGAAATTGATTGCGATCTTTTGATGCTTTTGGCTTTTATTTATCATTTGAGCTCCCTATCATCACTTGTCATGGTCACCTTGATCCATCATATCATGGTGTGCTTTTACTAGTAATCATAGGGGTACATCTTGATATTTTCTTTGTTGTTTTCTTCTCAGTTGTCCTGCGTAGTACCCACCAAGACTCCTGTGGTCTTTTGTTATGTTGGGGCATCCCTCTGTGCTTGTGGTTATCCTAATACCTGGCCCGACCAAGGTCTTTGTGACTTTGGGGTGTTGGGATAGCCTTCTTGTTTGTTGTATTTTTTTTGTGCATTAGACACGAATAGGCCTTGGTTCTTCATACCCTGGCACCTTGTCTCTTATGCTATAGCAAAAATTAGTGCTTTGAATATGGAAATTTGCATTAGGATTACATTTCATTTTCCATTCCATTGTCATTCCTGTATCCCCCATCCTCTCATCTATCAAAATCCCCCCCATCCAATCATCCTCATCATCATCCTCACCCTTGGGATGTACCCTTCCCTATCCTTTGGTATTGTTTGAGGATGTATCCTTCCCTCATCCACAACCCTTTTTATCGGGATGCATCTTTCCCTATCCTTGTGTTGTTTTGGGATGTATCCTTCCCTCCATCATCATCATAGGGATGTATCCTTCCCTATCCTTTTGTTTTGTCTCAGGATCTTTCATTCCCTCATTGATACCACTCCATCCATCATCAACCCATTTTGGCTTGTAGCTTGACTGGGGCAACATCACATTTTTCCTTAAATCCATTTGTGCTTCATCCATCTCCTATCGTCTATCATCCTCTCTCACTTCATCCCTTTGCATCATCTTCCTCATCTCCTCTTGCATCACATCATCCATTTCAAGAGCACACCCGTGTTCTCTTGAACTCGTATGTCCTCTCGAGGGGGCACCCCCATCATCTTCCTTCCCAATCACTCCTTTGATGACTGGGGCATCTTTCCCAATCTAACAATCTTCTTCCAGGTTCTATGTTTTAATATTCTTTGAAATGATGCTACTTCATAACATCATCTCAAAGAGGGGAAAAATGTAGACATCCAAATTTGGACACTTTCATTTTTCCAAATTTATCCCTTTTCGTCTAAACATCCTCTTATTTGTATTAATTAAGTAATATAGCTATTATTTAATTAATACATTCTAAGGTTCTTCTTATCCCTAAGGTATCTAGTTAAATAATTAAATACCTTACTCTTCAATTCCCCCTTTCATCAAATGAATTAAATAAATATGACATTTATTTAATTCCTCACATGTCACATCCTTTTCTTAATCTTAATCAATCTCCTAATCTCTTCATTAGGGATGTGCACATGCCTAATCCTTGATTGGGATGTGTCACATCCTCCAAGTTTTGCAAGTTGGCTTCTAATCCTCATTACCCTCTAATTATCTTCTAATTACTGATTAGTTAAGCCTAATTAGTACCTTGGTCAACTCTCCCCATCCCCCAAGAAATTTTTAATTCCTTTTTATTCATCAAGACTTCTCTCTTCCCCATGTGAATTTTTAATTCACATTTGTTCCTCCTAGAATCCCCTTTTCCCATGCATCTTCTAGAATCTTTGACTTGTCACATAAAGTCACATGTGGACAAGTGCTTCCCTTTTTGGAACCTTGTCTTGTCCATGGGATTCTTCCAAGCATGTGAAATTTTAATTCACATTTATTCACCCAAGATTCTTCTCATCTCCCAATGTACTTCCAAGGTACATGTCCTTCTTACACATCACATGTCCTTCTTCCACCTCACTTACACATCATCACATCCTAGGCCACTTCACCCTCCACACGTCAAGATGTGAGGGCTTGTGAGTCCTCAACTCACCATAGCCCTTCATCTTGGCCTTGGTAGCTTAATCTCAACCATTGAATTCTCTGGAGAATTCAAATTTTTCTATAAATACGCCCCCTCTTCTAATGTATTGAAGAACACTTAGCCATTTGCACCCTTATTCTACCAAATTGATCACTCAACTTGCAAGCGTTTTCCCTCATCTAATCAAGCCATTTAGCCATTAGCATTTGCATTATATCTTGTTCATCTTGCATATAGTCATCTCCATAGCTATCCAAGGAGCACACAAGCTTTCAAACATCAAGGGCCAACCAAGGGATTCAACATCACAAAGGTATAATCATTTACGATCATTATTGTGCTATATTTCTTTGTCTTATCATTCCTTAGGCTAATCTTTGAGGCGTTCCTTGTGTTATCTTTATATTGCATTTTTGTTATTTTGCACCCTTAGGATAGGTTAAAACACTAGGCTCACAATAATATTATAATATTTTGTTAAATTAATAATATAATATATTAAAAATACATTATTTATTTGAATTTGTAACTAGATTATTTTATATATTTGAATTATATTTTATTTAATATATGGTAAGTAAATAAATGAATAGAATGGAAGATATAAAAGTAAATTAATTTTGAAGAGTTCAAAAACATTTCTTAAAAATTAGCTAAATATTTTTTTGATTATAGTCTTTGTGGCAAAATACCTTACCTTAAAAAATTGTGATAAAAAATTTATGCTCTCTTGAAAATCTTCCCTTATCACTCAAAACTTTTCTTCCAATTATATTGCACAAAATTAATTTTGGATAAATGTTTTGTTATATATTTTGCAAGTTTACTTTAACAATATACATTTTTTTTTCAAACAAGAAAACAAGTTGAATTTTCATTTGTTAAAAACAAAGATTAATAACTAGTTAACAATAAAAGGAAAAATTAAAATTGAAAGGCCACAATAAAATGCTAAAAAGCAAAGACAATGAAAACAAAATTTAAAAAAATAGAGAAATAAAAACAAATACAAAAGAGGGAATAATACTAAAAAATTTTAAATTAAAATAACCAACACAATTATAAAATAGGAAGAAGAAAAGAATAAGGAATAAGGAAGAGGAAACAAAAAATTAAAATAAATAACGCAAAGATGAAGCAAGGAAATTTAAGAGAAAAAATATGATATGTGATAATAATCATATATATGATTATTATTATTATATCATATAATAAAATGCACAAGAAATTAAAACAAGCTAAATATAATAGGGGAGAGGGGCCAGTAGTTGTGCACAAATACAAAAGAGGGAATAATACTAAAAAATCTTAAATTAAAATAACCAACATAATAATAAAATAGGAAGAAGAAAAGAATAAGGAATAAGGAAGAGGAAACAAAAAATTAAAATAAATGACGCAAAGATGAAAAAAGGAAATTTAAGAGAAAAAATATGATATGTGATAATAATCATATATATGATTATTATTATATCATATAATAAAATGCACAAAGAAATTAAAATAAGCTAAATATAATAGGGGAGAGGGGCAAGTAGTTGTGCGATACTTGACATATTTATACTATATATTGTAAATAAATAGTCCAAATATAAATAAAAATATAACCAAATATACTTTAACACATGAGAACCTCTGAATGCTATATAAAAAACACACATAAATACATTCATGAAGAAGTGAAATAAGTACTTTTTTGTCTCAAATAAAATATCATAAATATCCACTATATGTGTCTCATTAAAAAAATAAAATACGCATTTAATAAAATAACACTCATTTAAACAAGTATTGTTATCATAGTGAAAAAATATCAACTATTGGGGTAGCAATGTACAGGAATTGGAGTATTTTATATTAATATTTTGTCCTATCACAAATATAAAAGGTGAGCACAATAAATACCTTGTATTTTTTCATTAAATGTGAAGGATTTCCAAAATGTTTTAGTGTTCAACTATTGGTCCATTTTTGTTTGATATAAGTTTTTGATTAGGTAAGTAGGGAAAGGGTTGTGATCCCGTGGTTACAAAGCCAAAAAAGCAGACAGAGAAACAAGCTAGGAAAAAAGAAACCAACCACCATCAAAAAACAACATCAGACAAAACAACCTAGAGCCAAAATGGCATGCAAGACAAGTACCCAAAATTGCAACCATAAAACCATTATCTACATAATAAAAAATAGAATCCCCATATTAATCCACAAAATAGTATGCAGACCATTTATGAGATTAACCAAATTCCAGTAGGTACGAAACCATAACATAGCTATCATGAAATAGCAATCTGGGATAATAAAACTAAGCACCAATAATTTCAGAGTAGACATATTACCAGAGAAAAAAGATAAGTCCTGAGACCACACCCAACATGGCATGGTGTATGGTCCATTGGTGACCTTCATAAATTCTTCCACCACATGATTCCACCTCACAGCCAATAGAACAGACCAAATGACCATCCACAACGCAACAACACAACACCCAATCACAATAACCACCCCAAGGGTGGACAAAACAACCTGAAATTCAAACCAAATTTTGTAGATTTCAATATCTTGAAACCAATAGATCATGAGACAACCATCTCACAATAGTCTTATCTCTCAGAGAACCAATTTCAAATCCGAACACAACAAAAATGTTGAAGGAGCAAATAAACCCTATCATCTAGCTTACCTCTCCACCTCTATAAGAGAAGTTACTATGAGAACCCTGTCCACTACAACAAAGAGTCTCCAACATACCCAAACTCCACCTTGATAGGAGTGGTCTCTGCCTCAATTGGAGTTGCAAGGGAGAAGACTTGCTAAAGAAGCATAATTAACCCACCACACCCTTAGAACCCTTTTCTGCCTCCATATGAGAGGTCTCCACCTCAAAAGGAGAGGACTCCACCTATATAGGAGATGCCATCTGCAAAGCTAGGAAGGTTGCACACACCCTCGTAGAGAGAATACACATAGTAACCATGAGAAACAAGAGCACTTGGGCCTCCAATAGGAACTTTGAAAGCAACCCCAAAAATAGAGAACTCAAAATGGTCAACAAAAACCCCAAGGCCTTTAGGAAGAGCAAAGAATGAAATCTAGCCAAGACCATAGAGCACAAAATTTGGGAGTACACATCACCCTTGTTGAACATCAGCAACCCTTGCATAAGCAAAGTAAGTATTCCAAGAAAGAAACCCACAAAGGAATCCTCCAACATCAAGTATAGCTTTCCCAAAAGAGCTTTCAAACCAACCCCAACAAGAGCCAGAATGATCAGAGACTCAATTAACAAATCCCCAAAAAACATAAAATGCATAATATCAGAAACCACCACTTCTAAAATGGTCAAAATTTGGGTGTTCATAGGACCCTTGAAGATCATCATCAAACTTAACAAAGAAAGCAGTGAAACGAGAGTGTTCTCAACACCTTTGAAACTCATCAACAAACCAACAAAGGGGCGGACCCTTCCAGCAAAGAGGGCATTGAAGACTTCCTCATACACCATGTTCATCTTTTCACAAAGAGTTTCTAAAATAGTTGAATCATTAACCAAGTTAGAACACCTCCCGAGCTCTGAAATGTGAAACCCAAATTCTAAGAGAAGGAGAAGAGCCATAAACTAGGCAAAGGAATAGCAAAGCAATAGAAGAGGTAGGAACAAACTACGTAACCACAACCACATAAGAGCCCAGGCAACAAGAAGGGTTGAAAAACTCATGGGCCTATAAGGGCACGCAAGAGAAAGCAACAATCCCCATCCATGCAAGAGATTAAACAAAAAGAGCACCATATAAGTCTTGGTATGAGACATGCACACTACTGTAAACAATAAGCCCCAATAGAGAGGCAAAAAGTGAACAATATTTTCCCAACCAGCCAAAGACACACCTAAAAATGGAGCACCAACACCACAGGTCAAATCCATAACGATATCAAAACTCCCCTGGCTGGAGAGAATAAACACTAACCCCTGTTATCCAAAACAAAGGTGATAATCAGGAAGGAAAACTAGCCCAAAGCTCGAATAAAATGTCCTCACACGACTAGGGAAAGCAGAGAAAAATAGTTGCACAACAACGACCCCATCCTTCAAAAGCACAAGTAGAGGAGAAAGCACCACCGAGGAAACAAAGCAGTTATGATCCCCACCCCAAACAAAAGCCCATGGAGGACAGTAAGAACTCCATAGACCAACAGGCAAAGCCACCACGTTCGAACCCCCACCTACAATAGACACGCCAACAAGACTAGTAGACAACAAAGAAAACTCCAACAAAGCAGGTTGGAGCCCCTTGATCCACCACAAATAGTAAAAATCATCATCATCTTCTGACTCAAAACCATCATCTCTACCATCACCAGAGGATTTCAAATTTCCATTCTCACTCCCTTCCAGTATTATGTGTTCAACTATTGGTCCATTTGTGTTGAATATAAAAGTAGGAGATAACAAATATTTATGGTTACTAATAGGTATATGGTCTATTTAGATTGCAGATAACTTCCATTTTAAATAAAAATATGATATTCTACAAGCAACAAATGATATTTTTTTGTTCAACTGATAGGGTTACCATGATTAGGTTTCAGTAGAATCTTTAAAAAGTCAAGTTTTGGTCACTTCTCAGTAGATGTGTTGATGTTGCAAGTTGCATGATGAGTCACACCTCCAAACCTTAGTTATAGATAGATAAGAGGCTAGTCCACATTTCAAAAAAAATAAAGGTCCTATGATATTCCAGTCAATCACTACATGCTAGGACAAAGTTAGCTTGTACGACTAGTGTGAATGGTTTTTTTCATCGGATGATTCAACGAATCAAAATAAACTAGTATATTTATATTTTAAATATATTTATCTATAAGATATCATATTAATAAGATTTATTCAACATTTTTACATTTCAATTTTTTACAAAATATTTTTATTTCATTGAAGTATTTCTCACCGTAATTGAGTAAAATGTGAACATTTCATATGACTAATTAATATTAAAAACAAAATATTAAAAAGTGAAAAATTAAAAAAGCAACACAATGATAAAAAGACAAAAAATAATAAAATAAAAAGTCAAAATAAAGGAAAGGAAGCAAAAAATAAAAAATAGAGGAAAGCAACACAAGGCTAATAAATATTAAAATGAAAAAATATAGAAGGAAAATTTAAAATTAAACTAAGAATTATAATTAATAAAAGAAACAAAAAAATGAAAAGAAGAACAATAAGAAAAAGAGGGAGAAACAAGGACAAACAAAAATATTAAAGAAAGGAAACAAATTAATGAAATAAACCACAAAGTAAAGAAAAAAATTAAGAAAAAATGAGAAGGCTTAAGAAGCCCAATAAAATAAAATAATAATAAAAGATAAGAAATATTGAACAAAGGAATAAAGAGAAAAGGAGTAGAAATCAATAAAACACAATAAAATTAAAAATGAATAGCCCAAATAAATAAGAAAAAATAACAACAATTAAAATAGACTAAAATTTTTAGAAAATCAAACAAAAACAAAGAGGACACAAGAGAAGAAGGATAGAGGGAAAAGAATAGAGGACAAAGGAAAAGAGGAAGAAGGGAGGGAGAGAGATTGGAAGGAAGGGAGAGCTAGGAGAGGGAAAGGAGGAGGGAAAAAAAGGTAAAGCATCGGGGCGAGGCAAAGGGGAAAGGAAGCCGAAAAAGGGCTAGGTATCAAGAAAGACTAGGATAGAGTGAAAAGAATAAAGAGAAGAAGGATAAAGTGAAAAGAATTGAGGACATAGGAAAAGAGGAAGAAGGGAGGGAGAGAGGTTGGAAGGAAGGGAAAGCCAAGAGAGGGAAAGGAGGAGGAAAAAAAAGGGTAAGCATTAGGGTGAGGCAAAGGGAAAAGGAAGCTGAAAAAGGGCTAGGTATTAAGAAAGACTAGGAGAGGGAGCTTTGAGGCTATTTAGAAGGGGTTGCCAAGAGAAACTTAAAGACCAACCCTCATCATGGTTAAGGTTCAAGGGGTGATTATTGATTTCAATGGCCTCTTTGAGTTTTCTCTTAAAGAAGTTTGCAAGAGAAACTTAAAGACCAAACCTCATCACTAGTTCAATATTTTAACTTTTTTTATTATATATAAAAAATTAATTATAAAGTTATATTGGATTTTATTATAAAAATTTAACAAAAAAAAATGTTATTTGTGAAATATTGTTTTTTATTAAAAAGAATTTGTTTTGAAACTTTAAAGTCCTAAACACCATAGTTAATATATTTTAGGTTATAGTATGATGGGGAGAGGTTATAGTTAATTTTTTTTACTTGTGTTGCTATGAAAATTGGAATCCTTTTTTAAGATAGTTCATTCTACAAGATGTTTGAATTAATTTCACTTCAAAAAATTGAGTGAATACAAATAATTTCACACAAGAAATTATAGAAGCTACATCAAATAAACATATTTTTGTTTTAATTTGGTTTTTAAATAAATTTCATGTAAGGTACCACTGAGACATAAAAGTCTCTAAGTTAGTGGTAGAACTTTCTTTATTTGCATAATTTCAATTCAATGGAATTCTTCGTGAAATAAAAATAGGACCTTAAGCCCCTTCCATGAGATCAAATCTTATAGTTCTCTACCGTTGTAATGATTTTGGGTCACTAGACTATTTGATGAAAACAAAATCATAGAAATCACTTAAAAAAAAATGATCACTAGCCATTCATTTTGTTTGAACCATTATAGTAGATTAAAAGTGTGAAAGATTTCTAAGTTAAACTATAGATCCATGAGCCCCTTCACATTGACAACAAGAATAGTAAGCACTACTAGATCATAAGCTTGCATAACAAACCAAATAAATTGTAGGAATTTGATATAATTTGTTACTAGGGTGCCTTGTTGAACTAGTAGATGTCTTGTTTGAGATTGTTAAAGTAGTGTGGGATATTTTTTTGAAAAATATCAAAAAAAAATTTAAAAATGGAAAATGCGTTAAAGTAGGAATAAAATTATGATATATTTTTTGTGGAAAATAATAATTTTTTTTATAGAAATATTAGATAATATTATTGAATCCTTCTATATAAGGGAAGTTTTATCAATCAGAATAATATTTCCTTGACTAACTTGAACTAAATATTTAACACCCTTTAATTAGGGTCAATGCATATTAGAATAATTATTCTGGGGTTGTGAGATTCATACAAATTTATTCAAATAAATACACTACCAAATTCTTAATCTTTTAATAATGTGATAATCAAGGAATAAACATCAATTAGTGTCTAGAAAAATATGTAAAAATATAAACTACTATTGCAATTATTTATTCAAATAATTTTCCTTCCCATCCATGTGCACAACTCAAAGAGTCCCTCCATCGACTAGCTTTTAACAACATAAAACACCACTCCTCCGTTATATCATCCAAAATAATCCATCTATGTCAAGAGCTTTCTCCAAAAATTCCCACATATGTCTACATCCAATTCAAGATCCAAGAATCCTAACTCATCCCTTCCATGGTTGTTTACCATCTCAAGATCTAACAATCCCTATCGAATCAATTCATGAATGAAAATCATATAATCTTTGTTCCTATATCTTTATTCAACCCAGTCATCTTATTGCCGAGAAAACTAGAACTACCAATATTCCTTACTCATCTAAAAAAGGATTTTTGTCTTGTTTCCAAAGTAATAAGTACCCCATCAACAATTAGATTTTTCAAAACATGCATTATCAAGGAAAAGCAATATGCTTTCATGAGCAAGGAATCTTAGAACCCATCCAAAAAAAATAAAAAAAAATATTTTAGGGCCTCGATTATATATCTAATGAAAAGTACATTGTTCACTCCTCAAATAAGGCTAAGGAAACTTCTTCCAACATAAAAATAGGTATCTCTCATCACTCTCCTCTCACAATATTATTTCCACCAATGATTTCATCAACCACATTGCACCTATCAATCCCATCATCCCCCACTAATCATTTCATCAACTAAATCTATAACCATCCATCCCTTGTAAACCTTAATCAAGAATAACATTTATGCATACATCATTGGACATATTCCAACATGATGAATCCATCACACAATCCATGTGATGTCAAGATAATTTCTCTCCGTGAGACTATACCATCTTATTTGGAAGTACATATACATATGAAATGATCCATAAAAATATAAGGACAACCACATCATAACATGTCACCATACAATATTAATGTAAGATCTAAACCAATATTAAAATTGATTTAAAAGGCCACCAAGGTCAACCAATAAAAATAATGCAAAAGGTAATGTGGATCCTTAATAAAAATAAATACATAAAAAAGAAGCATCAAACTCTACATCTCCATCCACTCCTCCAAATGTTCCTTCTTTCCCTGATTCCAAATGTTCATACCCTTCATCCAAATCCCATATTTCTCCATATAAATCCAAGCATCCCCATCCTAAGAATCCTACATCCATTTTGGGTCCCTATGTCCAAAAATAAAAAATCCCAAATTCCCCTCCTAAACATCCTAAATCCATTTTGGGCCCCTACATCCCATAATCTATAATCCTAATTACCTCATCTAACTCCCAACATCCAAAATCACATCATCACTCAAATATTTAGCCTCCAACATGGTATATGCAATTTTTAGTCCTAATTCCCCTTGGTCTCATGGCATTTCCTCATGTTACTACCATCCCATCCTTTCATCCAATCATATTTCCACCCCCTATCTATTATCCAACATACATCCACCATCACATCTTTGTAATTCAATATTTTAAATAGCTCATTACCCATTTTTCATCTCCTCATCCATTCCATCTACCTTGGTAGTATCCTTTAATATTAGAGCTATGTTGGTACACTATTTAAATTTTAAAGAAGCCTACTTAGCTCTATTTCTAGTAACACCCATGCATACAATCACTGTCAAAGTAATTATTTGGAAAGGGATACTATCATCATGGAAACAAATATTTGAGTTCTTCATCCATCTCCCTAACCCCCATCCAAACAATTTATCCAAATCATTCTCCTTCATCTATAAACTAGAAATTAAGAATAAATCAAAATAAATAAAAAATTAAAGAGAAATCATCATTCAACGGTGAAAATAAATAGTATGGCCCACCTTTGATAAGTTCCATGATGAAACTTGGAAAATAGGTGTAATGTTAAAATCTCCCATCTACTCACATCCTATATGTGGGCAAAAATTTTCTTCCATCATATCAAGCTCCATCTTATCTTCTTCATCCTCTTTATCCATCCTCCTCATCCATACCTATCTCATTATATCCAATCCATCGTCCTTTCATGCTTTAATATTGACATGGATAAGGAAATAATATCTAAACATATTTTAGACAATAAAAGCCTTAATTTCTCTACTAACCCTCCCTCTTGCAACTATCTATATCCATTACACTACACCTAGTATGGGACATGTTATTCCTATCCACCATAGTCCTTAGAGATTGCATCTTGACACTCCTTCCAATATCCCTAATACATCATCTCATAATCCATCCCATCCCTATCTAAACAATCCCTCTATCACTTCATCCTTTTCCATCAACTTGGTTTCCCCTTGTCTTTAGTTCCAAACAATTGAGAACCCTCCACACAATCCATATGCATGCAATCATAATCGATGCAATAATATTAACCAATCTAGTGCATCATCCAAATAATAAACAATTTTGTTCCCAACTTCATTGCAAACCTTGACCTATTTTACTCAAATTATAATTAGAACTATATCATTCCCAATGGTTTTTTTGACTCATTTTCAAAAATACTATTATTATGATGTATTATTCACAATCCTCCAATTATTCTTATTATCAAAAATTCCATCAGCATCATCATCATCATCATCACCACCACCAATCAAATCAATCAATTTTAGCTTGCCTAGGCAAAACATCTTTCTTTCTTTTTTGCATTGTTTATGCATGTTTTCATGTTTTTCTTATTTTATGTTTTTTTTCTAAATGCACATCACTTGAAAATTATGGTATGGGTAAAGATCTAGATGTTTATTCCCATATCCCATGGTAGGTACCATTATGAAAGATAAAAGCATCCTGATAGAACTTGTTTATTCAAGTAAATGATAGTGTCAACAAATGATTCATCCCATAATGGCTTATGTCATTATGGTTGAGTGTGTTGATGATTTCATTTGATGTTTTGATCATCACTCAAGTTTAATATTCCTTATTGGTACTGATCTTATTTTTTATGTTTTAGTATAATTAATTGAATTGAATTCATAAAGTAATTTTAAAAGTGGTCACTTGTGTTTGAAAATATTTATAAACAAATTTTGATTCAAAATTATTGGACCATGTGATTGGTGAAAGGTACATGGTGAGGTGAAAGAGAAAAATGAAAAATAAAGGAAATAAGGTTTATACCCATGGTAGACTATCTAGATTTTGTGATTCAATGACTAAATTATTTGTTGTGAACATTTCATGATGGGATCAAAATCCCTAATCTTCTCATGAATATGTGTCTATTTGGGAGTTTTGGTAGCTAATAGCCACCTAAAAATCTACCCAAATCTAGTTAACTCCACTCTAAGCACTTGTATTAGCATGCAAAGAATATATGAACTATGTTTGGGTGTGTTCATAATTTATGTAAGTAGTTGTATGAAGGAATCATATTGTCTAAAAGAATGGGGAATCATTCAATTCAAAGGTTTCTTGGCATATTGCTCATTTGGGATGATTTATTTGCATATTTGGTATTTCATCATGTTTACTAGGTGTTGGTATTGCTTGACATCATTCAATATATAATACATTTGTTTTTTAAATATTGTTTTTATGTGTTCAATCTCAATTATTTATAACTATTTTTAACTAACATAAGGAGAATGATTTATTTTTTGGTTAATTTAAATATTCATTTGATGCTTTGTATTATTATTATAGTCTACCTTAAATAAATTATTACACATTTTAAAATAGGTACACTAGTAGGGTTTGGTAGTATTACATGTCTATTTAAAATATTTTGTTTTTGATAAAGGGTAAAACAGGTTTTACAGGGACCCAAAACCACCAAGTTTACAACTAAAGAGAAAGGACTAAAAAGTCCAACAAAAAAAATAGGCTGCACAAAAGGAAAAAATTGGAAAAAACAACAGCCACCTGCAAAAGACCAGGATGGTCAGACAAAAAACCAGTCAAAAAGCCAACAAAAAGACTAGCCACAACTAACCCAGAGTCTTCAGAACAGACTCGGTTTCATCCTCTAGGTTCTACATGTCCTGAACACCCTTCTTTAAGGTTTGAATCATCTACGGCGTAGGAGGAGCCTTCCTCTTCAAATTAGCCCTGGTTCTCTTTGAAATACCAACATCCTCATCCTAGTTTTTATCATTAACCTCTTCTAGATCAACCACCAAAGACCCCTGTTGAGCTTTGTCCAATTTTTCAGTCATGACATTGATGATGATGGCATTGTGTCTTTCCATCCTATTGTTCTGCTCGGCTATAATTTTAATAGTATTTTCTATTTTATCCAACTCAATTTCAACCCTTCTGTCCATGCCCGCTTGATTCTAGGTTTCTTTATTGGTACCATGATCTTTTCGCTCTGCCTCTTTCTTGCCAAGCGTCGTAACCTTGGCTCCCATTTCTTCCAGTTTACTTTGAAGGGCCTAGTTTTTTATTTTTAGCTCGTTGATTTCATGAAAGATCCATTTTGAAATTCCGAAATGGTCAGTAGTATTATTCCTAGCTAAACCCAAGACATCCACAGTGGGCTCCCTTTCTAGGTTCAAGCAAGATTTAGCAGGGTTGGGGGTTACAAGGGAACCAATTCTATCATCTCTATCCAACAACGGGGCAGCAAAGGACGAAGTATTGTGAGCACCAGAATCCTTAGAATCAGGAGAGTCTTCAGAGTACGAGCAAGGTTTTTACCTAGTAGATTCTTATCGACACTTCTACTTTTAAGGGTAGAACTTCCCGGCTTAGGCGTAGAGAAAGCTTTCATAGAATGGGGGTTAAGGCTTTTCTTACCAATTTGGACAGAGGAAGGGCTAAGGACCATCCTAACCGGGCTCAAATTGGGAAAATTCCCTGAACAACTGGGTTCAGTATCATCCTTCTCAGAATCAGGAGGGGCATCCAAATTAGTAGGGGCAGGGATATTTTGGTAATGTTCAAAATTAACCTAATCAAACTAGTATGCAAAATAGGATATCTTTTTGGGTTTTTCTTGTGATCATCCAAACTTTTTCTTAAAGAACAAAGAAGATAGTAGGGAATAGAAACCCTGACCTTGTAGTGGAAATGATTGAGTAGGGAAAAGTGATAGCCGTAGACCCTGGTGAAGCGACCATCCACAGTAACTTTAACAATGATATGCAGGGGTATATTTTTTCCTTGTATTTATGAAACCATATTGTTAATATTTTATATTGGTCACTGTCTCAATACATTGTTGTCCTACAATTTGCAACTATAAAACAATGATAACTTTAAGAAACCCCCCTCAAAAAAAGATATTAAATTCTAGCGAATCTTTCATTTTTTTTAGGAAAAAAATTAATTTCTATTGGAGAATCTTTCCTTTTTAAAAAAATAAATAAATTTATTGGCAATTTTTTTACATAACTAAATTTTTCTAGAAAATTTTGGCGAATTTTGAAAATAATAAGAAAATGCATTAACTATGATGAGAAATCCATTTAATATAAAAATAATTCTAATGGAAATCTAGGGGCTCGAGGGTGAAATTATTGATGGGTTTAAGGGGTAGACTATAATTCTCATGGGGCTTGAAATTTCTTTTAGATCATTGATCTAATGACCCTTGTCGTACTTTACAAGGTAAAATTTACCCACAATCTATAATGCTCATGAGACCTGAAATTGTAGGCCCCATGAGCATTATAGATCATGGGTACATTTTACCTCATGGAATACAATAAGGGCCATTAGATTATATTATAAATCAATGGTGGAAACTAAATATTAGAATATGGTCCTAAAGTAACTAATGATTATGATATACTAGTGGCAAATTAATATAGATTTCTACTAAAATTTATAAAATTTAGATGAATCTAATCTAATCATGTATTGAATATTGTGGTGAATTTTTAAGTTAAATTTTTTAATAAAATAAATTATTTGGCGATTTAAATAAGACTATAATAAAATTTTATAAAAATGTGGCGATTCAAGTCACGTTATAGCTCAAACTATTAGCCATTTTTGGATTCTTAAATTTCAACTATTAGCCAATTGGCGAATATTAGCCACTAAAAAAAAAACTGCTAAAAAACCATAATTGGAGCCAATCATATCAATCAGTTATGATTTTGTTGTACTCAAGTATGAGATACCCCATTAGAATGATTTTTATGATAATTTTTTATCTCTTTAAAGACCCTTGGAACATCATGTTATCATAGTTAATGAGTCTAAATATGCCATAGAAAGGTTCCCTAAGATGAATGAATGGTGAATGAGTATGTATCCTAGTGTTTAGACTCTTTTATGTTAATGATGGATTGTGATAATGATTAATTATTAGTGAAACCCTATTATGGGAATGGGATAGAATGGGAGGGATACATCATATTATCTAATGTATTTAATCTCTGATTACATGATGTCGAACCATAAATTGATACAATTACATGATAACATGGTATATCCCTATTCACATGTATAAGTGTCATGGTCACATTACTAAACTTGAAAATTGATTCAGTTGTACTAGATCACTACTATGTTTAAGAAAACATGCTATGCAATTAAGTTTTTTGGAATTATTATTATTGTACTTGCTTTAGTCTTGAATATATTTAAATTTCATCTTTCTATCATTGTTGTATTGTGATAATGAAAGATAGTCAAACACTATCATGTTCACTCATTGCTAATTGAATTATCGTAAGGTCGTAATTGTTGATAGATAATGTATCTATCATAAGATTAGTATTTTATTTTTATTTAGTCACTAATCTATCACTACATGGTAACTTATAAATATTGTTTTATAATTAGAGATTATAGATTCCTTATAGTTCAATAACTTTTAATTTGTTTTAATCCTTGGGATAATTTTTATTGACTTTTGTCATTAACAAGGACACCTTGTTTTGTAAGTGGTTAGTTATAGGTTAATTGTAAATAGTGGTAATAGATGAAGCTTATGGAGTCCCACCTATTCTCATATGTTCTTAGTCACCTTATGCATAATTTGATAACCATATCTAATTAAGTGTAAATAACGTGGAGAGTATAGTGGATCAAGGTTGAGGGGTTATCTACATAAAGAACTAAAGGTAGGAGGTGAGGTAGTGCCCCTATCCCTCTTTATACAATAGTATTATACTATTATGTGTTGGTTAGTTGTCGCCACATGGTAGCTCAATTTATATAATTGTATTGCACGTCTTCTTAACTATTAAACTATAGAGGTAAAGCTATTATGTATCAAACATCGAAACCTTAGCCAAGAAACATTACACATACATGTTCAATTTATTCTTGATTTTTGTTATGACATGTAGCTTCCCTATGTTATATACTCAATTTGATTCTCTCTTGGTGTGTTATTTCCATGATATACTTCCTCTCCTTTGACTTTAATAAACACTTGGTTGGTGTCATATTAATATTACGTTACAATTCCTAGCACTCATGAGATATGCATATATAGTTATTTAATATTATTTTGTCTATTTTGAAAATATCAACATGTTCTTATTTTTAAGTTTGATTAGATTTGAAGTGGATATAGATATTTATCAATTTTTGTACTTAATTGGTTTCATAAAGAAGGATAATATGAAACCCATCTGAAATAAATTTCCAAATTTCATGATATGACTAAAATAGTTTTAATATTAAGATTCATTATTTAGAAGGTGGTATTCTTAATTTGTAAATTATTCTAGTTGTGCTAAGCATTTGTGTATGATGAAAAACGTGTTATGTAAGAATAAGATACATTAGATTTCCACAGTCCATGTTCAATGAGAGTGCTTTTTTCTGAATTTTACTGTGTAAAGTTTATTTACATCAACATTTTGGATCACACTCTGATTTTCTCCTACAACTCTCTTTATCCTGATGATGGATCACAGAATGTGTTCTGAAACGTTGATGCAAATAAACTTTACACAGTAAAATCCAAAATTATGTAAGAATTATTGATATTACCCGCTTGAAACATAGTTGGACACTTTACAACAATCGTTCCAGTATTTTAAGAATGGTTTAAGCAGAGCTTTCTGACACCTCACCTCACATTTCCGTCCTTAATCCTTTGAAAGATTCCACACCCTATTACAAAGCTCAAATTTTGGCACAGGCAAGGAGGCTGCAGGCAAAGGTGGAGAAGTCTGGCTTTACACCTGCCCATTGCATTTGCTTGAAAGTTCCAGAAGTCTTTTAAACAAATTGAATTTTGCGTGTATCCTGCAATCATGGCATTCCATGAGATCACATTTCTTTGAGGCATTCGACCAAAAAGTTCACGTGCCTTGTCCAATGTGAAAATTGGGCGGCGGAATGATAAGAGCATTTACTTTCCATTCGCTGCTATGCTGACTGCTAACCTTTACAATTTACGAAGAACAGAAACGGGAGTCGGTGGAAACATGTCAACGCTTAGAATGTGCTGGTTAAGCGCAGCCTTATTTTTTTGGGTCTTTCGTTGTCTTTCTGGCAATATCTGTAAAACGTGATCCTCATCTTAGATGGGCTTTTATTATAATAGTCTTTCGTTGTCTTTCTGGCAATATCTGTGAAACGTGATCCTCATGTTAGATGAGCTTTTATTAGAATAGTAATGAATTAAAATTTATCTGGACAGGCATTACTGGTTTTGGCTGGTATATGTGGGAGAATCAGGTGGAAAAAACGCAGAATCACAGTACAGGAAAGCATATATTACAAGCTTTGTAGAATATATTATGAATCTGCATATTGGAATCTTTCAAGAATATGATATTATCATGTAGAATACAACATTCAGGCATATAATATTAGCTTGTAGACAAAAGCTTTCAAGAGTATAATGTGAATTTGTAGACTAGAATCTTTCAATTAAGTTAACTTAAAATATAAAGCTAACCGGAGGAAAGATCCAACTTAATTGGCAGTTACATAGTAAATAGTAAGATTTCCACATACCATTGAGCTAGTTCAAACACAATCCACTTTCCAATAGAATAATTCACGAAAGCAACCATCATACATAATCTTCTACAATATTTTGTTGTCCAAATCACCTTTTCCTTAATTACAAATACATCGAAACTATATGCTTGAAAATCTCTAACTCTAATGTTTTGAAAGAAATCACATACAACATTTAGAAAAACAGTTAAAAATTTGCCATGGAATTGTTTTTTGTGTGACTAGTTTGGCTGCTAGGATGGCTCCAAATCATAGTTTACTGAAGCCAGAGTTTCCATCAAAGAATTTATAAAACAATTTGCCAAATCGATCCATGCGATCAATCCGCAAGGTCATCTCAACCATTAGACTTCCATCCTCTTCAGAATTGGGTTTAATCAAACAAAATCCTTCTGGCAGATCTGACAGATTTCCCATAAATAAAGGCTTCCCCAACCCAAAATTTTCTGTAAATAAGGACGAAGAAGCCCAGTTATTGATAATCAAGTTAGGGTACAATATTTGTTGTACACTTTTATCAAGTTTTAATTCCAAGTAGTCTAATTGAGAGCGAATGTATTGGTCATTCATCTTCTCCACTCCATCTTTTATTTTCTTAGCTATGTGCCAAATTGGGTGTGACACTATTTCTCCTGAAATACCAATTACAGAAGTAGGGAATACAGCATTACCAAAATATCCACGAGGCAATGTTGGGTGGATTCGCTCTCGCCCATTGACAGGCATGAATAATTTAGTTGCCTGTTTGTCCAGTAGATTTCCTGAAATGCAGGCGCATTTCCAAACATGAGCTGACAATGCTACAAAAGATGTCAAAGGTTCCTTACTTGGATTATCTCTGGCCTTTTCTTTTAAGTAATCTAATTGTTCCTTGCTAAGCCTAAATCGTTCATATGAAAGTGGTAATTGTCTCTCTTCCAGTCTCTCCTCATGGAGAAGGGTTGGGAAAGGTTGGTATTCTAGATGAGAAAAGGAAGATTGAGGAGGATCTCGTGCTCGAAGCAAAGTACGGTAAAAATACGGAGGTACCATCGCATCTATCCCACGAACCATGTCAGACCATGTATTCCAAAAATGTAAATAGGAAACTATATCTACCATAACATGATTCATTGCCGCTCCTACTGTCACCCCTCCACATTTGAATTTAGTCACCTGAAACTCAAACATACATTTAATCAGCATATGAATATGAATAGTATCTAACAGATTCAGGTAAGTTCACCGTCAACAAATTTACTTCTAATAATTCATCATCAACAAATTATTGTCATGACAAATTTATTTCGTGGAAAATTCATGTGAGCAATATGATATGAATTGGTGGTGATGAATTGTTGGAGATGAATTTGTTGACGGTGAATTGTTGGCGATGAATTTTCCTAGAGCAGTAAAAAAAATTGCAATTACCATAAAAATCTAATGACAACTATACATACACACAAAACATTTTCTTTTCCTTAAGAATAACCAGTATCATAAGTTTGATCTTGAATGTAATGGCCTTTAGCATCTTTTATGCTGCGGAGATTCAACTTAAACATCATGTACGTACAGTTTAATTGAAAATTGAATATGACACGGGTGAAGTTTGGCTTAAATAGCTTATTCTAAACTTTGACTTGTTTGGATGGCTCATCTGAAATCACTAAAAAAATCATTCAATAGGGTTACCTGAATAATAAGCAGTGGAAGTGAGGTGATGCTCTGGCTGTACTCGATGGTGGGCACCAACGCCCCAAGCTGTGAACGTGAAGAAAAATCTCCCAAGTCTTTGATATCTGAAGAGGCAACTGCTTCCAAAAACACAACGCCCTCGCTGTTACAGTTGATAGCAATTTCTCTGGTGCTGTCATTCATTAATCTGCCCGCTAGAGGATAGAAGTACACCAACACCTTGGCAAGCGCCTCTCTCAGGCTCCTCCACACACAAATGTCAGATCTTTCCTTTGACCCATAAATGAATAAGGTGAGAGTGTAGTATCTAGAAAACAAATCAACATTTGACAACCATAACTCTTCACTAGGAGTATCGCATGCAGGACGAATTATCACTGAATTTGTGGTGATTACATCCATTTTTTTCAAAATACTTGAATTGAAGAGAGTAGTGGGAACTGAAGGTATTTATAGAAAAAACTGGAACGAGAAAGATCACGACCATTTCACTGTATGTTATTCCTTTTTGGATTGGCTTAACCAGCACACTCTAAACGTGGTAGCTGGTATGGGCCCATTTAATCTGATGCTTCCACCAACTCCCGTTTCCGTTCCCCTAGGCAGTCACGTAAACTGTAACGGTCAGCAATCAGCTGCCCAACTCGGGCATAAGTAAATTCAAATCACGTAATATGGGTCTGTCATTAAACATTTCTAAGCAGATTCATATGCATTTCCGACCACCAAACAGGCATTTAAAGGCTAATTTAATATTTAAGGTTTGTTTCAGTCTTGGCCACAAGTTTTTGATGCATCTCAATGAAGCTGAAAGAAGAATAACTTTGGATTTGTTTGAATGTTGAAATATTAAATTTTAGTTGGAAAGTAGAGGTTGAATTTATGTAATTATTTAATTTTAATTTTTTTATATGATTATATTATATATATTTTAATTATTTAAAATAAATAAAAAATAAAATTATCATGAAATCAGTAGTTCAATCATTTTTATTTTTTTGAATTATATATAAAAAAATAATTATAAGGTTATATTGGATTTTATTATAATAATTTAACAAAAAAATTGTTATTTGTGAAATATTTTTTTCAATTAATTTGTTTTGAAACTTTAAAGTCCTAAACACCATAATTAATATCTTTTAGGTTATAGTATGATGGAGAGAGATTATAGTTAATTTTGTTTGACTTGTGTTGCTATGAAAAATTGAAATCTTTTTTTAAGATAGTTCATTTTGCAAGATGTTTGAATTAATTTCACTTCAAAAAATTGAGTGAATACAAAAAAATTTCACACAAGAAATTATAGAAGCTACATCAAATAAAAATAGGACCTTAAGCCCCTTCCATGAGATCAAATCTTATAGTTCTCTACCTTTGTAATGATTTTGGGCCACTAGACTATTTGATGAAAACAAAATCATAGAAATCACCTAACAAAAAGAAAATGATCACTAGCCATTCATTTTGTTTGAATCAATATAGTAGATTAAAAGTGTGAAAGCTTTCTAAGTTAAACTATAGATCCATGAGCCCCTTCACATTGATAACAAGAACAATATGCACTACTAGATCATAAGCTCGCATAACAAATCAAATAAATTGTAGGAATTTGATATAATTTGTTACTAGAGTGCCTTGTTGAACTAGTAGATGTTTTGTTTGAGATTGTTAAAGTAGTGTGAGATGTTTTTTGAAAAATCTCAAAATAAATTTTAAAAATGAAAAAAGTGTTAAAGTAGGAATAAAATTATGATATATCTTTTATGGAAAATAATAAATTTTTTTATAGGAATATTAGATAAGATTATTGAATCCTTGCATAAGGACAATTTTATCCATCAAAATAAAGTTTCCTTGACAAGTGAACTAAAAATAACACCCTTTAATTAGGGTGAATGCATACCAAAATAATTATTCTAGGGTTGTGAGATTCATACAAATTTATTCAAATAAAAACACTGCTGGATTCTTAATCTTTTAATAATGTGACAGTCTAGGAATAAGCATCAATTAGTGTCTGGAAAAGCATGTAAAAATATAAACTACTATTGTAATTATTTATGCAAATAATTTTCCTTCCCATCCATGTGCACAACTCAAAGAGTCCCTCCAAGCACTAAATTTTAACAGCATAAAACATCACTCCTCCCTTATATAATCCAAAATAGTCCATCTATGTCACGAGCTTTCTCTAAAAATGCCCACACATGTCTACATCCAATTCAAGATCCAAGTATCCCAACTAATCCCTTCAATGATTGTTTACCATCTCAAGATCTAATAATCCCTATCTAATCTATTCACGAATGGCAATCCTATCATCTTGGGTCCTATATCTTTATTCAACCTAGTTATCATATTGTTGAGAAAAATAGAACTACCAATATTCCTTTCTCTTCTAAAAATGGATTTTTGTCTTGTTTCCAAAGTAAAAAGTACCCCATCAACAATTAGATTTTTTAAAACATGCATTATCAAGGAAAAGCAATAGGCTTCCATGAGCAAGGCATCTTAGAACCCATCCAAAAAAAATAAAATATAATATTTTAGGGCCTTGATTATATATCTCATGACAAGTACATTGTTCACTCCTCAAATAAGGCTAAGGAAACTTCTTCCAACATAAAAATAGGTACCTCTCATCACTCCTCTCACAATGTTATTTCCACAAATAATTTCATCAACCACATTACACCTATCGATCCCATCATCCCCCACTAATCATTTCATTAACTGCATCTATAACCATCCATACCCTATAATCCTCAATCAAGACTAACAGTTATGCATACATAAAATTAGAAGTATTCCAACATGATGAAGCCATCACACAATCCATGTGATGTCAAGATACTTTCTCTCCATGAGACAATACCATCTTATTTGGAAGCACACATACATATGAAATAGTTTGTAAAAAAATAAGGACAACCACATCATAGCATGTAACCATACAATATTAATGTAAGATCTAACCCAATATTAAAATTGATTTAAAAGGCCACCAAGGTCCACCAATAAAAAATAATGTGGATCCTTAATAAAAAGAAATACATTGAAAAGGAGCATCAAACTCTACATCTCCATCCATTCCAAGTGTTCCTTCTTTCTCTGTTTCGAAATATTCATACCCTTCATCCTAATCCCACATTTCTCCATATAAATCGAAGAATCCCTATCCTAAACATCCTACATCCATTTTTTGTCCCTATGTCCCAAAATAACAAATCCCAAATTCCCCTCCTAAACATCCTAAATCCATTTTGGGCCCCTACATCCCATAATCTATAATCCTAATTACCTCATCTAACTCGCAAATTCCAAAATCATATCATAACTCAAATATTTATCCTCCAACATGGTGTATGCAATTTTTAGTCCTAGTTCCCCTTGGTCTAATGACATTCCCTCATGTTACTACCATCCCATCATTTCATCTAATCATATTTCCACCCCCTATCCATTATCCAACATACATCCACCATCACATCTTTGTAATTCAATATTTTAAATAACTCATTACCCATTTTTCATATCCTCATCCATTCCATCTACCTTCCAGTAGCATCCTTTAATATTAGATCTATGTTGGTACACTATTTAAATTTTGAAGAACCATACTTAGCTCTATTTCTAGTAACATCCATGCATACAATGACTATCATAGTAATTATTTGGAACTCAGGATACTATCATCATGGAAACAAATATTTGGGTCCTTCATCCACCTCCCAAGCCCCATCCAAACTTATTTATCCAAATCATTCTCCTTCATCTATAAACTAGAAATTAAGAACAACTCAAAATAAAAAAGTAAAGAGAAATCATCATTCAATGGTGAAAATAATTAGTATGGCGCCTTTGATAAGTTCCATGATGAAACTTGGAAACTAGGTGTAATGTGAAAATCCCCCATCTACTCACATCCTATATTTGGGTGAAAATATTATGTCATCATATCAAGATCCATCTTATCTACTTCATCCTCTTTATCCATCTTCTCCATCCATACCTATCTGATTATATCCAATCCATCCTCCTTTCATGCTTTAATATTGATATGGATAAGGAAATAATATCTAAACATATTTTAGACAATACAAGCCTTACTTTCTCTACTAACCCTCCCTCTTGCAACCTTCTATATCCATTACACTACATATAGTATGGGACGTGTTATTCCTATCCACCATAGTCCTTAGATATTGCATCTTGACACTCCTTCCAATCTCCCTAATACATCATCCCATAATCCATCCCATCCCCTATCTGAAAAATCCCTATATCACTTCATCCTTTTCCATCAACTTGGTTTCCCCTTGTCCTTAGTTCCAAACAATTGAGAACCCTCAACACAATCCATATGAATGCAATCATAATTGATGCAGTATTATTAACCAATCTAGTGTATTATCCAAATAATAAACAATTTTTTTCCAACTCCATTGCAAACCTTGACCTATTTTACTCAAATTATCATTAGGATTATATCATTCCCAAATCCCTTTTTTGACTCATTTTCAAAAATACTATTATTAGGACGTATTATTCACAATCCTCCAATTATTCTTATTGTCAAAAATTCTATCATCATCATCGTCATCATCATCATCATCATCATCATCATCATCATCATCATCATCATCATCATCATCATCAATCAAATCAATCAATTTTAGCTTTCCTAGGCAAAACATCTTTCTTTCTTTTACATCATTTATGCATGTTTTCATGTTTTTCTTATTTTATGTTTTTTTTATAAATGCACATTGCTTGAAAACGGTATGGGTAAAGATCCACATGTTTATTCTCATATCCCATGGTAGGTACTATTATGAAAGATAAAAGCATCCTGATAGTTTTTTTATTCAAGTAAATGATAGTGTCAACAAATGATTCATCCCATAATGGCTTGTGTCATTATAGTTTAATGTATTGACGATTTCATTTGATGTTTTGATCATCACTAAAGGTTAATATTCCTTATTTCTACTAATCTTATTTTTTATATTTTAGTATAATTAATTGAATTGAATTCATTATGTAATTTTAAAAGTGGTCACTTGTGTTTACAACTATTTGTAACCAAATTTTGATTCAAAATTATTGGACCATGTAATTGGTGAAAGGTACATGGTGAGGTGAAGGAGAAAAAATAAAAAATAAAGGAAATAAGGTTTAGACCCATGGGTAGACTACCTAAATTTTTTGATTCAATGACTAGATTATTTTTTGTGAACATTTCATGATGGGATCAAAATCCCTAATCTGCTCATGAATATGTGACTATTTGAGAGTTTTGGTAGCTAATGGCCACCTAAAAATCTACCCAATTCTAGTTAACTCCACTCTAAGCACTTGTATTAGAATGCAAAGAAGATATGAGCTATGTTTGGGTGTGTTCATAATTTATGTAAGTAGTTGTATGAAGAAATCCTATTGTCTAAAAGAATGGGGAACCATTCCATTCAAAGGCTCTTGGCATATTGCTCATTTGGGATGATTTATTTCAATATTTGGTATTCCATCATGTTTATTAGGTGTTCGAATTGCTTGGAATCATTTAATATATAATACATGTGTTTTTTAAATTATATTATTTTTATGTGTTCAATCTCAATTATTTATTACTATTTTTAACTAACATAAGGAGAATGATTTATTTTTTGGTCAATTTAAATCTTCATTTGATGCTTTGTATTGTTATTATAGTTTACCTTCAATAAATTATTGCGCCCTTTAAAATATGTAGACTAGTAGGGTTTGGTAATATTAAGTGTCTTTAAAATATTTTTTTAGTAACAATGGTATGAAGGGGTAGAGTTTTTCCTTGTGTTTATGAAACCATATTGTTAATATTTTATATTGGTCACTATCTCAATACATTGTTGTCCTACAATTTGCAACTTAAAACTAATTGGAGCCAATCATATCAATGGGTTACAATTTTGTTGTGCTCAAGTATGAGATACCCCATTAGAATGAATTTTATGATAATCTTTATCTCTTTAAAGACCCTTGGAACATCATGTTATCATAGTTAATGAGTCTAAATATGTCATAAATGGGTTCCCTAAGATGAATGAATGGTGAATGCATATGTATCCTAGTGTTTAGATTCTTTTATGTTAATGATGGATTATGATAATGATTAATTAGTAGTGAAACCCTATTATGGGAATGGGATAGAATAGGAGGGATAAATCATATTATCTAATGTATTTAATCTATGACTACATGATGTTGAACCATAAATTGATACAATTACATGATAACATGGAATATTCCTATTCACATGTCTAAGTGTCATGGTCACATTACTAAACTTGAAAATTGATTTAGTTGTACTATCACTACTATGTTTAAGAAAACATGTTATGTAATTAAGTTTTTTGGAATGATTATTATTATACTTGCTTTGGTCTTGAATATCTTTAAATTTCACCTTTCTATCATTGTTGCATTGTGATAATGACAGATAGTCAAACCCTATCATGTTCACTCATTGCTAATTGAATTATAGTAAGGTCATAATGGTTGATAGATAATTTATCTATCATAAGATTAGTATTTTACTTTTATTTATAATCTATCATTGCATGATAACTTATAAATATTATTTTATAATTAGGGATTATAGATTCTTTATAGTTCAATAAATTTTAATTTGTTTTAATCCTTGGGATCATTTTTATTGACTTTAGTCATTAATAAGGAAACCTTGTTTTGTAAGTGGTTACTTATAGGATAATTATAAATAGTGGTAATAGATGAAGCTTATGGAGTCCCACCTATTCTCATATGTTCTTAGTCACCCTATGCATAATTTGATAACCATATCTAGTTAAGTGTAAATAATGTGGAGAGTCTAGTGGATCAAGGTTGAGGGCTTATCTACATAGAGAACAAAAGTTATGAGGTGGGGTAGTGCCCCTATCCCTCTTTATACAATAGTATTATACTATTATGTATTGGTTCGATGTCACCACATGGTAGTTCAATTTATATAATTGTATTGCACGTCATCTTAACTATTAAACTATAGAGGTAAAGATATTATGTATCAAACACCAAAACCATAGCCAAGAAACATTATGAATATGTTCAACTTATTCTTGATTTTTGTTAATATGGCATGTAGCTTCCCTATGTTATGTACTCAATTTGATTTTGTGTTGGTGTGTTATTTATGTGATATACTTCCTCTCCTTTCACTTTAATATTCACTTGGTTGGTGTCATATATTAATATTAGGTTACATTTACCAACACTCATTAGGTATGAATGTATAGTTATTTAATATTATTTTGTGTATTTTAAAATTTTCAACATGTTCTTATTTTTAAGTTTGATTAAATTTGAACTGGATGTATTTATTTATCAATTTTTGTACTTAATTGGTTTCATAAAGAAGCATAATATGAAACCCATCTGAAATAAATTTCCAAATTTCATGATATGGCTAAAATGGTTTAATATTAAGATTCATTAATTAGAAGGTGGTATTCTTAATTTGTAAATTATTCTAGTTACACTAAACATTTGTGTATGATGAAAAAGAGTTATGTAAGAGTTATTTGAAGGTCATATTATTCATATTCGACATTCATCCTTATTAGGGGAAAGGATCCAATACTTGAGCATGTTACAATAGTTGTGATAGCATTTGTTTATATAATGCCCAATATTTTTAACATTATTAGACCAATAGTTGTGACTTTAAAGTTGTTAGTGTTGATGATGACTACCTAAAATTAAATTAAATGTATTGGTTAGATCTAGAAAGCAACAAATCATGTGATGCCACATCAACGCCCAATAAAATATGATGTAGATGCACAAGTATCAGTCTCACTTTTTTTTGGCCTTTTTGGACACCTTAACAAAAAGCATGTTGATGTAGCATCATATTTGATGATGTGGCCCTGAAACTTTAGTTATAAGCAAGGGAATTGTCAAGTAAGCTATTGTAAAAAATTGGAAGTGATTTGAAATTTCCATGTAAGATTTTGAGAAGCGTGAAATTAGGGTGCTCAACTACTGGGTCCTCTTTGTTGGAAATAGGATGCCATTTAATTGCAAATCCTAAAAATTAATTATTTCATGTATCTCCTAAGTTCTTGGAATGTGTTCAACAACACTAAGATTAGGATGAGATTAATATTTGATGAAATAATCATGATTATTGACATTTGTAATTAATTCTAAATGTTAGGAGCATGTGAGGGTGTCCATTGTGAGTTCCTAAATAATAGGTGCACATGGGGCACCCACATGGTAAGGTGACACTCACCTTAAGTTCAGTTAACTATTTATAGTAAGAGATAACACTTCTGAATGCATGTAAAGATCCTAGGAGTTAGGGTTTGATGTTTGCATGCATGAAGTTAGTTCAGTTTAGTTCAGATCAATTCAGTTTATTTTAGTTTAGTTTAGTTTAGTTAAGTTCATAATCAATTTAGTTCAGTTTAGTTCAATTTAGTTCAATTCAGTTGAGTTTAGTTATGGTTTAGTTGTCTTCAGTTAGTTTTAGTTGAATGCTAGTTGACTTCAGTTAACTTGGAATGCATGGCTAATAACTTGAGTTGTATGATAGATAATAGGGACTACCTCCAATTAATAGGGGATGACCATTCTTGCATGAATGGTGCTGAGTAAATGTTTTAGTTAACAAGAAATCACTTGGAGCCAACTTGGGAGCCCAAGATGCTTTCTTGGATTTACCTCTTTTACATGTTGAGATATTTTTGAAGGCTCGGTTAAGTAGGATTACTTATGGGCACAAACTTTGAGGAAGAGTTTTGGAATTATCAACAGAATGAAGGTTGAGTTATGAATTTAGTTTGGGATGCCGAAATGGATGAAGCACATGTTTTAGCATTGTTCTTCACAACATAAATCCACTTGCAAGAGATAGGCATACCTTTTAGGGATAGGGCTTGAGCATTGTAATTGTAACTCATGTTGAGTTTACAAAGTTGATTAAAGCCTATTTATGTCAAGAAAGTTGGAGAGAGTTGGTTATCAGTTTTATTGCAGGTTGTGAAGAAGTTCTGGTGAAGACAGAAGAAGCATTCTCAAGCAAGATTTAGAGCTATTGTAATTCAGAGATTGAATAATAGAATAATTCTTGGTGGAGTTTTTTCTCGAAAGGGTTTCTCCATGGTACATCTTGTGTAATCTTTCTAATATCCTGTCTAGTTCTTCTATAAACTTTTGTTTACATTCTACAAGAGTAAAATGGATTAATCAAGATAATCACCCACAAAGAATATATGTAACAAAGGAAAAGCTTATTTGGATAAGCAATATTAAAGTTTTACAAAGTATTAAGCTAAGAAAACACCTCATTTTTCAATACTCTTCCCTACCACAATACTTGCTTGAGACATAATTGGACACTTTACAACAATCGTTCCAATATTTACGCCAAAGGAATTTCCTTATTTGAGCTTCACGAGCTCATTTTTCCCATGGACGGTTGAAAAGCAACGGGAGACCCTTGATGATAGTTAAATGAATCTCAGTCATCCATCATTTTTTTCCATTTTTTGATTGTTTTCCACCAGTTTTGTGTTGCTTTCCCTGTCGCTATCTATTTCCTTCCTCCCTGATATTGACCTTTCACTTCTCCAATTTGGCGAGTTGTAGCTTGAAAATAAAGTTTTGACTAGGGTTTTAGAGTATGTTTATTAAAATGAAAATTACAGCCAAGATCCTAATAATGAGCACATTTAGGTTTTAAAATTACGACATCGTTTACCCTACGTAGTTAAGTATAAATTAGCATAATTAATATATAATATATATTTTATATAGTAAAAAATAAATTATAAATAATATAATTATATTACTTATTATATATCTTATTCTTTAACAAAACTATCAAATACATATATAAAATTATTAGAATAAAAAATTATTATATATACTTTATATAATACAAAGCACTATAAATTCTAGTTGCATTTGGCTAGATTAAACAATTAATAATAAGTGCTAAATAATGGAAACCTCTACCACTATCTCTCTATATCACCCTCTTTCTATGTCTATCCCTCTCCTTTTATATAGATTGAGCTATCTCTCCTCTCTCCCCATTCTTCTTCTCTCTCCCTCTCTACATATCACTCTCCCTTACCCCACACACCCCCCTTCTTTATCTCCGTCTTCTACTTATCTCTCTCCCTCTCTCCCCCTCTTCTCTATGTCTCCTCCTCTACCAATCTTTTAGTTATCTCTCCCTTTCTCTTCCCCCACCCGCCCCCACCCCCGCCCCCCCCCTTCACACACACACACACATATATATATATATCTTTCTTTTCCCATATATTTATATCTTCCTTCTCTATCTATCCCTCTCTCCTCTCCTCTATCTCTCCCTCTCCTCTCCTCTCTATATCTCTCTCATTCTCCTTCTCCATCTCTATCTCCATCTCCATCTCTATCTTCCTCTCTATCTTTATCTCCTTACCCCTCTCTCTCTTTTGCTGCCACCTCCCCCACCCCTTGCCTGCCACCCCTCCCGCCCCCCGTCTCTATCTCTCCCTCTTTCCATCCCTACCTCTCCCTCTCCCCTTATTGAAAACATAACAATGGAGCCTGATTATCTTCCTGATTTAGAGGCTTTATTTCAATCATGTTTGGATCAGGCAGTAAGTGGATGCATAGTTTATTTGAAACTATCACTTCTCCATTGAGACATTTATTGCACAAACAACATCATTTGCTAAATGGCTTACCAATTGACCTCATGTACCTCATAAATATATGCAAAAAATATACCAAAATTTATCTTAATAGACCTTTCACACTTCTTTGGCGTACCCATTGCACACTAAGATGTGATTGCTAGTTTAAACATAATTTAAGTAGAGCTCTCTCACACCTCACCTCACATTTATCACCAAAAATATTAACATAAAAATGTGTGAAATCTTCTATTTGCCTTGGGGATCACAGTCAACATGCGTAATCCATCATCAGGATGGGAAAAAGCATTTTTCACATTTTGAAAGCAATACCAGGTGCTGGCTGGTTGTCAAAAAAAAATTGACGGGAAAAACTTAGTTTATCAGTTAGGTCAAACAGTTCTTACCCCTTGTCTATCTACCAGGGTAGTTGCCACTACAAAATCTGACAAGATTTCCGTCCTTAAAGATTCCACACCCTATGACAAAGCCCGAATTTTGGCACAGGCAGGGAGGCTGCAGGCAAAGGTGGCGAAGTCTGGCTTTACACCTGCCCATCGCATTTACTTGAAAGTTCCGGAAGCCTTTTAAACAAATTCAATTTTGCGTGTATCCTGCAATCATGGCATTCCATGAGATCACATTTCTTTGAGGCATTCGACCAAAAAGTTCATGTGCCTTGTCCAATTCTAAAATTGGGCGGCGGAATGATCAGAGCATTTCCTTTCCATTCGCTGCTATGCTAACTGCTAACCGTTAAAGTTTAGGGGACTGTTTAGAGGAACAGAAACGGGAGTCGGTGGAAGCATGTCAACGTTTAGAATGTGCTGGTTAAGCCCAGCCTTTTTGTTTTTTTTTTTGGGTCTTCCATTGTCTTTCTCCGCACTATCCGTAAAACGTGATCCTCATCTTAGATGGGCTTTTATTAGAATGGTCTTTCGTTGTCTTTCTGGCAATATCTGTAAAACTTGATCCTCATCTTAGATGCGTTTTTATTAGAATAGTAATGAATTAAAATTTATCTGGACAGGCATTACTGGTTTTGGCTGGTATATGTGAGAGAATCAGGTGGAAGAAACGCAGAATCACAGTACAGGAAAGCATATGTTACAAGTTTTTAGAATAAATTATGAATTTGCATATTGGAATCTTTCAAGAATATGATATTATCATGTAGAATACAACAATTCAGGCATATAATATTAGCTTGTAGACAAAAGCTTTCAAGAGTATAATGTGAATTTGTAGACTAGAATCTTTCAATAATTAACAAATTAGAAAATTTCAAAAATATAATATTTAGTCTTTTAAGAGTATAATATTGATTTGACTAGAATCTTTCTAAAATATATTATTGAGTACCTACCAAGAATGCATTATTAATATACAAACCAAAATCTTTCAAGAATAGAGCAATTTTTTTAAAAATAAATATTATTAATTTGCATATTACAACCTTTTAAATGTATAATCTTAATTTACAAATTAACTAGCAATTGCACCTTGGTGTGCAATGGGTATGTTGAAGAGGTGTGAAAGGTTAATTAAGGAAAAAACTAGTTTGGGTATGTTGAAGAGGTGTGGAAGGTTAATTAATAATTAGGGGAAAATGGTCTATTTTTTACATACATTTTTGTAGTACATTTATCAAAAGATGTTGTTTGTGCAACAAAGGTCTCAATGGAGGAGTGATAGCTTCAAATAAACTATGCATCCACTTATAGGGATACAAACACGATTAAATATAATCTCTAGCTCATGAAGATAATCAAGCTCCACTACCAACAGGATCATGTTAAGTTTGCAATAGGGAGAGAGGGAGAGAAAGATAGAGTGGGGAAGAGCGAGAGAGAGAGTGTGTGTGGTAAGGAGATAGAGATATCTAGAGGAAGATGGAAATGGAGATGGAGAGGTATATGGAGATGAGGAGAGGGAGAGATAAAGTGAGAGAGGAGAGATGGATATATAGATCTATGGAGGAGATAACTATATAGAGAGGGAGGGATAAAAAGATAAAGATAGAGAAAGAAAGTGATACATAGAGAGAGGTAGAGAGAGGGAGAGATATAGGGGTAGAGAGAGATGGAGAGATAACAAGATAGAGATAGAGGGAGAGATGGAAAAATAAATATGGAGATATAAAGATAGATAAGCAAAGACATATAGATATAGAGGCATAAGAAAAGGGAGAGGGAGAGGGAGAGAGAAGGAGAGAGATGGATCGATAGAGAGGGAGACATGTCTAGAGATAGAGGGGGGAGAGGAAGATAGAGGTAGAGATGAAGATAGAGCAAGAGAAAAAGAGAGACAAATAGATAGAGAGATATGGAGAGATAGAGATGAAGATATATATATATTATATATATATAATGAAATAGCTCTTATCTTATGGGGACAACTGCCATTGATTATCAAAATAGGTTCCAAATACATTGCAGATGCTTTTCACAGTTAGAGGCCACATGAAGCATTGCTTCATATATACATAACCAAGACACATAGTCCACCAAACACCACTAATTATTGAGGCTACCTAAGTCTTCCTTAATCAGAATATGAAGGTCACCCCAACTTGTACACACATCTAAGATAATCTCTCTCCAAATGCTGTCGATGGCAACATTTTTCCAAAAATTCCACCACTTTATTAGCTTCACGGAAGACATGCTTGATGGTGAAATCCCCTAGTTATTCCAATTTCATCCATATCTTCCCAATCCACCCTTGGAGTTGCCAATTACTCATGATTTTTCCCTTGATGGCATTTAAAGAGATCTTCAAGTCTCCCTCTATGTCAATGTGTCTGATGGATAGGGGTCGTTATTGTCACAATTCCCTAATCATTTGATCTTTAATTGTCAACCCAGGGGTGTCTAAAGCTATCTACGGTAAGAGTTGGATTGGTTTGGGGGGGGGTTTTGTTTGGTCTACTTTGTTAGGAGTGGTTCAGAGTTATTCCTTCCTTATTGGTAGTGACTTTACGCTATTCTTCTAACTTATTCCTTACTCAACCTTATTCTAAAAGCTTTCAAATGTAAAACAAATTATTTCAGAACAAAAAATGCTCAGAGGTAAGTCATATATTGCAAGGTAAAATAGATCGTAAGGAATGGATGATTAAAATTACTCTAACTTGTAGAAAACGAAAATCTAACCTTGAATTCAAAATCTAACTAATTAACATAATTGAAATCTAATTATTAGCTTATTCCTAATTCAAAAACAAACTATTCCATTCCTCATACATCCAATCTGACAAGTAATAATCCCTTCTTTGTGCATATTCCATTAAGAACATAATTATTTTTCAATGCTGAATTAACTATTTCATCTCGAATGGAATTAACTAGAAAGTGAACTAAATTAAAACAAAAAGAATTATACTTAATCAACACAGTAATGAAACAAAGATTTCAACAATAGGTTTAAGTTTTACTCTAACATTGTACTGATGAAATAATTCCAGCTTAAAACAAGAATGAAGATGAAATATTAATTAACAAGATCACCTTCTTTCAAATGGGAAAGCTACCTTGTAAGTACCTTAGATTTCCGCTGGTGTCAGCTGTGTTGTCTAGGAAACTTTGGGACACCTTGGTCACAAAAGTGGAGAACATATTTTCCACATGGAAAGGGAGGTGGCTTTCATGGGCTAGTAGGCTCACTCTAATCAAATATGTTGTGGTGGCCCTTCCAATTTATATGATTTCCTACCTTCCCCTGCCCAGGGAAGCTTGCAACAAAATCAACCAAAAGATGAAGTGATTTTTCTGCTAGGGTAGTTCAAGTCATAAGTAGCTACCTTTAATCAAATGGTACAAAAAAATGTAGAACACACGAAGACACGGGGGCTGGGGTAAAAAAATTAGCTCTTCAAAACAAGGCCCTGGGTGCAAAATTAGCCTGAAAAATGTATGCACGATAGGACTTCAAGTGGGTGAAGATCCTAAAAGCAAAGTATCTAGAGGAAGGTTTGACAAGCTTCTTCACAACTCGCTCATTACCTAAGGGCTCACATGTCTGGAACTTCATTTGTAATTGTAGGGATTTGATCTAAATTTTCTCTCATGGGACATTAGGGATGGAAGCCAGGCTCTATTTTGGGAAGATTCTTGGGGTGGATATAACAAGCTGGTTGATAACGCTGCTTTGAGGAACATCAGGGAAGTCACAAAGTTAGCATGCCAGGTAAGATATTTCCTGTTCATTAATAGGGTGGATGGGATTTTGACTTGGCAATGGAGGAATCCTAGACAATTGGGGCTCAGTGAAAATGAAGTTATTTCCTTCAAAGAGGTCCTCAAGCAGTGCTCTCTTTGCATCAGGGGAGGAATGGATGTTTTGAGATGGTTTGGTTCTCCCTCGTGTGTGTATAGTGCTAAGGATGGCTACAACATCCCATTCAACTAGCTGGAGCAGGTGGAGGCCTTGCCCAATGATTTTTTTTGGAATAGTGATTACCTCCCCAAGGCCGGAATCTTCTCTTGGGCAGCAATTCAAGGTAGAGTTTTGACTGCAGACAGGTTGAAGAAGTTTGGCTTCTGCGACCCATCTAGGTGTGCTCTTTGTAAATCCACAAAGGAGAGAGGTGATCATCTGTTCCTCAATTGTGCATTCACCGTTAAATGTTGGAATTGGTTGTGCGCTAGATTAAACCTTTGCACTACTTCACCAGGTAACTTGTTGAGTTGGTTCAGTTGTTGGTTGAAGCTTGGTGGCAATTCAGTATTCGCTGGTTTGTGGTGGTCTTGCCCCTCGCTTCTCCTTTGGGAGGTGTGGAAAGAAAGAAATTGCAAAATTTTTAGGGACACAACCTTGCCTATGTCATCTTTCCTTAATAAGGTTGAGGCCTGCATGGTGGATGTGGTTAATTCAAGGGCATAAAAGGTGTGTCGGTCAAAAACTACTTTCTCCAGCTGGGATGCAATTATGTTGAAGATTTACAACGGTTTGAAAGTTACCCACCAATTTGGTTCTGGTGGCAATATTGTCAAGGAGCAACAAAAGAATATCAAATGGCATCCCCCAGATTGTGGTTGGTACAAATTACACTTCGATGGGGCAGCTAGGGGAAACCCGAGTCATTCTGGGGCACCAAAAATACGGTCGAGCTTCAAGCGTCCTTTCTTGCCATAAAACTATGTGCAAAATTAAAATTGAGGAATGTAGTTATCGAGGGTGATTCACTGTTAGTTATAAATGTGTTGCATTCTGGGAGCTTTCAAAATTAGAAACATGGTGCCCTTCTTGAATTCACCTTAGCCTTACTAAGCAACTTTGAAAACTATGAAATATATCACGTTTTGCATGAAGGAAATCAAGAAGTAGTCACTCTCTCAAATCTTGGTGCAGATGGGATCTCTTTGAAAGAAATTGCTAGCTACATTAGCAGCGATTGATTTGCTGATGTGGGAGGATGGGTGGGCACCACTCCACAAAGTAAGTGTGTTAGTGGTTAACACATCAGCTAGTGAGGTGGGCTAAAGGGTGATGTGGTGTATGTTGTAAGGGATGACAATAACTTTCTGGAGTCTTCTAAAGGTGGCTCTTTTCATCATTTACTCGCGTCAGTCGAAACGTCTTTTCAAATATTTTCATCGACCTTTCCTCATGTCTTTGTTTGGATCAGCACCCGAGATACTCATTTAAGGAGTTGGGACAGGGTTTTCTAGGCACTTTTGCGCTGGTGCATTGACATCTCTTACTCAACCATAATGTGGCATTTCTTTGTGTTTGGTATGAGAAGACTCATTCTGTAGGTTTCAACTAAGGAATTGGAAATGGGTGATATGGATACTCCTGTCCAACTGAGGAGCTCAAAGAGGCAAATGGAATTCCTTGGCCCAATGACCTCTCTCTGACTTAGTTGGACTATTCGCCACTTGGACTATCTCACATTTGCAGTGGTTAATTGCATGGCCAGAAAATGTTTTATGTCGGATGCGAAGGGGTATCGTTTGGACACCAATATTTCCTCTCGTGTGTTGGCTAGTTTATTGGATGTAGGAGTTTCAAAGGTCAACACTAGGGTGATCATGAAATGACTTTTTGGATGGACCTGCTGGTGGGTTTGGAGAAGATGTTAGTTGTGGCTTTGATTGGCAAAGGAATTCCTTGCCCACACAACCTCATACTCTTGGAGGACCTGAACGCCCTAGTTAAGTATTATCCTTTCCTTTTGGACATAAATGGAATATATTTGGTGGAGCATCGTCGATTGGCTTTTGCAGGGGCCAAATTTCTGAAGAAGTTTCGTTTGGTGGCGGTTCTAGACTATGCTTGGAAATATGAGTTCTAGATTTTTGCTTAGAAGAACATTTGGTAATTGTGGGGGTTGGGCCTTTGTCTGGTTGGTTAATATGGCATCGATTATATGTATGGGTTTGTGTCTATGTCTATATGTAAGCTTTCTTGTCACAATATAATGGTCAATGGCTTATGTATTCTTTTGGGTGGTAGGTTGGTTCTGACCTGATGTGGTCTTTTGTTGACACTCTACTAAGTCTGTGTTCTAATAGTGGTCTCGGTAGCCCATAGTCTAGGGCTTGAATATGTAAATTCTTTTTTGATATCAATATATACTTATCTTAACTATTAAAAAAGAATTGGTGATATGGTCATGAAGTATCCAATAATTATATAATATTATTAGCAAATTAAATTCATTTTTTTTATTATAAATTGTAAAAATTAGGCGAATCTAATGTAATTAGGTACAAAATATTGTTAGAATTTTTTTAGTTAAACAATTTACTAAAATAAATATTTTGGAAATTTGATTAGTACTAAAATAGAATTTCATAAAAATGTGGTCTTTTAGGCCGCCTTACATCTTGTACTATTAGCCAATTAGTGAATATTTTTGACTAAAAAATCCACTATATTACACCTATTTAATAATTTTATTTAGGATTATTAGGATGCTTAATTATTATTACAAAAGTAGCTAATAATGACCAATGAACATCTTGAATTGAGGTTCACAAGTGCCACCACTACATCATCAATCCTTGATTGAAGTTAAGCAAACGATATTCCCTAACAACAATACCCAAAAATCTTTTCAAAAACATAGAATTTTACTAAGGCTTCAAATCAGGCTTCAGGGGTTAGGACTTTAGTTTATTGTTCACTGAATCATAAGTAATACATAACTATTATCACCAAAAATCAAAATCCAACACTTTGAATGCAAAAAATTATAAGCTAGGAAAGAATGAGACTCAAGCTTCAAAGGTTTCATCTAACTCTTATCAAGCAGGTGATTAAGGAAAATGCCAACCCTTTGATGATTGACACTTGAAAACTTCCTAGAAAAAATGCTAAGGCAAGAAAAACCAAACAAGACCACAACCTAATTCTTGATCAATGATGTCACAAACATCTTCGATCAACGTGCCCAATTCAAAATTGATTTGACGACCCAAGAAAGGGAAAAAAAACAAAAAACAAAACATGAAGAACAAAAAATAAATAAATAAAGGGAAAATGAAAAGAAGCAATCATAACACCAAACCAATTCAAAACAAAACACAATGACACACACACCCACAAAAACCAAGGAGGGACCATTAAAACGATTGAAAACTTGAAAGGGGAAAAGATCTAACTTGGTAAAAATGCATGGAAAGATGGGCGAAAATAAACACAACAATGTTGCAAGTATGAAGGTGTTGTCATTGATGTCAACAAGATGTCAATAGGTTGGTGTTGTCATTGATGTCAATGATGTGTTGAGGAAGTTTGTTGCATGATGAAGATGTCGAGGATATTGAGAAAATTGTGAACAAGAGGAAAGCAAGTTGTGCATGTATAGTGGAGATATTGAGGAAGTGTTGTGAGTACATGGAGCTATCTTTGTGTTGCAATGTTTGGAGATGTGTTGGAATGAAGTAATGGCTGAGATGATGTATCTGGTACTTGGTTTCCAAGTGCTTTTGAGAAAAATTGATAAACTGAGAAAATAGTGTTGCGCAAGTGTTCAAAACATGCTCTGGGTTGTGCTCCACATTTCTTTTGTGTTGATGTTATGCATGTGCAGATCTAGTATGTTGTTCAAGGTTGTTAGTAGTTGCTATGTTTAGAATTTGGGTTTTTTTTTATGAATAGGAAGCTATCTATATTAATTCAAATATAAAGATACATATTCACAAAAAAAGGGTGGGTGGTAGAAAGGCACACCCCAAGAGTCACATGGGCAATGCCCAGAAAATTAACAGATCATGTGGGCTAAGCCCAGAAGTCCAAAATTACAAAGATAAAAAAGGCCATTAAGCAGCCAGAGCAGTGCCAGCAGAGCTAGGAGGGTCTTTGTCATCCAAATTTTTCCCCCATACATCAACGGGGTTTTTGGATCACTGTGCAAAGTGAGATATATTCACCAATGTGTGAATCCATTTTTCAATGTTATTTTCTATGGTTTGGGAGAAATGTATTTTCTCTGCATTTCTCCACAGTTTGGCTTTAGGTTGTGCGAATTTGGGAAGTCACTTATAATGTTTGTATCTTTCAAAATTCAAGGTTTCATTTGATTTGGTATAGTACAGTGTGTGTTTCATTTGTCAGTGTGTGAATACGCTTAATTAGATGTTTTGGGTTGAAGTATTTCTATGATGCGTGTTCGGATGAATTCTTTGTTGGATCTCAAGTGGTTCATGGATTATTCTAGATCGTGTTTGAAAAGTGATTTTTTTTGTTCAAAAGTTTTGGATTGATTTAAGGAAGCATGTACTTAATGTTTTATCGTGTTTAGCATGGGTATTGGCCAACCTGGTGTTAACACTACATGCAAAGTTTATGAAAGCATTTTGAGGTGTGTTAGGATTAGTTTGGGTCATAACTAAGGATTTATATGGTTTTCCTCCATTCCTATCCACCACATGAATGTTTGGGTGTTGACCTAATTTGAAATTTTAAATGTAACAAATAGTTTCTGACCTTGGAGAAGGTTTTCAAGGTTGAGGATGACATAAATAAGAGTGGTGTTGTTGTAAGATGCAAGAGAGAGGCAAGATAGATGCGAGATATATATGAGATAGATGCGAGTGATGAATATGATGTGAATTATAGAAGTATAGATGCAAATTTGAGCTGAGCAGTGCAAAATTCAAAGTGTTGGATTCTTGAATGTAGTGAGCTAAAGGTCTCTACAATATTTCATGCAAGACTATGAAAGTGTTGGAGAATTTATGGTGAAATCCTTGTTGTATTGAGAATTTTTTCTTTGTGTAACATTTCTCTTCTATCTTCTTTGTTTCTTTCTATGGCAATGAGCCCTGGTTGTAAGCCTTTTTGGACAATGTGCCCTATTCTGATAGTGAGCCCTTGTATCAGTTTTGCAATTACTTATATTGTGAGCTAATCCTCACCATGGTTTTTCCCTCATTAGGTTTTTCATGTAAATTTGGTATTCTCTTGTGCATGGTGTTGTTATTTCAGTTTATGTTATTTGTATTTCATGATTAATCATTGTAATAGAATAAATTTTTGATGTATGATTATGGATTTGATTACTGTTGAGGGTTTTCATGTTTTAATTTGTTACAACTGATTACCCCCCTTTGAGTTTTCTTGTTCATTCAATAAACACCACATGAAATACATGAGCATGCACACACAAACATGAACAAACAAACCAACAACCAATCATAAGCAACAACAATTTAGCAGATAATATGCACACAAGACGAGGGTTTCTTCGCAAGTTATAAAATAGTTGGAGAGCTCAAAAATACAAATTGCATAAGTTGAAATTCAAAATGAGGCATAATCAACTAATAAACCTACTCGACAACCCCCAAGAACTTGCATTAATTGCCATAAATGTTCTTTTCCAACGAAATAAATTCACCCAATTAATTTGATTGGCACGGTGCTTGAAGTGACAAGACATTATTATCATCAGAGTTTCAAGGTCAAGTGTTTGTCTTAATGAATACCCAATGTCTGAATGCCCAAACTTACAACAACCAAAACCAAGCACCCGACAAGCATCAAGGTTAGGCCCAACCCATATGGTATGCCAACATGGAGAATCCTGAAATATTGAAACTCAACAAGGTACTTGGAAGAAAGGAGAAACAAAGAGGAAATGAGGTAGGAACAAGAGAAAACAACTCACAAATAAATAGAGGCCTCCCCCCATTATGTCAAAAAATATGGGGTGTGAGTGCAAGGCACAACAATTACATCAACATTGAAAAAATGACAGTTTCTTTCAATTTCATCTATATATGAAACATTGAAAGAAGATGCACCTAAATGGGAAATATGCTTCTCTCCACTATCATCCTCATCACCATATCTATATCTTTGCTCATTATCTCTATCTTGTTTTCTAATGAGTGTAATTTCTGCTAATTTTTTACTCAAGCCTTTGTGTTGCTCTTACAGTTCTCACATTATTATCAGTAGAATCATCATAAGTTTCATGATTTATTAAGTAAATAAAAGAACCATTTCTACTATAAATTCCAACCAATTTTGGGCTCTGAGATTTACCTATGTCTTTGGCTTTCCATGTAGTATCTTGTTGCTTTGCTCTTCGCAAAGCTCAATCATGTCTTCATTTCTATTCAAATTGACCTTTCTCTATCCATGTTGATATTTATCTAAGTATCCTTGTTGTTTTAAAGCTATAATCACCACAAAGTTGCCACTCTTCTATATAGAAGAGATGGATATAGAATACTTAAGAAAAATAAGATGAAATGTTAGAATTGTGGACTAGTAGGATCATAGAAGAGTAGGAAAGCTTGGCGGTGGTAGAAGAAACTAGGGAGGAAAAAAACACAATAGAATACATGATCAAGTTAGGATTTATTTAATACTTAGAGTAGTATAGACCTACCAAGGTTTGTGCTTTTTTTATCTCCAATAATGAACCAAATGACTTCTTATTTTAGATAATATCCTACTTTTTCTTCAACATATTAGAGATGGCATTAGCCTTCTCTACAATATCCTATGATGATGAATGAGGTCAATGTGTTTCTTTCCTTTCATATCTACCTTCACCCCCTCTTTAGGTATAATATGTTCAAGAAGCTTACCCTCTTCCAAACCAATTATACATATCTTAGGATCCAATGAAATCCCACACCCTAGAAACCTTTAGAAGATCAATCCCAAATGGTTGTAATGACCCCTTTTGTCCTTACATGGTAATATTATCTCTATATATCACCATGAATTTATTAATTAAACCTACAAAGACAACAACATTATTCTTTTAAAGATGGATCCTAAAGTTTTGGAGTCCAAATGGCATCCTGATAACTGCCTACATAAGTAAACAATGTAATAGAAATCTATGCTAAATTTCTTTTTGGGTATTAACTCCAAGAAAGTATTAATAGAAATCAAGAAAGTATTGAGAGTCTTTCTTCCTTTATTATTACATCGATAGACATAACTCTACAATGGTAGCATGACATATAGGTGGTCAGTGAATTCATGAAAGAAAAACAAAATTCTACTTTCTATTTTCATGTGCAATGATTTTTTATTGATTTTTTTAATTATTTAAAAAATCCTTATAATTTTTTATTGATTTTTTCAATTATTTAAAAAATCGACAGTATCACAAAATTCTATTTTCATTGTCTAATTACAATAATTGTTTTTCCCATCTAATAAGTCATACACTGATTTGTAATTTATTTTAAATTTGTTAATCGAAAAAATATATGATTGGATATCTTTGAACATATTTTATATGAATTATCTTGAAAATATATATACCAGTGGTATCAGAACTGGAGCTGTGGTCCATCTCTTTTTGTTTTTTTTCCTCAAATTTTCCTATATGGTCTTTAACACTCTCAGCTTCAACCAAAAATGACGTCCCCCTTGTAGTTTTTGCTTATGGATTGAGCTTCAAAAGTGCCATCTCTTTTGCGCGTCCATGTGAAGGTAGTAGCAGATGAAGGTTGCAGTGTGGAAGGAGTTTCGCGTGAGAGTTTTCAGAGCCACCACCATTTGCGTGCAAGGCCATATCACACTTGAGCGCTTGCCATGATTTCTTCAATTTATGAGGAGGAAACTCAATGACAATGGTAAGGGCGGTAGTGTGGTAGAAGGAGAATGGAGTGTAGAGGCGAGTGAAGATGAATAGCAAATAAGAGGTCGAGACGAAGTTCCCGAGAGCGTCGACTTCTACTATTTTCTGTTAGACGTACTTCAAAACATCGGCAATCTACAACTAGATGAATTGGTTCAGCAAAGGCTACTGGAGTACTTTTTGTTTCATGTACGATGTCAAGCAAAAAAGACCGTGCCAAGTAACGCGAGGTAGAATGTCCAAACAAGCATCTATGTCTCACTTCATGAGGATATCAAGTTCATCTCCATGCTTCTCTTCGTTTGCGAAAGGATATGTAGGGGAGAGGATCTCGTAGTTGTGCATTTTGATTTCGTGCTTGTCAAAATCTTATGTGGAAATTTAAAAAAAAATTCAACTTTTTTACAGCAGTTTGTTTGGCAAGGTCTGCTTATAACTAAGGTTTTAGGGCCACATCATCAAGTAAGATGCCACATTAGCATGCTTTTTGTCGAGGTGCCCAAAAAGATCCAAAAAAAAGTGAGACCGATACTTGTGCACTAAATCATGTTTTATTGGTGTGCTGATGTGGCATCACGCGATTTGTTGATTTTTAGATCTAAGGAATACATATTATTCAATTATTGGTAGTTATCATCAACACTAACAACTTTAAAGTCACAACTATTGGTTCAATATTATTAAAAATATTGGGGCCATTAAATCAACAAATACTATAACTATTGAAACATGCTCAACTACTAGGTCCTCTCCCCTATGTTAGAATTGTTGGAAGTGTGAAGTCCAATAGACTCTTGCCCCTTGCATTTCCTTCTCTTCTCCTGCCAATATCTCTTTGTCCTTTCTCGGTGGCATACAAATTATGATATGTGGATAATGTTATTAATGCATTGAATATGTTGCTGGTGTAAACATATATCATGTAACAGAATTAATAAAACAAAGGTTTCCCCTACTTTTGTGGGTGTAGTCTTTTACAATGAACCATGTAAATTTTGGTGTCTTGAGTTCTTACTGCTTTTAGTCTTACATCTTTAATTTGTTTCCGCAATTTGTTTATCTGCACTTGTTTATCAACATTTGGTATCAGAGCTTAGTGAAGTAGCTGATCGAAATTTTTGCAAAATGTTTTTCAAAAAATGAAAGATGCATATAAATGGAGAATTGAAAAATTCTCAAGGTAGAATTTTGGACTTTGGAAGATGCAGATGGAACCACTGCTGATTCAAAGAGACCTTTCAATTGCATTAGAAGGCAAAGCGAAGAAGCCAACTACAATGGCTAATGAGGAGTGGGAGAAGTTGGATAAGAAGGCAAGAGCAACCATCATCCTCTCATTATCTAGTAACATTTTATTCAATGTTTGAATGGAAAAGACATTGAAAGGATTATGGGACAAATTGGTTGGCATGTATGAGGTGGTTTCCACTTCAAACAAGGTTTTCCTTATGAAAAAGTTGTACAATTTAAAAATGAAGGAAAGAGGAAACATGTCAAATCATCTAAACAAATTTAATACATTGATCAACCAATTGATTTCTATAAACATTAATTTGGATGATGAAATCAAAGCCATTCTATTGTTTTGTTCTCTACTAGACAATTGGGAAGGAGTAGTCATGGCAATCAATAATTCGTTATCCAACAAAAACACACTAAAATTTGATGATGTTCTTGTCACTCTTCTAAGTGAAGACATGAGGAGGAAGGGTCAAGGAAATTCAACAGGAAATGCCTTGATTTTTGGCAATAGAGAAAGGACTCAAGATAGGGTCATAAATTACAATAGGACAAGATCAAAATTTGCAAGAAGGTCCAAGTCAAGGGGAAGAAATGGAGGTTATTGGTTTTGTGGTAAACGTCACACCAAAAAGAATTATTGGTCATACAAAATGGTGTAGAATTAGCCAAAGGACAGTGAAGTTAACGCAACATATGAACAAGATCAAGGTGCACTAGTATTGTCAACAAGAAAGACTACAGTTGATTCATGAGTATTGGACTCTAGTGCCTCAAAGGATGCAACCTCGTGTCAGGAAGTTTTCAAAAACTATAAAGAAGGTAAACTTGGTAGAGTCTACCTTGGTGAGAATGAACCTTGTGACATGGATGGCATTTAGGTGACGTGATGTTGACATTGAAAAATGGAAATAAATGGTTATTACGAGATGTGAGACATGTTCCCAAGCTCAAAAGAAATATGATTTATGTGGGATAGCTTGATGCTCAAGGATGTAGCATTGCTTTTTCTTCAAACTCTTGGAAGGTGACCAAAGGAACCTTAGTGGTTGCAAAAGGCAACAAGTTGGGAATTTTATATGTTCTAAAAAGAAATGTTGAAGTGGGAGCTATGAAGACGGTTGTGGACAGCAGTACAAAGATTTGGCACAAGAGGCTTGGACATATGAGAAAAAAGGGACTTGCAGTTTTGCACAAAAGGAATCAACTTCCAAGTTTAAAATCAATTGATTTAGAGTTGTGTGAGCATTTTATATATGACAAAAAAAGGCAGATTAGTTTTTCAAAGTTTGGACATGGAAAGAAGTCAGGCCTTTGGAGCTCGTTAAACTCAAATGTATTTGGTCCTATGGAGGTAACCTCTATGGGAGGGGAAAACTATTTTGTAACTTTTCTTGATGATTGCACTTACAAAGTTTTGGTGTATATGCTAAATAGGAAATCAAAATTATTTAAAAAAATTAATGTTTTTAAAGCTATTGTTGAAAATCAGATCAACAATAAAATCAAATGTTTAAAAGTGGATAATGGTGGGGAGTTTTTCTCTTTTGAATTTGATAAATTTTGTGTAGATAATGGCATCCAACACACCAAGATTGTTCCATTCACTCCTCAAGAAAATGGTGCAGCTACAAGGATGAATCGAACAATTTTGGAGAGATCTCAGTTTATGCTTTCTAATGTAGGTTTAGGCAAGGAGTTTTGGGCTAAGGCAATAAATACATCGGTATACTTGATTAATCAACATCCTTCATCTCGATTAGATTTTGAGACTCTAGAGGATACATGGTTGGGTAAAAGGATTTCCTAAATCACTTACAGGTCTTTGGATGTGAAGTGTTTGTTCATGTTCCCAAGGAGAAGAGAACTTGAAATTGGATCCCAAGTTTGAACGGTGTATTTTTGTTGGCTATGGAGAAGAACAATATGGCTTCAGATTGTAGAATTCGATTGCAAACAAATTAATTCACAATCGGGATGTGGTTTTTAATGAGAAGGCATTTCCAAGACTACAAGCATAGGGGACACAAGCAAAGGAGTATGTGCCATTATCAGACATTACTATTTCACAGTTTTCACATCCAAATGTGGCACTGAAAAAATGGAGGTAACTTGTAGCTCCAATACTCATAGCCTATGAAATCATCCATTGTGCATACCTTATCTCTCCCTACGCAATGTTCTACACCCATCCCCTTAATCCCATCACATTGCATTTTTAGTGCCAAATATGGCATGATCTGGAGGAGATCCTCACTCCACGCAATCTTCTCATGTTTCAAACTTAGTGCCCAATACAACAACCTCCATGAAAGCCTTTCAAACTCTCACATACTCATCCCAAATGTAGCAAGGTTTTGTCTTTGGTGACAAAAATTTTGTGCAATAGTTTCTTCATAATCAATCACAACCTACTTTGGATAGACATCATCCCATGCGAAATGTTGATGTTGGTGTTTCCCTCATAAATTCCAAGTGCACAATGAAAACTCCATGCAACATCAATTTCATAACCAATCACATTAATTTCATAACCAAACATAACATACTAGTGTGGGCAGAAATAATCCTATGCGGCCCCCACAATACTAGCCTCTGCAATTAGTGTTTGAATATGCTCCAACCATGGGTAATTTGATCAAAATAATGTGTCTCAATTGTAGGTAATGGTCGTACACAGGTTGTTAATATATTGAGTAATGTTGGTAATCTTGGTGATACTATACAAAGGCATAATACTAGTGATAATAATATTGGGGCTAATTTGTAACATGTAAAAAAAATTAGAACCAAGCTTCTCAATTGAGGAGGTCCACCAGGGAATGTCATCGCTTAGAAAAGTTAGAAGACTACCAATTATTAATTTAAGATCAAGTAGAGCCAACTACCTTCAAATAATCTTGCAAAGATATTAATCATAACAAGTGAATGAATGCCATGAAGGAGGAAATTGATTTGTTAATGGCCAATCACACTTGGGACTTGGTAAAGCTTCCACCCAATTGAAGAGCCTTGAAGAATCGATGGGTGTACCGCTTGAAAGAGGAAGAGGGAGGTAGGAAATATTATTGAGCTTGATTGGTAGCGAAAGGTTATGATCAGTAAAAAGGGATTGACTTCAACGAAATATTCTCACTGATTGTGAAGATGACTACTATACAACCGGTTTTGGGTCTCGCAACAACATATGATCTTGAACTTGAACAACTTGATTCAAGATTACATTTCTCCATGGTGATATAGATGAGGAATTATATATGTGGTAGCCTAAAGGTTTTGAGAAACAAGGGAAAGAAGATTTGTATTACAAATTGAGGAGAAGTTTGTATGGGCTCAAACAAGCCCCATGGCAGTGGTATCTCAAGTTTAACTCCTTCATGATTGATCAACATTCCACTTGCTGCAAATTTGATCCATGTGTCTACTATAATGTATTGGGAAATGGTGAGTTTGTCTCATTTCTCACTCTATGTTGATGATATGCTAGTAATTGGAACTAGAATGAGTTGTATTTGTGATTTTAAACAACATTTGGCTCACAAGTTTGCAATGAAAGATTTAGGCGTAGTGAAGAGGATTCTTGGTATGAGCATAATCAAAGATAGACAAAAGAGAGAAATAATATTGTCATAAGAGAAATACATTAAAAATAAATTGGAAAAGTTTAATATGCAAAGTGCTAAGTTTGTAACCACTCCTCTTGTCAGTCACTTTCGTTTATCTTCTGTAATGTGTCCCAAGACACAAGAAGAAATGAAAGGTATCCCATATTCATTAGTTATTAGGAGCCTTATCTATGTTATAGTATGCACTTGTTCATATATTTCTCATTTAGTGGGAGTGGTGAGAATATTTATGAGTAGTCTAAGTAAAATTCATTGGCTAGTAGTGAAGTGGATATTAAGATATTGAAAGGAACCTCATATTATGCTATATGTTTCGGTGGGAAAGATACACAAGTGCAAGGTTTCATTGATTCTGATCTATGGTTGGTGATTTGGAAAAACAAATATCAACTATCAATTATGTTTTAACATTTGTTAGAGCAACGATCAATTAGGTTTCTAGATTGTAACAAGTGGTTGCACTTTCCCCTACCAAGGTTGAATACATTGCTCTTACTAAAGGTCCAAAGGAAATGATTTGGCTGCAATGATTGTTGGGCGAATTAGGATGTAAACAACATGTTTTCATGCTCTCTTGTGATAGAAACAATGCTATTAACTTGGCAAAGAATGCAACATTCCATAATTGAACCAAGCATATTGAGTTGCAATATCGATTCATCTAGACTATTATTGAAGAGGGAAAACTCAAAGTTGAGAAAATCCATACCAAGGTTAATTCATTTGATGCATTGACAAAGGTAGTTTCAAGGGACAAGCTTGAGTTTTGTACAGCTTCTCTTTGTTGAATGAGCAAGACAACTAAGAGGGGGGTGAATCAATTGTACCAAATTAAAACATCAAAACCCTCAATAGTAATCAGATTCACAAGAATTCATTAAACCCTTAATTTTTTATAATGTTTAAACATGAAAATCAGATAACATAAACTAAAACAACCAACACCATACACAAGAGAACACCATATTTACGTGGAAAACCCTAGAAGGGAGAAACCATGATGAGGATTAGCTCACAATATAAGTAATTACAAAACCAGTACAAAGAGGCTTACTGCCAAAATAGGATGCATTGTTTAGAAACGACTCACAATCCAGGCTCACTGCCAAAATAGAAAGAAGAAAGAAGATAGAATGTCATATAGAATACATGATCTCAATGCAACAGAGAATCCACCACAATAGCTTCAACAACACTTGCAGTCTTCAAGAGATCAAGATACCTCAACTCACTGCATTCAAAAATCTTGTATTATAGCTCACACTACATTTCATACTTTTGCACTTAATTTTGCATCACAACACTCAATTATATTCCACACTCCATCTTGCATCAACTCACCTTGCATTTATACCATCCACAACTTGAAAAATATCTTCAAGTCGGCTACACTCACCTTACACTTTACAAATTCAAAATAGGTCAGCAATAAGCACTCCCACGGTGGATAGGAATGAAAGTGGGCCAATACAAAACTTAATTAGGACCCAAATCAATACTCACACACCACATTATGCCTTCATCAATACTTAAACATCTTTGAATGTAGTGTAAACACCATTAAACTTTGAATTACACACTTCCTCAAATCCAAGGATGACTTATGAACCACACACCATGCTTCATCATAATCTACAATATTTCTCTATCACCCTAAAATCCATCAAAATCCTTTACAAAAATTTACACATTCAAAATGTACATAGCTTGCACACTTACACTACACTACCAAACACTGAAACTATAAAATCCATCTTTTAGAGTACCAAATCATGAATCCTCTTGACACAGGAAAGAGATCAACACTATCAACATACCTTCAGAACTCCAATACCATAAGAACAACTATGGAGAAATGTAGAGAAAAAATGGGTATGTGCAGGTTCATGATGGGCCAAAAAGTGGCGATATGATGGGTATGTGTAGGGTATGTGGCTGACGACTTTTTTTTACCGAAAATTGATGAAACAAAAATAGTTTTTAAAGGAAATTCTCAGCTTTCCACCAATATAAATTATGCTTTACTTTGAATTTAATAAATAATTATTATTCATTTTCTATTTGAATTACGACTAAAGTCCTTATTGATAGGCTGATTGAAAAACATCTATAGCTTTCAAATGATATTACAATTTTTGAAACCAAAACATGCGTCACATTCTATGCTTCACATACTATAGGATTAAAAAAAGAAAAATTGAATTTCATGAAATTTTGACCAAGTTAAGGTGGTTAGATCACGAGTTTTTATATTTTTTAAAGTTGTAATAAAAATTCATAATTAATTATTTACTTGGAAAAAATTACAAAAATATGCATCACATCGAGACATGAGTCCTCTACTTATATCTAAAATATCATAAAAAATATTATCATTTTATTGTAGTTAGGGTGGTCGACAAACACCTACTTATTTTTTCCTTGAAATTTAAGTACCTCGCATTGAAATTTCAAATTTTCACCAAATAGAATTTTTTTTAATAATAAACCTAATAGTTTAGAAACTACATTCAATTTGATACAAATTCTGTTCTTACATAGTTTTGAAATAATATAGATAACTTATTCAAAATTTTATGTCAAGTTGGGCCTATCTCTCTTTTTTCTGAATTTTTTGCCACTTAAGGGCCTATTTTTTCCATGATGATCCTGCACATACCCAAACATTTTTCCCAAACACCTCTATAAGCAACACTACAAAACTAGTTCACATACTAGTGAACATAACTTCTTATGTACATAATTCTAGAAGCACAAATTCTAGATATATAAACTATGAACACCTCTAACCAACATATCCAAACCACACAAGCAGATCTTCAACCCAAAAAAAATGTGAAGCAAAACTAGAAAACCTTTGCAAACTAAAACACTTCTGCAAAACTCTGTTTCCTCATTTTATCAATTTTCTTAATATCCTCAACATCTAACGAAACACTATAGGTTAACATTATTAATTTAACTAATGACATCATAATGCAACTAATCAAAGCAACAATCTCTCTCAACAACTGCACAACTATCACCAATGACAACAAAATATTTTTGACATCAATGACAACACCTTCATACTTGCAACAATCTCCCCCTATGTTATTGATGGCAACACAAGATGTGAAAAACCATCAAAGACAACATACACAACATTCCTCCACTCTCTATCTCTTTATCTCTCCCCCTTTAAGATTTTCCTTTTTCACATGACTTCTCTCTCTCCTTTTGTATAGACAACTTTTTCACATGACTTCTTTCTCTCCCACTTTAAAATTAATGGAAAAGGATAAGATATTTTTCATTGTTCCCCCCTTTGACATAGAACCAAGATACTTTCTACTACTTTGATTACTCCCCCTTAGAAGTGTACACCAACCAAATCAACAACTTCTGCAAAATGACATTTAATCCATACTACAACAATGTCACTACCTACTCCCCTTGAGAGGTAACCACCAACATTAGTATAGACAAGGAATGAATCCATAGATCCACTAGACTAATGCATCTCCATATGCATCTAGTTCAAGGAAGTAGGGGCAATAACCCCCAATTTCTCTCGAAGATACTCAAAAGTATCCTTAGGAAGATCCTTAGTAAATATGTCAGCAATTTGATCCTTTGTAGTTACATATTCAAACTTCATTTCATTCTCCACAACCTTCTCTCTTAGAAAGTGATATCTAATTGAAATATTCTTTGTCCTTGAATGTATCATTAGATTCTTTAAAATATTGATTGCACTTTTATTGTCACAAAAGATAGAAATAGGCTCATCATACACTACCATGATATCCTTCAATATTTTTCTCATCCAAAATACTTATGTGCAACAAGATGCTACTGCAATATACTCAACCTCTACAGTAGATAAAGAAACAAAATCTTGTTTATTACTTAGCCATGATACCAATCTACATCCAAGAAAGAATGTACCACCACTTGTATTTTTCCTGTCATCCACACAAGCATCCCAATCTACATTTTTGTAAGCACTCAATGTGAAATCAGTATCCTTAGGATACCACAAGACATAATCCAAAGTGCCCTTTAAATATCTGAATATCCTCTTCAATGTTGCAACATATTTCTCTTTATGATCTTCTTAAAATATAGCCACAAGACAAACTATATGCATGATATCTTATCTAGTAGTAGTCAAGTATAAAAATCCACCAATCATAGATCTATACTTGTTTTTATCAGCCTTAGGGGATACATCATCCTTACTCAGTTTGCAACTAATAACCATAGGATTACATACTAGTTTGGAGTCATCCATTCTAAACTTCAACATTTATTTAACATACTTTGATTGTGAAATGAATATGCCTTTATTTTTTTGATTGATTTGTAGCCCAAGGAAGAAATTAATCTCCCCAAACATAGACATCTCAAATTCTTTCTGCATCTCTTCTATAAATTTCTTGCACATAGCTTCATTGCCTCCAAAAATTATGTCTACACAACCACTATCAAGATTTGATATTCCTCAACTTTAAAATAGAGATTACTATTTGTGGTGCCTTTATTGAATCCTTCTATCAAATATATGTCCAACCTCGTATACCAACCTCTAGGATCTTGCTTTAACCCATGCAATTCCTCCTTCAACCTATAGACCATATTAGGTTTATCTGACAATTGAAATCCTTCAAGTTGTTCCATGTAAACTTCTTCTTCCATCTCCCCATTCAAGAAAGAAAATTTCACATCCATCCGATAAACTTTAAAGTCCTTATGTGCTACAAAAGCCAAAAACATCCTAATTTCTTCCATTCTAGCCACTGGAGCAAATGTCTCCTCAAAGTCTATTCCTTCAAATTGTGCATAGCCCTTACACACAAGCCTTTCCTTTTTTCTTACCACTTTTCCATTCTCATTCATCTTATTTCTAAATACCCACTTAGTACCAATAATGTTTTTAGGTCTAGGAACAAGTTCCCAAGTCTGATTCTTCTCAATTTGCATAAGTTTGTCTTCCATTGCCTTCATCCAATGTTCATCTTTGCATTTCTCACCCACTATTTTAGGTTAAACTTTAGAAAGTAAACAAAGATTTACCTCTACTTCAACAACTCTTCTTCTTGTCAACATGCCTTTGCTTTTGTCTCCAATGATTTGTTCTTTGGAATGATTTCTCTAAACATACTTAGGGATCTTAGTGTTGGAAAAAGGACATACAACTAAGAGGGGGGATGAATCAGTTGTTACAAAATAATAAACTTCTCAAACTTTTACTTAATTTAATCTCAGCAATTAACCATAAGCAATTAACACATCAGAGAGAGAGAACACCAAGAATCTTTTTTCATGGAAACCCTGTTAGGTGAAAAACCATGATCGATGTTAGTCCACAAGATTATACCCTATTAAAAGTATAATTAAATCAACAAAGGGGAATGCACATGCATTCAGGCATAGTTCCTAGAGCTCACTACTCAATTATAGAAGGGGCTTACTGCCCAAAAATATAGAATAGGATTAAACTCCAGAGGGTATGAACTGAGAAAATAGCTTTTGCACAAGCTTTATTACAATTCCAATTAAGCACAAAAAACTCCTTCACTTTTTCACTCAAACTGCTTCACACTTCGCTTGATCTTCTTCACACTCTGCTCTACAATCAAATGATATTCACACATACACACATAGGAGCACACCTAGCACATGAATCACACTTTACACTGATGAAGCAATCACTCTTATATATCCGCTACATGAGATTTCATCAAAAAACTTAGTTGGTCAGGAAAATAAAACATATTTAGAATGTCGGCCCAAATTTATAAATAAATTTTTAATGTGAGTCCACCAAGTTTGGCCACAACATAGTGGAGACCCAAATTAACATCTCCAACACAAAAAGACTTCAATTAATTTCACCTCAAAGATCCACAACATGCTACCATCATCATGTCGGATAGTAACATGAAAAACCAAACATGCGCAAGAAAATATCTTTGACCACGAGCACACCAATTAATGTGGATGCACTACAAAGATAGAGCATGATCTAGAGACATCCAAAAACATCAAGAAACAACAGAGAAACATCTGCAACAACTGATATTTCTAGAATCACACAAACTTCACTCAAGAAGATTGACAAAGATCACAGAAATACAGTCAGACCACAACATGATCAAATCTATACAAGGACCTCTAAAACTTTTGGTAGATGATCTAGATACTCTCAAGAATAAACCCTTTAGTCCACAACAATTGAACTTCAACGTAAAGAACAAGACATCTTCATGACCTGCACAATTCCACTAGGAACTTGGAACACTTTCTTTTACAAGTTTCTCAATATCCTTGACATATATAGCCTCTGATACACCAAATGATAATAGTGTTGACATCAATGACAACCACATATTAGCAACACATCCACAGCATCCAACAATCTCCCCCTTTGGCATTGATGGAAACACATGATGTGAAAAATACAATCAACCCAACACACTTGCTTTCCCTTTGGTTCTAACTCTTTTCCCCAATTGCTCTTCAACCCTTAAAAGGATTTTCACATTGCACTTCTCCCCCTTTGACATCAATGGAAAAGGTAACCATGACCTTTCCATATACACACTTTGAACCACATATATGCACATCTGACTACTCCCCCTGAGTAGCAACCATGGAAACATCAATCCGGATCAGAATATAGCAATGTAGCTCACAGATTGATACAATTAAATACATCTTTTAGTTCTTATCAGGAGGGGTAATTACCCCTAGCATTCCTCTGAGATACTCAAAAGTATCCTTCGACAATGGATTAGTAAAGATGTCTGCAATCTATTCTTTGGTAGGCACATACTCCAATCTAACTTCTTTCTCATTCACTTTCTCCCTCAAGAAGTGAAACTTGATTGATATATGTTTAGTCTTAGAGTGCAGCACCAAAATCTTTGAAATATTTATTGCAATTGAATTGTCACAGTATATGGTGATAGGCTCTTCATATATCACCCTGATATCTTTCAACATTTGTTTCATCCATATTACTTGAGTACAATTATTTGCAGCAGCAATATATTCTACTTTAGCAGTAGATAGAGAAATAGAATTCTGATTTTTGCTTAACCAGGACACCAGCTTCTTCCCTAGGAAGAAGGTACCACCACTAGTACTTTTCCTATCATCTACATTTCCAGCCCAATCAGCATTAGTATATGCACTCAAAGTGAGATCATCATTCTTTGGATACCAAATTCCAAAGTCAACTGTTCCTTTCAGATATCTGAAGATTCTCTTGACAGTAGTCACATGTGATTCTTTTGGATCAGCCTGAAATCTAGCAACCATACATACAACATTCATAATATCTGGTCTAGTCTAGGTTAAATAAAGAAATCCATTGATCATTGACTTGTATCTAGTTTGATTTTCCTTAGGAGAATCATCATTTTGTGTTAGCTTGCATCCGATCACCATGGGAGTACTAACAAGCTTTTATTCTTCCATCCCAAATTTCTTCAATAGCTCTCTCACATATTTGGATTGCGATATGAAAATTCCCTTGTCTAACTGGGTCACTTGTAATCCCAAAAATAACTTCATCTCTCCAATCATAATCATCTCAAATTCATCCTTCATCTCATTAGCAAACTTCATACATAGATTGTCATCTCCTCCAAAAATGATTTCATCAACAAAGACTTATATAATTAACTCTTTATCATGATCTAATTTGAAATATAAGTTGCTATCAACAGTACCTTTAGTGAATCCAAGCTTCAGTAAGTATTTGTCCAATCTAGCATACTAGGCTCTAGGGGCTTGCTTAAGTCCATATAGAGCTTTCTTCAAGTGACAAACCATATCTTCCTTGTCAATTAGCTGAAATCCATTTGGTTGTTCAAAGTATACTTCTTCTAGTTCTCCATTCAAAAATGTCGACTTCACATCCATCTGATAGAATTTTTAGTTTTTGTATGCAAAATAGGAAAGAAATAATCTAACGTCTTTGATTCTGGCAATAGGGGAAAAAGTTTCTTCAAAATAAACACCTTCCATCTGAGAATACCTTTATATACCAGTCTCGTTTTATTCTAGACCACTTCACCTTGTTCATTCAACTTGTTCTGAAACACCCATTTAGTACCAATCACATTTTTTTCTTTAGGTCTGGGAACCAGTATCCACGTGTCATTCTTTTCAATTTGTGTAAGCTCTTCCTTCATAGCTTCCATCCAGTGTTCATCTTGGCAGGCTTCAATGACATTTTTAGGTTCAATCTTGGAAATCAAGCAGTACTCTTCTACAATCTTTCTTCAAGTTTGCACTCGTTTATTCTTATCTCCTATAATTTTTCTTTCAGAATGATTTAGCTTTACATACCTTGGAGTTTTGGGACTTTCACGAACTTATGGTTCTTCTTATCTTCCTTTTGCACTTGGACTTTTCTGTGCTTCTTGACTTACTTGATTTACTAGAACGAATTGAGGTTGCTCTACCTGAATATATGGAATAATCTGAAGTAGATTTGGTTTCTAAACATTTTTCCCTTTTTTTGTATTGTCTTCATCTGAATCATATCTACAATATCTAGATGATTTAGTAGAATCCTCATCAACTCCGACATTTGCACTCTCAACCATCTTTCTCAGTCTTCTATTATAGCATTGGTAGGCCTTTCTTGTAGTAGAGTAACCTAAAAATATTCCTTCATCGCTTATTGCATCAAACTTTCTTATATAATCATCTCTCTTGATATAACATTTACTTCCAAAGATCTTGAAATATTTAACAGTAGGATTGTAACCAAACCATAGCTCAAAAGGGGTTTTACTAGAATTACCATTAACATTTACTTGGTTTAAAGTATACTCAGCAGTGCTTACAGCTTCACTCCAATAGATCTGGGGCACATTTCCTTCTATCATCATTGTTCTAGCAACATCCAAAATTGTTCTATTCTTTCTTTCAACAACTCCATTATGTTGAGGGGTTTGGGGAGTAGATAATTGTCTTTTGATTCCATGTTCTTCACAAAAAGAGTTGAACTCTCTGGAAGTGAACTCACCACCTTTGTCAGATCTCAGACACTTGATTTTCAGACCTTTCTCATTATCTGACATAGCCTTGAAACTTTTGAACTTTTCCAGTGCTTCACATTTTTCTCTTAAGAAGGAAACCCATATCATTCTAAGTAATCATCAATAATCAACATAAAGTACCTTTCTCCATGAATACTTCTGACTTTGGACGGACCATAAAGGTCAGTATGTAGCAATTCTAGCAAATCATTTGAATGAAACTCTTTCCTCTGAAAGGAGAATCTAGTTTGTTTACCCATCTAACACTCCTTACAAATTGTGTTAATGGGCTTCACTAACTTAGGTAGATCTCTTACTGCTTGAGTGGAACTTAACTTGAAAATGTTATCAAAATTTACATGACATGACCTACTATGCCACAACTAGCTTTCATCTACTTGATCAATTAGAAAACTCCCACTAGCAATATTCAGGTGAAAAATATTACCTTTTTTCTTTCTACCTATAGCAATCATATTGCCAAAACTTCCATGTATCTTGCATCTTCCATCTTTGAATTGTAAATCATAGCCTTTTTCCACCATTTTTCCAACACTCAAAATATTGTGCTTCAGGCATTCAACATAAAGAATATCATCAATGTTATCCTTACCACCAAGGCAAATAGAACCTCTGCCATGAATCACACCAACATTCTTGTCTCCAAAACTTACAACACCACCAGCATACTTTTCTAGACTTACAAACTTTTTTTTATCACCAATCATATGGTGTGAGCATCCACTATCAATAACCCACTCATCATTTTCTTCAGCTTGGGCTGCAAGAGTTTTCTCATCTTTAGTAGATTTAGTAGCCACAGGACTATTTTCAATGGTAGCAATGAAAACCCATTCATCTTCATTCCCATTATCTTTATCAGACTCATCATCATTCACTCCTTCTTCAGAAAAGTAACATTTATTTTGGAATCTAGACTTGTTAGGCTTAGATCTAGGAACTCTTTCAGGACATCTTGATGCAAAATGACCTATTTTACTGCATGAAAAACATTTAATAGGTACACTCCTTCATACTTACCTTTTCCTCTGCCTTCTTTCTTTACAATCAGTGCTTCCAATTCTTCTACCTCTCTTTCTTTGTCTTCAAGTTGTTTCAGTTCTTCATCATACTTGGGTATCTTTTTGGAGAATTCTCCCAGACCATATCTTTTCTTGTTACTTATGGATATAGTAGCCTTGAATGCGGATTCAATCTTCGAAAAATATTCACCAAATTCACTTAATTCCAAAGTAGCAAGCTTACAAACCAACATGTCTCTTGACATATTTGTTACTGATCTGAGCTCTTCAATGGCGTGAACCTTCACTTCGTAGGAGAGAGGCAAGGATCTGCGTATCTTAGTCACAATTTCATCCTCATCCAGGGAACCACCAGCACATGTAATACCCATCACTATTTCATTTACCCTTTCCATAAAAGAAGTGATATTTTCATCTTCACCCATCTTCAAATTCTCATACTTTCCTTTCAAACTTTGTAGCTTATCCATCTTCACTTGTGCATCTCCTTCATACAAAGTTTCTAGCTTCATCCAAATCTCATGAGCTATCTGTAGTCCTACCACATTTTCCATCTCTAAATCTATCTGAGCGCTCACCAAAGCTTCAATAGCCCTGATATTGCTTTTAGCATCTTTGATCTCATAAGTAGTGTAGGGACCATTATGAGGAATAACATATGGGTCTTTTGTAATCTTCCAATAGGCTTCACCAATACACCTTAGGTGACGTTGCATCCTAAATTTCCATAGTGAGTAGTTAGTTCCATCAAATCTCGGACTGTCCTTCTTGAATGTTGTCATCTCGGATCACCTCAAGCTTTTAGAATTCTTCAGAGGAACCTGCTCTGATACCAATTGTTGGGAAAACAAGGAGAGACAACTAAGAGGGGGGGTGAATCAGTTGTCACAAAATAATAAACTTCTCAAACTTTTACTTAATTTACTCTCAACAATTAACCATAAGCAATTAACACATCAGAAAGACAGAGAACACTAAAATTTTTTTTTGTGGAAACCCTGTTAGGGGAAAAACCACTGTGGATGTTAGTCCACAAGATTATACCCTATTAAAAGTATAATGAAATCAATAAAGGGGAATGCACATGTATTCAGGCACACTACCAAGAGCTCACTACTCAATTACAAAAGGGGCTCATTTCCCAACAATACAGAATAGGATTAAAATCTGTAGGGTATCAACTAAGAAAATAGCTTCTGCACAAGCCTAATTATAGTTCCAATTAAGCACAAAAAACTCCATTTTTTCACTCAAACTACTTCACACTTCGCTTGATCTTCTTCACACTCTTCTCTTCAATCGAATGATATTCACACATACACACATATGAGAACACCCAACACATGAAGCACACTTTTCATCGATGAAGCAATCACTCTTATATATCTGCTACATGAGATTTCATCAACAACTTAGTCGGCCGGGAAAATAAAACATATTTGCAATGTCAGCCCAAATTTACAAATAAATTTGTAATGTGAGTCCACCAAGGTCAACCACAACATAGTGGAGACCCAAATTAACATCTCTAACACAAAAATACTTCAATTAATTTCACCTTGAAGATCCACAACACGCTACCATCATCATGTCGGCTAGGAACATGAAAAACCGAACATGTGCAAGAAAAGATCTTTGACCATGAGCACACTGATTAATGTGGATGCACTACAAAGATAGAGCACAATCTAGAGATATCCAAAAAATCAATAAACAATAGAGAAACATCTGCAGCAACTGAGATTTCTAGAATCACACAAACATCACTCAGGAACACTAACAGATATCACAGAAATATTGTCAAACCACAGCATGATCAAATCTATACGAGGACCTCTGAAACTTCCAGTAGATGATCTAGATACTCTCAAGAATAAACCCTCTATTCCACAACAACTGAACTTCAACATAAAGAACAAGACACCTTCATGACCTGCACAGTTCCACTGGGAACCTTGAACACTTTCTTTTCCAAATTTCTCAATATCCTCGATATATATAGCCTCTGATACACCAAATTCTAATAGTGTTGAAATCAATGAAAACCACATATCAGCAACACATCCACAACATCCAACACTTAGGGGTATTTTTAGAGCTTCTTCCTCTTCATTTTGCACTTTTTTTTCCTTAGCTTTTTCTTCTTCTTCTCTACAAGCAAGTTCATCTGACTCATATCCATCTATTACCAATAAGTTCCTCAAATGTTCATCCACCTTAACACTTGCACTTTCAACAATCCTTCTTAACCTTTTTTTGTAACATTTGTAAGCTTTTCTTTTAGTAGAATATCCAAGGAATATACCTTCATTAAACCTTGCGTCAAAATTTCCTAAGTTTTCATCATGTCTTATGATATAGCATTTGCTTCCTAACACTCTAAAGTACTTGATAGTAGGAACCCTTCCTGTGACTAGTGAACATAGTATGGGCCAACTACACTTGATCCATAAGGATTTGAAGTATAATTAAGCCAAGTTATGCATCAATCCCAATAAGATCATTCAATGTAGACTAAACTAAGAATCCATTAAAACAAGCATATCAAAATATGAAAGCTCAAAAAACACCTATTCTAATCCATTGAAAATTATCCTATTGGGGGAGTGGAGTCACATTGTTGTGGAATGGAGACCCTTTCCCAATCCCTTGGATAATCAACTTATTTTCATTGATTCTATTGAAACCGATGATAGATATATGTGTAAAAACATTATGAAAGCTAAGATGATCGATATGGGTGGATGCAAAGCTATTCTAAATGGAGTTTAAGCTCAAAAGATTAAAACCCTAATTTCAAAACATGCTAAATGGATGAACCTAGGTTACCATGGAAGCCATTAATGGATGATAAGCTAATATGATGCAAGAAATTAACCTAAAATTCCTTTTTAAACACAAATTGTGAGTTTAAGATTAAAGTGATTTTAACAGCATAAGTTTTCTCTTAAAATATGGATCCTTATTCAATAGATGCAAGCTCTATTTATAGAATAGGAAAAATGAAATTGATGGCCAAGATCAAAAGGATGAATCAATAGTCAAAATGGAAGGAAGATAGAGGCATAGATCATGGATTCCCATCAAGGGTTAAGAATGAAAATTGATATTTAATCAAGGGTTTACATTCATCCAAACAAACACACTTTCAAAACTTGCACAAGAAGTCTTGTTGAAAGTTCATTTCAAAAAGGAATATTCCCTTTTTCAAATGAGTGAAGAAAGAGAATATTCACATGGGTGAGAGAAATTAGATATTTAGTTAATTAAAAAATAATTTTAATTGTGCAAGGAGAAGAAATATTCCATGGGAATATTCCCTTTTTGGAGGAGTGTGAAAAGGAGGAATATTCCCTTACAAGTGGGAGGATTAGATTTAATTAGTAATATGATAATTAAATAAGGTTTCAATTATGTAAATTAGGGGAATTATATGATATTCATTAAATAAAATGATTTCATGAAAAGGATGATGTGATATGATAGTTATTTAATTAAATAAGAGGACTTTAGGGTTTAAATTAAATAATTTGATATATTCAATTTAATAGGATGAAATGTTAGCATGACAGGGGGTGAATTAACCTAATTAGGTCAATTAGGTTAATGGATGAAAATGATGTAATTAATTAAATAGCTAGGCTAATTTAATCAATTAAGTGGAAAGAGGATGGGTTTTAGGATGAAATGGTGTTAATATATCTAATTCGAGTGCATGATATCATTCAAGACATTTTTAAGTGTCTACACTTCCATACCACAACTCATATGAAGTCTTTGTGTTGTTAGATCTTGCTTTACCTTTGTTAAGTATGTAAACAATAGTATGAATTTCTTCTCTCTAGTAGACTTCTAGTAGGTTAGCTTCTTTCATCATAGTCCTTGCATCTTTTTGAACAATCCTATTTTTCCTTTCAACCACTCCATTTTGCTGAGGAGTCCTAGCCTAGGCAAACAAGTGCCTTTTATGTCATGATTCTCACAAAACACATTAAATTCTTTGGAGGTGAATTATCCACCTCTTAAAGACCTTAAGCATTTCATCTTCAAATCCATCTCATTCTCAACCATAACTTTAAATTCTTTAAATCTATCCAGGGCTTCAAATTTTTCTTTAAGAAAAGTAACCCATTTCATTCTAGAGTAATCATCAATCAAAAGTATGAAATACCTATCACCTTGAAGAATTCTCACTTTTATAGGACCACAAAGGTCTGTGTGTACCAATTCCAATAATCTAGTAGAAGATTGTTCCTTTCCCTTGAAACTATTTCTAGTTTGTTTTCCAATTTGACAATCTCTACAAATAGCATTGATAGGCTCTCTAATCCTTAGTAGATCTCTCACTGCTTGAATTGAATTGATTCTAACCAAGTTATCAAAATTGATGTGACACATACTCATGTGCCATAACTAGCTATCATTAATCTGAGTCATAAAACAGTGACCATCAACAAAATTGAGCGAATAGATATTTCCATTTGTCCTCTTTCCAACAACAATCATAGTTCTAGACCCTTTTATGATCTCACATCCATCATCCTAAAACATAAGCTTGTATCCTTTGCTACACATTTTTCCAACACTCAAGAGGTTATGCCTTAAACCTTTAACATAGTAAACATATTCAATATTAGGCTTTCCATCAAAACTGATTGAACCTGTTCCACAAATCTTAGCACCTAAATCATCTCCAAATTTAACAAGTCCTCCATCATATTTTTTAAGTTTAACAAACTTACTCTTTTCTCTGGTCATATGATTTGAGCAACCACTGTCAATAACCCAATAGTTCGTATCCTATCTAACATGAAAAGAAGATAAAAAAGTGCCTCCAACTTTATCTTGTTTCTTCGAAACACTTTCCATCACAAAATTCTCAGAATATTTTAAAACCAAGAACAAATATTCATTATCATCAACATCTCCATAATCAGATTCATCATTAGAAATACCAGCATCTTTTCTAACATAATAGCTTTTCTTGATCATTTTTCCTTTGGTTTCCTTGTTTTTATTGTTCACAACTCTGTTTGGACATCTCGAAGCATAGGGACATATATTTCCACAACTAAAACATTTGAAAGGTAATTTACCTTTGTACATACTAGTGGCCTTTTTATTCTTTATACAAATTTAGCTTCCACATCATCAAAATCACCTCCATTTGAATCTTTAGCTTTTTCTAATTTTCCAATCTTGAAAGTATTCTCAACTTTTGCACCATTTTTCAGACCATTTTTTCTCATTTCAAATGAAGCTAGTGTGCCAAACAACTGATCTCTAATGTAGGTATTAAAATTTGCAATTTCCTCAATAGAAGCAACCCTTTCACTGTAAGAATCGAGAAGAGTTCTGAGAATTTTCTTTACCACTTTAGGTTCTTTACCACAAAGTAGCCAATGAAGAATACATGGGAGCTTATTCGGAAAGCCCTATTCCAAGTCATATGTTCCCGAATGAAGCCGCATCATGAAAAAGAGAGGAAGGGGTTTCCTGTTGGAAAATGTGCCTCAATTCTTACTGGCATGTAACTCCTGAAGGGAAAAGTCGGTGTGACATTATTGACGTCTGGTTGACTAGCTATTCTAAATCTTTGTGAAAAGTTTTGGTTGCTGAGACCTTGTTGATGTCTTACCAACTGAAGTCATCAGAGTAACACAAGGGTTTCGGTATTTTGTCTTACTGATATGAAATGTCTCGCCGATAAAGCTACATGTGTTTGTTATCGGGTGCCTAGCAGATGTCGGAGAGACTCATAGCAGATGTTTGTAACACATTTGCTTTGACATGAAGTCTTAGTGACGGAGGGTTGTCTCACCAATAGCATTTCACTAGGAGTCATCAAGGAGAGTCTTGAACACTCGGTAAGACCTCTTAGTGATTGTTGAAGTCTCCCTGATTGTGTATGGTCTTCAGGGTAACGTAAGGATTCAGTGTGAATTCTTGGCGACGGGTGTTGGTCTCACCAAATGCTGACCTCAGGGAGACTTGGATGTTCAGTAAGAAGTCTTGCCGATGGTGGCTTCTCTCACCGATAGGTGTGAACTTCACTATGACCTCTTGGCGATAGCGGTATGTCTTGCCGACTGATGAACACTTCAGAATAACATGGTGGCTCGCTGTGATGTCTTGGTGAAAGACGGTAGTCTTACCGATGGTAGGAAATTTTGATGTGACTTTGGAGCTTCGGTATGATGTCTCACCAATAGCGATACAAGTAATGATCATCAGTGTGAAGTCTTGGTGACAAGGTGAAGTATTAGCAATAGCTTTCTGGACTCGGTGTAACCTCTTGCCGCTAGTAAGGACTATTGGCGAGATTGAATGTTGGTTGTGTTGGCATCGGGAAGACACGGTTAGTGTCTCACCGACATGCCAACACAGGTTAAATTCCCTTGATCAATTGATGACTATCCTATGTGGTGTCTCGTGGATCAATCAGAAGAAGCGAAATTCAAATGGTTCGCGATTGGATTTTTTCAACAGTTGCAACATTGGAGTTGAACTGTATGCAAGGAAAAATCTACACAAGAATGGAAACTTTCTATGATGGGCAATTGCAGATAAGGATAAACAAGAGAATAAATCATCGGGTGGTAAGATTCGAAGATAATCATTTTGAGTTGGATTGGCATCGAATCTGACAAAGTATTTTCTATAATAGGTTGAAAAATAAATGAAGCAACTGTAAGAACTGATACCAGAGAGTTATATCTCTACATTGTATGTAATTTGTTGATTATTGAAATACAAAGAGATTCAGCTTGGTGTGGTGGGTTTTTTTCCAAAAGGGTTTTCCCACGTAAATTTGTTGTTCATTTGTCTTTGTGTATTTTCTCTTTTTCTATAAATCTTTCATGTGTGTCTTAATTGGATCGTAATTTGGAAACTAAAAGTGTTGTTTGCATTCTTCCCTATGGTTTTCACATTAGGAAAGTTGCTTTTGCACCTCTGCTTTCCTTACAAGTGGTATCAGAGCTTGGCCAGTTTTGTTATCCGTGTGAGTGGGTTGGGTTTTTTGTGTCAATTCTTTTTCAGTGGGAGTTTGGAAGAGGTCTGATAATTTAGTTGTAGATTAAGATGGCAAGCACATTCGAAAATATGGAAATAGAGAAATTCAATGGTAGCAATTTTGAGTTGTGGAAACTCAAAATGGAAGATCTGTTAGTGGATCATGATATGTGGCTTCTTGTGTCTGGAACGATGCCTCAAGGCATGAAGCAAGAGGATTGGTACCTTGCAGATAGAAATTCTAAGGGGTTGAAAAGGCTCTATTTGGCAGACTCTATTCTTCTAAATGTTCATGAAGAAAAGACTGCATCTTCCTTGTGGAAAAGACTGGCATCTATTTATCAGGGCAAGTCCTTGGTGAACAAATTGTTCTTGAGGAAGAAGTTATACTCTTTGAGAATGCAGGAGGGAGGATCTGTTGTTGATCACTTGAATGCTTTCAACATGTTGATTGCTCAGTTAACATATGTTGGTGTGAATATAGAAGATGAAGATCGTTGTATGCTCTTATTGTGTTCTTTTCTAGATTCTTGGGATCACCTAGTGATGGCTATTGGGAGTACGACATCCACTTTCAATATGGAAGATGTTGTTGCTTCTTTGTTTTCAGAAGAGATGAGAAGGAAATCTTCTGAGATGGCGAAGGAGGCTCTGATTGTTAGAGGCAGATCAAAAGAAAAAGGAAAGAAGAAGGATAAGAAATCCATATCAAAATTAGAAGGGAGATCAAAGTCTCCTGGAAAGAAGTCCAAGGTGAAGTGTTGGAATTGTGGGCAACCTAGTCATGTCCGAAATGATTGCAAGGAGGAGAAAAAGAAGAAGAAGAAGAAGACCTCTTCTAATAATGATTCTTCTCAGAGTGATGTAGATGCCTTCATTGCAGCCTTGGCTATGCAAGCATCTGATGATGTCTGGCTAATTGATTCTGGAGCATCTTTCCACATGACATCTCATAGAGATTGGTTCATGAAGTATGAAAACTATGATGGTCAAAAGGTGTATTTGGCAAGTGATTCATCTTTAGAAATTGTTGGCAGTGGAAGAGTTAGAATTCAATTCCCTGATGGAAGAGTGAAGGGAATCAATGATGTGATGCATATACCAGGTCTGGCTCATAATTTACTTTTTGTAAGTAAGCTGAATGATATTGGAGTGCATGTCATGTTCTCTAGAAATGGCTGCAAGATGACCAGAGGCTCTATGGTGCTATCAAGGGGTGCTCGCATCGATACCTTGTATAAGTTGGATGCACAAGCTATTCAATGCAATAGTGTCTCTATGAAGTCATAGAAAGCTACTCATGGAGGAAAAGAGGGAAACATTCCTGATGGTGTAAACTCCATGGAGGTTAAACTTCCAGCAGAAAATAAAATGCTCTGGCATCATAGGCTAGGCCACATTGGTGAGAAAGGTTTAAAAACATTGAAAAATAAAAACCTGGTTGAGGGGCTTGAAGATTGTAACCTCGAATTCGAGTTTTGTGAACATTGTATATATGGTAAACAACACCGTGTTTCATTTTAATCCAGTCCTCACAAATCTTCTAGTTTGCTTGATTATATTCATTTTGATGTTTTTGGTCTAGTGAATGTTCCTTCTCAGTCTAAATTAAGATACTATGTATCATTTATTGATGATTATTCAAGAAGAGCATTTGTATATTTTTTGAAAAGTAAATCAAAAGTGTTCAGTCGGTTTAAGGAATTTAAAAATCTTGTTGAAAATCAAACTAGTAAGAAAATAAAATGTTTAAGAATTGACAATGGCGGTGAGTTTTGTTCAAATGAATTTGAAAGATATTGTAAAGATCATGGGATTAAAAGACATAATACTACACCTTACACTCCATAGCAAAATGGAGTTGTTGAAAGGTTCAACATGACAGTAATGGAAAGAGCACGAAGTATGCTGAGCAGTGCTAGCTTGGAGAAGTTCTAGGCTGAAGCAATCTCTACAGCATGTTACTTGGTAAATCGTTCTCCTAACTCTGCTCTTTTCGAGAAGACACCTTTGGAAGCATGGTCTAGAAAGAAGCCCTCTCTGAGACATATTCGTGTCTTTGGCTATGACGCATATGCATATGTGCCATTTGAAAAAAGATCTAAGTTGGAAAATAAAGCTATGAAGTGCATTTTTATTGGCTATAGTGTTGGCATAAAAGGATACAAGCTTTGGAATCCTGAGACTGAGAAGGTTTTGTACAGTAGAAGCATTATCTTTCATGAGCTAAAACCTTCTACACTAGATCTACAGTCAGAGAAGAAATCAGAAAATGAAAAGGATGTAGTAGATATTCCTCCGACACCAGATAAAGAGGAATTGAAAAATCAAAATGTACCTGATACTGAGGAAAGCTCAAGTAGCTCTGAAATTTCTAAAGAAGATGAAGAATCACCTCAGCCTCAGCCTGTGAGGAGGTCAACTCATGAAAGAAAGCAACCTGATAGGTATGGGTTTTCTTTGATAGTGTCTACTTGTGCCTATGCTTTAATTTCTAGCACTGATGAACCTAGGACTGTGAAAGAGGCATTTAAAATGTCTGATTCAAACTCTTGGTTGGAAGCCATGAATGAAGAAATGGAATCATTAGAAAAGAATGATACCTGGAGTTCGGTGCCATTTCCTAAAGGCAAAAAATTTGTGGGCTGCAAATGGGTATTTAAAAAGAAAATTGGTCTGGAGGACAATGTAGAAAAATATAAAGCGAGGCTAGTTGCAAAAGGTTATTCCTAGGTAGAGGGAATTGATTATCGAGAAACATTTTCTCCTGTAGCTAAGTTGACATCTATTAGACTTCTTTTGTCACTTGCAGTAGCATATGACTTAGAGATTGAACAGATGGATGTGAAGACAACGTTTCTTCATGGTGATCTTGAAGAAGAAATTTATATGTCCTAGCCGGAGCATTTTGTGGAAAAAGGTAAAGAAAGACTACTTTGCAAGTTGAAGAAATCTTTGTATGGGTTAAAATAGTCTCCTAGAATGTGGTACCAAAATTTTGACACATTTTTTTTGTCATTGGGATTTGTAAAATCAAAATCTGATCATTGTGTATATTACAAAGCTGAAAGTGATCAAGTCCTTATTATTGCTCTCTATGTTGATGATACGTTGTTCATAGGCAATAGTAAGCTAATGATTTCTGATCTTAAGTCTCAGTTGTCTACAAAGTTTGAAATGAAAGATCTTGGTGCAACAATGTATATTCTAGGAATGGAAATAACCAGGAACAGGAAAAATAGAAAAATTTGGCTCAGTCAGAGTAAGTACATCATGACTATTCTAGAGATATTTTGTATGACTGATTGCAAGTAGCTAGTTGTTCCAATTTTGCAGGGAATGAAGCTATCTATTGAAGACTGTCCAAAATCTCCTACTGAGATGGAGGACATGACCAGTGTGTCATATGCTAGTGTGGTTGGTAGTCTAATGTATGCAATGGTCTGTACAAGGCTAGACATTTCCCAAGCAATGGGAGTTCTTAGTCATTTTATGGCTAATCCTGGAAGGACACATTGGGATGTTGTGAAGAGGGTGTTTAGATATTTGAAGGGAACTTCAGACTATGCTTTGTGTTACCATGGCAACTTGGTTGAATCACAGAGGACTCTTAGCATTTGAGGTTATGTGGATTTTGATTGGGCAGAGGGGACATTGATAGCAGGAAATCCACTAGTGGATATATTTTCATGATGAATGGTGATGCACTGAGTTGGATGAGCAAGCGGCAGGCTATAGTCACTTTGTCCACTATAGAGGTAGAATACATGGCAGCTACACATGCTTATAAAGAAGCAATTTGGTTAAAATGTTTGTGTTCTAACATTGGTTTTGATGCAGAAAAAATTACCATTTTTTGTAACAGTCAGAGTGCAATTTGTCTGGCAAAGAATCCTAATTTCCATGCCATGATGAAACATATAGATGTACAGTATCACTTTGTACGAGATATGGTGGAGGATGGGAAGGTCTCTTTGGAGAAAGTGGATACTCTGGAGAATGTTGCAGATGCATTGACAAAGCCAGTGAGCACAAACAAGTTCCGGTGGTGTGCCAATTTGATGGGCCTCAAGGCCCATGAATTTTAGTAGTTTTATTATTCCCTAGTGGTGTCAGTAAGATCTTCATCAAGTGGGAGATTTTTGGAAAATGTGCCTCAATTCTTACTAGCATGTAACTCCTGAAGGGAAAAGTCAGTGTGACATTATTGATGTCTAGCCGACTAGCTATTCTGAATCTTTTTGAAAATTTCTAGTTGTTGAGACCTTGCTGATGTCTTACCAACTGAAGTCATCAGAGTAACACAAGGGTTTTGGTATGTAGTATTACCGATATGAAATGTCTCGCCGACAAAGCTACATGTGTTTGTTATCGAGTGCCTAGCGGATGTCGGAGAGACTCATAGTGATTGGACTCATCGGTAAGACCTCTCAGCGAATGTTGAAGTCTCGCTGATTGTGTATGGTCTTCAGGGTAATGTAAGGCTTTGATGTGAAGTCTTGGAAATGGGTGCTGGTCTCACCAAATGTTGATCTCGGGGAGACTTGGATGTTCAGTAAGAAGTCTTGTCGACGGTGGGTTCTCTCGCCAATAGGTGTGAACTTTGCTATGACCTCTTGGTGATAGCGGTATGTCTTGCCGATTGATGAACACTTCGAAATAACATGGTCACTCAGTGTGATGTCTTGGCGAAAGATGATAGTCTTACCAATGGTAGGAAATTTTGATGTGACTTTAGAGCTTTGGTATGATGTCTCACCAATAGCGATAAGTCCTGGCGATAGTGATACAAGTAATGATCATCGGTGTGAAGTCTTGGCGACAAGGCGAAGTCTTAGCGATAGCTTTCTGGACTCGGTGTAACCTCTTGCTGATAGTAAGGACTTTTGGCGAGATCAAATGTTAGTTGTGTTGGCATTGGGGAGACACAGTTAGTGTCTCACCGACATGCCAACACAGGTTAAACTCCCTTGACCGATTAATGACTATCCTATGTGGTGTCTCATGGACCAAATAGAGGAAGCAAAATTCAAATGGTTGGTGGTTGGATTTTTTCAACAGTTACGACGTTGGAGCTGAACTATATGCAAGGAAAAATCTACACAAAAATGGAAACTTTCTACGATGGGAAATTGTAGATAAGGATAAACAAGAGAATAAATCAGCGGGTGGTAAGATTCGAAGATAATCATTTTGAGTTGGATTGGCATCGAATCTGATAGAGCATTTGTTGTAATAGGTTGAATAGTGAATGAAGCAACTGTAAGAATTGATACCAGAGAGTTGTATCTCTACATTGTATGTAATTTGTTGATTACTGAAATACAAAGAGATTCGGGTTGGTGTGGTGGGTTTTTTCCCGAAAGAGTTTTCCCACGTAAATCTGTTGTTCATTTGTCTTTGTGTATTTTTTCTATTTCTCTAAATCTTTCATGTGTGTCTTAATTGGATTGTAATTTGGAAATTAAAAGTATTGTGTGCATTCTTCCCTATGGTTTTGACGTTAGGAAAGTTGCTTCCGCACCTCTGCTTTCCTTACATTTCCCCCAAAATGAAAACACATAAGGGATCCATATATTTGGGGTCAGTATATCTTTGCTACAATGTTGATATATAGCTTGGAAACATCATCATTCCCCAAATACTCATAGAATAGGAAGAAAGAAACATAGAGAGAGAAGACAAAGAAAAATATTGTGGGTCAACATGGAAGAGACCTAAATATCTCGATGCCTTGCATCATCCCCAAAAGGAAAATACAAGACAAAATAAAAGATAAATGTTTATGACATAGAGAAGAATGTATATGCAAATATAGGAACGCACATGAAGAGAGAGATACATCAAATAGAACAGTACAGGGGATCACATTACGCACATACAATGAAAAAAAGAAACATGCAAAAGAAAGCAAAGACAAGACTAGTGAGGAACATTCAAGTCAGCCTATAGTAGATCATTTGCATCCCAATCTTGTTCAATATATATGAAAGGTGGAAAACTAGCCAAAGGGACAACATCAAGTATCAAATTAGGACAAGGATGAACTAAGATAAATAATGATCTAATGATCTCCTTGTGATAAAGAAAATGATTTGAAATGAATTTTAAACATGCAATAGTGAGCATGCTAGGATCCTACAACTATTACACAGCAAGGAGAAATGCTCATGCTTTAAGGGACTATCTCTGTCATATCAAATTTCTCAAGGATCCTCCTTAAGGCATGACCCTCATCAATAAGGTTCCTAAGGGTTCTATGATATGCACAATAATTCATGTTCTTAGGCCTTTTACCATTACTCAAAGGTGAAAATGTAATCCATTGTATATGAAGAAGGTGTTCCATTTTTCATTTAATTTTTGTTTTAGTAATGTAGGAATGGAAACTTTTTGAGTTTATAAGGTTTAGATTTCTTGCTTGTTTGAGGGTCTTGTTGAGATTTATTTAAAGGACTTAAAGTGATCCTATCATCCTTGTGAGGCATTACTTCATTGTTATGAGGGAGGACATTTGTATCCTTAGAAGATGTGGAGGAATAATGATTTTGGTATATGTTGTCTCATAAAACTACACCCTATTGAACAAGAGCTTAGTGTTCTAAAGACACAATGAAAATGACCTCAAGGTGTGGGACCTTGCAAATTGAGGTCAAGTCTCTAAAGAAGGCCAGCTTCCTCTTCTAGATTAAGTGTAGATGTGTTGGTCTAACTTATCACATGAAAATCCTAATGTTAACCTACTCTAATATATCACAAGGGAAAAGGGGTAGAAAGAGACATGAAATGAAAGAAGGTGATACACCGAATTTAGAGTTTGTTCCTTCTTACTTTAGAATAGCATAATATGTCAAGGAAACAACTAAAACACCAACTTTTTTACTCAAACATGCAAGAGGTAATGGTGATAATAGTTGAATTTAATTAATATAAAATCTTGAAGTAACCTTTACAATGGAAAAATGTAAGAGTTGCAGGTCTGCAAAAAAAATATCCTAGAGGGGCCAGAAGAAAGAGACATAATAATGATGTCATATTTTCCTTTATGGTTCAAGAATAACCAAGAGTTGAATTCAAAATCCTAACCCTAAACTAAATAGGGTTACAAAAGATGAACTCGATCAGATAAATTATATGAATTACTCCCACTGTAGAGCAACATAACTAGACATAAAGGCTTTGATAACTCAAAAAAATCATAGAATGATGACTTGCATGAATGCAAGGATGGGTACACATGAATTCTGTAACAAAATATTAGGCCAACATACCCTGATAGAATAATATGGCCTCTGCAACACATAAAGGAGTAATGGCATTGTCCTGCAATGGAAGGTAGCATTGAAAAGATGTGAAAAATTGATCCAAATTGATCAAATTCGATTAGGTAGCTATGAATGTAATTAAGCCATAACTCCTGCAAATCTACCATAGACAAGAGTCATTGACTATTGGAGTTTGAATGTTGGCTATCAAATTGGAGATAGATGGTTGAGCTTGAACGCTGGGAAAAGTTTAAAACATCATTGTTGATCTCCACCTTCAAATTAGGGTTGATGATCTTTGAATTCTGACCATCGACTCCTATCACCAATCATGCATTGTGCAAACCACTTCACTTCCTTGCTTCACAATAGTGATGTGAAGCAAGGGCACAATGCAGCCATAGCTATTGGATGCTCCTTGTCTAATCCTATCCCTTCATCGCTCATTATGAAAAAGAGGCCATGGACATAAATCAAAGACACGATGTGTAAAGTAGCCCTGGTAGAAGGAATATTCACCCATCACTCATCGTGTAAAGGAAACCATTTCTTAGATCAATATTGTGATGCACTAAGCCATCGCGATAGTTGCTAGATCCTCATCCTTAAATCAAGGTTGTAATATTATAGCGAGAAGTGATTCAAATGAAAAGAGCTCATTCACATCATGAAAATGGAACCGAGGGGGCAAAGGAAAAGCGTGATGGGTGATATAAATACCTAAGCAGGGGGCTTTAGCACGTGACTTAAAAGTTGTTTTGAAATGGGGGTCACACCTAGGTAATAGAATGATTTACTTTATAACAAGGCAAAGGAAAAGGTATGACCAGATCAAAAAAATGAAAGGTTTTGAAACCATGTCGGTGGCTGAAAAGAGTTTGCAAACACATCAAGATACTAACAAAGGACCAAACAACACCAAAGGATGCATACATTATCAATAAAACCACAAGGTTTTGAAATTGTGTTGGTGGTTGAAAAGGTTTGAAAACTAACCAAAAGACTAAAAAATGTTAGAATTAGCCAAATTTTAAGAAGGTGCATGGATATAGGCAGTGAAACTCGGTGAGGGGTCGGTAAAAGAATAATTTCCCAAGACATAAGTTATAACTTAATAGACTGGGAACCAGGCACAACAGGTCAACATGAAAATAGAACAAAAGTGCAAGGCATGGAATGATTAAGGTTTTAAGAGGGTTTAAGCCCTACATGTGGTTTTGAACCTTTATCAAACATATTTTAGGAGCTTAAAACCCCAAAGACCCAAATTCATCAAAAATAATCATGTATCTCAACAAGATGCACACATAGGATCTCTTTGATCATATACAAATGACATGCATCTAAGGGTGGCATAAAATATGTCAACATTTTGGAAATTTCTATGGTATGATTGCCTACTAATCATGGAATCCAGCTTGGCCTTATTAGTCCATTGGGCATAGATTCATGAAAAGGGTCAACAAAATTATACCTTCCAAGGGAAAAAAACAAAACAATGTGTAGGCCTGCACTTGGAGGAAAGCATAGAAACTATGAAACATGCATTCCCTTAAGGAGAATGTAGGGTGTGCAAAAGCACTTAGAGAAAAAAAAATTACAATATGTACATGAAAACTCAAAACTTATCTTGAGATGAATCCCATTGAATGAGATTGGAAGAACCTCACCGTCCAACTTGGAAAGATTGAATGCATTGGCCTCCTTGCAGCTAGTGATGACATATGGACCACTCCAAATGGAATCAAACTTGGAATTTCTTCCATCTTTAGCTTTGTCTACATCCCATTTCAGCACTAGATCTCCCTCTTGGAACACTCTATGAACTACCTTTTTGTTTAAATTTATTTTGACATGTGCTTGATGTGTTTCTATGACTTGCATAGATATGTTTCTTGTTTCTTCTAGTTCCAAGAGCTCAACCAACCTTACTATAATAGCATCATTTTCTTCTAACTCCAAATGATGTTCCAAGTCAAGAGAAGGAAACTCCAATTATAATGGAAACATTGCATCTCTTCCATAAACAAGCATGAAAGGGGAATTACGAATTTCTCTTTTAAGAGTAATTCTATCAGCCCAAAGGGTTGTCTTCAACTTGCTATGCTAGACCCTCTAGTTCTCCTCAATGGTTTTTTTGATAATCCTGGTGAGATTATTATTTGAAGACTCATCCAAGCCATTACCATAAGGATAATAATTAGATGAAGTATTCAAGTAGATGACATGCTTCATTTCCCAATCAAGGATCAGAGCACTAGTAAAATCCTTGGCATTATCAGAAATGATGGTGGAAGCAGTGCCAAATATGGTAACAATTCCATCAAGGAATTCTAAAACTAAACAATCAATGGCATCCTTCAAAGCAACTACCTCTATCCACCTTGTAAAGTAATTTGTGGCTATTAAAATCCACTTATGATTAGCATTTGATGGTGTATTTATCATACCAATAAAATCCAAACCCCACTATATAAATAGTTGATCAACTTGAATGGGGTGAAGAGGGAGTGCAGCCATCCTTTGCTTTCTAGAAAATAATTTACACTTTTTTACAATCTCTCACCTATTTGTGAGCATCATTGAACAAGGTTGGCCAATAATAACCAGCTCTTTTTTCATTGATATCACTACTCAACAAGAACTCTTTAATGCTAACATGGGGAACCATTAGTTGTATCCTATTATTAGAAAACATATTTCTGAATTTTTTCAATGCTCTAGTAGCAGCAAGAGCCTATTTTTCAATGTATTTTTACTTGACCTCATAATCTTTGAGCCCCTCACTAATGAAAGCAATGGGCTACTCTAGATTGTCTTTATTTAGCTGAGCTAGAATAGTTGATATACTTGCTTCACCTCCAAAGGTATACAGAATGAAATCCTTGTCATAATTAGGATTAACAAGGGTGGGAGCTTGATAAATTTCCTATTTGATAGCCTCAAAGCTATCTTTACCTTCTTTGGTCCACTTGAAGACCATATTTTTCTTAAGCATAGAAGTAAAAGGATTTACCAAATCAGCAAGGTTTGGAATGAACCTCCTCACAAAATTAATTGTGCCTAAGAAACTCTGTAATCCTTCTTGTGACTAGGAAGTGGGATGGCCAAGATGGATTTTACTCTTGTGGGATCAATGACCAAGCCATCCTTTGAAACAATGTACCCAAGAAGCCTGCCATGGTCAATGGAAAAGACACATTTATTTGCATTTAGGGAATACCATATTTCCTACATTTCTGAAATGCTTGCTCAAGGTGATTAAAATAGTCTTTTTCATGCTTTGAAAACACTATGATATCATGCAAGTAAAACAAAACAAAATTTCTAAACACACCTTAAAATTCCATATCCATGGCTCTCTAAAAAGTTGTACCTGCATTGGTTAGACCAAAAGGTATTTTATAATAAGCATAGGTGCCCAACTTTGTAGTGAATGTTGTCTTATGTTGATTAGATTCTTAGACTAGAATTTGGTTGCAGCCTAAATAACCATCCAAGAAAGAAAACATTTCTTACCCACTAACTCTTTGTAAAATTTTCTCTGTGGAGGGGAGGAGATAATGATCCTTTAGGGAGGCTTTATTTAGATCCCCAAATTCTACACAAAGTCTTATTTCCCCATTCTTTTTTTTTCTGACAAGAACAAGATTTGCAACCCAAGAAGATTTCTTGATGGGAAAAAATATCCTAGCCTCAATCAATTTAGCCAACTCTTTTCTCATCAAATGCTCAATCCTAGGATTTTTAGGCCTTTGCTTTTTCCTTATAGGTCTGGCATTAGGATCTAATTCAATAGTATGTTGGGAAAGTCCTAGGTCAAAACCCTTTAGGTTTTCATAAGTCCAAGCAACTACATCATTTTATCTATTGCAAAGACCTATGAAAACATCATGTTCAACAGTAGAGCATACCTTTCCCAAGATTAGAGAGTTTCCCTTCAAAATTTCTATTGGCTTGAAGTCACCCTTCTTTGCAACTAAGTTCATGATTTTCTGCTTTAACTGATCATCAGGGTTGAAAATACCTTCAAGGGTGATAAAACCATTTGGTAGCTTGTCACTAACTCATTTGACTACAAAATCTGATGAAAGAAGTATAATTTGATGTATTGTCGAGATTTGATGTGTAATTTTCAATTTTTTCAAATTTTATCCCCGACATTTGTCAAAATTTTGACGAAACCCAGGTTCGTCAAAATTTTGATGAACACTTTGGTCAAATTTCGATGAACATTCAAAATCAGAAAAAAAAAATCAATTTGTTGTCGACATAAATAAAATTGAGTTCACCTATTTATTGTGACAGTGTTTTGCTATACTTGTGAATTTGCTCTACTTGCGACAATTTGTGGAGAACTAAGGTCGATTTGCTTGGGAAAAAAAAATTCAAGAAGATATCGCCAAGTTGAGGGTAGTCATTATATTTTTCTAGAATTCATTTGTGAAGTAAAATTTGTACTTCCAAGTTTGAAAATCATATTTTAAAGCAACATCTCATCAGATTTCATTTTTAGACTTGTGCATTTTGAGAATTTCATTTCCAGATTTTGTTGTGCAAGTTCAATATTATTCTGATTTTAGGAGTCTAACGCTTGGAAATCATAGTAAAATCAGAATTTAATAAGTTCTGGAATTACCATTTTAAAGTGTTTTTTGGGGTCATTAACTTTAGACTATCTTCTCTTTTGTAGGGGTGGTTGCATGCCAAATTTTTTTGGTGTAAAATATCAGAATTATTAGATTTTGTGACATGTCTATGACTAAAAATTATTGGAGTGTGAGTTTGATATTTTTTGAAGATCTAAATATTCAACCTTGTTAAAGAAAAATCATGTCAGATAATATTAGTCTAGAACAAAATGAAGAGACAGTTGCTAGAATGTGGGCTAGATTGAAAAGAAAGGGTGATGGGAAATGTTATTGTCCTTGCAATAATTACAAGGGCTTAAAGACGAGAAGACTTTTAATCACAACAGCTGAGAAACATTCTAGGCAGCATGGTCATGTTGAAGGGGGGCATGATTATCGTCCATTGGTAAGTTGTTCATTATATGTGTTTATATTGATTGAATTTGTAAATTTTTATATCGTTTTAACATTTTTTATATACATAAAAAATCACTTGATCATGATCATGGTTTGTTTATGTCTATCATTATAATTATAAAGGTGGGGTGCCCTATGGCACATGATATGGATTATCACATCCCAATGAATGTGGTTTTGCAAGTGGAGGAACATGGAGCTGTGAATATCAAAGATGAAGTAAATGATCCTATGGAAGAAGATGATCATGCACCAGAAAACACAGTTGAAGATGATGGTACAAATACATTGATCCATGATACATTTAGTGGCACAGTCGATCATGATGATCAAGATAACATTGAAGATGTTCATGATTTACCTGTACTTGAGAAGGCATATGAGCCCCTTTATGAAGGCTCCCAAACAAATCTTCTCTCTGTTGTATTGTTGCTGGTGAACTTGAAGGTTATGAATGGTTTATCAAACATAGCAATCTCACGGATGTTAAGGTATGTCATATATGTCATCTTTTTTCATCTTTTTTAATTGTTGTTAGTTCATCACTAGTAAATAAAGGATGAAATATGTACAATTAATATTCTTTATATTAACAAAAAAAAATTGTTGTAGATTGATTGGTGAATTTTTCTTACCACCATCAAATATTTTACCTCACTCATACTAAGATTTATCTGGCATTATCAAAGATATTGGAATGGAGTATCAAGCAATAGATGCATGTCCCAATGATCATATTATATATCATAAACAACATGAATTTGCAACAGAATGCCCAGAATGTCATATCAGTAGATATTGAACAGATCAACTAATAAAAAAGGTGAATTGCAAGTTTCTTCATTATATTCTCATTATTCCATGTATGCAACAATTATTTAGGTGTGAAAGCTTAGCACAATTTATGGATTACCATGCACAAAATAGAATTGGAGATGACATTCTTTGAATTCCTATGGATGGTTTTGCATTTAGGGACATGGAGGAAAAATGGCCACACTTTAAAGAAGAACCTCATAATCTCAAGCTTTAATTGGCAGTCGACGTTGTCAATCCATTTGGAGAGTTGAGATCTATTTACTTGATGTGGCCTATTTTTGTTATCAACAATAACATTCCTCCATGGATGTCAATAAAGAGGGAGCACATAATGTTGGCAATGATTGTTCCAGGTATTTGTTTACATGATCAATTTTCTTTAACGTAGTAGCATCTCATTTGTCTTATTTTTTGCATAATGACATATTTTTTTAATTTAATAGTCGTGTACATTAATTTATATATATTGCAACAAAGTGGTTATAATAATTATGTACTGTTTATGTTCATTCAACTAGGTAAGTACCATATTAAAGATATGAATGTATATATCGAGCCCCTTATCAATGAGTTACTAAAGTTATGGAATGCTGTCACTATGTATGACATCTCTAGACCAATAGGACAAAGAAAATTTCAATTCCATGCAATGCTTGTATGGAAAATTCATGATGCCCCAGGGCTAACACATTTTTGTGGTATGTTATAATGTTCAACTACACTTTAATGATATTTAATTTTATGAAGTAGATATCATGCATGTTTTTTAAATAATCTATTCATTAAATATAATTATAAAAATTGACATATTTAATCCAATTATATATGATCTTCCAGGTCTTCAAAAAAAGGGAAAATTTGCATGTCCAGTTTGTGGTCCAAAAATGAAATCTCGTCGTTCAACAAATTTAGGAAAGCAGGTGTTTTATGAGTATAGGCACTTCCTCCATAGAACTAAAAAGTATCGAACTACTGAAAAATATATTTTCAATGGGAAAGAAGAGACTACTTCAAAACCACAAAGAATGACACCTTGCCTATGGAAGTTGGAATATAATAGAATTAACCATCAAGGTTATACATCAGATCAAATTGTTTATCTATCATATATGATATGTTTGGAATTTATATTTTTATATTGTGTTGTGTTTACTCATGTTGTAATTGACAATGATTATCATTGTTAATTTGTTTAACTTATATGCTTCATGAAGGTTGGCAAGGCAATAATGGTCGGCTTCCACAGGGACTAAAAAGTTATCCCAGACAATTCAGTAGGTTGCCCTACTATGAGCAGCTACAAATTGTGCATTTGTTTGATACAATGCATATCAGAAAGAATATAACAGAAATGTTATGGAAAATATTGGATGGAAGAAATGACAAAGAAAAAATTGTCAAAATTTGTAGTGACAGTCAAGAAGCCAATCATGCAATGAAAATTGTCATTCAATTGAATAGCGATGGAGACCAAATTAATATAAGTGCCCTTCCTTGGTTATTAATGGAGCAGCAAAGCAATGCTATAAAAGAATTCATATGAAATTTTTGATTTCCCACAGGATTTGCTGTGAACATAAACAATATCATAACAAAGAAAGGTGAATTTGGGTCAGGGATGAAAACTCATAATTGGCATACCTTCATTAAGGTAATTATTCTAGTATATTATATACACTTGTATATTGCATGTACTTTTCAGTGTATTATGTATACTACTTTTGGAAAAATAATGAAAAGATCATTTTATAATTGTTGCAGTACGCTCTACCTCTATCTCTCCCAGACAACTTCGACAACAATGTCAAGCAATTTATCTATGATATTGGAAAATACATGAGGTAAGTAGCAATATTTGTTCAATTCATTGTATAGATCTTATAATTTCCATTTGTTTTACTTGTTATGTAATATATTCTATATTTTTGTTAAATCTCGAATATATTTGTGCCTTGAATCACTTGTAGATGGCTATCATCTAAAGAAATCCATAAAGAAGATATAAATTATTGGAAGAGAAAAGTTCCTCATCTAATGTGTGAAATGCAAAAGTGTCTACCTTCAACATTTTTCAATGCACAAGAACACTACCTCATACACCAAGTTGAGGAGATTGAATTGTGTGGACCTGTACACACAAGGGCAATGTGGATGGTTGAGAGGAACTTGAAATTTTTGAAGGCTTTGGTTAGACAAAGAGCACATCCTGAGGGTTCTATGGTGGAGGGATATATGGTATACTAGACCATGGTGTACATTAGTTAATATCTTCCTAAGTTTGCATCAAAGATCCAAGTAGATTGCATTTGGGATCCCAACTCCATTAACAAATTTGAAGGGGAGTACCTAATGGAAAAAGGTAGATTGAGGAAAGTGAGAGGTAATTATAAGATTGTCATGGAGATTAATTAGAATACATTTTACATATGGTTTTTATGTATATTGTATTTATTTAATTATTAATCTTCAATAGACATCAATTATAAATTAAGGTCATATATTGTGGTAATTAACTAGTTATACGTTGTTTGTGAATTTCAATCATTTTTGTTTTAGTTGGTCGAGAGTGGGATGCACTACATTTGTACATTGCAAACAATCTTGATTGAATGATGGTATGGATTGAACGATGTCAACAATATGTTCACGCATTAACATGGGAAGGTGTGGCTTCATTGGTTAAAGAAGCTCATTGTAATGGAGATTCCAATGTTACACAAAGGGAAATTGATTTAGCATATGGTTTAAGAGACAAACAGGTACATATAAATATATTAATCACCCATATTATTTAATTGTTTTCAATTATATTGATGTATTTATGATGCAGAGGATCCAACAACAACACCAACAACATCATTTCATGAGGGTAAATCAAACCCAATCAGAATCAGGAGAAGATAAAATTCTTAATTCACTTTCTTTTTCCTCAAAACTCATACTTCTTTTGATTCTTCAACTCTACAAGACTTCAAGGAAACAAGTTAGAACTCTAATTTCAACAAACCATATTTCATTATCAGTATTCCAATTGACTCATTCAAAGAAAAAACCATATTAGAAAACTTTGACTCAATCAACCAGAATCGTAGTCAAAACTTCTCAAATAGCAGCAATTCATTTTACTTACAAAGAAAACTAACAAAGACCAATCCTTCTTGCTATCAACTAGTTAATCATTCCTACAAGACACAAGATTCATCATGTTTTGAGAGAAATCAATTCAATACATCAGTGTATAAATATCAGATTTTCCTGCTCTGTAAAGATACCAAGACACACAATAGAATCATCATTCTCAAAACAATATGCACTGTCTTTACAACCTTATTCAAGCATAAATTCTATTGTAACTCAATCCAAATGACAAGGTTCAATTATTTAAGGTCACTCACTTCCTTGTACACATAGATTTCCACTGTCCATGAAATCTAAACATTAATTATCAATAGACCTCCATACCCTAGATCAGGTGAACCACTCACTCTAGGTTCAAAACCAAGATCCAAAGGCACATTTAGAGACCTCTTAATGCGCATATCATCATATCAAAAACTAAGAATTATTTATAATGGAGAAACTAGTAGATTTCAGACTGTACGCCCAAGAAAGGCTAATAGAATAGGGTTATTTTACAAAGCATCCACCTTTTTTCCAACTCCAAATTGTTAAACAACCTCAAACAGTCAAAGGTCACAAAACACCATATTTATCCACTTTCAAAGATTGAAAGACCCATTTAGAAAGTGTATTAACAAGATCCATTTTGTCTGCAAACTCCTTTAGAAACATCTCCTTGGACATGCATACATTATTTCTCCAATACCCTACTGGAAACCTTCATTTTCTAGAGGAAAACTCGGAAAATTAACTTTAAATCAACAACACAGCACCATATTCTTGATACCTTGCACTCACACAAAATAAAATCACATAAAGGACACCTTACTTATCCCATTCCAACATTTCTACTAGGCTTACATCAGTGGGATGGGCCTTAAACTTCTTTAGGGACTCTCAAAATCATAGTGAAACTAACTTTGCCCAAGACACAGGATTATCTTTGATTTTGTTTCTGCTTAAAACTAACTTTCAAACTCTTTGACAATGAAAAATACTCTTTCTCAAATGAGATTACATGAGAACTAACTCTTGGATGTTACCAAATTAGCAATACAAGTTAGGAGAAATAGAAAGAATGCTTGATAACTCAAAAAAATAAGGCTTTTATTCAAGATTTAGGTACAAGAATTTCAAGATTCTGCTCTTCCACGCCTTGCCATGCTTTTTATAACTTTTCCCTCTTAATAACTACCTTTTCTAACTTCTCATCAGTTCAAAATACCTCTTATCTCCTAATATGCTTGATTTATGCCTTGTTGTTTACATAATATTGCATTATTTGCATTTTTTTGCATTTTCACCTCCTAGTGACTTCTTTTATGATTTGATTACATTCAAATTAGCCTTTTCATGGCCTTGACACACAAATTTAGACTTGAACATGTAAATTTAACATATTATCCTTTTGAAGGCATTTACAATATTTAGGTGCTCCTGCACCAATACATATGTTGAGATTTTTTTCTTTGCATACATTTGGCCAAGAATAAATATGTTTATCAACTGACGATATTGCAATTATTTTTACATGTTTGACATATTGCAAGTGAAACACCACAAGGATATGTGGTGCAATGGTTGTAAATTTTGAATAAAAAAGTTGGATGACACGAAGAAAACTTGTGATTCTGGTATAACTGCAGTCTTTCAGGTGACTAATATTTCATCTAGAATCGACATACATCCAAAAGTCTCAGAAAATTGATACTATGGGATTTTGAATGATATACTTGAGTGTGACTTTAAGTCCTTCAAATTAGTTGTGTCTGTCATCCTATGGTATAGGCTATGATTGAATGAAAATGATCTTGAGAGAACTATTATTGAACATGATAATGGATTTACCATGGTTAATACAAGGTCGGTCGAGTGAGTTGGAAATGAGCCCTATGTTCTTCCAAGCCAATGTGAGCAAGTATTTTACTTAGAGGTTCCAGGTAAACTGGGTTGGTCATTTTTTGTTAGACATGATCCAAGATGAGGGTTGGTAAAGTATAATGTGGTGGAAGAAGAAGATACTGAAGAACTAGAAGATGATGTAGATGATGATCAGGATCAGTAGTTAGTTGATGATGTGCCTAATGAAGATGTCAAAGAGGAGGAACTAGATCATGATGATGTAGGAGTTAATGTTCATGAAGATGATATCCATGTGGATGATGACATTATCAAAATTGATATCAATGACAATGATGATGATATAACCAATCCTTACAATGTTGAATCTGGATCGGATGATACAGATAAAGAGTTGGATGAAGAAGAAGATCAATGACATTGAAATGTATGAGTTATGTGATTATATTATCTATTTGCTATTAATTTCTTGATAGAATTATATTTGACTTATCTGGTTACATAATTAATTCATGATGTTTTTAATTTTTATCCCATTACATAATTAATTTAATGATGCACTTTTTAATGTTTCAAAGGTCAAAAAATTAAAACATTTCAATAGTGATGTTAACAACCTTGAAATTAGTGTGTTTTATGTTTCATGTGATCATAAAAGATTAAAAAGTCAGTTGTAGAGGTGGTTGTTCAATGGTTGAGGTGTAAAGGCATTTAAAAGGCATAAAGTGATCATTGTAATGGTTGTTAATGGTTGAGGATTTAAAATAAAAGCTCTTGACATTCAAAAATCTATGTTTTTCTTCAAAAAAATTATATTTTTCCTATTTTGCAGCATTGTACATCACATATAGCCATATTTTGATGTGAAATCAATTCCATGTCACACACAGCCATATATATGTATGTATGTATGTATGTATGTATATGTATTTTAAAATGTAAATGTAAATGCAATTGTTGGATGCTCTCCTAGAACAATAAATGCAACATATCATTAAAGAAATCCAACACACACTTCCCAATTGTTGTGATTGATTAAAAGATTATAATCCCTACTTGAGAGAACCGAATAACTAGATCACTCATATATAGAAAATGTACAATGATAAACAAAGTATAAACTTGTTATATCAATTTAAATAATAGAGAAGCATCATAATGGAGACAATCAAATAACTGCATAAATTTAACAAATAGTTGATACCAAAATATTAATTTGCGACTTAGATAGCTTCATTTACTCCATAAAAATACATGCATCTGAGTTTTTGTATATGAAATAATTTTTCTAGAAAGCTATCTACTGAATATCTCCTAAAACTTATATCTATTGCATTACTATGGAACAGATATAAATACATCAAAACTTGGAAGGGACACATCCCTTCACAAATGTTTTATTTTACTTAACAATTAAAAAAAGATATTAAGATCTATTTAGCCATAGATGAACATTTGATAAATGATCTAGATAATCCTATCATTGATGAGTATTGCCATCTCCTAATGCATTCTTGGCCAATATTTCCACCTTTATCATCCTTTCATTTTTTTCGCAGCTCTCGTCCAATGTTGAATCCTTCCCTATAGCATTTTCCAGAATTCTCTACAGCATCAATTCACATTCTTTGATCCACTTGGATTTTTCTTTCAACTTTTCTCCATCTTCAAATAGTGTAGGCAGTCCCATATTCGTAACATCAACCATCCCCTTTGTGTCTTCTCACAGTTCCTCATAAAGGTCCATGTGTTTCTTTATAATTTGGTTACCCATACCAATGGCCACACTATCAAGAAAATATCTTTCATTTAATTCTCAGAATTTTTTTTGAATCCTTCCATCAATTCTCGTGTTCCTGCCCTATAACATGGTTCTTTGAATATGCTCCCCATAGCTTATTCAACCAAATCATTAATTTGGCTTGCCTTTTTCTAATTATTACATCAAGTGTATCATATTTACCTTGTGAATATGTAGTTGACTCCTCCCAGTGATCTTTTACCTATGAGCTTTCACCATGTGTTACTAATTTAGGAGGTCCCATTGTGACTCCTAGCATGCCCTTCAAATGATCATTTTCTCTCATGATCCTTCCATTACTCATTTTGTACATTTCCTTCTTTGATCAACATTTGTATTTGGGCTTTATTTAGTTTTGCCACATTAAACCCAATGTCTGCAGTCGCCACAAGATTTACCTCTCCAACCTTCAGAGTCATGACATGTCTGAATTCTTTCTCAGTATTAATCACCACTGACTTTCTATGAGGTGGATACGAGGCCCATATCATGAGTGATCCTTCATTGGGGTAATATTTGGATCCAACATATATTTATGTCACCCCCTCTGGACTAAGGTGTGTGGCACTATTATCCTTAAGAAGCTATCAAAGACCAATGCAAAATTCAAATCTATCCCTAGAAAGATCATAACTCCAGCATCCTCTAACATTTTCCTTCCTTTTCTCGAGGGTCATATTAGCCATTTCTCTATCCATAGTTAATTTCAAATTATTTAGTAGCTGCTCCTCATTGCTTGGTGTAATATTATCAACTGTCTCCCTTATCTCCTTGCCCTTTTTCTTATACAAGAAAGATCTAAATTCTGAAGAATTCAAAAATTCATTTTCTACTACAAATGACCTATATGCCATATCTCTGGTGTATGTATCTTGGCTCTCTTCAACACTTGGTTCTCTAGGAGGGCAGTTGTAATCTTGAGTTTTTAATTTGGAAATCCTACTGGGTAGGTCTCATGGCATATCTTCTCCAAATTCCTCATGTCCAGAAAAAGGGAACCCTGTATCCAGAAACCCTTGGTTGTATTCCTCAACCACTCTCGCTGCTTCCTCTACCTCCAAATTTCTAATCATGTCATCAAATTGATAAGGAAAATGATCATATCCTCCAAAGTTTATCCTTTTTTTGGAAAAAATGATATATCCCTCTAGATCAAAACCTTTTCTTGGTGGACCCTTATTCATATTAAACTGCATTAATTTTTCAAGGATCAAATCGTATCCTTCCTTTGCAAGCACAGTAAAATCACCAAATCACAAAGTACTAAGCATAAATGCATGTTTCTCGAATGAACCAAAATTCATGAAACTAGAAAAACCCATTTGTCTTACAATTTCCAAATATGCAATCCTATCTGGGACTGTTTTAGGCAAAATGACTGGAGAATCCTCAAAACCAAACACCCTTACAATAGTAGCATCTTCCAAGAAATACCAGTCTCCCCAATTGTGATCAATTGGTCCATTAAAGTCCTTAGGTCTGAGGAATCATTTTATTTCGTTAGACAATGAGTGTGCACAAGGATTACTATAGAATTCATATACTAGCTTCACAAAATATTCTTCAAAATATAGGAAACTAGAATTACCAAACCTACTATCCCAAATGGTAGTCCACAATTGAATGGGTAACAATTTTCCCTCTTTATCAAACTGTCAAACCTTCAATTTTTTTTGGCCAAATCCCTAACTCTTGTCCAAAGTACAATACTAGATGCATTAAAAGAGAATAATGCCTAATGTGCAAAAAAGGGGATTTATTCTTGATTGCCACCAATGCTAAGTCGAGTTCCTTGAGACAAATGAAGCATAGTCAAAAAAACTAGAATTATGACATTTAATGTCAGCTACAATTACCATGGGAACAATGGACATATACTTAGGAACTTCCATACCCAACACTTTTCATACCGAGAAATAGGTATATCTCATATAGGGCTCGAATAAGTCCACATGGAATGGAGGCCCATCGCCATCGTCAAGTGGGACAGTTTTACCATCTTGTTTAATTCTATGTAAGGGAAACCTCCAACCCTTGTAAGTGGTGTCCATTCTCCAAAACTCCTTTTCCAAATCTTCATTCACAATTTTCTCATTACACCACCCCTCCAACTTAAAAACCTCACTTATTGAAGCCTCTGATATGTATATGAAGGGTTTCCCAAATGGTTTGCATATGGCCTTAAGTTTTGAGTCATAGTGGGTGGCCAACAATTTTACCAACTCTGTATTGACAAACACATTAGGGAAAACCATCTTTCCCAAATTTAGATGCCATGATTACAAACTGGCTCAAAATGATCTCTTCGGTGAAAGTGGAATCTAAAAAATTCATAGCCTCTTATTAGGGTCCAAATGTCTCCTATGTGCTTGCATTTGTCATCCAATTTTTCCACTTCTGCCCTCAGTTGCATGGAGTGCCTAACTCTGGGCCCAAAACCAGGCAATTGGTCAATTAAATCTTGATTCAACTTTTGTTCAACACCCTCCAGCTCAATTCCAGACTCAACTTTCTGCTTCTTACTCTTAGGTTGACTGCTCTCACTTTTTTTTCTACCTTTCAACTTCCCCGAGCTGGTGGCTTCCATATTACTTGCTTAAAATTGCATAAATGAAAAAGTTAAAACGTAGAGGACTTACTGGTTTTGATTGAGGTCTTTCAACTAAAACAATTCTCTGGCCCTTTATTTGTCTCCTCATTTCCTTCTCTACCAATTCACAACAATGTTCATTTTGCAATGATTTCCTTTCAATTTATAAAATTACCTATGCTATGTGGCACCATTAATGTTTTAACTCTGGGAACGAATGTAACAGATTTTTGAATTCCTTACTGTCACATCAAATGAACTAGTCGTCAAGACACCTTCAAAGTTTGGGCGATCTATACATTAGGCCCCAACCAACATTCACTGAATACTCTGCTGATCAGGGTAACACTCTACACATCTGACCAATGTTAACATTTTTCCCATATACATTGCCAAGAGTCACCCCGACAATCATTTTGGTTCATTTATTTCTTCATCGTTCTGAATTTTAGTATCACTAACACATTCAATGGTTCCTCTAATGTTATAAGTCTCGCTGATAATACATCAAATGAATTGGTCGGAAAGACACCTTCAAACTTTGGGTGATCTATACATTATGCCCCAACCAACATTCATTGAATACTCTAATGATCGAGGTAACACTCTACACATCTAACCGATGTTAACATTTGTCCCGTATATATCACCAAGAGTCACCCCAACAATCATTTTGGTTCATTTGTTTCTTCATCGGATTGAATTGTAGTATCGCTAACACATTTAGTGGTTCCTCCAATGTTATAAGTCTCACTGATAACACATCAAAGGAACTGGTCAGCAAGACACCTTCAAACTTTGGGTGATCTATACATTAGGCCCCAACCAATGTTCACTGAATACTCTGATAATTGAGGTAACACTCTACACATCTAACCGATGTTAACATTTCTCCCGTATACATCGCCAAGAGTAACCTCGACAATCATTTTGGTTCATTTGTTTCTTCATCGGCCTGACTTTTAGTATTGCTAACACCTTCAGTGGTTCCTCCGATGTTATAAGTCTCGTTGATAACACATCAAATGAACTGGTCAGCAAGACACCTTCAAACTTTGGGTGATCTATACATTAGGACCCAACCAATTTCCACTGAATACTCTGCTGATCAAGGTAACACTCTACAAATCTGACCGATGTTAACATTTGTCTCGTATACACCACCAAGAGTCACCCTGATAATCATTTTGGTTCATTTGTTTCTTCATCAACCTAAATTTTAGTATCGCTAACACATTCAATGGTTCCTCCAATGTTATAAGTCACACTAATAACTTTTCTTTTAGTCTTGAATATGTCGCTAGAACTCCTGTCGATATCCTCCTTTTGGTGTAACGTAGCGGGTTGGGTGAACATTCAGCATTTGCATTGATGGCACATGTCTTGCCGATATATTCCTAGTGCTCTTGTCAATGAAATAAATTATGATCTTGCCGATGAAACTTCATCAGTGAGACTTAAACGTTCGAGCTAGCATATACTTTTTTATAGGTAAATTAAGTTCATAATTAGGTCTAAACGCATAGGGGGAGTTAAATCTAGTGTGAAACTGTCAAGGATGACAACTTCTATATAAATATCAAAGCCTTAAAATATTCAAAAATAAAAAAATTACATGGTTAGACATATAAGAGGGAGCCTGATGATACTATATTATTTTTTTAACTTGACATTGAAATATGTACAAACCTAATGGAGAGAATTCTTGACATTGTGTCAAATTTTTAGAATTTGTAAAAAAACATGTTTGTGGTCATTGACATGTAAGTCCAACCCTTTGTTGGATGCTCAAGGAAAATGTAACTACAAGGTTTGGAAATGCCCAAAGAAGATAATAACATGGGTGTGCTATAGCGTACTCGTGTTATAACACAAGTGCATTATATAATGTGAGTGCACTATAATGCAAATACACTATAATTCAGTCATGTTATAACATGAGAACATTATATAATGTGAGCACGTTATAATGAACTCATATTTCTAAGAAGAACAAATAACTCTCACTCTTTCTCTTCCTCATACTATATGCATGAAATAAAAATCTAAGTGACATTTATATATGGAAATTTATTTTTTTATACTTTAAATTATATTTCATGTATATAGTTTCAAGATGTTTGAGAGTGGTTTTAGATCTTTAGGAGTTATAATTCAGATTCCAAGTTTTGGCAGATCTTATAAATTTTTAAACAGTCATATTTTAGTAATTAGTAGGTTCCTATCATCTCTCTCTCTCTCTCTCTCTCTCTCTCTCTATATATATATATATATATATATATATATATATATATATTTGACTCTATCTCTCCCGAGCTCTCTCTATATATATCTCCCTATCTCCATCCCTTTTTTGACCTCTCTTTCTCTCCTCTAAACTCACCTCTAAACTCAAGATCTACATCTCTCTCTCCCTCCCTCCCTCCTCTTGCCTCTACTTCTATATATCTACCCTTTTCTTCTCTCTCCCTCCATACCTCTCTCTCTCTCTCTCTCTCTCTCTCTCTCTCTCTCCCTTCCTCCTCTCTCTGCTTCTATATATCCTGACCTCTCTCTCTCTCTCTCTCTCTCTCTCTCTCTCTCTCTCTCTCTCCCCTATCTACTTCTCTCTATATACCCTCTTCCTCTTGTTGGGAAAATATGACTCAACCTTGCAATTACATAAGTTTTATTGTTGATAGAATGTATTTCATATATATATATATATATTTCCTAGTTACACAATTAGGTATAATATACAATGGGAGCATGGGCTGAAGGGGAGGAGTGGGATGTCCATTAACATTTTTTTTGTTATAGAAAACTCTTAAATGGTAGACATACATTCAAAATTAATGATATATTGTAAATCTGAATTGTTTATTATTAGGCTTTAGATTTGATGGAAGGTATTTTGTTGGCTTATCTTTTCCTAGAAGCTAACCCTATTTTAGGATGGAATTGTATTATGACTATGGTATTGTAATGTATTCTAAGAGTTTGATAGTGGTCATGTCATCTCTAGATCTCTGGTGGTGATACTCTTGTGAGAAGCTTGTTATGCAAGTATATTGTAATCTTTGTGATTTCTAAATAATATATTGGGTGCCTTTTGGAGTGTGGGGTTTTTCTCTTGAAAGGGTTTTCCCCATGTAAATCATTGTGTTATGGTATGCATGATATTTATGTTTATTTTTGTTTAAGTTTACGTAATTGTTGTAAATTAGATCTGTAAAATTTTGCTATACTCTCCTTTAAAGATTAGTGTAGGAAGTTGTTCCACTACCTTAGCTTACTTACAAGTGGTATTAGAGTCTAACCACATTTGGTTTTAGTTTTGGGTTGTTGATTTTTTTGAACTAATCCATATTTTAGTGGGAGATTGTGCAGAAGACACTTTGTGATCTTGTTGCACTAATTTTTAGATGACAAGTTCATTATAGAGAATAGAGGTGGATAATTTTTTTGGAAATAATTTTGAGATGTGGAAGTTGAAGATGGAGGAACTATTGATAGATTGAGATCTATGAGATGCTATGTTGCAAGTATGGGAAAGTTTGGTGTTGTTTTCATTAATGTTGTCATTGATGCCAACACAGTTTAGAATGTTGTAGATTGTACATGTATAGTTGAGATGTTGTTGAGATGTTGTGAATACATGGAGCTATCTTTATGATGTTGCAAATGTACTGAAATAATGAGTTACCAAGTTCTTTTGAGAAAATTAATAAAGAGTGAAGTCAAAATTAGGTATGTGTTCAAAATGTACTCTGGTTTGTGCTCTGTGTTTCTTCTGTGTTGATCCTATGCTTGTGTGGATCTTAAGGGTTTTTTTTGGGGATCTGTTAGTGTCATCTCCTGATTTGTAGCTTCTATTTTGATGGAGTGTGAAAGTTGTGTTCACTGGTGTGTGAACTGGTTTGACAAAGTTGCTTGTCTATGGACTAGGAGAAATGTTTATGCTCCATAGTCCTCCACTAATTTTTTTTAGGTCTTGTAGATCTGGAATATGTCTCGTGATGATGTTCTCTAGGTTTTGGTAGAGATGTTCATGGTTTGATACTACAGAAGTTGAGTTTCAAATTTTTTGTATGTGTTTACATAGTCCGAATGGACTATTGGAAGGTATTTTGTGTATGAAGGTTACTTTTTCGGATGTATCTAAAGGTATCTGAGATGTGTTATTGTGCATGATAAAGTGTGTTACGTCATCCACATGTTATCTTCTTGTTGGAAAGTGTGTACTTTAATGTGCATTTGTGTTTTCATTAGGTTTGGCTGACCTAGTGTTTACACTACATATGAAGAATTAAAATTTAATTAAGGAAGCATGTAGTTGATCCAAGATGTTTCTTTTGGTATTGGTTAAGTGTTTTATTGGTCCACTCTCATTCCTTTCCACCGAGGGAATGTTGAGTTGCCGACCAAATTTGAATTTATGAAATGAAGCGTATGTGGCTGACCTTGGAGAATGTTTCTAAGGTTGAAGATGGTATAAATGCAAGTCAAGTTGTGAAGGATTAAAAACATACAAAGTAACGAAGTAGGCTACAAGTGAAGAGAAAAGTTGTGTGAAAGTGAGTTGAGGCAACAATACTTTATTGTTTTAGATTCCTAAAATAAGTGAGCTAAAGGTTTCTGCAATCTTCTAATCAAGGATGCGGATGTGTGTAAATCATTATGGTGGATCTTTTTGTTATCTTTTGTATCTGTAGGAAGTGAGCCTCCCTATTGGACAGTGAGTCCTTTCTGTAGGCAGTGAGCCTTTGTATTTGGGCATTGAGCCTCTTGTATTCAATTTTTCTATCACTTTATATTGTGAGTTAATCCTCACTGTGGTTTTTTCCTTATTGGGTTTTCCACGTAAAATCTAGTGTTCATTGTGTTGATTTTGCTTCTGTTATTTGCATTTCATCTTCATACTTAATAAGAAAATAGTGTGGTTGTGAAGTTGATAAGTGTCTGAAGTTTTGTGTTTGAATTTGGTGACAGCTGATTCACCCCCCTCTTAGTTGTCCTGCGCCTTTTAACATGCTATTGATGAGAAAGTTTTAAGACCTATAGATCCTACTTTGGTAGCTCAATATGATGTTATGAACCATAAATACAAGGTTTAATTATATTGTGCTCGATATACTTTGTATTAATTAATGTCCACAAAGAGACTTTTGTAGAGAAACTATGGAAGAATCTTGGTGAGATGTATCAAGTCAAATCTTTAGCACGAACAAAATTTTATTGAGGAAGAAATTATATTCCTTGAGAATGGAAGAGGGTGGAAAAATCACAAACCACTTGGAAGCATTTAATATTTTGGTGGCTCAATTGGCATCAGTTGGTGTCAAAATGGATGAGGAGGAGAAATATCAAATATTTCTTTTTTTCTCCCAATTCTTGGGATTCTCTTGTTATGGCTATTGGGAGTGCTTTTCTTCTTTTGAAGACTGGAGATGTGGTGGGTTCTTTTCTTTCTGAAGAGATGAGGAGAAAGATATCCATTAGTATGAAGGAGGCCCTAAATTTTCATAGAAGACCTAAGGAAAAAGGAAAGAGGAATAAGAAGTGTGAAAAATCCAAGTCCAAGGGGAGATCTAAATCTCTTGGAAAGTCTAAAGTTATTTGCTAAAATTTTGGTAATCCTTGACATATTCATAAGGACTACAAAGAAGAAAAGAAGAAGAAAAAGAAGAGATTTGATTCTGATCATGATTTTGAGAAGGAAGATGGTGACACATTCATTTCACCTTAGGAAACTCGTGCAAGGAATGATGCATGGTTAATTGAATCAGGTGCATATTTCCATATGACCTTTAATAGAGATTGGTTTTTTGAATATGAAGAATTTGATGGAGGTAAGGTGTACTTGGGTGATGATTCTTATTTAAATATTGTTGGTTGTGGTAAAGTTAGAATCAAGTTTCCTGATGGTAGAATAAAAAGGATTAATGGTGTGTTGCATATCCCTAGATTAGCATAATTTTTTTTATCTATGAGCAAACTAATAGATGCGGGTGTGTAGGTAGTATTTTTTGATGTAGGATGCAAGATGGCTAGAGGTGTTATGTTGATTGCTAGGGGTGTCAGATATGACACATTTTATAAGATTGATGCATGCATTGTTGAGTGCAATATTACTTCTATGAAAAGAAAGTCTGTGAGAGAGGTGAGGGCTTCATTTTCAACAGATGGTCATGGATTCTAGGTACCCAAGGGTGCTTTATCTTCTAAATCAAAGTTACCTACAAAGAAAACTATGTTATGGTACCAGATACTTGGTCACATTGGAGAAAATGATTGAAGGACCTTGAAAAATAAAAAAACCTTATTGAAGTTTTTTCTAATTGTAATCTTGAAATTTGATTTCTATGAGCATTGCATTTATGGAAAACAAAACCATGTTCAAGTTTACTCGAGTTCTCATAAATCTTGTGGTGTACTGGATATTATTCATTTTGATGTGTTTGATCTTGTAGATGTTCCTTCAATTGGAAAATCCACATATTATGTTTCATTTATTCATAATTATAGTAAAAGGATATGGGTATACTTTTTAAAGAGTAAATATGAATATTTTAGTTGATTTAAGGAAGTTAAAGCAATGGTTGAGTTGTAGACTGGAAAAAAAATGTTTGAGAACTAATAATGGGAATGAATTTTTCTCTAATGACTTTGATAGATTCTATAAAGATTGTGGTATTCATAAAAAAAGACAAATCCATATTCTCCACAACATAATGGAGTTGTAGAAAGAATGAACAGGACACTGATGGAGAAGGCTAGGAGTATGTTGAGTGGTGTTGGTCTAGAAAAAAGGTTTTGGGTTGAAGTTGTTGCCACTACCTATTACCTGATTAATAGGTCTCCTATATTATCTCTTGTTGATAATATTTATAGAGGCATGGTTGGGTCACAAGCCTTCATTAAGACATCTTAGAGATTTTGGTTGCAAGGCATATGCACATGTGCCAAAGGAGAAGCAAACAAAGTTGGAGAAAAAAGCTATGAAATTTATCTTCATCAAATATAGTTATGGTTTTAAAGGATACAAGATCTATGATCCTAATGCACAAAAGGTAATAGATGGTAGAAGTGTTATTTTTAGAGAAACTAAGTCATCTTCTATTACATTGCAGCTAGAACAAAGTAAATAGGAAGATGTGATTCAACTTCCTTCTACATTTGATAAAGTTGAATCAAGGCCCATGGATAGACAAGAAGTTGAGGAGATCTCATCTAACTCTGTATCTTTAGAAGAGGAGGAACCTCCAACTCAGATTGTTTGTAGGTCTACAAGGCATAGAAAACACCCGAAAGGTATTCACCTAATGATTGGAGATGTATTTTTGCTTTGAATACTAACATGGATGAACCCAGAATTGTAGAAAAGGCATTAGGTATAAATGATGTAGAATCCTGAAAGATTGATAGGGATGAAGAAATGATAGCTTTGAAAAAGAAAGATACATTGGATCTTGTACCATTGCATAAAGGAAAAAAACTTGTTGGTTGTAAATGGGTGTTCAAGAAAAAGATTGGTTCAGATGGAGGTATTGAAAAGTACAAAGAAAGGTTGGTTGAAAAAGGTTACTCTCAAGTTGAGGGTGTCGATTATGGTGATATATTTTCTCTTGTAGCAAAAATGTCATCTATTATATGTTTTATTTCTATTACTACTACTTATGATTTAGAGGTTGAGAAAATTAATGTGAAAAATGCTTTCCTTCATGGTGACTTGGAGGACGATATTTATATAACATAGCGAGAGCACTATGTGGTGAAAAGTAAAAGTAAATTGGTTTGCAAATTGAAGAAATATTTGTATGGCCTAAAATAGAGTCCTAGGATGTGGTACCAAAAATTTGATATTGTAGTGTAGAAAAATGTATCCCTTTACATTTTCACACCTAATTAAGAATTAATATTAAAATAAACTTGATTATGCCTTAATTTAGTGTTGTAATATGCATTTTACATATTCACATTAACTTTAGGGACCTATTAATTAAAATGGACTTAATTGTTCCTTATTTTTAGTGTTGTAGAGTGTACCTATTTACACGTTCACACTTATTTAGGGATCCTTTAATTTATTGAGGTTAATTTTCCTTAATTGGCCCCTTTAATTCAAATCTAAGCCTAATTAATTGCATTTTATAAAGAGGAAACCCAACATTCATTAATGCCTAAACATAACACTTCTCATTGAGCAATGTGTGTCCTTGGTAAGTGACCTAGGACCCATTCTCCCATGGGAAAATGGGTCCTCACTTAGACCTAGGACCTAAATTCAAATTATGTTTTTGGTGGTATTTTAACATCTTCAAATCCATATAATTTATAAATATCTTCGAAAAATTAAAATATAGTATTGAAAATAAATATTTAATATTTAATACCGATGTGTAAGGCTATGAAAAGGATGGGTCTAGTCTAGGACACCCAGTGCTCTTTTCTAGCCTATTTTGACTAAAATTTAAATATGTTGATGTCAGTATTTTAATATTTAAAAATTTAAAATCATTTGTAGTCTATCGATATTTGATTTTTGGAAAATTAGAATAATTGCATATAAATACAAATCATTTTCACCATTTTATTCCTAATGAATCCTAGCAACTTTGAAGAGAAAATCCTAAGGAAATTAATTGAAAAATTGAGCAATCAAGATCAAAATTAGCAAAATTACAATCTTACATTTGTTTTAGTCAAGCATCATGTTTCATGTTCATTTGTTTTGTGAGTACTAACACTTGTAGGACTTCAAATCAAGCATCAATTTCTCCTCGAAGGTGATGAGTACTTGACTTCATTCCATTAAAGAATGTAGATCTAAGTGGTGAGTTGCAACAATTTTCAATTTATCACTTGCTTATCATTTAGCCTTTGCATGACCAATGGTAATATCTCTTTTTACATCATTATAGCTATTGTGGAGGTAGAAATACCAAAATAAGGTTTGACTTATTCAAGCCCCTATATGATACAACCCTTCCCCCTCTCTCATGTGTGTAGATTACCGATCTAAAGTGAATTGAAGGAATATTAAAGACGTAATTTCTCATTCATGCATTCAATCCCTACAAGTCATCAAATTAATAAAAGTGGGTTTTATTAGCAATAGATGAATTTCTGACAATGTCCAGAAGAGAAGAGCACACAAACCAAGAGCAACAAGAGAGTGAAATTAGCTCTTGATTAGTTTTTACCCAATCTAGGGCACCCAAAACCCCTATCCAATTGTTTCAATCCCAAATTTATATGTCAAATTCTTCTATTTCTACCCTCTTTTATTCTAAACTCTATTTCTATTTGTTATGTTTTTTCCAAAAGTCTCAATAGTTTGTTGCATTTTCATAATTGACCTAGGAATATCATCGCATTATTATATTCAATCAACTACTAATCAATTAATCACAACACATCATACTCAACTCAACAAAGGGAATAAAACATTGATCCACCATTCTAGCTCTTTCATTGAAGTTTTGTAGTCAAGTGGGTGTTGAGATCAATTTTAATCCCTCCCCTTTTGTGATATTGGAACTATTGTGATTTAGGACCTAGATCCCTTTTTCCAATATCACACTTTGGTGAACTTGACTAGTTTTTCACTTTTAAATCTCCTAAAATATATAAAATGTCATTTTAAAATTTGAGTATAATCTTAGGTTGTGTGAATTCATCATTTATGCACACGTATTTTTCATAAAAAGCATTGAAATATTCAAATTTTGCATAGCATATTTCATTTAAAATATTAAAAAAAAATAATTTCAATTATTGCAAGGTAGATATGGCTCATAATTGCATTGAAAAATCTATATTAAGTCATGTGTTGAAATTTGAAAACAAATTTGAAAGTGTTTAAAGTTGGCATTTAGGCATATGCATGTTGTTGAAAAAGTGAAAAATTACATTGTTGTTATTATCATTTTTAAAAGATTTCAATTTTCCAAATTTTTCAAATTAGGATTAGTTAATTACTATATTTTACAATCTAAAAATTACAATTGGACTACACTACTACTTGAAATATCTGAAAATTGCATACAAAATTATATTTTCCATATTGCAAAAAAATGAAATTTTGTGTATTTTTGGAAATTTGCCTATTGCCAGACTTAGTAGTTACAGATTAGAATCCTTAGATAGTGTAATTCATTTCTAGATTTTGGATTTAGAAAATTAGCTCACTGGTCTAGGGTGCCCAATTCCCCTGTCTTGTCTATTTTTATTAGATTTTGGTGACAGTAGTCTCTGAAAGTCTTTTTTCTAGATCTAGTCTCAGATTTTATTAAATTCATTATGTTATAACAGTCATTATCTTAGTGCATATATTTTTTAATAATAAGCTTTCATAATGTCTGAGTGCTTTGGAAAAATGATGTCTTCTTTGAGATCCTCGATTGATGTTTCATGTTGTGTCTTTGGTAATGCTTCTCCTACAAGTGATGAAGCTCATGTTTCCTTGTCTCCCAATGCATATCCTCCCAGTGAAGATATGTTGGTGCAAGATGAAGATACCATTGATGGTTATTTAAGTAATGCATTACCTACCCTTAGAACCAAAATTTTCCTTTATCCCCCACCAGTATTTCCTACTCACCCTCCTCAAAAATTAAAAAATCCTACCATACATTCACTTGATATGTTTTCTTCCTCCCACAAAGAGAGTGTTTTACAATTTATACCTCACCCATTACATATGAAATCCCTTACCAATGCAAATAGAGATAAGCATATGCCCAAAACTAACCATCCACCTTATGCAAACAAAGTTAGTGGGACACCCATTAATCTAGTAAAGTTATATGGCCATGGATTTAAAATTATTGCTAAAAAAGGTTGCGATACAAAGAAAAAACATAAAATCCACTCTCTTAGAACAAATGTCACTGCACTCTAAAAAATGGATTGGTTATCAAATTTCTCCACCTTTGCATAAGATATTTACTCTAGCTTCAACCCCTCTACCACTTCATGGTCTAATTGAAGATGCCCTTCTTCCCACTCCACATCCTCTGTCTGAGATAAAATGTACATTATGCACACTTTTTCAAGGAAAATTAATAAACTTACCACCTAGTCATGAAAGAAATGATAATATACAAACAACTCAAAACTCATCCTTTTGTACATATCATAGAAAATTTGGTCATTCTACAAATGAATTTTATGCTTTAAAGAAAAAATCGTAATAGTTAATTCAATTGTATGGCATTAATGTGGATCCATTCAAAATAATAAATTAGTTACTATGGTATTTCTTCTTGTTATGTGAAATTTTTAGTATCATAGGATGCTCATTGTCATGCATGGGGGAACAAAAACATTTTGTGCAACCATATTTCATGAACAAGGAATGACACAATGTTATCCTTATCTCACACTTTGGGGGCAAGGATGGCTAGTCTTGTGAGATGTGTATTCTTTCCAAAGGATCCTCTCTTCCTTTGTTATATCCTTAAAATAATAGTGTAGCAGGTACACTAATATTTTAAGGGGGGGCATATTCCCCCGTCTATTTGGGCAAGAATTATAAAAACATAAAACTATGTTGCCCCTTTAGTGGTGATATTTTGCATAATATCCCCTAAAGTGTCGTCTTGCACATCGCATGATGTTTTATTTAGTGGTGATATCATATGAGGCATCCCCTAAAGTATGTCTTTCTTAATCTATGCTAGTGTCCTCTTAGTGGTGGTATTATTCCTAATACCCCCTAAAGTGTGACTTTTCATGTCATGATATGTCCCCGTAGTGGTGTTATTATGCTTGATACCTCAAAGGCGTAGCCCTTCATTCAATGATTTATCCTCTCTTAGTGGTAGTGTCATGTATGATACTCCCTAATATGTGACCTCCCATACATTAAGTAATTTCCTTTAAATTGTAATAATTCACTTGTTGGCATACATCCTTTGTGATGGTGTTATTTATAATTCCCTTGAGTTGTGGCTTTTTTATTCATCCCCTTTGATGTTAAAATTTGTACACCCCCTAAGGTGATTCATCCCACATGATGTTAAAATTTGTACACCCCTTGAGGTGATTCATCCCCCATGAAGTTAAACTTTGTACACTCCCTAAGGTGATTCGTCCCCTGTGATGTTTAAATTTGTACACCCCCTAAGGTTATTTTCCCCTTATGACGTTAAATGGCCCCCCATGATGTTAAACTTTTGTGTTGTCCTTGAGGCCTGATTTGCAAAATAGTTCATGGATTTGACATAATGCAACTTTTTGATTCATGAACTTGAGCATTTTTAACATGGCCACCTTGCATAACACAAATTTCTTGCTAGTGGAGCCATTTTTTTCATGAGTGAACTCGCATAACATAGCTCGATAGCCTTGTCAAACCCATCATATTGCATGGACACCTAGCATAATACAACTTGCTAGCTAATAGATCCATGTAGCTCATGGGTGGTCTAGAATAATGCATATTGTTGACCCACATGAGAGAACTATCTTCTCTAATATCATATTCGAGAAATAAATTTTGGTATTTGATACAAATTTAAGAGAAAGGTCTATTTTTCTTATCAACTCAAATATTTTCAAGTAATAACCATATGTTTTTGTTTGTGATTGTTATGTGTCTTATTTGTATTTGCATTGTGTTTGTATCATGTAGTGTCTTCATTTTATGTTCATGTCTTGCATTATGTAATGTTTAATGCTTCCATCATGTATGCTTCATATTTTTCATGATGCATTTCAATTCATGTGTGTGTTCCTTTTTTTTTACATTGTTTTGTCATAGGATCTTGCATCTGGGGGCTAGTACATCTCCTAGATTCATTGTCATGTCCTATGTCTTCAATGTTTGGATAATTGGACCTTTCTCCAAATTATTCATACTTTAATGTGAGTTTGAGCATAAGTTCATACTCTCACTAAATTGGGGGCTAAATTTAGCATCAAAAATTGGCATCCTTAACAATCTCACACTAGGTTTAGCTCCCCCTATGCGCTTGGATCTAATTATACATGTAATTTATCTATTTATAAATATTTTTAGAAAATTAAAATATGGGATTGAAAATAAACATTTAATATTTAATACTAATGTTTAAGGCCTCAAAAGGGATGAACCTAGACTAGGGTATTCAACACCCTTGTATGGCTTATTTTGGCTAAAATTTAAATGTCAATATCAAAATTTTAATATTTAAAAATACAAAATCATTTGTTGGCTATCGGTATTTGATTTTCGGGAAATTAGAAGAATTGCATATAAATACAAATCATTTTCACCATTTCAATCCTAATGAATCCTAGCAACTTTAAAGAGAAAATCCTAAGGCAATTAACTGAAAAATTGAGCAATAAAGAGAAAAATTAGCAAAATTACAATAACATTTGTTTCAGCCATGCATCATTTTTTTAGGTAGGTTCATTCATGTTTCATGTTCATTTGTTTTGTGAGTAATGACACTTGTAGGTATTCAAATCAAGCATCAATTTCTCCTTGAAGGTGATGAGTATATGACTTTAGCCCATCAAGGAATGCAAATTTGAGTGGTGATATGCAACAATTGTCAATTTATCACATTTTATCATTTAGCCTTTGCTTGACTGAGGGTAAGCTCTCTTTTTATATCATCATAGTCGTTGTGGAGGTAGAAATACCAAAATGGGGTTTGAATTAGGAAATCCCCTATACATCACAACCCTTCCCCCTCATTCATGTGTGCAGGTTACAAATCTAAAGTGAATTGGAGGAAGATTAAAGACCTAATTCCTCATTCATGCATTCAATCCCTATAAGTAATCAAATCAAGTAAAGTGGATTTTATCAGCAACAAACTAAGTTCTTATAGTGATTTCAGAAGGGAAGATCACACAAACCAAGGGAAACGTGAGATTGAAATCAGATCTTGAGTAGGTCTAGGGTTCCTAGCACCCCTATCCAGTTGTTTCAAGCCCAAATTTATATGTCAGGTTCTTTTGTGTATGCCCTCGACTATTTTTACTCAATTTTTGTGTTTTCTAGAAATCTTAACAGTTTGCTACACTTCATAATTAACCTAATAACATCATTGCATCATCAAACTTAGTCAATTAGTAATCAATTAATCACAACACATCATACTCATCTTAACAAAGGGATTAAAACCCTAATCCACCATTTTGGCTCTTCTATTGAGGTTTTGTAGCTAAGTGGGTGTTGAGATCAATTTTAATCCCTCCCCTTTTGTGATATTGGAACTAGTGTGATTTAGAACCTAGATCCATTTTTCCAATATCACACTTTAATTTCTTTTGCTAGCGTCTCCTTTTTTTCAAAAACCTATGTATAGTATTTTTGGTTTCATTTTTTACTTATTCATCCAAATTTGAAAAAAATTACATTTTTAGAAGCTAAACTATTATTTGCACTATAAAAAATGATTTTTGATTAATTTCCAAAAATATTAGGGGGGAGCATGCTCAATTTTTTTATTTTTCAGGATGTGTCCACTTTGAAAATTAGTAAAAAATCATATATTCATTAAAAACTTAGTAGAAAAATCATGCATAAACTACATGGTGTTAGCTAAGCTTTTAGTAAAGTGATTTTTGAAATACTAAAAAAAATTGACATTTTAAGGGGCTCACAAAAGACGCTAAGTTATATTTTGTTGATAAAAAAGAGCACTTTCTGTGGCCCCACTATTTGAACCCCTCAATATCAATCATTTTCAAAAAATAAAATAGTAGTTTAGAAAGTAGATTTGGAGAACGAATCTTGTTCTTGTTGCATCTTCAAATTTTGAGCATAAATATCTTCAATTTCTCATCCATGATCATTTTTTCTTAATTTCAAAAAAAAATTGGTCACTTAAGACCCTCTTTTGGTCTCTCATTTCCCTACACATACCCAACTTGCACATCAAATCCCCATAAGGAATCTTTTCTTCACTTCACTCCACTTCCCTTCTACTGTATTTTGATGTCCATCAGAACTTCACTTCCATGTGTAGTTCCTAACTCTAGTTCAAATGGAAATAATTATAGGATTTATATCCCTTTATGAAACCCTAGCCCCCAAGTGAACCTAACCCTTTCATTCACTTCCAACTTCAATTAAATTACATTTAAAATTACCATAAGCATGCTTATCTATTCTCTCATTCCTTTAGATGATGTCAACCTAACATCATCCTTGTTGGTAAAACATGTCTCAACCTTGGAATTATATAACAGTTTATTTTTTAGAGGATGTATAAATATATTTCCCAGTTACACTGATAGGTGTATACAATGGCATAGGGGGGGGGGAGAGTGGGATGTGTGTAAACAATTTTTTGTTAACTTTTTTAGGAAACTTCTAAAATGGCCCACATAGATTAGATAAATGATACATTGTAAATCTAAACCATTAATTATTAGGTTTTAGATCTAATGGTGGATATTTTTTCGGCCTGTCTTTCCCTAGAATGTAATCCTATTTTATGAGGGTGTTGCATTGTGACTGCAGTAGAGAAAGATGGTGATGTATTCTGAGATTCTGATAGCAGTCGTGTTGTCTCTTGATCTTTGAGTGGTGATACTCCTATGAGAAGCTTGCTCTACAAGTATATTGTAATCTTTGTGATTTATTGAACAATATATTGGGTGGCTTTTGGAGTGTGGGATTTTTCTCTCGAAAGGGTTTTCCCCATGTAAATCATTGTGTCGTGGTATGCATGATATTTATGTTTATTTATGTTTAAGTTTCTATAACTATTAACAATCTGTAAAAATTTTGCATTATTCTCCTCACAAGATTAGTGTAGGAAGTTGTTCTGCTACCTTAGCTTCCTTACAAGTGGTATCAGATCCTGATCACCTTTGGTTTCAGTTGTGGGTTGTTGGGTTTTTTGGACTAATCTAGGTTTGAGTGGGATTTTGTGCAAAAGACACTTTGTGATCTTGTTGTAGGAATTTTTAGATGGAAATTTCATTAGGGAGAATACAGGTGGATAAATTTTATGGAAATAATTTTGAAATGTGGAAGCTAAAGATGGAGGATCTGTTGATAGATCGAGATCTATGGGATGTTGTTGATGGGAATGTTTCAAGGCTTGCAGATCCTACTTAGAGTACTCAATATGATGTTATGGATCATAAATCCAAGGGTCTAATTAGATTGTGTTTGGAAGACTCTATTTTAATTAATTTCCATGAGGAGACCTCTACACAGAAACTATGGAAGAAGCTTGGTGAGATGTATCAGGCCAAATATTTAGTGAATAATATTTTCTTGAGGAAGAAGTTGTATTCCTTGATAATGGAAGAGGGTGCAAGAATCATGGACCACATAGAAGCATTCAATATGCTAGTGGATCAGTTGGCATCAATTGGTATCAAAATGGATGAGGAGGAAAAATTTCAGATCTTTCTTTGTTCTTTTCCTGATTCATGGGATTCTCTTGTTATGGCTATTGGGAGTACTTCTATAATTTTTAAGACTAAAGATGTGGTGGGTTATTTACTTTTTCAAAAGATGGGGAGGAAGGTGTCCATCACTGCCAAGGAGGCCCTAAATTTTCATGGAAGACTTAAGGAAAAATGCAAGAAGAATGAGAAGTGTGACAAATCCAAGTCTAGGGGGAGAACTAAATCTCCTAGAAACTCCAAAGTTATTTGTTGGAACTATGGTAAGTATAGACATGTTCGTAAGGAATGCAAAGAAGAAAAGAAGAAGAAAAAGAAGAAATTTGATGCTGATTCTAAGTATGAGAAGGAAGATGGTGACACATTGATTGTAGCTTTGTCAACTCGTGCAAGTAATGATGCATGGTTAATTGACTCAAGTGCATCTTTTCATTTGATCTTTAATAGAGATTGGTTTTTTGAATATGAAGAATTTGATGGATATAAGGTGTACCTGGGTGATGATTCTCCTTTAGACATTGTTGGTCGTGGTAATGTTAAAATTAGATTTCTTGATGGTAGAAAAAAAGGAATTAATGGTGTGTTGCATATCCCTAGATTAGCACAAAATATATTATTTGTAAGCAAACTAATAGATGCGGTGTGCAGGTAGTATTTTTTGATGCAGGATGCAAGATGGTCAGAGGTGTTATGGTGACTACTAGAGGTATTAGATATGGCACATTGTATAAGCTTGATGCATACACTATTGAGTGCAATAGTACTTATGTGAAAAACAAGTATGTGAAAGAAGTGAGGGTTTCACCTTCAGTAGATAGTCATGGCTTTTGGGTACCCAAGGGTGCTCTTTCTTCTGAGACAAAGTTACCTGTAGAAAAAACTATGTTATGGCACCAGATACTTGGCCACATTGGAGAAAAGGGTCAAAGGACCTTGAAAAATAAAAACCTTGTTGAAGGTTTGTCTGATTGTAATCTTGAATTTGATTTCTGTGAGCATTGTATTTATGGAAAACAAAACCACATTAAGTTTTACTTGAGTTCTCATAAATCTTGTGGTGTATTGGATCTTATTCATTCTAATGTGTTTGGTCTTGTAGATGTTCCTTCAATTGGTAAATCTGCATATTATTTTTCATTTATTGATGATTCTAGTAGAAAGACATGGGTATATTTTTTAAAGAGTAAATATGAATTTTTCAATCAATTTAAAGAATTTAAAGCAATGGTTGAGTTGCATACTGGAAATAAAATAAAATGTTTGAGGACTGATAATGGTGGTGAATTTTTCTCTAATGATTTTGATAGATTCTATAAATATTGTGGTATTCTTAAACAGAAGACAACTCCATATTCTCCACAATAGAATGGAGTTTCAGACATAATGAATAGGACACTGATGGAGAAGGCTAGGAGTATGTTGAGTGGTTTTGGCCTAGAATAAAGGTTTTTCCCATTGAAGTTTTTGCCACTACCTATTTCCTAATTAACAAGTCTCCTACATCATCTCTTGTTGATAAGACACCTATAGAGGAATGGTCGGATCGTAAGCCTTCATTAAGAAATCTTAGAGCTTTTGGTTGTGAGGCATATTCACATGTGCCAAAGGAGAAGAAAACAAAGTTGGAGAACAAGGTTGTGAAATGTATCTTCATTGGATATAGTTATGGTGTGAAAGGATACAATCTTTGGGAACCTGTTGTACAAAACGTAATATATAGTAGAAGTGTTATTTTTATAGAAACTAAGCCTTCTTCGGTTACATTACATCCAGAACAAAGTAAATAGGAAGATGTGATTCAATTTCCTTCTACACCTGAGAAAGTTGAATCGAGGCCCAAGGATAGACAAGAAGTTGAGGAGAGCTCATCTAGCTCTGGATCTTCAGAAGAGGAAGAACCTCCAACTCAACTTGTTTGTAGTTCTATAAAGCATAGAAAACCATCTGAAAGGTATACACCTGATGATTGGAGATGTATTTTTTCTTTGAATACTAGCATGGATGAACCTAGATCGATAAAAGAGGCATTAGGTATGAATAATGCAAAATCCTAGAAGATTGCTATGGATGAAGAAATGGCATCTTTGAAAGAGAATGATACATGGGATCTTGTACCATTTCTTGAAGGATGGAAACCTATTGGTTGCAAATGGGTGTTCAAGAAAAATATTGGTTTAGATGGAGGTATTGAGAAGTACAAGGCAAGGTTGGTTGTGAAAGGTTACTCTCAAGTTGAGGGTGTTGATTATGGTGAGATTTTCTCTCCTGTTGCAAAAATTACATCCATTACATTTTTGCTTGCTATTGTTGCTACTTATGATTTAGAGGTCGAGAAAATGGATGTGAAAACTGCTTTCCTTCATGGTGATTTGGATGAGGATATTTATATGACACAACCAAAGCACTACGTGGTGAAAGGTAAAAGTAAATAGATTTGCAAATTGAAGAAATATGTGTATGGCTTAAAACAAGGTCTTAGGATGTGGTACAAGAAATTTGATACATATGTAATGATTTTGGGATTTGAAAGTTCCAAATCGGATCATTTTGTTTATTATAAAATTGATGGTGATCATTTCATGTTTATTGCATTATATGTTGATGATATGTTATTTATTGGCAAAGGGAAAGGTATGATTTCATAACTGAAATCTCAACTTGATACTAAATTTGAAATGAAATATCTTGGTGCAACTAGAAACATTCTTGGGATGGAAATTAAAATAGATAGAGTGAACAAAAAACTATGGCTTGGCCAACGTAAGTATGGCGATTCAATTTTACAGAGATTTAACATGCAAGATTGTAGACCATTGTGTGTTCCCCTTTTTGTTGGAACAAAGCTATCTATTTCAGATTGTCCAACATCTCCATTAGAGATGGAAGACATGAGAAAATCTCCTTACCAGAGTGCAGTTGGAAGTTTGATGTATGCTATGGTTTGTACTAGACCAGCCATTTCCCAAGCAATGGGAGTTCTTTCTAGATATATGCCTAATCCTGGTAGAGTTCATTGGAATGTAGTTAAAAGGGTCTTCAGATATTTGTGTGGTACCTCAAATTATTCCTTATGTTATCATAGTAAAATGACTAAAGATGAAATTTCCCTTGATATTCATGATTATGTGGATTTAGACTGGGTAGATGATATTTATAGCAGAAAATCCACCAGTGCTTATGTGTACTTTATTTGGTGGTGCGATCAATTGGATGAGTAAGCGATGGGATGTGGTTGGTTTTTCCACTACAAAAGAAGAGTATATGGAAGCTACTCATGCTTGTAAAGAATCCATTTGGATTAAGAGACCATGTTCAAATATTGGAATAAAACAAGGTACAGTGACAATTTATTGTGATAGTTAGAGTGCAATATGTCTAGCCAAGAACCCGACATTTCATGCCAAGACCAAGCACATTGATGTATAGTATCATTTTGTTAGAGATATGGTCAAAAATGTTAGGGTGAAATTGGTTAAGATAGAGACTTTGATGAATGTTGTTGATTCTTTAACTAAGCCTATGAGCACAAAGATTTCAGATGGTGTCCAAAGACTATGATTATATATATTCCTAGTTACATTGATAGGTGTATACAATGGCATAAGGGGGGAAGAGTGGGATACGCGTAAACAATTTTTTGTTAACTTTTTTAGGAAACTTCTAAACTGGCTAACATAGATTAGATAAATGATACATTGTAAATCTAGACCATTAATTATTAGGTTTTAGATCTAATGGTGGATATTTTTTTGTCATGTCTTTCCCTAGAATGTAATCCTATTTTATGAGGGTGTTGCATTACGGCTATGGTAGAGAAAGATGGTGATATATTCTAAGAGTTTGATAGTAGACATGTTGTCTTTTGATCTTTGAGTGGTAATGTTGTTGTGAGAAGCTTGCTCTACAAGTATATTGTAATCTTTCTAATTTACCGAATAATATATTGGGCGGCTTTTGGAGTGTGGGTGTTTTTCTTGAAAGGGTTTTCCCCACATAAATCACTGTGTCCTAGTATGCATGATATTTTTGTTTAAGTTTTTGTCACTATTAAAGATCAATAAAAATTTTGCATTATTCTCCTCTCAAAATTAGTGTAGGAAGTTCTTCCGCTACCTTAGCTTCCTTACAATCCTAATGTCACCATCCCTTCCATTGAAAAATTGTACCCTTCGTTAGAATTGTTGATAGGGACATGGTTGGATGAGACACTCACTATCCCATGCTCTGGGTCTCACCTTGGAAAACCCTTCGATGTCACTCTCCACCTTCTTAACCTATAGGCCCTAATGCTTGTTAGGCACCCCTGGTTCTCCTGGCCAACCCTACTATCATCTACATTCTCCTTTCCAAGCCAATCTTGGTGCTTTCTCCTCCATTCTCTCCTTAGCCCTTAATCTTCCTAAAGGCTAGCTAACTCTCCAAACCTCACTAACTTGATGTAGGGGTGTGGGATGACTTCCAAAGCCTCAAAACCATTCCTCTAGGGTTTAAGATCAATCACCAATCACCATTTCTCCATCGTTCACTCCAAACCCTCTCCTAGGGTTTAAGAAGGGCTACTAGCCTTGAGCCCCAATTAGGCCTCCTAACCCGAGAAAGTAGGCTTTAAAATAAAAATCTTCCAAAGAACATCACAAAATTACAAAAAGGACCCTGGTTCATTTTCCTACCTCTCCAAGATTTTTGAGGTTTTGGGCCTTCACAGGCCATACACAGGCGTAACCCTATTTTTGTGGGAATTAGGGCTTTTTAGGCCTTTTTCTGTCCACACTGTGAAAAGTCAGCTTACCTCAATCTCCAGATGGATTAGTTATGTATCTTACTTCTTGCCAAGCCTTTGTAAGGCCTCCTGTAACCAACACACACCTTGGTTTACCAGGGAATGGTCACCCTTGCAACCTTAGTGCTCTACTCTCCTTGACTATTCTAACTGGCACAATCAAGCTCGACTAGTAATAGTCTTCCACCATGGTTTCCTGCCTCTTTAAGACTCCTAGACCTATCCTATTTATAGGCATGGAGCTTAGCCTTATTTCCCAAAGTCTCTACACTAGGTATAGAGGAAAACAGAGGTCTAAGACTCCATTATTTACAACTTGCTGGTATGATCAGAAATTGTAAAGAAACAAAACTAACTAAAAGAAAAGTTATAAAACATTGAGACAAGATAATTACTGACTACACAAAGCTTGTAAGATAGTTATCACATGTTCTACACACTGCTCACAACCTGGAACTCTCCATTAACACAGTAAAAGAACTAAAAAAATAGAAAATTGCAAGAACTTCAATGTTTTCCCATATGAACAATAAACCCAAAAAATTACAATGATTTTTCCAACCCTCATTCCAGCTCAAGGACCACCTTTTAAAGGCTTTCAAGGTGGTTACCTCTCCATTGGTCGGACTTAACCACCACAATCATCCAAAATTGCACAAATGCAACATTTTGGACTTTATTTCTGACTCCTAGTGAAACAAACTTAGAAACTCATCCACTCAACTATAAATTAATGATCAACCTTCATCCTAACATCTTCCAACATCTCACAACTCAAAACTAAATGGTCAACATGACCTTAAACATCAAAATCACAAAAATCTTCCTAGGCTTCCAAGTTTTGCCTAGTGTTTCCAAATGCCTCCTAGGTGCTCCTGCACCAATTGCACTTCCAAACTTCACTTCAAATTGATATGCTCACAACCCCTCCATTGTTGATGTCATGTTGAAGTCACTCCCACCTGTTGAAATCATCACTTCCAAGTGGCCCCCATCCTCCATGTGACATAACAATGGTTTCATGCTAATATCATCATTCCAACTACACCCACATGATTTTTACCTCCAAGTGAACTTCATCCTAAGTTCATTTCCATGTGCACCTCACCATGTTTTTTTTCCACCTCCCATTGTGGCATTTCGAGCTTCAACTAATTTTGCAAGGATTTATAGTCCACCTGCATCCTTCACATCTAGTTAACCCCTCCACTTTCATAGTCTTTTTCTACATCCTCAAACTTGTTGGGAATAGGATGCCAATTAATTGCAATCCTTTGCATTATTTATTTCATGTATCTCCTAAGTCCTTGGAAATTGTTCCCCAACACTAGGATTAGAAAGAGATTAATATTGAATGAAATAATCATGTTAATTGATATTTGTAATTAATTATATGTTAGGAGCATGTGAGGGCATCCAATATGAGTTCCTAAATAATAGGGGCACATGGGGCTCCCACATGGAAGGTGGAACCCACCTTGAGTTAAGTTAATTGTTTTGGAGTAAATGATAACACTTTTGTAATGCATGTAAAGATCCTAGAAGTTAGAGATTTATGTTTGCATGCATGGAGTTCATTTCAACTCAGTTCAGTTCAGTTCAATTAATTTCAGTTCAATATCAGTTCAGTTGAGTTTAGTTATGGTTCAATTATCTTCAGTTGTGTGTACTTAGTTTCAGTTGATGCTAGTTGACTTCAATTAACTTGGAATGCATGACTAATGACTTGAGTTGCATGACAGATAATAGGTGATACATTTATTTAAGTGGGGATGATCAATCATGCATGATATTTGCATGAATGGTGGAGAGATATGTTTCAGTTAATAGAGATTGACTTGGACCCACCTTGGGCACCCAAGTTGGCTTCTTGGAGTTAACACTTTTTCATGATAAGATATTTTATAAGGCTGAGTTAAGTGGGCCCATTCTTGGGTGCCAACTTTGAGGATAAGCTTAGAAGATATCTTCATAATCAACCTTGAGTTATGACTTTAGTTTGGGATGTCCAAATGGATGGACCTTTTTTGACATTGTTCTTCACGATAGAACTCTACTTGCAAAGAATAGGTGTGGGTTTTGTGAGATAAGCATTGTGCTTTGTAATTGTAAACTATTTGGAGTTTACAAAGCACATTATTGTCTATAAATTGGAGCAATTTGAAGAGAGTTAATCAAAGTTTATTGCAGGTTGGGAAGAAGAATTGTTGAAGGAAAAAGAAGCATCTCAAGCAAGGATTGATCAAGAATTATTGTAATCTTGTTCTAAGGTTAAATAATACAAGCACTATTGATTCTTGTGGTGGAGTTTTTTCCAGAAAGGGTTTCTCAATGGTATATGTTGTGTCACTTCTATCTTCTGGTCTTATTCTTCTACAATCTTCTGTCTACTTCTACAAATGGTAAAATGAATCTAAATAGATAATCATCCACAAAGAAATTGTAACAAAGAACACTTAATTAGATCTATAGTATAATAGTTTTACAAGTTTTAAAGATACATAATTACCTCCATTTTCAACATTTGGTATTAGAGCTGAGGTTGGGTAGAGTTTGGTACGCCTTTCTCTTAAAATTTTGGAGGTTTTTTGGCTGTAGTGGGAGCTTTTACTATTGTGTTATTGCTGATTTTGGAAAGTAAGTTTGTTACAATGAGTTTTAATTCTCGTTTAGATATTGAAATATTTAGTGGATCTAATTATGATATGTGGAAACTAAAAATGGAGGATCTCCTTGAAGAGAGAGATCAGTGGTTAGCTGTTGGTAATGAGACAAAGTCACCTACAATGATGTCAAATGAGGATTAGGCTAAGCTTGATAAGAAGGAAAGTGGGACCATAATATTATGTCTTGTTGATGCTATTCTCTTGAATGTTTTAGAAGAAACTACTACATATAAATTGTGGAAGAGAATAGGTGATATTTATCAAACTAAAAGTATTACTAATAAGTTGTATCTAAAAAGACAATTTCTTTAAAGATGAAAGATGGTCATTCTATGGCAAATAATTTTAATGATTTTAATTTTATTATAAGTCAGTTAGCATCTATAGATGTAAATCTAGAAGATGAAGATAAATGCATTTTGTTACTTTTTTCTTTACCAAAATCTTGGGAAAATCTAATTGTTGCTATCAGTGGTAGTGGTGCAGATCCGAAGATGGACAATATAATTCCTACTCTCCTATCAGAGGAGATGAGGAGGAATTCTAAAATGGAAATCCAAGATGCCTTGTTTGTAAAAGGTAGTCCTGAGAAAAAGAAACCTAAGGGAGACAAGGAAGGGAAGGGTAAGTCAAAAGGATAGAGTAAGGTAAAGTGTTGGAACTATGGTAAACCAAGACATGTGAAGAAGGATTGTAAGAACAAGAAAAAGAGTTTTGATTCTTCTACAAAGGAATCCTCGAATGATGGTAATCATGCTTTAATCATTTCATGTAAAAATTTTAGTGATAACTCTTTGCTTGATGTTAATGAGTGGTCTTCATGAGAAGGATGGTAGTCATGATACCATGTGTAGCTCGTACCATGGTTCAATGGGAGTTGTTGGCAGTGACGTGGATGCATCATTGGTAAGGCTATCTTCATGTGATTGGGGATATGGTTTTTTTCTTGTTTAGAGTGGTTGCTATTATGTCATGATTTACTCTTGATATGCATTTAGAGTTTGGCATGGTACTTGTTCTCTTGAGACTAGAATGTATATATGTTATGGCACATGTGATCTCCTAGTAGGAGATGGTTAGATCATGTCGTCATGTTTATGTTCCTGATTCATGATTGGAGCTTTGACATTGATCTTGTGTAGTTCTCTTAAGTATTGGGTACATTAAGAGAAGATTGTAAATTTATGATTTCATGTTTTTCTATGCTAATAAGCCTAAGAGAATATTGTATTCATCAAGACATGGTTTTCAAGGCTTTAAACCCAGCTAACTTATAGGAAAACATTTTCTAAGCATGTGTGTGAAAATTTGATAAACTTGAGTTGAGCCATCGTATTTTTCTTCCTCTTTGCTTCTATTTAGAAATTGTGATAGGGGTATTGTCAAGGTGAACATGCGTCTATCTAGATATATGTGTACATATTAGGTAAAATATAATTCTATAAAAGGGGGTGAAACTAAACAATGAGTTATATGCAACACTTTTCAAAAAAATTACCCTAAAAGAAGGTTCACTTAAGAGACCTACCATTTCACCTTATAAGGTTGGAATTTTTTTATTATGTTTCCTTAATTGGTTTTAGTATCCCTTTTTTATACTTATAATCTTGAGTGAATTTGGCCATTCTCTTATGTCCCTAAAATTCAACCTTTTGTGCATGTGATCCTAAATGATTTGATAGTTTTTATCTCATTAGATCATAATTTAAACTCTTATAACTGGGTGAATATAAGATGTACTTATGGTTATGTTTTTCTCTTATAAGTTATTTGTATCTTCTTTACTTCAATTTTACACTTCTTCATCTTGGTAATAGATGGAAAGTACCCTATCATCAGTGTAGGGACCCTATCTCCTTGATTGTTCTTCACGATGATGTCATCTTACAATAGTTTTAAATTACTTAAATTTCATAATTGTGCAATTATGCATTTTTATCTTGTGTGTGAGTGTTTCATTGTGTGGTGCCACAACACCCTTGGTGCATGAGTGTGCATTATAACATGCTTATGCTATAATTACTAGTTCACAACAAATTTATTTATTATGTTCTAACTTGTTAATGTCTTTAATGAAATTTTGGCATTATACACAATGGGAAATTTATTACATCTAATTGTGTTTTCCTATCATAGTAGTCATCAAATATCATTGGAAATGGCACCCTATGTTTCCTTATATAATAAAGTATGTTGGACACCACTAAAATAGGTAGGAATAGAAGATATAATCTTTATAGGCTAGATATAGTTAAAGAAGCAAATAGAAAGTAACTTAGAGTTGGAAAAGGCTTAAGCAAGCACAAGATAGATAAAAGAGCCATGCAAATTTCAAAAAAAACCCTGCAACCTCTTTCATAGGATATAGTGTTTTCCTCAAGGTGTAATTGCATAAGGGGAACATGAGATTCCAAAAATATTATAAGTTTTCCTTTGGGTTTATAGTTCCCTTTGAAATTCTAGATTGAATTGATCCAATGGCTTATAGACTTTCTTTGCTTGATTTTTTTTTTTTATAAAAGGGGTAAAAAATTTATTGAATATCAAGAAAGAGCATTACAAAATAAAAGGGCAATAGCCCCAGAAGCCAACAAGGAATGGAAAATCAAAGCCAGAGCCATGTCAACCCAGATCATAATCAATTACATCTTCAGCAAGAATCCCCTCCAAATCATGATGTCACTCAGGGGAAACCTGCTCCCACTCCTCAAGCTTCTGACCGTCTAAATGCTTAGAGTCCCACTTGGCCAAACAATTAGCAGCCCTATTCCACTCCCACAGAATATGGATGAAAGACACCAATTCCATCAAAGAGCTAATTTGAAGAACCTACTGAACCATCCTGGCTAGCTACCAACTAACATCAGAAACTTTCTGATCATTGATTAAATTAACCAAAACCTGTGAATCATATTCACATATCACCTTGTGCCACCCCAAAGCATAAGCCCTTTCCAAAGCGTAGAGGATCGCCAAACCTTCCATAAGGTTGACAATCCGCATCCCTTCATGAACAGTAAAGAAGAAAATCACTGAGCTAGAAAAATCCCTACCAACACCACCAATCCTATCAGGCCCAGGATTGCCACGTGAGGAACCATCAGTATTAATCTTCAAAATACCAACTGGTGGGGGCAACCATCTTCCCATCCTCTGAACTTTCTTTCTCACCCTCTTGCCTCTCCTAACACAAGCAGATGCAGTAGACAAAACCTGAATCCCCAATTTATCCACCATCTCAGCATCACATCTCTCCAAAGGGAACTCCACATCACACTTAGCCTCTATAGTCTCCTGAATCATGCCTAAAATTCTTTTCCATATTTGTTGGACTAGCAACTTTTTGCCCCGAAAAATATGACGATTTCATTCCAACCATAGCTGCCATAGTATGAAAGTAGGTCCAACATACCAAACAACTTGAAAAAAGGAAGTCAAAGCAGGAGGTCTACCTAGACTACTCCAAAAATCCACTAGGGAAGAGGCATGAACACAAGGGGTTTTCCAAACACCCCACCAAGAATTCCAAAGATACACAGCAAAGGGATAGCGAAAAAATAAGTGAGAAGAATCCTCCTCTCCAACTCCACACAAAACATAGGTAGAAGGGCCCTGAAACCCCCTCTTCCTAATATTATCCCAAGTCAAGCATCTATTCCAAGCCAAGGTCCAAATAAAGCAATTGCACTTTGGCCAGGAGAACTTGTTCCACACATTCTTCCACTAATGAACCTCCACAGCATTCAACCTCTGGGATAATAACCCCTGATATCTTGAAGAGACAATATAGACCCCCTTAGGATTGGGAGAACAAGCCAAAACATCCCCACTTGGGAGGGAACTACACTGCTGACTGGAAAGGATATTCTAAAGTGCAACAAACTCTTTATCCATACCAACAGCAGGCCACTCCTTAGGGTTCTTCCATCTTTCCTCCTCCAGCTGACCATGAGATGAAAAGGACTTAAATTCACTCACCCTCGACCAACCAGCCTCTAGGAACCTCTGACATAGAGTCAACAAATTAGGGATCTGAGAAACAATGGGAGGGAAACCATCCCAAGAGTTGGTCCAAAAATTTCCCTCCACCCCTCTTTTGCAAATCCAAAATAATCCCTCCTTGATGAGCGTAGCCCCTTTTTTTAGCGTGCCCCAAATCACCAAACCTTTCCCCACAAGGGGATAGCGAGGAATATCCATCCAAGGGGTCCCGGGGAAATACTTATGGGATAAAATTCAAGCCCAGATCTAATCATGTTCCACACACCACTGCCAATACAATTTGGCAGCCAACGCCACCCCAGACACAGCAAACTGCCTTAATCCAAGACCACCCATCTGCTTTGGGCTACAAACAACATCCCATCTAACAAGACTCCATTTAGAGGATATCAAACTACCAGCCCACAAAAATTGTCTTGCTAAGGAGTCTAATTCCTTAACAAAACCCATAGGATCCACCTGGATCATGCAGCAATAAATGGGGAGAGCTTGCACCATAGACTTCAGTAACTGAACATGACCAGCAAAAGATAGCCACCTGTGTGTCCAATGATTCACTCTCATGTGAAATTTATCAAGAAAATTCTACCACGAACCCCTGGGTAGCCTTCCCACCGAAATAGGAATACCTAGGTAGGTCAAAGGGAGAGCACCAATCTGAAATCTTAAGATATGTGCAATCTGCCTCTGAATGGGCTCCGAAGTATTGAAGAAGAATATGGAGGACTTATCCTCATTAATCAGCTAACCCAAAGCAGCAAGATAAACATCCAACACCCTGCACAAATTTGAACCTTCTCTAATATTAGCCAATCCCATAAGAGCAGTGTTGTCCACAAACTGTAAATGAGACTACAGAGACAAATCCCCTCCCCACCTCCATCCTTGAATGAGACCCAACTCCACATTCCTTCTCAACAAGCATCCAAGACCTTCAGCAAGGAGAAGAAATAAATAAGGCGAGAGGGGGTCTCCTTGATGCAAACCGTGAGAGGCACCGAAGAGCTCAAAGTGCTCACCATTGATAAGAACAGAGAATGAGGTCGAGGTAACACAACTCATAACCCATTGAAACCAGTCTTCCCCAAACCCAAAAGCACCAAGCACCTTCCAAAGAAAGGACCACCAAACTCTATCATAAGCCTTAGCCATATCCAGCTTGATGAACATCGCCTTATCCTTGGAAATAGCCATAGAGTGAATGGTCTCAGTTGCAATAACCACCCCATCCAGAATTTTCCTTCCCGCCACAAAACCACTATGCTCCTCACAGATAAGCACAGTAAGCCACTTTTTCAGCCTGTCAACAATCAATTTAGATATAATTTTATAAATCACATTGCACAAGGAAATAGGGTGAAATTGAGTTAACTTATCCGCCCCCTCACACTTGGGGATGAGAGTAAGGAAAGTAGAGTTTAGAGCACACAACATCTGTTTATTTTTCTGAGACTCTTGAACAACGACCAATAAGTCCATCTTGATGATATCCCAGAATTCCTAAAAAAATTCAATGGGGAAGCCATCAAGGCTAGGGGCTTTCCCCTTCTTCATCTACAATCCCCTCCAACTCTTCCAAAGAAATGTCACCCATAAGATGCACCTGCATCTCCCTAGAAACCACAGATGGAATACAGGAAATAACCTAGGCTTCCTTAGGCAACCCCCCCTGTGAGTCTTCCCTGAATAAAGAAGCAAAAAACTGCACACCCTCACTCAAGATTTCCTGAAAAGAGGAAAGATTCTCCCCCCTATCATTCACCAGAACCAAGATAGAATTGCCATGTCTCCTAGCTTTCACTGAATTGAAGAAGAAAGCAGTATTCTTATCACCCTCCTGCAGTCACTCGATCCAAGCCTTTTGTTTCCAAGAAATGTCCTCCCGCAGCTCACACTCCTCCAACGCCTTCAAAGCCCTAGCCTCCTCTTGAAGCAAATCTTCAATTACCCCATCCTCCCTGATCACCCTCGTAATACTATCCAACTCAACCTGAGCAGCACTCTTCTCATGAAATTTTTTTCCAAAGCACCAACGGTTCCAACATTTAAGCTGGTACTTCACAAATTGCAATAACTTAGCAAAAGTATACATTGTTGTACCATAAGCAGGTCTACCATACCTCCACCAATCAGTGACATGGCCATGCAGAGAGGAGTCACACAACCACATAAGTTGAAACTTGAAAGAAGGAGATCGGGGCACCCGAGCAGAAGAAATGGAAAGTTTGATAGGCCAATGATATGAGCCCCTCCAATCCAAAATTTCAAAGCTAGTGGACCACCAACCGCCAACCCAGAAACAAGAAACTAGAAAATGATCCAGACGCTTTGCAATGTAACTCTCCCCAACCCTTCGATTGTTCCAAGTAAACTAACCATTGTTGGGATTGATGTCAACAAGATTTAAAGCCACAATATTGTCCTACAAAATCAGTGCAGAAGCCTCCAATCTGGCAATACCACCCCGCTTCTTAGTGAGCTCAGAAATGGCATTAAAATCTCTAGCCACAATCCATGGAAGGTAAGGCACCACACCACGAACAAACTTGATATGGGACCACAAAAGCTGCTTACCCTAAATTTCAACAGGCGCATAGATGTTAGAGAAGAGTATAGACTCCCCAGTCTCAAAACAAGAGACACTCATAGATAACGAAGACTTAAAAGACATCCACCAAAGAGGGTGAATCTTATGAGGGTTCCAAAGACAAGCCACTCCTCCAGTCAATCCAAGAGCCCCAATGCATTGGCACTTGCCACTTCCCCAAACCTTAGGCATCAACCCCAACATACACTCAACTGATAACTTAATCTCTTGAAGGAAAATAACATCAGGAGAATGACTCCTAATCAAAGTGCGAACAGCTTTTTGTCTAGGGCCACTGTTCAAGCCCCTTACATTCCAAGACAAAACAATCATTTCAAGGGACAAGAGAAATGAGAATCCAAGGTCTTAATGGACCCTGACTCCACCAAAGTCTCCCTAGTTAATTTAATCCTTTCCAAATCCTTTTTTCTACCAAGCTTGGAGGATTTCTCCCCCACCCCTTTTTTTGGGTCCTTTTGAAGGAGACCCAACTGAGAAGGAGACTTGTTATTCTTAATCAATTCAAAACCTACTTTCCCCACTAGAGAAGAACCATCCCCCACACCCTTCTTCCATGCAGTCAAAGGAACTGACTCCAATCTAACCTCCATCTAAAGGTCAGTTTCCATTTGCAAAGCACCTGCATCCTATATAACCTGAGTAGCTTCAGACAAAAGACCCTCCTACTCAGAAACCACCACCTCCTGATTTAGATTCACCAAGCCCAGGTTCATTTCTTGTTGGCTGAGATCATCTAAAATCTCAAATCTATTGAAGGTGTATTCATCCTATCTTTCCATCAAGGTCCTCTTCTGACCCCAGTTCCTGTGATGATCCTTGATAGGAACATAACCATCAGCACCAACCACTTCACCCTGAATGGGATCCTTCCCCTTGTCAACCCTGGGGGGTTACAAGGGAGCTGAGAAGATTGGGGTTCTGAAGGCCTAGCCCTTAGACATTGTCGAAGCAGGTGACCATATTCATGACAAAGACAACAGCGAAAAGGAAGAGTCTCATAATCCAGTTGCTGCAACCATGAATAAGGACCCGCACACATATCCACAAAATTTGGTAATGGCTTACTTAAATTGATTTCAACACAAATACGGGCAAAATTCATCACCTTTTTAACCTGATTCTGTTGCGCAGAGCCAACCGATTTACCAAGCATCGAGGCCAACAGGTGCAGAACATCATCCCGCCAGCACTCCATAGGAAAACGAGGGAGCCGAACCCACACTAGAACGCGATTTGGAATCTCCTCAGAAGGATCAAACCCCGCATGCCAAGGTTTAATAAATAACCCAATCTGGTTATAAAAATAAGGGCCTCCTTCAAAGACCCTAATATGATCTGCCATGCAGTTAAAAGTTACCATGAAATAGTTATTTTCCAGCAACATGAGCTCCATCTCGCCCTCTGGCATCTAGGTCCATTGGGCCCATGACTCTAGGAATTGGAACGAGATATGCATCCCCATAAACTTGCACAGTAAAGAGTGACCTGAGTAATAATCAATGTCTTTCACAATTATCTCTAGTGGGATAACCAACTTCAGCCTCTCTTTACAGTGTTCTAGGCACCCATTGATCTTTGTAACGTGTGACCCACCAAACAGTCCCATTCTACCAACTCCTGAATCAAGAGAAAATAAGTTATTTTCAAAAATATTCGCATCCTAAGAAGACGACTTGGAACCAACTGCCGAGCGATAATCCATTGAGGGAAAAACCCCCGATGATTCACCAAGAGCCATTAAAAAGGAAGGGCCCAAGACAGGCACATGACCCAAAGCTCCACAGCTGGGAGTGGGGACAACAACCCCACTCACCAATCACACTCCACACAAGACAAGACAAGGGAAGTGTAAAATCTAAACCCCACCCCCAAAAGGAACACCTACGTAGCTCAAAGAATGGGGCAACCCAGCACACAGGACCCCTACAACCCTCCAACGCACCACCTCCACCCACTACAAGCTTGAGCCCACACCACTGCCGCAACCTCACACACGAGACCACCAAAGACAGGGAAGAGAGACCCCTACTCAAGAAGGAAACACCAAAGAAGAATAGGAAGCTTCCACCACGGGAAGGAAAAACAGGAAGATTGCCAACACCACCCCCAAATGCCACCAAGAACCCACCCTTCAACGCATAGAGAAAATAGGAAGCAAATACAGGCTAGGGCTCGAGTGCCCTAGCTCGTCCCAAAGTTACAGATGCCCTCACCATCGCCCGTCTTGCATTCTTTATCAAACCATACCAATCATAACTTTCTTTGCTTGATGAGTAAAATGCAATATCTTAATTTTCTCCTTATTACAAAATGTTTTCGATACAACCTATATACTTGATTGCTCTTGCAAATGAAAATGGAAAATGACAACATTCTTGAAATGGAGCCAATCTAAATTTTAGAGTGGTCCATACTTATACAATGTGATGTTGATCAAGTAAAGGTGTAGTCAGATCAATACATACCTAATATGGAAACATGGGAGGAAACACAATAAATGCAATAGATATATCCCCACCTTTTTAAAATAAAAAATATGGGGATAAAAAATTTAAGGGGAGAAGAATGCAATAGCCCATACTTCCCCACCAATATTAGGGTGAAAATCTTAAAAATCTTATAATAAAAATTCAAAGCGTATTTAATATAACTGCCTAAGTTTATGCTAATCATGATTTAAATAAGCTACAGTATTTACCTTTTGTTTACCATACAATGAATTTGAATGACATTATTATCATTTTTTAATCGGTGATAAGGTAATTTTATTAATAATAAAGAAACAGATTACAAAGCTAAAACTCCTTGCAAAACTAGATAAAAACCATTTCCAACACTAGTAACTCCTTTAGACAACTCCTAACCCAGCCAACTACCCAAATACAAACACATTAGTGTGTTACAGACAATAAATATTCTCTTAAAGGAGCAAAAGCACCACAAGAAAATCAAAAACCAACCCAAAACCAACAACTGATGTTGGGCTCAAATTTGTCTTTTCTTCAGCTGAGACCTTAGAATCATTGCAAATGTATCCTTCCTTTCTTTCTTTTCTTTTTTTTCCTTTAACCATTTGCCAACCATCTTCTACCCTTGTTGTCGCCTTCTGCCAATCCAAAGATTTAGCAACAGGATTCTTCAAAGTTCCATCCAAGCTTCTATTAAAGCTTGCTAACTCCATTCATCAGCTTTTTTTTTCCCTATCTCTTTCCCCTACGACCATGTTGAGCCTCTATTCTCACGACAGTCCAGAGTTACTGCCCACTTTGTGGGGCTTAACTCCTTGCCTCCTTCACTCTGGACAACAATACCGTCATTAACCTAATTTCCTTTCTGTGTTAGGCCACCAACATTTTGCAACTGAAACTCTCTACTCCCTTCCTCTACAACCACCGTCCCTTCCTGACCTTGCACCCTACTACCTTCCTCCATAGTTGCCACCCCTTCCTGACCTCGCTCCACCCTCCTATTCTCTAGAACGTTCAACAGATTCCTATCCTTTTTCTCTACCAAATAGTGCTAAGGTCTGACATCTTTCCACCAGGATGCTGATTTGGAGGTTTCATGTTTTGCACATTGAGCAGCCAGATGCCCAGTTTTAAAACAAACTCGACATCTAAAAGGAATCCCTTCATAATCGGCAATGTCTATAGGGGTGACAATTTGCACTGCATGGCATCGATGCCCATCCGCTGCCATCCATCCTGACATACCTGTTGCCATATCTGTCAGTATTCGTCGGTCCTCATTCTACCCTAACATACCTACTGTGCCAGTGTCGTATCTGCCAGTTCCCGTCAGTCCTATTCCATACGCCCTAGACTTTCGTGCAGTCCATTCGCCCTATCTCATTTTTTTATTTATTTACAATTGTATCTTCTGCTTTTTTTATTCGTTGGATTTATGTTTATTAAGCACAAATATTATATTTGATCGAATTATATTATATTTTATATTAATTGAATTTTTTATTGAGAATTATATTTGGATAAGCAGCTATAAGAATATAATATTATATGATTTTATAATATTATATTAATATAATAATATTATATTTATTATTGATAATTAATTTAGGATTAAAAATATATGTTTCTACAAGAATTTATTTATGACATAATATAATTTAATGTATATAAGAAATATAGGGTAAATATAAAATATATATTATATTATATTATATATGATAATAAAAAAATTTATATTATATTATATATTTTGTAATAATTTCACCCCAGGTATCTAAGGCATGGGTTGTTGTGGGGACACCTGACTAACGCATAAAAAAAAATTGTAATAATTAATTAATTTATGATGAGAAATATATGTTTCAGAATAATTTATTTATGATATATAGTTAAATAATAATTAATTTTATTTATTAACAATTTAAAAATTAATAATAAATAAAATAATTTATTAAAAATAATCAAAAATATCTATACAATATATATTAAACTTAATTATTTATTTTAAAGAAACCATTACAATATTTTATTTAGTATACAAAATAATAAAGATACACTAAAAATATTGTTTTAAAAAAATGATAAAATATTTTTTAATTCAAAAGTATATATAGAATATAAATAAAATTTAAAAAATCATGATTTTACATCATGTGACAAATTATTATACAATTGGTAAAATATATTTTTTGGAAGGTTATTTAGAAAAATGTTTGTTATATTTTTTGGTACGCAGTACATGAGGTAAATTGGCAGGTCATTTAGTAATGATTTGTGTGTGCAACAAAGGTTTCAATAGAGAAGTGATAGCTTCAAATTAATTATGTATTTTCTTACACTAACTTTAAGAGGATGGAATCCATATATTACATTTAGATTTATATGTTAAAATGTTAGATTTTTCGTGAATTAGTACCATTGTCAAGCCCTTAATTTCAATTGTTAGGCTATTAAGTAAATGATGTTGTACACTCAATATACCAGGAATATCCTCTAAATTGATGCCATATTCCTTTGCCATATGACAAACTGCAAGAGTAGACAATACCTTTTCCCTATTTTCTATGCTATTCGGAGACTCTAGATTGCAAACCAAATTCCTAGGACTCTGTGGAGGACCCCTGTATTTGTCCCCAACTTACTAAAGTCTCATGATTTTCATCTACAATTAAATCCACCAAAGTTTCTCCAACCTGATAAATAAAGTATGCATATTATAAAAAATTTCTATATGGAACAATCCATTCTAAATTTTACAAGGTCCATAAAATAAAAAGGAATGAGCAAATAATAAAAACTGTAATTAACAAAGTCACACATTAGAGAAGATCTTAAGATTCTTACATTGACAAGAAAATTTACAAGGTCCATAAAATAAAAAGGAATGAGCATGATGGAGACCATTTACATTACCATGATTGTTAAAGAAGACATTCATATTTACCTGGTAGTAAGTGATGTATATTTTTGCATATAAACATCTATATATTCCAAAGTTTATTTATGCACATGCAATAAAACTAATGCTTTTGCACTTCAAATCTTTTATTATAGGAAGAATTTATTAATTTAAAAACAAATTTTTAGATATTCAAAATTTCAAACAAGTCTAGTATCTGAATAAATTAGAGAATTTTTCTCACAAAATGCCAATTTGAGAACATCAATCCCTATAGGAAGTAGGTCATATTTTCACAAGGATTTCTTTCGAATCATTTTAAGCATAGTTATTTGATATATACCAAAGGGGATATGACCATAAGATCCCCCAACATAAGATCCACCTTTAACTCTTTTAATTCTTTATGATGGATTTACTACCAATACTTTTAGGAAAAATATTTCATATTATAACAACGGGATACATACCTGACACACAAAGTAGGATTTGTGCCCCTTGAAGAATCATGGTTTAACCACCTAACCTTACATGCCAAGAAAAATATTAAAAATGACTATAAAGAAACAAGACCCCTTGTGTCAATCCACAACCTCACCAACAAGGTCACAATATAGAGACAAATTAGCAAAAGTTCCAAGAAAAGGTATTTCGAGACATGATGAATATGTTTGCAAAAGCTCTTAGCCCAACAAAAAAGCATGTCCATCATCATCCATGTTAAACAATAGAAACAATTGAATGCCAAAATCACTACCCCTTTAATGAATCATTAAATGGAGAGCTATTACATTCATATATGTCCCAACTTCGGAGCTTTTTTTAAACATTACCTCGTCTCACAATCCATCATAAATAATACTTAGTGAAGTCCACCTTCTAAAGTATATCCATAGTTTGATTGTCCATTCATGAGATAATGGTGAGGATATACACTACTACCATATACTTACTTACCACATAACACACGTACACTTCGAAGAAAATCATTTAATGCACATAAATCAATAAGCCAAACATATGTTTGGTACGAATACCTCATGCCAAGATCTGATCCAAGTGTCAATTCCAAGACCTCCTCTTAAACCAACCACCTTGTTGGAGTTGCAATTAGTTTTAGATGATTTCAAATTATGAAAACATAAAATATGTTCAAAAGTTTGGAATTTTCTCAAAGTCATTTCTCTTTGCTATGGGATGTCAATTTTTTTAAAATACAAAATACAGAAATAAATTAAAAATCCAAAAACAAAAATCTTTTTAATGACTATCTATAGCCCATGATAGTCATTTTATAAAATTTTAATGACTGTTACCATCCCATGACAGTCATTTTAAAAAAAATTAATGATATTCATGGGCTATCTGACATCCATTGTACATCTAAAAAATTTAGATCAACATATAGCCTTATGATGAAGAGATGAGTGTTAAGAAACTTGATCAATAGGTGTCTTAAGAGGGAGGTATATTTCAATTTGCATTAATTATCTCCTCATCACCAAATTTATTTTTCCAATTTAAAGCTTATGTGTATGATGTTATATGGTATGAGAGTTATGCTCAATTTTTGGGGATTCAGGGCTATGCCATTTTCAGGGCTAGACAGAAAAGGATTTCACTCAAAAATAGTAAATATCCATCATTTCATTCCCAAACACCACCAATCACTTTTAACAAGGAAAGAGCACTTGAAACCTCATAAACAAGCACCCCCAAAGCTCTGGAAAGATGCTACAATAGTCTTGGGCTCATTGTAATAAACTCCTCTTGAATCTGGAAACTCCTCTTGTAATACGCATTAAGTAAAAGTCTTGAATTTGGAAATACCCTACTACCTTCATTCGCCAAGCCAATTTCTCCAAAGTTAGGCTAGAAGAAAGTCTTGTAATAAGTGGTAATCACAAGGTGGACTCATGAAGTTAGGCTAGAAGGAAGTAGGATCACAAAATGGAGTTCCTCGAAGCACTTGGGAAGTTAGTGCGCAATTTGCAGCATGTTCGAACATCAGTTTGAAATCCTATCTTTAGCTTAAGATTTGGCTTTACAATGTGCAATGAACCTTAGCATAGGTTACTTATTAAAAAAAAAAGGAAAAGGGCAAGGAAGAGAGAAGGTTCTAGACCTGAAATTCAACAATGAACAATGATCATGGAGGATTTTACTATGGACAACCTTCCTAAAATAGAATTTCACTTAACCAGATTACTACACAGTCTCATGAAATTTGTGCAAGCTTCAAAGGACTACAGATATTTAATTATTCATTCATCATAAGCATGAACAAACAATAGAAATTTAGAGCAGTTGTTAATCTAAGTCCAGGATAACTTTACAGAATTGTATGTCATCAACAAACAACCAAAAGTATGGATCAAGAAGGCATCTAACAACCATATCTTCTCCATGCTTGGTACATTTCAAAGTGGCTTCCACCATTTGTTTCGATCGAGAAAATTCCCTAGCAACAAAATCCATGAAGAGCGAAGATATGTCGTCCGTTGCACTCTCCTCCATCTTCTTATGGAAATATTCTTTAACTTTTTGTTCTATGTTCCTTGCCCTATAATGCAATACTTATTGTGCCAAGATAAAATATTTGTTAAGGGATAAGGATCCCTACACATTAGGGAATCCCTTTAAGATTATTATGAACATTAAGAGCTAATAAAGGAAAAATACATAAGATGAGTGAGATGATTTTTCCTCAGGACAAATGATAGAGAAGAAAATCCCATGTGTTAAAAGATAAGCTAGATTAAGTGATGTGTGCTTTAAACTAATTGAGCTACAAGGTATATTGAAATGAAAAGGGTTTATCCAATGAAAGGTATAACCACAGTAAGCAAGGAAAAAACCAATAGGTCAACCTCCTAGAAATACCATTCTTTACAATCGTGGAAATTCCTGAGAACAATAATATTTAGACATGTATATGTTCTAGAATGATAATGTAGGATTAGTTTGTTTCCATGTTGTAGTTAAAGAATTCCTCAAATGATTCTTTTATCCATTTCATAGGATTTTGTGAATGTTTATTGGATATAAGAGGATGATTAAATAAATACAATTGAATTCCTTGCAATATAAGTATATAGTACTAAATCACTCCAAATTTGAACCAAGTTGGATCAACGTGAGAAAGAAATAGTAAGGATTCAGCCAAATTTTGAATTTAAATGTTAAAAATTTAGGGGTCAAATCCATAGGTGTAGGATCAATCTTGTATGTATGTGATTGGTTTAGGACATGGAAGTAATAGTATCTAGGTAGAGAATGAATTTGTAGATATGGGTGACAATAAAGGGGATAATAAAAGTTACATATGCAATAATATGTGTGGACATTGATAACATGGAGCCAAGTGTAATAGAATGTATAAATAGGAATGAATAACATGATGGAAAAATGATTCCAACTTTATAGAAATGTATTCTATTTGTTGATATATAATTATATTAATTAGTTCCATAAAAATAAGTCCATTTGCAACTATGTCATTAGGAATGAAGACATAAAGGATCTTCATTAAAAAGTAGAAATCTTGAGGGCATATTGCTTTGATAGTAGTAAAGTTTTGGTTAGTCTATGAGACACCCACCATAATGGCTATGTAGAACTTGAGAATTTTTATTTATTTTTATTGTCTATGTCAATTTATTCACCATACTTGTCATAAAAAAGACATGCATTTTGGTCTACGTTTCTCACAACTTTTAGTTGAAGTTCAAAACAATGTTCAATTGAGTGGTGCTCCCATAATGTTGACATGGAGAGAAAAATATGTGATAGACTATAAAAATGCAACAAAAAATACTAAAAAATAAAGAATTATATGAAAATGATTATTCAAATGTTATTTTTTATTTGTTATGTAAAATATTCATATATTCTTTTAATATGTATATTCTTTTAAAATAACATATTATGCATTTAGGGTTTTCACTTCTTTGATGGTATTTGCTACTTTTCTTTGAAACCTCTTTGCCATTGTATGAAATTACAAAGTTCAACTCTATGGTGGTTAGAATTGTAGAAGTGACCATCTTCACATAAAATTTATTGAATTCTGCCAACAATATGGTAATTGCTTGGGATGCAGGATTTTGGGTGCCTCTCTCATTTCTTTCGATTCTTATCATGTAGAGTTTTTAACACAATAAAAGGTGCTCCTATCCTTCTTGTGCAGGGGGTGGCATTGTATACACTACCATCAAAGTATAATATGTAATTTACTAGTGCCAAATTAAAAATTCAAGGCCATTTCTTCCAATCTTGCCTTTGCATATTTGTTGAATTTGATGAACAAGTGCATGGAGATTGTAATTAGCCTTCCCACAAAACCCTCTAAAAAGCATCACCCAACAACAAATGATGAAGAGATGAGTGTTGAGAAACTTCTTTTTCCAGTTTAAAGCTTGAGTGTATGATGTTATATGGTATGAGAGCTATGCTCAATTTTTGAAGATTTAGGGCTATGTTGTTTTCAAGGTTAGACATAAAAGGATTTCACTCAAAAATAGTAAAAGTCTTAAATCTGGAAATACCCTGCTACCTTCATTCGCCCAGCCAATTTCTCCAACTTTGCATAGCTCTCCATGTGTTGCTGGAATAAATGGCCTATATTCATATATGATCTATGGAATAATTCTATTGCAATTGTAGAATCTATTATGTGCTTTCTTGCTGATTTGTGACTTTTTTAGTGGGTTGATTATATTTCATGGTTTGATTTGTATGGAATAATTTAGATCTTTCACAAGTTAAGACACAGTTCTGTGAGATTTTTGAAATTTTGGTTCAAAATTTTGGATTTTTGAATTCTTGAGTGTGGATTTTGGATTTGTTGTTTTTTCTGTTAGATTGATATTCTTGACACTTCCCTGTTGATAACCTTCCCTTGATTTTTCTTTCAATATTTTGTTCTTTGTTCATGCAGAAGTCTGGTGCCCTTTAAATAAACTACCTATTCTTCATTTTTTAATTGCATAACCATAAATGAATTGCAATAGAAAACTAAACAGAGAAAATTTCATGTGATCGTTTCACACACCAACCCCTTAATAGATTATTTGATTTGTTTATTTTTGATTGGCAATGAAAAAATCAATTGCTTTGCATATTGTAATTTGTTAATTTAATTGAAATGAAATGGAAGTTAAGTTTTTTATGAAAGAAGATTTTAATGACCTTTAAGGCTCAAATAATTTATGAGATCAAGTTTTAAAAATTGAACTATGTTGAAACTAAAAAAATTACTAACATACTATAATCCCTATTATTTCTAACAGCCCAAGACTATTGTAGCATCTTTCCCACATTTTGTGCAAATTCTACAATCATAGCTCGTCCCACATTCTATTTTTTCTATGATTCCACATCTTGCATATATGCCTACCAAAGCATATTCAACTATAACGTCTGGCAAAAATTCCCCTACCATTATGCTCTGGCGCATGTTCATAGCCCATCCCAAAGCTCCCATTTTGGCATAGGCAAGGAGGACTATGGAAAATAATTTGGATTTATACTTGCCAATTATATTTCTAAAGCCTTTTCAACAAATCAATTTTTTTGCAAAACCTGCAATCGTTGCATTCTATGAGATGACATCTCTTTGAGGCATTTGTCAAACAATTCACAAGCCTTGCTGGTGCTTCCACATTTTGCATTTTGAACCATGATATCTAATAGAAATCTACCTTCTATTATGATTTGATGGATGTACATACCCTATTCCAAAGCTCCCATTTTATTACAGGCAGTGAAGGTGCTAGAAATGGTTGTGGAATTTGGCTTTACAACTGCCAATTGCATTTGCTTGAAAGTTTCTAAAGCCTTTTAATGCAGACAAAATAGAGAACAGGGTTAATGGATATCATGCTTCCAAGCACCAACTGACTGTTCTAATACCTCAAATAGGTGTATTTTTATTGATTTACTATGAAAAAATTCACTAAAAACTTCTGGTGTATTTTTATTGATTTACTATGAAAACACAGAAAAATTCACTAAAAACTTTTGGTGTATTTTTATTGATTTACTATGAAAAAATTCTCTAAACTTTTTTCTTGAGATATAACTTTCTTCACTTTAAATTTTGAAACAACTACTATCACAACTATTGAAACATGCTCAACTACTAGATCCTCTCCCCTATAAAATCTCTCCCATATAAAAGACCAAATACACAAAAAAAGGTTTAGATTTCCATTGTTCTACTTTAAATACATAAAAACATAAATGATTCTAAACTACAACTCTAAAACTATGATCAAAATAAAAACTACCTACCAAACATCAAAATAAATTAAATCATTTCAATCTTTTAAATTCTCCCTTTAATTTTTTTTTTTATCATATAATCTAATTACATATCTTAATTAAATTACATAGAATCAACTACACAAATATCAAAACATTACCAAGGGATAATGTTCCAAAAGATAGAAGATACAACAAAAATTGCAAGCTACTTCTGAGAATTTGCTTTGATATATTTTGCGGGTAATGTGAGGAACCCTAAAGAAGCACAACTTTTGACCATGGTTATGGTAAGTGAATGCATTTTGGTAGTATAGAAAGAACATGTGATAAATGTCTTTGTTTGAAAGGGCACCCTAAAGAACCAAAGATTTGACCATGGTGATAAAACTTAAGGTAGGTTTTGGTAAGTGAATGCATTTTGGTAAGTGAATGAATTTCACTAAACACCATGTTCAATATTCACGAAGACAGGTCCACAACTCTTTTTTCCACACAAACATCTCAACACAACTTTTCCCAAAATAGATTGTCATAATCAGCAAATTAGGCTCTTTTAGACCCCACGCATAATCAACTTCATAGTTTCCAAGCCCATTTTCCTTGTATTTGCTTCAAACATGCCCAAATACATCTTCCCAAATCAAATGAACCATCTTCCATTCCTAGTTCATAACATTTTGTCAAAGACTTAACTCAACCCTTCAACTCTTGAACCAAAATGAAAATGTTTCCAAAATATCTTAATAGGGTAGTCTAATAAACAATTGTTCATTCTCAAAGACTCATCAAATTTTGACTTGAACAGGCTTCTAATACACCTTTCAACATGTACAAAATCTTTACCAAAGAGAAACCCCAAATACACAAACAAAGAGATTACAATCTTCACTGTTCCAACTAGCCCAATAGGCTTCCAAAGGTCACTCAATCTTTCTGATATGGCATGAAACCAACAAGGGAACTCTTAACATGGATCCAAAGCATTTAAGACCCCACAAATAAGCCTTTTTCAAATGGTTTTATAGTTCTTCAAAATGGAAGGTAATAACTTTGCAAATTTTGTCCATTAGGACTGTGACAACTCTGTCATTCTAGGACAGTCAAATAAAAATGACATCAAAACACCTCAATACATAAATATTTGTTAGGAAATGTATTCATAAACACCTTGGCATAGTTCTCAAACACTTCCTTGCTTGATGGACATTAATTTCAATAACAAAACTTTGAGAAAACTCATTGCTCATTGTCATTTTTCCAGATTTTCCTTAAAAACATAGCCATAGGGCATCTTAAAATCAATAGTAAACTCGATTTTCAAATATTACAAACTTGGAATGTTAAAATGAAGATAGCAATTAACCTTTCCATGATTTTTTAGCCTTACCCATTATTCAGAATGTGAGAAAAGTAATTTTCTTTACCACTATATGCCCTAGATGAGGGTTTGGGGCAGTTTGAACTAAAAACACCATAACTTCTTTATTTCTCCATGAAATTAAGTCAGACCAAGTGAAAAATGATCAAGACACACAATAATATATTTTACAATGACTTTCCTTTAAATATCAAGTCGTACATGGCCGTACAGGAGCAGATATTCATGTTTTATCAGAAAAAATAGAAATTTGCATGAAAAATAGGTTTTTCTCATTGATCTATCCAACATTTACATCCCTCTCCCCCACCTCAACTTGTGAAAGGATTATTTATGCCTTGAAAACAAAACTAACTCATAAAAAATGCCTACAACTAATTCCAACTTCCACCTAACTAATGAACTTATCATTTACTCTCTTTTTCCTTTACAACAAGGTTTACAAGGTTTGTGTTTTTCCACCTTTTGAATAACATATACTATTTCCTATCAAATGATTAAAATGGTCTTGAAAGACCTTATCTAATGATCCCTAGGAACTTTTAACTACTTATTACAATTTTGGCCTCATGGAGGCATGTGATCAAATAGGTGCTCCTGCACCATAGAGGAAGGGAGACTTTTGTCAAATTGTATAGTTGTAACTACACTAGTAGACACGTTTGAAATTGCCCTAGTAGATATGCATGCAAAATGTGGAGGCATAGACAAGGCACATAAACTTCTTGAAGAATGCCTATGAGATGTGTCCTCAAGTATTACAATAATTGCAAAATATACATAAAATTGATTTCTTAAAAAGTCTTAAGAAACTTTCAAGCAAATGCAATTGGTAGGCATGAAACAAAATTCCACAACCTTTGCCAACATCCTCCTTACTTGTGCCAAAATGGGAGCTTTAGAACAAGTTATTTCATGCAGGTAGATTAAAAAGTGCTTTCACGGTCAAGATGGGCAAAATGCTTTCCCTGAGTCAAGAAAAATGTCATAGATAAAAAAATATTTCTTGTCCAAGTATAGTCCAGATTTTGTGCATCTGTTAAGGTTGAAGTGTTTGGTTGATCCCACCAATAATGGTATGCTATGAAGACATAGGCTGGGAAGGGATCATCCCACATACACCTAGTCTACCTTGAATTTTTTTGATGAGATTAAGATGACCATGCAGTAGTATTCTTGTACACTCTCCATGGAACTAAATCTGCAAAATATTTACAAAATATATCCACTGTAAATATAAACAAGTGCAAGGGTATTAGGGAATGGAATGCCTAACAAAATCCAATTAACGAACTCATATATACCAAGGTTGCCAAAGATCCTTCTGGGTCCTATTAACTAACAGTTAATTAACCCTTCAGTGATGATGTAAGAGAATGAACTTCATAAAACCTTGATTTCATTCTAAAGTGCAGATTCAAAATGTGAATCCCCTCATTGAATGTGATAACCTCAAGTGGTGAAATCATTTGAATCTTTAAAAAATAACTCCAACTTAACTTCTCGTGACCCTTGATAGAATGCTAAATTTGGATAAAGTAACGCATATTCCCTCACTCAATGGGATGAGCTCGGGTGGTACAAGCATTGGAACTTTCATTGTGAAGCCACAGGTTTGCATCTGTATGATGCATGATAATAATGTTGAAAATGAATGAAATACTGTGGAACTCCTAAAAGTCTTAAAATTAGATAAAATGTTGCTAATACCATTGATGATAGAGATAAGTCCAAGAGAAATAAAATCTTCCATCCTTGCATGACAGTGTTTGCAGTTCAAATATAGGGGAGAAACTGGATAAATATAGTCCTTGATTAAGAGGATACACTGCACCTTGCAAAGAACACGAGTCCAAGTGTAGGGTGAATTTGACTGAAAGAGATTCGTGACATCTAAACCAAAGGTTGACCTAGATGGGAAGATTTCCAAATCAAAAATATAAATTAAAAAGTGAAACCCTTCAGAGTATAAATGGGGAAAACTTACAAAATCAAAGAACAAATAAAAGAGTGACCATTGTTGGATGCTCAGTCGAGACAGTCAGGGTGAACACTTCCTTAGGATTGAAACCCTAAAATAAAACTGAGCTACAAATTAGAAGCAGAGATGCATTGTGCAAAATTTTGTTACCTTGTAGCTCTTGATCTACGCTTCTCCTCCTTTTGTCAAATTGTTTCAAAGCTTCCATTTAGACACAATAATTATTTATATTTTGTAGCACATATCATATTATTGCAAATTGCTACCATTCCTCTTACATTCAAACCAACATTCCTTTCAGATTTGAACTTGAGTTTCTCTCTCGAGGTAAGCACCATTTTACTCTTGTTTCATGGACTTAAGAGTTCAACAGAAAGGTGCCATAATAAATCTTCTCGTAGACATTAAGATGACAATGTAGCACCCAAACAATAGGAAATACACTATATAACAACAGACTTAGTAGTGATCTAAATGTAGTTTGAAAATAAAGAATTTGACAGTTTGAAGAACAATTGAGATCAGTTAACAACTTTATAGAATACAGTGAGTCTTGATAAAACAAGCAAAGATAATGGCTGATGAATTTTTAAAATATAATGCAATATAAAAACTACCTTTTGTGACTAAACAATTTATGTTTCCTTTGTGACCAAACCAATAGAACTGAGCCTTCAATGAATTACAGAAATGTATGCAAAAAGATATCACTAGAAATGTACCAAACCAAACTGAACCTTAATGATCATTAAATACATAATACCTCTGAATATATGCAAACACTATAAGTGTCAAAATTAACCCTTCACATCAATGCCAAAACTTATGTAAAAGGGGTCAACAAAAATTATATTGTATATAGAATTTTCTATATAAAATTGTAGAATAATTCTCTACATATATACAAAAATGGCATCTATATCAACTCAAAATGTTACATATGTCATCTCAAGATCTACATACCAAGTGTATGTAGAATAACTACACATTCCAATAGTCAAATTGATCTTATGTCTCAAACAAATCTTACATTTGTGGTGGATCATCAAAATCTAGCCTCCTCATGCCACTTGATGGATGAAAAGTTGACTACACAGTAACAAGTCAAACCATAAATTTTATTAATTAGCTAAATCGTAAATAAATTAGACCACCAAATAAAAACTTATTTATAATTTAGAAATTTCAAATTACCATATTGTTACCATCTTTACTTTGCATTACATCCATTGTTGTTGCTTCTTGGTTAAGATCAATAGAAAATGGTAACATATGTTGTTGGGTGTTTTGTTGATCATCTAAAGCCACAATAACATGCACATTTGAGACATCAACATAGAAAAAAATAATTTACAAATTAAAAACATAAAATTGATTGAAGTGTGTTCTATAATTTTTATACCATCTCCACTTTGCATTGTCTCCATTGTCATTTCTTGGTTAAGATCAATAGAAAAAGGTAACATATATTCTCTACTATTTTGTTGATCCTCTGAAGCTGCAATGACACACATATTTAACACATCAACATAGATAAAGTTTTCAAGTGTAAAACTACATTATGTAATTAATATAAACAATAGTAAATTTATAAAGATTAGAAATTTGATTAGAGATAGGAATTGACTAATTGCCTATAAAGTTAATAAACACACTTAATAGTTAAAAAATTACCATCTATAAGTTGTATTTCATCTGTTATTGTTTGGTTTAGATCAATAGAGAAAGGTAATTGATGTCGTTGAGTACTTTCTTGATCATCCAAACCTACAATGACATGTATTTAACATATGAAATAAAAACAAGAAGTATTGTTATGCAAATTACTAAAATTCTTTAAAAAAAATATACTTACTGTGTTGTTGCATAATACTAACTCTTTCTTCTTCTATTGCGATGCTTGAGCATTTAATGACCTTTTTTTCTTTTTCTTTCTACATCTTGTAGAGGGGAATTGAAAATTTTCATAGTCCTCAATTGTTTCATTCAAGTCTTCAGAAATGGCATTGTCTCTTTGATGAATTGAATGACGTTTACACATTTTGCTTGGACTGAACCATGGTGATATTCGTCTTGTAGACATGTTATCTGAACCAGGGATTGATGTAAATGTTGAAGAGGAAGGAAGAGATGTATGAATATCTTTTCGTAATCGCCCAATACATTGACAAAAAAATTATTTTTCATCTTCACTAGTTGGTAAATTTTGGAGTAGATGATTTAAATAATCAATAGAATTTTGAAAGTTATCATTCAAAGCATCAGATGATTTCCAGCCATTTGTAATACAAATAAAAATGATTAAATCTAAAAATATCTTAATATTTTATTATAAAATGGTGACATTGAGATTTACATGTTCTTTGGTCTTCACCAATGGCAATCCCAAGCACATCTTGATCTTCTATTTGATTGCAACCATCTATAATTTGATTAAGATTTAATTAATTTTGTGAACCATAAAAAAAAAATATTTAATTGTAAATACCATATCAATATTACCAATGGTATTGTTTCCATGACTGAAACTCCCTCTGATATTCTCATCATCATCAAGCAATGGAGTAGCGCCATCTATAATTCAATGAGATTAATTTAGTTGTTTTTGAAAAATAATAATAATCATTTAACTTATAAATATTAAAATTAAATCTCAAATGACCCTTACCAACAACTTGATCTTGCTCATTTATTTTGTTTCTCTTTAGAAGATCTAAAATCTTTAACACACGTTTGCATGTGTTTCCCTTCTTTTCCCACTGACAGTCACACACATGCAAATCTGGTCCATATTTTCTAACAAGGTACCATTTTTTTGGAGTTGTTTGGCTTCTTATCTGGTATGTGTTAGGGACGAGATCATATGGGCAACAATTTGTATTTGGTATTGTTTTTTACCTCTCTAATGCAGTTGTGTAATATCATTCTTTTTTTAAGTTAGTCAGAAACCCAGATAATTGCAAATATCTTTTATTTTTGTAGAATGGCTCTACCCTATGAAGAAGTGTATGGATAAGCCAATCCATTCTCCTCGTGCACCTCTTAGCACAATCACTTAAATAGTGACTCTTGATGTGGCAGTGGTACGACTCTATGGAAGCATTGGTTTCTTGATTTGCATGAGGGAAACCTCTATAATTTTTTGCCCACATTGCTATACAAACCCACAAAATGATATCTTAGTATAAATAAAAAACAAGTTAAACAATATAAATGCATACAAAATCATAATGAATAATTCAATGAGCTTACCAATACGAGTTTCATCATGACACCAAGTTTGTTGAAAGTAATCAATAAATTTCTTCTCCTCTTTGAATTCCTCCATGAAATATTTTATTAGATGAGTAGTGATGTCTTCATCATCACTCATTGCATACATTATCTCACCCAATCTATTGAACATTTTAGTACCAACATCCTTATTACTGACATACCTGGATTATAAAACATAATATCAAGCTATGAAATTTGAACATGTAATGTTTAGGTATTCCAAGTATTTTAATAAAAGATTGACTTACCTATATACATTCTTCAACCATGCCCTACGTACATGCCAAATACATAAAAGTACCTGGAAATCAAAGGATAATCTACAAGTTACGAGGATAAGTGTAATGTTCAGCTTTTTATAGACTAAATATTAAGCAATTACAATGAGTTAACTTCAGTTTAAATAAAAGATTAAGGCCAATAAAAACCTGATTGCTTCAATCTCGGCACTAGCATCATCTGTCATAAATGCATTGACATTCCAATCTTCTTTACATTGTTTCCCTCTTTTATAAACTTCTATCAACCATTCATTTATATCCTCGACTTTATTTCTTGAGGATATGGCCCATGCAACAGGTATACCAGCCTCTTGTTCATTGAATACAAGAAAAGTATATAACTAATACTACACATGAATAAACCATAAATTATTATATTTTTAGTAGAAGAAATTAATGATTTCATTAAGATCCATAAATACAATTAAAATTGTTTTACTTACACCATATTTATTCATTGAGAATGTGGAATCCATAGCAATAATTGCATTATGTGAATGTTTCACCATCATTTCTTGCATCCATGCAGTTTGGATGCCTACCATAAATGGAATATTTTCCACATTGTTTGATCTTTTATAATAAAAAAAGTTGTCTTTCTCCTCTATATGCCACATGCTTACACTTTTTGCATCATCTTCATTCTTTTGGGATCAAAGTGAGCGCACTCTATTCCATGCATTCATGACATCTTTCCTTAACAAATATGTGTCCCTCTTATTCATCAACTGAGTCAAACTAGGGTCTAAATAGTGTTGTTCACATATTGTGTCAATTCCCACCCCCATTAGCAATAAGGATTCAATATACGATTTGCATTCATTTGACAACCTTGGTGCAACACTACTCCTTGGATCACCAGAAGGGTCATCTTTTCCATGACAAAATTCACCTTTAGCATCACAATGATTGAAATCATTATATGTAATAATCGTAACATCTGGTCTACCATACATAACCTTAACAAGAAAGTGGGTTTGACAACCCCTTTTTTGGATAAACTTTCGTTTCCTTTTCTTGTTTTCAGAGTTATTTTCAGAGTTGTTCTTAGAGTTGTTTTCAGAGTTATTTCTTTTGTCCTTAGGGCCAAAAGCACACCAATAATTGTTTTCACATGTACAAAATATATATATATTAATTAATATAACAAATAGAAAATATAAGTTTTGACATGCTTCATTATTATATTAAATATAAGAAAACCTTGAGTACATCTTCATTGCATGGTCGTTAGGTTGTATCAAGTCGTTCTTTCTATTCAATTTTCGTACAAATGTCATCTCTATACTATCCAATAAACCTTCTCCTTTGACAAACTGAGGGAGTCTTTCAAGAGGGATTGCAGCACATATGTCTATCTCACTATTTTCACCTCCAATAGGTGTCCATTCAAGGTCAACACTTGAGAAATGATTTCCCTAGTTGGGAATGTCTTGCACATTTAGAGAAATAAGTGATTCCCATTTATTTGGCCTACCCATTCTGAATAATATTAAGATGGTTAGTGGACCTCTATCTTGTTCAAATATGTATTTAAAAAATTAAATCTTCTACCATAAATTCAAGAATATAAACAAACATGGGAATAATTATCATCCTAAAATTCAATTGAACCCCAACGAATTTACAAATAAGATCATTTCTCTAAAAATGACTTTTACCACAAAGTCAATTTACAAATAAGATTATATGGGACAATGTTATGATTTGGGATGATGTTTAGATTTTGCATTATAGGTTGGCATGATTTAAACTACACAATTTTTTCCCACAACATAATTTTTACATTAACATGGTGTCTTAATAATAGACCTACTTGTACCCTTAACAATGACATCAATGATCCAAACCAAACATACAATTATTTTATACGATGACTTCAATTCCATTGACACAACACATTATTACTTGGATAAATTTGTGAAATTTCTTTATACACTAACACTCATAAGCCAAGGATTGTAAAGGAAGCTATTGGTATTAATGATGTAGATTCTTGGAAAGAGGCTATGGATGAAGAATTGACAACATTAATAAAAAAAGTAACACATGGGAGATTTATTATATTTTCCAAATGGACATAAAATTGTTGGATATGAACATATGTTCAAGAATAGTAAAAGATAGTAAAAGAAATGAAGCTATTGGTAAAGGAAGTTGGTGATATTGATAGTAAAAGATCCATTAGTGATAGGAAAAGGTGTCTCCCTAATGCTCATTTTAATATATTTTCTATGCACTTGCTATTTCATAATCTAGTGAATTTTGTTCTTATGGGAGAGTTCACATCCAATGTGGAGGATCCTAATTTTAAGTGTTCTTTTGCCTCACCAATGGGATAGATAAGGATTTTATAATAAAGCATGCTCTCATTTGTACACAATAGTGCATAAATATGAAAAGGAAGGGTAAGGCCTGTATGAAAATTTTCTTGCAATATGTGTTTGTAAATAATTAATGAAAAATCCTTGAACCTCATCTTATTTTAATGTGAAACTCATGTTAGTAATCAAAACTTGAAATCTTAACATATAATCATGAACTAGTTAGTATTTTTGTTTCTTGCATTACATAATTTTAGAAACATTTGTCATGGATTCAATGCCATAATGAGAATTTTCGATATAATAATAGAATGAGGCAATAAATAATCCTGTGAATGAAATTTTCTTTCAATATGTGTTTGTAAATAATTAATAAAAAAGACTTGAACCTCATCTTATTTTAATGTGAAACTCATGTTAGTAATCAAAACTTGAAATCTTAACATATAATCATGAACTAGTTAGTATTTTTCTTTCTTGCATTGCATAATTTTAGAAACATTTGTCATGGATTCAATGCCATAATGAGAATTTTCGATATAATAATAGAATGAGGCAATAAATAATCCTGTGAATGCTTGGTCATTCAAGCTTTGTTGGAAACAATCTAGTAAATAACTTGTCCATATGAAAATAAGTAGCATGAAGTTTACAAGGATTATAATTCTATTAATGGATTAGATCTACCATTATACTTATAAACATGGTTCTAGAAATCTACTTGGTGAGGGAAAGGGCAAAATACCATATTTTGAAGGATTATGTAATATTCCATTACTATAATCTCTTCTTAAATATTTTCTCATAATGATAAATATACCATCTAGATTTTTGAACATACTCATGGAGGAGTACAAATAATGTGAAATATCATGCTCAATATGTCCAATAGCTTGATGTGTAGATAAATCACTAGTACTAGTAGGGGAGGATTTAAGAGATAAATCACTAAATAGTTGCACACAAGCTAAATAAATAATCTAAGAGATCTTTACATAGTTCTCTTACTCAATGAATGTATACTCCATGTGTTTTCTCAATATGATATGTAAGAGAAGGTACTCCACAATTACACAAATATATATCATATAAAGGTCTAAAAGGATTTGAAGGAGAAACCATTGTTATAAAAAAGGCATATAACATCATGATATGCATGGACATATCTATGAGACTCCCAAGGAAAGGACACCAAAATGTGAAGAACTAGAACTATGTGTAACATTTTTATAAGAGTCATGAGCATTATTTATAGACATCCAAATTTGGACACTTAATTTATCCAAATTTATCACTTTTCTCTAAACATCCTCTTATCCGAAAGTTAATTAAGTAATATTACTATTATTTAATTAATATCTTTATTCCTAAATCCTAAGGTATTTAATTAATAATTAAATACCTTACCCTCCTAATCCTCTTTCATCAAATAAATTAAATAAATATTACATTTATTTAATTCCTCACATGTCATTTTCATCTAATCCTAATCATTTCTAATCTTTTCATTAGGATGTGCACATGCCTAATCCTTGATTAGGATGTGTCACATCCTCCAACTTTTGCAAGTTGGCTTCTAATCCTCATTTTGATTAATTAAGCCTAATCATTCTCCAAGGAATTTTTAATTCCTTTTATTCTTCCTAGATTCCCCTCTTTTATATGTGAATTTTTAATTCACATTCCATCCTTCCAAGGCTTCTAGAACCTTGGACTTGTCACAATCTCCACATGTGACCAAGTCCCACCTTTTTTGAAGCCCACCTTTTATCCTCTAGATCATCCTATTAATGTAATTCACATTTATATCCCCCAACCACCTTTCCTTTTCCCATGTAGATTTTTGAGGAATTCCAAAATTCCTCAAATGTCCCTTTCACTCCCACTTGGGGACAAGAAATCTCTTTTTGAGGAAATCTCCTCACTCCCCAAGGTGCATGTCCTTTTTCCACCTCATCTCCATCTCATATCCCCTTGGCCACTTCACCCTCCACATGTCAAGATGTGAGGGCTTGTGGGATCTCAACTCACCATAGCCCTTCATCTTGGCCTTGTTGGATGCATCTCAACCGTTGAATTCTCTAGAGAATTCAAATTCTTCTATAAATACCCCCTCCTGAAGGGAATTTTCAACACTTTTTGATTTGAGCAACTACATGCTGCCCATTTGCTTTCTCAAACACTTTCATTTGGAGCAACCTTATGCTGCCAATTTTCCTTCTCAACACTTTGCATTCTCACAACTACATGCTGTCAATTTGAATCCTCAATCCTCTACCATCATCTAGCCATCTTTTTAATCATTTGCACCTCTAATCTTGCATTTAGCCATTCAAGCAATCATCTAAGGAGCACACAAACCAATCAAAGCAAGGGCCAATCAAAGAGATATCAACAACAAGGGAGGTAAAATTCTTTGTGTTTCATTTTATTTACATTCATTTTCGTTGTATCACTCTTTTGGATAATCTTGAGGTGTCCTTGGTATTTTGTTATTCACATTTCTTAGTCATTTCACACATTTAGAGTAGTATAGATATCAAGGTATCACATTTCTGGCACGCCCAGTGGGACCCACAAATGGGTCTTGCATTTAACTTCCCTTTTAGATTAAGTATTTTGCAGGAAAAGTCCGCAGAAACGTGGTAGCGCCCTCGTAGAAATGCGGTAGCGCCCCTGCAGAAACGCGGTAGCGCCCCCGCAGAAAGGTGCTAGCGCCCTCGCAGAAAGCCGGTAGCGCCCCCGCAGAAAGCCGGTAGCGCCCCCGCAGAAAGTCGGTAGCGCCCCACGTAGAAAGGCGGTAGCGCCCTTGCAGAAACGCGGTAGCGCCCTCGCAGAAAGGCGGTAGCGCCCCATGCAGAAAGGCGGTAGCGCCCCTGCAGAAACGCGATAGCGCCCCACGCAGAAAGGCGGCAGCACCCCCGCAGAAACGCGGTAGCGCCCCACGCAAAAAGGCGGTAGCACCCCACACAGAAACGCGGTAGCGCCCTCGCAGAAACACGGTAGCGCCCCCGCAGAAATGTAGTAGCGCCCCAAAACAACACAGTTTGGGAGGTATAATAGGCATTTTGGCTTCGTTTTGGCTCTATTTTTTTGCTGTTTTCATGTGAACTTTCTAACATTATTTTGGCAAGGATATTGTTACTTTTCGCTAACGTTTTGCAACATATTGTGGTGAAATTTTACCAAAGACGAAAAAGAGGACAACTAACATATGTTTGTAGGGCCCTCTACATAATCATATTTTCAAAAATTATCTTTGCTGTTTTCGAACATAGTCTAATTAGGGGGATTAAACCTCATTGCTTGTTATTGTTTTTTCTTGTGTTACCCAAGGGGATATTAATTCATTTTCACTTTCCCCTTGCACTTCGTGTGAGCCTGGGGAGTAGTTGGAAACGATTAGTATCCTCTTTTTAGTGGGACCTACTTGGGGATTTCATCACCCCAAGGGATGATTCCAACCATGTGTACCGGCGGGGTATATAAAGGGGGGAGAACGAAAGTTGTACCCCAATCTAGTTGCGTCGTAATTGGTGGAGAGTCGAAGCTAGGGTGATACCTAGATAGATGTGAAGAGTTGGTTTGAGCCTTTCAGTATCTCGCTGGGGTTCCCGACTCACGCTTGTGACAGACTGGTGTTCACGGTTGTGCCTCACGTACCGAGAGTATATCAAGGACTCCCTAGAAGCCTTGTGCATCCTAGACTAAGACTTTGCCTTGCCATACCCATAATATTAATCATAGGATTGTGCTTGCTTGAGGTGTTTTTTTGAGAAAAATTTGTCAAAAATTTTGATACTTTGGACTTGTTTTATCTTTTTGTGTCATTGCCATAACCTTTGCCATCAAAACCAAACTTTGTCGCATCACAGAAAGTTGTCTGCGCCCCTGCAGAAAGGCGGTAGCGCCCCTGATTTACTGCAGAAAGGCGGTAGCGCCCCTGATTTACTGCAGAAAGGCGGTAGTGCCCCTAATTTACTACAGAAAGGCGGTAATGCCCTTGATTTACTGCAGAAAGGCGGTAGCGCCCCTAATTTACTGCAGAAAGGTGGTGGCACCCCTGATTCACTGCAGAACGCTATCTACGCCCCTAATTTTGCTGGAAACGCCCTTGATTTACTGCAGAAAGCTATCTATGCCCCTGATTTTGCTGGAAACACCCATGATTTACTGCAGAAAGCTGTCTACGCCCCTGATTTTGCTGGAAACACCCCTGATTTACTGCAGAAAGCTGTCTACGCCCCTAATTTTGCTGGAAACGTCCCTGCTTTACTGCAAAAAGCTGTCTACACCCCTGATTTTGCTGGAAATGCCCCTGATTTACTGCAGAATGCTGACTACGCCCCTTTAACTTCCCAGGGCCATCATTTACAAACCGTACGTTGAATCAACTTTGTTCAAAAACCAAAGTTGCTTATTTTTTTAAGCTCTATCTAGTGGTGCCTTCCATTTCCACCTATCAATAATTTTACCACCCCAAGGCGGCCACGCCCCGCATCGCAGGGTGGACACGCCCCTAACTTCCCGGGACTGTCATTTACAAACCGTGCATCGGATCGACTTCATCCAAAAACCAAAATTGCTCAATTTTTTGAGATCTATCTAGTGGTACCTTCCATTTCTTCCTATCTAATCAAACCAATCCATTCCTCTAATCAAATTCATCTAATCATCTAATTAATCCAATCACACCAATCCTATCAAATTCATCCAATCATCTACCCGATCCAATCATATGTCTACCGAATCCCATCCAATCATCCTAATCTGAGCTTTTGTCCAATCCTGATTTGAGCTTGACCAAAATCCTGATTTGAGCTTTAATTTGTTCCCATCCAAAATCTTTTATCCATCCTCTTTATCCTGTCATCATCATGAACCCTCATCCTCCATCAATAGTGGTCAAGGGAAACCCTAATTACGTGGACGATGATAACGAAAGTCTTGTTGATCAAGAGGTATATGACATAGATCCCCTTGACACTATCATCTCTAGTAAGCTTTCTCCACCCACTTTCCAAAATCTAATTAAGCCTAATCATGTTCCATACCCACCTTGTTTCCATTCCCCATCCATCCATCCCTGTCCACTCTTATCCTCATCTTCCATTCCCCATGCGGCCCCCTCTTTCCCGGGTCCAGATCCACTACTAATCCACTGTCCCTTCCATTCATCTGTCCACCTTCCTTCCTGTCCACCTTCCATCCACTCCAATATCCTTATCTTAACCCTCCACCCAATCCCATTCATCCATCTACTCCTAGTCTTCCATCCAATCCTAATCCCCCATCTACTCATAGTCCTATATTCAATCCCACTCCTCCATCTAACCCTAGTCCACCACTCCATAATCCCTCATCCATTTCTACCACCCCGGCCAAGCCAACCATATGCAACTCTCTCATTTCAGAAGTTCTCCAAGGACTCATTACAAATAAGCCATCCCCAACTCCACATCTTGAAGTCGTGGAACCATGCCATCTAGATCCATCATCCACGGTCACTAGTGATGAGACCCTTCTCCATACCACACCTATTATTGATGTTACCACCCCTAGCACTGATCAAACCATTGAAACCATTGAACCCACTAAATCCATTGAACCCCCATCTCCTACTCCAAGAACCACCGAATCCATCGAAGACACCCAAGCCCAATCCACTCCCTCTACTCCTAGATCCACCCAAATCCAATCCACTCCTCCCACTCCCAGTAGCACCAAAACCGATTCCAATGAACCTCATGAATCTTCCAGCCCTCCATCTTCCCCACTTGAAGAGTCCCAACAAGACTCCATTACCATGCCTTCAGCACACTTGATGAGTCGCAGCCAGGAATTTCTAATCCAAAAGCATGCTAGCATATCCCTTCTCCGTCAAAGATCCTACCATCCGATCTGTCCACCTCAAGATCACAGTCCCCCATCCATTCCATCCCATGATCCCCTTGTCATTCAAGCTTCCACTACTCCATCTCCATCTCCATCGTATGAGCCTACCACCACAAATCCAAATCCTATCATGGCCCCTACTCCCTCTCCTAATGCTGCTATTCCATCATCTCCTTCTCATGATCCCCCATCATTGCCTAAAAATGCTATCCCCACCGCGGCTTGCATATCCTTGGTCTCACATTCCTCCATGGTGGTCTCTGTGAGAAGAAAAACAAAGCATATACACCAGCCCTCCTCCTCCCATGAGACTATACGTCATTCTTCCAGAATAACAAAAATCCTATCCTAGATCGAATACTCAAGAAAATGAACTATCGAGGAAAAGGTTTAGGCCTTCATGAGCAAGGTATTATAGAGCCCATCCAAGCTAAAGAACACTTGTATCTGCAAGGTCTTGGATGTAATACTCATGACTCGCAATCCAAAAATGTTGGTACAACCTCTAGATGTCCCCAACGAGCCTTTTCCAAAAGAAATATCGGCTCTTCCCATTGCCCCACCAAATCATATGTGGCCATCCCTCCTCCTCTATGCATTGTCACCTCAAAACAGCTTTGTCCATCTTCCCTCCTTCATCCCGCTGTCCATTTGGTCCTTACATCCCTCCCATCTACCATCTCCAATCCTCCATCTACCATGCCAGAGTCCTACCACATCTATTTTGGGCCCTATATCCCAAATCACCTCCTCCATCTCATCCTATCCATCCTTTCATCCATTCATCACCTATCCATCTCATCCATCATAAACATCCCTCTCACATACCCCATAGTCAGGATCAACAAAGGCACTTACCTAAACATCCTCCATCTACACATAATCCTCATAATTCTACCTCCATCACTCCACATCATCCATCTCCTCACACCCATCCCATTGCTATTAAAAGCACTTTGGATGTTAAAGACAATATGCATAAATCCAAGCATCCACATGAATCTACAGCTCCCCATGTCCCCTCCAAAAGACATGGTGAAGAAAAGAAAAATCTAAATATACATCAAATCCGTAGGCCACAAAGACCCACCAAAGCAAAGATCAAAACCATGTGGATCCCAAAGAAAAAAGATGCAATGCCATCAAATGAAAAATTTGTAAGAACATCCAAAGTTGCTAATCTGAAAGCTAATTATACACCCCTTTCATCTCCTAAATCTGTTTTGGGTCCTTATGTCCCGAAATTCACTATTTCATCTCCTCCATTATCCCCACATTCTCCATCCATTAGTCCCCTTATCTTTTCACATCCGTCACCACATGTGCCAATGTTGGTCCTAAATACATCTCCCCATCACATATCCACCCCTTCATTCTACCCATACCCTTTCTAGCATCCCATCCATTATCCCATGTACCAACCCCATCAAATCCCTCTAATTCACCCTCATGCGTAATCCATTTAGCCTAATAAGGTTGTACCAACATCCAACAGTCACTTCAAACATGGGCTCTTAACACCTTGATCCTTATTACATGTCTTCTAAATCTGCTTATCCACTTCCTTATCCTTACCCATCTCCTTCTGCATGACATCCAAAAAGTCCAAAAATCCACAAAAATCCAAAAAAAGTCCAAAAATCCATAAAAAAGTTCAAAATCTAAAAAGTAAAGAGAAATAATCCATCCAATGGTGAAAACTTGGCAAACAAGCACCTTGGATAAGTACCATGATGAAAACCTGGCAAACAGGCGTCATGCGTAAATCCCCATCTACACTTGGGGGCAACTTCCTGATATGCATTCCCTCCATCCACTATGATTCTAGCTATGCACTCGTCTTCCTGTTATCTGTCCTCTTCATAAATCCCTCCATCCCTCCTATTTTCCGCATCCTACCATCATATCCCATTTATCTCTCATTCCCTCCATCCTTCTTGTGATCTTGATCAAAATTGGGGCACCTATCTATGCATGCTTTGGACACCTATTGGTTCCCATTCTCTTCCATCCATGCTCCTATCCATTCCATGTCCACCATCCCTATCCCTCCTTCCATTCCTTTATCATCCTTCATACCTCATATATCCATTCCTTCCTCCCCTTCCTTTGTATTTATAGTCCTTCATCCATCTATCTTTCTTTATCCACTTCCATACCCCATCCACTTGTCTTCATGTCCCTCTATCCACTGTCCACTTTCATCTCCATCCCTATCCATCCCTTCCTGCCATCCCTTCCATCTCCCCATCTACCCTATCCCTTCCATCTCTCCATCTATCCTAGCATCCCTTTCATCTCCCATCCTTATATTCCTATCCATTAAACAATCCTCATCCCCATCCCTATATCTCTGTCCATTCTTTCATCTTTATCCTCATCCCATCTCATCCCGTCTCACAACCACTGTCATTGTTATTCCTTCTCAAGCCTCCCATGTTCCATTTATCTCATCATCATCACCCTTGCTTCTCTTGCACATCTTTCTAATCCCCTATCACTTTTCATCCCTCCTCTATCTATCATACCATCCTCCCAAGTCATTTTAATGTTTTGATAACTATCCCCGCCCTGAGCTTTATGTGATCGTCATCATCCTATCCAATCCACTAGGTCTATCCTATCTTGTTGTATCAGTCCCATCTTTTTATCCACTTATCCTACCATCATCCATCATCTTTTATCCAGTGTTTGCCTTCGGTCTTGTCGAACTACGTTGCCCCTGCGCTTTCACGTAGGCAAGGTCGATCATTTGATCTGCCTCCGGGGTTCCATCATCGATCTTCATTGTCCACTTTGCTCTTCTACCGTCTATCATCGGTCTTTCTCCTTTTGTCTATCCTATCTTTACCATCCATCAAGGTCTCCATCTTGGTCAGTCATCCACCTTTCACTGAACTACGAGGGCTCCGCGCTTTCACGTAGGCAAGGCCAATCTTTGATCGGCCCCCGAGCCCCTAGGTCTTTAGGGTGTGTTAGTCCCATGTCTTGTCTTCCTTGTGTCGTGCCATCAAGCTATGCCCTTATCTAGCTAGTTCTTAACAAATGAGACCCACTTATATCAGGAGATCCAATCGATTTTGTGCATCCCGTGTCATAATGATCTTTTAGTTTCATATCCATCATCATCGGTCTCAACAGGATGCATCCTTCGTGAGACCTCATCAATCCCACATCCATCCCCTTGATCCTATAGCGTAGACGTTTGAAATTGATTGGAAATATTTTGATACTTTTGGATTTTTGTTTATCATTTGAGCTCCCTATCATCACTTGTCAAGACATGCATAATCCATCATATTATGGTGTGTTGTTTGATTGGTCAACATAGGGGCATATCTTGATCTTTTAATGTCTATTTGTGTGTCTTCTTGGTTGTCCCACATAGTACCCACCAAGATCCACGGGTCTTGTGTTATCTTTGGGGGCATCCTTTTTGTGCTAATGGTTATCTCAATGCACGGCCCGACCAAGGTCTTTTGTGACTTTGGGGTGTTAAGGATAGCCTTCTTGTCTTGTAGTGTTTATTTCATGCATTAGACATATGCGCCTTGGTTCCACATACCACGGCACTTGGTGTCTTATGCTATAGCAAAAATCCATGCTCCAAAGATGGCAAATCGCATTAGGATTGCATCTCATTTTCCATTCTATCGTCTTGCATGTATCCCCCCATCCATTCATCCTTCATCCTTATCTCTATCCAATCTCCCTCCATTCCACTTAGCCTGAATCATCTAATCATATCCTCAGTCCTGTTACCAGCCTTGATCATCCATTAGTATCCTTCTCTATCCCTTTGGTGTTGTTTTGGGATGTATCCTTCCCTCATCAACAACACTTTTATCATCATCATCGGGAGGTATTCTTCCCTATCCCTTTGGTGTTGTTTTGGGATGTATCCTTCCCTCATCAACAACACTTTCATCATCATCATCGGGAGGTGTTCTTCCCTATCCTTTAGTGGTGTTTTGGGATGTATCCTCAGCTCTCCTCTTTCATGCCTTGATTGGGGGCAACATCACCTTTTGAAATCCATTTGTGCTTCATCCATCTCCATATCACTTACTTTCTTACCCATCACCTTGCATCATCTTCCTCATCTCCCTTGGCATCACATCATCTATTTCGAGAGCACACACGTGTTCTCTTCAACCCGCATGTCCTCTCGAGGGGGCATCCTTAATCCCTCTTCATCTTCACTCCCATCATATTTCTTCCTAGTCATCCGTTTGATGACTGGGGCATCCTTCCCAATCTAACCATCTCCTTACGGGTTCTATATTTTAATATTCTTTGAAATGATGCTGCTTAAGTAACTGTCTCAAGAGGGCAAAATATGAACTTGTAGAATTTGGACCTTGAATTATCCAGAATTTATCACTTTTAGATCCTAAACATCCTCTTATCGAGTTAATTAAGTAATATTACTATTATTTAGTGTATCTTTAATTACTAAATCCCTAGGTATTTAATTAATAATTAAATATCTTACCCTCCTTAATCCTCTTTTCATCAAATAAATTAAATAAATATTACATTTATTTAATTCCTCACATGTCATTTTCATCTAATTCTAATCCATTTCCTAATTTCTTCATTAAGGATGTGCACATGCCTAATCCTTCGATTGGGATGTCATCCTCCAACTTTTGCAGTTGACTTCTAATCTCATTCTTGATTAATTAAGCCTAATCATTCTCCAAGAAATTTTTTAATTCCTTTTTATTCTTCTAGATATAACATGTGTGAATTTTGAATTCACATTCCATCCTTCAAAGGCTTCTAGAACCTTGGACTTGTCACAATCTCCACATGTGACCAAGTCCCACCTTTTTGAAGCCCACCTTTTATCCTCTAGATCATCCTATTAATGTAATTCACATTTATATCCCCCAACCACCTTTCCTTTTCCCATGTAGATTTTTGAGGAATTCCAAAATTCCTCAAATGTCCCTTTCACTCCCACTTGGGGACAAGAAATCTTTTTTTGAGAAAATCTCCTCACTCCCTAAGGTGCATGTCCTTTTTCCACCTCATCTCCATCTCATATCCCCTTGGCCACTTCACCCTCCACATGTCAAGATGTGAGGGCTTGTGGGTTCTCAACCCACCATAGCCCTTCATCTTGGCCTTGTTGGATGCATCTCAACCGTTGAATTCTCTAGAGAATTCAAATTCTTCTATAAATACCCCCTCCTCAAGGGCATTTTCAACACTTTTTGATTTGAGCAACTATATGCTGCCCATTTTCTTTCTCAAACACTTTCATTTGGAGCAACCTTATGCTGCCAATTTTCCTTTTCAACACTTTGCATTCTCACAACTACATGCTGTCAATTTGAATCCTCAATCCTCTACCATCATCTAGCCATCTTTTTAATCATTTGCACCTCTAATCTTGCATTTAGCCATTCAAGCAATCATCTAAGGAGCACACAAACCAATCAAAGCAAGGGCCAATCAAAGAGATATCAACAACAAGGGAGGTAAAATTCTTTGTGTTTCATTTTATTCACATTCCTTTTCGTTGTATCACTCTTTTGGCTAATCTTGAGATGTCCTTGGTATTTTGTTATTCACATTTCTTAGTCATTTCACACATTTAGAGTAGTATAGATATCAAGGTATCACATTATCATTAAAAAATAAAGAATTGTCACCATGATAGTCACTTAATATATCATCAATATAGCATGAGCAACATGAATGACAAGAAAGAATACCAATCTTGTATGAAGGTAAAACATGTGTATTAGAGAAAGAGAGACGCATGTAGGAAAACCAATAGAGGTAAAAGGAAAGTTTTTTTGAGATGTGCAAAATATATGCTTACTAGAAAATATCACCACATAAAGGAATATCCCTAGATATATTATGGGAGATGAGATGCACATAATATATGATTAATAGGAAACATCACAATATGAAGGAATATACCTATATGTATTATGGGAAATTAGGACTAAAGTATTGGGAAATTAGGACTAAAGTATCACCATCTTTTATCTCATGAGATGAAGAATCATGACGAGTCATGGAGATAAATAAAGTAAAATCCTCTAATATAGATGGGAAGGCATGCATAAGTCTATACAGGATGGAACATTTCTCAAATACTCTACAATCTTATGCATGAAACATGTAGGATCATTTATGTCATAAAATAAGGCAAAATAATTAAGGATAAAAGGGAGAATAAAAAAAAATGAAAATAGCTCATAATCCATGATGTATGCATGAGGGAAATCCCAAAATAAAAATTTGTAAGGATCCATGGTAAATGATATAATAATGAAACTCAAACAATCAAAAGATGGGATGGTGGTGATGGGATATATATAAAATAATGAAAGCCCAAGACTCTAATAAAATCTACGATAAATGACATAGTAATGAAAATATCAAATCTAAAAATTACAGATATAAGAAAAGTCAAAACCTGGTAAAATTTTAGAAGGTTTTGAGTGTTGGGTTCATTTAAATTTGAGGAAATACAATTCATCTTTGTATGAAAAATTAGGTTTAAGGAACATAACAAGAAATAAAATTGAATTAATTTGATTTCAAGTTACAATAGGTCATATCATAGAAATTAAAAGAAATAAAGATACAAGTTGATTTTAGAATTCAAAAGTTAGCTATCTACTACTTTGATCATAACTTTTGAACTAACTCAAATTCACTTATTCTTAATCGTGTAAGAAATAAATATATATATATATATTAGATCATTCTTAAACTTAATTAGATCAAATTCACAAATTATAAAAATAATCTATATTGTATTAAAAATTCATTAATTTGAACCTTATACACAAATCTAAATTTGTAGTTACAAATATTCTATGCATATAACTCCACAGAAAAATTATATGCCTATAACTCTAAGTAGAATATACCAAAACATATTTGACTGCCTTATTTTATCATCTTAAGATAAGTAAACTTTCATTAAATTATTTGAACCTCAACTACTATATTATAAGCTCCATATGGTGGCACTTCCCTACAGGGCTTAAATTTGATGGTCGACTTTGCCTATCAACAAATTTTTTAATGACAGTTATCTATTCAAGGTTGCCCTTAAAACATTATGATATGCCTTAGTGTAAGTAAAATTATATATAAATCAAATATATATATCATTATAATATTATATTTATTATTGATAAATTTTGACAGTCTATCCAAAATATCTCCTTTCATCTGATACAATCTTCTTAAAATTTTGATTGTATTCTACAGCAAAAATCTCTAAATATGGTCATACGGCCATCAAATTTAAGCCCTGCTTCCCTAGGGTTAAAAATGGGATTTTAAAATGATACAATTATCTCTTAGTGAATATAATTGTTAGTCTGGACAAGGCCGTCATAGATGCCCTATCACTGGTTGGGGATTTGTTTATGCCGCATACCTTTTAACATATTTTTAAAATGACAGCGAAAATGACATTTAATGGATACAAATTTAATATGCAGAAATAAAGCCATGAAATTAACAAAAATTTTGGTTAACTAATCCCATTTATGATCACAAACTCTGTTTGGAACAGTCAAAAAAAGAGAAGACAAAATAAAATATTGAAAGGGACCTAGTGTTGTGTTGTTCGTTTGGTGCAGCTCACATTGGTCGCTCCTCCGCTAAAACTACTAATTCCAGAACTAACCTTGTTGTCTGTCGGTCACCTTCCTGACCTAATCCATGCCCGTCGGTAAATTTCTGACTCCCGCTGCGTTTAACTCGCATATTTATTACCAGCTTCTCATTTGAACGCCGTTCAATAATTCATTTTTTTGCTTTTCTATATCACATCTGGGAAGGGAATGTCGCAGTAATTGAGAAGCAACGCAGATCCGAAATTAATGTCCTCTCAGTTGTGCAATAGAATTGAAAATGGACGGCATAACCTATTTTCAAAATGACCGCGGAAATGACATTGAAGGTGGCAGTATTGTTTGGTAGGTGCATTAACTCAGAGCATTTAGGGTGATGGCCAAGGGGATGGCAACGCTTGAGGCATCACGGTTGAGAAGGTGATGGCAGTACGTATCAATAGTACCCTAACACAAACCATTATGATGGTGCAGGAAAGGGATGCATTCATAAGGCGATGGTATGTGGGCATGCATTTTGTTGCCTCGATAGCCAATGCCTTCATAATCTAGGGGTTGCACCCACAAACCTTTTGAATTCTTTAAATGAATATCCTCTAGAGGAGCCTTTGAAACATCCATTTCCACCAAAATCCGTGCAAAGGTTGAATGCAACAAGTTTGAGGACCCTTCATCCACCATTAAAAAACTTCCAAGAGAGTTCCCTATAGCCTCTAAGAATGAATCAAACCAAAAATGTAAGGGAAAGTTTGGAAGCCTCACCTAGATTGGGACCTTCTCGAAAACCTCAGTGGCTGCATTAAAAATCAGGTGCCAAGGTTTAAACATCAGGGGAAATTTTTCTTCCCATTCCCAATGGTAATCGCACAGAATTTGCTGTCTATCCTGCTCATTTTCAAAGACCACTATGAAGAAGCCTCTTGCCATGGGATAGATTTGGACATCCCCTTCTAACAAACCTTTCCATTGATGAGAAATCCACTGGTGGAGGTCTCTTAAACTTGGCCAAAATCCCCTAAAACGGCCAATTAGACCAAGCCCAGAAAAACTCTTTCATTAAACAGAACTTCTTGCTCCAACTCCTCATCAAGCTCCATTGAAACAGACCTAGAAGTTGGAAGAAGACCAAAAACCGCGATGCCCCTGTCTAAAGCGTTTATGTTTAAAGACTCCATAGACTGCGATGGGCCTGGTTGAAGATCCCCAAGCTTCGTTGTGCTCCACCCTTTAGCAAAACCATCCCCTGAAGCCCGTGCAACAGGAACAGGGTCCCCACCCCTCCTCTCCGTCGAGATTTTTCCAATTTGCTTTGACATCTCAATGGCACCTGCTTTCCTCCCATTATCAAACACTTTGGCTCCCTCCTTACCCCCAAATCCTCCTGGTCCACGAGCTTCAAGTAGTTTAGTTTTCTGGCCATGTTGTGGAGGCGGATCACCCCCGTCCAACCCCAAAACACCAATGGTTTTCCCTTTTAACTTTTCTGCATTCTCAGCTTGACCATCAATACCTGTCATTCCCCCAAAGCTAACCCTCTTGCGCTGAAAGCCGCGGGAAATACTCTGTGAATCCTTCTCAAGCACCTTCTGGTCGGGCGAAACCCTGGCAGTCGCGACGGTTTGCTGTATTCGACCGTTGCCCTCCATTCGCATCAGCTTATCTTTGACCAATTTTTTCATATCTCCTGAATGACATTATTATTACTTGAAAAATATATTTGAAATTTAAAAAAATAGATTTAACATTTATTCAAGCCAATGAGAAATCATAATTTAGTAATTCAAATTAATGATTGTGCCAATCAATTCTAAGTAGCTTAATTGAAATTCAAATGACTATTCAAAATATTATTTGATTCAAATAATTATTTATTTAGAATCATGATTTTTCAAGTTGTATGAAGAAATTAAATGCCCTAAAAAAATTTTGAAGTATATAGGTAATTTTTTGACAAGGACCAAGTCAAACCACATAGGAGGGTTTTTTGTTTCATGGGAAATCATTAGTGTATATATGGTAATGGTATAAAATTGTACCTATGAAGTAGGAAACTAATAAATTGTCAATATAGCCAAGATAGAAAGAGTGGCCAAATGGTAAGACATGTAAGCAACAAAACATAACTAATAAATAATTTATCTTTAGTGAATAAGTTGATATGGCCAAGGAAATTCATGATCATAAAAAAGGGAAAAGTGCCAACTTAAATGCATAACTGGAAGACAAGCCAATCACACAAAGCTATGAGTTGCATGGCTTGTAAAGTCCAAGAGTAAAAATATTTTAGATAGGAATGAAATTTTGAAACAGTTATTTGAGAAATTAATGTATTGCCCAACTCAACTAAGGATATTTGATAAGGATGAGCTCCTAAATTAGTATTAGTAAGATAGATCGATAGAAGAATATTGTTGAAATTATTAGTAATAAGCATGGATGTAGAAGTTGATGAGTTGATAACTACATCAAAAGGGAATAACCTTTGAAAAGGTCTAATTTCCATGTTAAGACTTTTTTCTAGAGTTTGAAAGATAATTAATTGTGTCTATTTCTATGTATACTCTATTTAGCATAATATGTATGTAATATAGTGAAAATGATGACTTTGTGAATTAAGTACCCTAGGTCATAGGTGGCTTAGGGAAGCTAACTAATCATTGATCAATCTAAAGGCCTTGGTGGAATGGGTTGTAGCCTCCACAAAAATAGAGAGTGGAACTCTATGCCATGGTTCAAGCCACAATGCTTGTCTATGTTGTAGACTAATTTATGGAAGTTGGTAAGGTTGTGCACCTCACTAATACCCCCATGAAGGTGAATGCCCCACTATGAGGATTGCTCAATGGAAAATGAGACTTAATACTTAAGTTGGCGTCTAAGTAGAGTTATCCTCACTTTGGTGATGAAAATTGGTGATACTTGATCCTTTGACTTTTTTACTAACTATGACCATGATGATTCAAGACTAATGTTTAAAGTGTAATGAATTGTACTATCCATTAGGAATAATTATCCAAATGAATCTTGAATCAGTGTGAACAACATGTGTACAAATATGAACACTATATGATTTCAATGAGGACATGATATTCTCTAGGATGTTGCAATAGGAGACTATAAGGTCTTTGTAAGAAGGTATTCTTTATATTATTTTTTAGGAATAAGGAAATGATAGTACAAGTTGTCTCGAAGAATTAAGTCCAAAATTTAATTGAATCTTCTAAGACCTACTATTATCAAAGTTTATAGTCATTTTTTGTTTGACTTCTTGGGTAGCTACCTGCAATTAATCTTAAGGTTGCTTGTTAGGTCTAGACATGTACTTAGATATTAAAGTAATTCTATTCCAAATAATTCAAATAACGTATTAATGTTTATATAATTATTATGGAAGTTTACATGATTATGTTTTTGATTGATTAAGCAAGGAAAGGGCCCTGACCCTTACATATTAGTACAACATAGAAGAGAACATCAACCATTCAAAACAAATTCAGGGGGAAGCAGACCTGAAAGAAACTTCCCCTACCCAACAATCAAAAACTTAACCAATACCCTTCCCATCAAACATTATAGCCCTATCAGTCATAGCAAAAAAATACAACCAATTTTTCTTGAAATCCCACAAGTAGAACAGGTTATAATCGAATAACCTTAAAGTAGTGTCCATATAAAAACTAAAACTATTAATAGAAATATATCTTAGCATATGATAGTCTAGGCACCACTGACCAATAATAGTCTTAAAACCATCAGGAGTAGCACTTAAAACCATAACAAGAAGAGACAAAAAAGCAAAACAAAGACCAAGGACTAAGCATCCTTGATCAAACTCCAAACTCTCAACAAGTCTTCGATAGTGTCTTCGACGTTCTCCTTAGGCTCCATATTTCCTGATAGATCCTCTTCACCCTTTGTCACCTTTTTCCTCTGTTGCTTCTTGATTTTTCCTTGACCCGAAACCGTAGCCGTAACCACCTTTTTCATAATAGCATCCACCACAATGCACAAACTCTTCACAGCCTTTTCAAGGGCTTGGAATCTACTATGTGTATCATCCACTTGCATCATTTTTTCCATCAATTTCAACCTCTCCTCCACCCTTCTCATTTTGTCAGTTTCAAAACCTGCGAAATTCTCTTCATTAGGGTTTTTTATTTCCATCACCTCCAGGTCCTTGGTTGTATTTTCATGATCCACAACCCTATCATTAACTTCATTAGCCTCCTAAATCACTTCTTGTTGTGAATCACCTTCCATTTCCTCATTGCTAGAATCCCCCTCCTCAACAAACTCACCACCAAGGTTATCCGAGATTTCTTCCAAAGAGGACTCAGAATCTTCCTTAACTAGCTTCTTCCCCTTACTATTATGAGATCCAGAGACACATTTTTCTCTTGAACTTTTAGACTTTTTACTGCTACCTGACCCCATTGACATCACCAAAGCAAGCTAGGTAGACCTTCATCCCACTGGAGTAGAACAATTTGGGTTGTCATTTTCATATGGGATAGTGATAGTGTTTGGGTCAGCTCCCAATTCTTGGATAAGCATTTTCCTTTATTTATTCACCTTAAGGCCAATAGAAACAACACTTTGTTTTTCAGGAGTGGATTTAAGAAGATCCAACCATGAAGGGTCCTCAAGGTTAGGAGAAGTCTTCGCAGGTTTTTTAGACAGGGTATGAGGGTGACTCTCAATTAGTTCAATTTTCACATAGCTCTTAGGGGTAGGTTTTCAATCAACTTAAGGGAAAGATTACTCTGCAGGGATGTGGCCAGCACATATTTATAGATAGCACAAATTAGGCCTTGGTGTAAAGGTGGATTTGCACCATTGGTTAAGTTATGACTCAAAGAAGAGAAGAGAAAGAAAGGCAAGTTAATCTTCTCAAGGTGTCAGATATGGTTAAGAATTGGGAAGTGGTAGCCATGAACCAACTGGAAGCGACCTTCAAACATGAAATATTTCATCAAAAAATAACACACATTGTGGTATGGGGGAGGAAGTAAAACCCTAGAATAACCATTCTGGAATCTCTCAACCTTCTCTTTATCCTCAAAAAAATTCTCAATATAATCTTGGTATTTACCATTACTTACCTTTACCACCTTTTTTTCCTTCATAGGCCAGTCTCGTCGCCTTAGCTATAAGCTTTGCATCCACTTTGAAATGGAGATCACCCATCTACACCTTGCCATCCTTCCAAGCATTGACAAATTTATAACTCAGTTGTTCATTATACACATCCATGGAAGCGAAGTATGGGATAAACCCAGCTCTTTAGAAAATCCCCCATAGCTCCGAGTTTTTTTGCAGAGAATCATATTTAAACAACTTCGTTCTCTTCCTTGGACCTCCCATGGCATTCTCTTTGTAGTGATATTTTTTTGGAAGGAGAAGAAACTCATTTCTTTGCTTGTCATCATTCTCGACAATGGCAACCGATAGCTCAAAAAACTTAGTTTGAATCAAAACCTTGTGATTTTTCATTTGAGAAAATAATGGCTCAGAACACTTGGTAGGTTGTTTGAAAATGAAGCAAAGTCGGTCATCACCTTTTCGAGCCCCATCATAATTAAGTCTGACAGCTCTGTGACCCTTCTTAGTCATGATTATACTTAATTTATTACTTGTCTTTTCGTCCACCTTAGCACATGTCAATAAGTCATTTCCAAGATCATAATCTATATTTTTGTGGTGCATATTGCTTTCATTATTTCCTCATTTAAGCCTTCCATTTTGAAGTACGAGGCAATCCAAATACACTGTCCTTTATGTTTCGTTCCTCTCATGTCTTTGGGATTTGGTGTAACTTTTCCCTCATGCCACTCAATCCATCTTGTCAACTTGCTAAGATGCCACCAAGGATTCCTCATGACAATAGGACTCCTAAATCCTCCAATCGTTTTAATTATTACTACTATGTGCATAATTAATTTGAGCTCCCAATCCATTAGTCACTCCCAATCTATCCTTAGCAAATATTTCTTTTAATTGATTAAATAGATTACAGAAATCCCATTATTTTAAAACTTCTTGTCTTAGGCCAAAGTTAGTCATTGCATCCGCGCCCATATTACCTCCCTAAAATTATGGCAGATTTTGTAATGTTGGAAAGACTGTAACATGATTTTACAATCATTCAGTAGGTCTTTAGTTTCCTAGGGTGCTTCAGTTATATTGTTAAGATTGTTAATGTTCAAACAGCTTCGATGCCACTTCCTGAAATTGTTCATTTGATTTATAAGATCTCTTAAAGGCACGTTTCAAGAGTCATTTCGATTTGCTGATCAAAAAGATAAATATTAAATAATAAATCATTATTATTTGTTAATGTCAAATCGCCGACTTCATTAAATGGCACGATTTCTTAAAAGGAAATGTTTTTATATGAGGCCGACTTTGTATATTGAAAGGTCATGACTTTTGAAGATATTCTCTAGTTGGCTATATAATGAGTTCGCTATTATCTTCTTCAAGATAGACAATTCAGATCGATTATCAAGCAAGTTCGATTTATTCCTTCATTCAAGTGCAAGTTCCTTCAAGAGCAGATTGTGAATTCCTTCAAGAGCAGATTGCGAATTTCTCTAAGTGCAGATTTAGTTTACAAGGAAGAGCAGATTATCATCTGTTATTGCATCTAGAGTTGATGCTGGATATTGGCCTTGTATTGGCCTCATTGTAAAGAGAATTATTGCCATTACTTATATATAAAAGAGAGATCTTTGTTGCTGGGTTTTTCTCCCTCAAGAGGAGGGTTTTCCCAGGGTATATGTTGTGTTACTGTGTCTTTTTTGAATTAATTTTTATGTGCACTGATCTGATCACAAATTTAACATGGTATCAGAGCGGGTGTGAAGAAGATCGTGGTTAGATTTGTGCTTTCACCGCTTATTCTATTCTTTGTTGAAGGTTCTTATCTATCTTCACTAAATTCAAAAATGGTGAACGGATTGAAGATCGAGGATAGACTCGATGGAGCTTCAAACTACACCTCATGGAGATTCCGAATCATGCTTACATTGGAGGAGAATGATTTGGTTGAATTTGCGGAGACCAAGGTTCCCGACCCTGAAGAGGAACAAGAGAAGCTGCAATGGAGGAAGAAAGATATCAAAGCAAAGAAGTTATTAGTTGACTCCGTTAAAGACCACATCGTCCCTATTATTTCCAAGTTGAAGACTGCAAGGGAGATGTTCAAAACTTTGGAGGAAATGTATGAAATTAACAACACCAGTCGGGCTCTTGCGCTGAAGCAACAACTTCATCATGTGAAGATGTCAAAAGGAGAGACCGTGATCGCCTACTTCATGAGGATTGCAGAATTGAGAGATCAGCTCTCCACTATTGGTCATATGGTTGAAGATAAAGATTTGACAATGCTTGCACTCAATGGCTTGCCATTATCTTGGGAGTCTTATATTCAAGGAATTAGTGCAAGGTCTAAACTTCCTAAGTTTGATCGTTTGAGGGCTGACTGCATCCAAGAGGAATCAAGGTTGATGGCTAGAGGTGTTGGCCCAAGTTCTTCTAATCAAGAAATCCATGTTCTTGCAGCCCAAGCTTCAAAGAAGAAAGGAAAAGGTGGAAAGAAGGGTCACTTCAAGAGGAATCGTGATAAAAGAAATGATGATGCTTCCCCTCCCAAGAAGAAGCGAGATTTGTCTAAAATTCAATGTTTTAGGTGTGACAAGTTTGGTCATTTTGCTAAACATTGCCCTGACAGACCTAAGCATCAAGCCTCCATTGCAGATGTAGAGAATGTTTCCCCTCAGAAGGATGAATATCTGTTTTGCTCAGCCTTGTCAAGCAATGTTGCCACTGACACCAACACATGGTTGATTGACAGTGGTGCTTCTCGTCACATCACCGGATTCAAGGAGCACTTATCAAATTTGGTGAAGAAAGACTCTTTGGAACAAGTCATCATTGGAGATGATGCTAGCTACACCGTGAAAGGGATTGGGACCTCTACTCTCCATTTGGATTCAGGTATCACACTTCAGTTGAGCAAAGTTCTTTATGTTCCGGGGATCAAGCGCAATCTCATCTCTATTTCAGCCCTAGAAGATAAAGGATATCAAATTGCCTTCTCAAAAGGAAAAGTTCTTGTATGGATGGAGAACTCTAGCTTCAAAGATGCTCAAGTTATTGGAGTTAGACATGAAAGTCTCTACAGGGTTTGCACTCGTCCTCTACAAGCATTGGTTCATGATACTTCTTCTCTATGTGATATTTGGCATCGAAGATTGGGGCATCTACACTTTCGTGCTTTGCCTATTATGGAGAAGATGGTGACAGGTCTACCTAAGTTCGACAAGGAGCATGAAGGCACTTGCAAGGGATGCGCTCTAGGTAAGAATGTAAAAGCCACTTTTCATAGTAGTGAAAATAGATCTAAGAGTATTTTAGATCTCATCCATTCAGATTTATGTGGTCCTATGTTTGTTCCGTCTTCAAGCGGATTTTTGTATTATGTCCTCTTTATTGATGATCACTCTAGGAAAACTTGGATTTATTTCTTGAGGTCTAAAGAGTCTGAGGAAGTATTAGCTAGATTTAAGGAGTTTAAAGCCTTAGTAGAAAACCTTTCTGGTAAAAGAATTAAGGTCCTTAGATCTGACAATGGTGGTGAATACACCTCTAGTAGTTTTCTAGACTTTTGTACAGATGCAGGGATTAAGAGGGAGTTCTGTGTTCCCTATAATCCTCAGCAGAATGGTGTTGCAGAAAGAAAGAACAGGACAATCATGGAAGCAGCAAAGGCCATGATTCATGATCAAGATTTGCAGACTTTCTTATGGGCAGAAGCCTCCAGGACAGCTGTATATGTGCAGAACAGAAGTCCTCACAAGGTCTTGGAGAATATAACTCCGGAAGAAGCCTTCACAGGGAAGAAGCCTGAAGTCAGTCACTTAAGAATCTTTGGATGTCCTGTTTATATTCATGTTCCAAAGGAGAAGAGAACCAAGTTGGAGCCTTCTGGCAAGAAGGGCATCTTTGTGGGCTACAGCGAGACATCTAAAGCCTACAGAATTTACATTCCAGGACAAAAGTTGATTGAGATCAGTAGGGATGTTACTTTTGAGGAAGACATTGCATTTAGAAGATCCAAGGGCACTCACATGGAGATCAGTAATGAAGAGTCTCCTCAGGATATGGAAGTTGACCACACTCCTGAGATTCAGAGGGAGACTGTTGAACCAAAAGAAGATGCTGATCCTGTTGAACCCTTGGAGCCTACTGATGGGCCTACTGACATTGTCATTGGAAGAAAGAGACCTCTATGGGCTAGGCGCACTATGCAAGAGGCAGAAAGATTTGCAGCTCCTAGAGGCACATTCAGAGAAAGTAAAAGGCCTCATAAGTTCTTCAATTATGTTGCCTTGATGAGTCAGATTATTGATTCAGAACCTTCATGTGTTGAAGAAGCATTCAGTCATCAGGTTTGGAGAGATGCAATGGCAGAGGAGTATCAATCAATTCTCAAGAATGATGTTTGGGATATTGTTCCTAGACCTAAGAGCAAATCAGTGGTATCTTCGAAATGGCTCTTCAAAATCAAGCATGCTGCAGATGGGAGCATTGAGAAGTACAAGGCAAGATTTGTAGCTCGAGGGTTTTCTCAGAAAGAGGGAGTTGATTACGAAGAAACATTTGCTCCTGTTGCCCATTACACTTCTGTCAGAACTATCATTGCCATTGCTGCATCGAGAGGATGGAAGATTCATCAAATGGAGGTGAAGACAGCTTTTCTCAATGGCATAATTGAGGAAGAAGTTTACATTGAGCAACCTGATGGTTTTGAAGTTCATGATAAGGAGTCACATGTGTGTAAGCTGAAGAAGGCCTTGTATGGTCTTAAGCAGGCTCCTCGTGCTTGGTACGAGAGGATTGATCGGTAGCTATCCAGTTTGGGCTTCTTGAAGAATGAAGCTGATTCAAATCTCTATTTCAAGGTAATCAATGGTGATGCACTAATATTGGTTTTATATGTTGATGATTTGATCCTTACTGGAGAAGATCACCTGATTCTCGAATGCAAGGAGTTGACTTCAGAATTTGAGATGAAGGACCTTGGGCTCATGCATTACTTTCTTGGTTTAGAAGTCTGGCAGAAACCAGATGAGATGATTCTAAGTCAAGGAAAGTACACCATTGATATACTTAAGAGATTTGGCATGATGGATTGCAAATCCATGTCTACACCTATGGAGACCAACCTACATATAAGTTGAAGAGTGCGACTAATTGACTTGGTGGATCCTACATTGTATAGACAGTTGATTGGGTCTCGATGTATCTGGTTAACACTAGACCTGATATTTGCTATGCAGTGAGTGCACTTAGCCAGTTTATGTGTGATCCGAGACAGATACATCTTGTTGCAGCTAAACATATCTTGAGATACTTGCGTGGCACAGTTGGATATGGGTTGAGGTACACTTCAGATGCAGACTTGGAGTTACATGGTTTTACAGATTCTGATTGGGCAGGGTGTGTCACAGATCGAAGAGCACCTCTGGTTGTTGCTTCAGTTTGGGTTCTGCTATGATTTCCTGGTGCAGCAGGAAGCAGTCATCTGTAGCATTGAGTACAGCCGAGGCCGAGTACATTGCAGCTTGTATGGCAACTCGGGAAGCAGTATGGCTTCGTAAGCTCCTTTCAGGATTGTTTGGACAATCAATGGAGCCTACAATCATCCATTGTGATAATCAGAGTTGCGTGAAGCTTTATGTCAATCCTGTGTTTCATGACAGAACAAAGCATGTCGAGATCAAGTACCACTACATCAGAGATATGGTACTACTGGTATAGTTGAAGTACATCAGCACTGATGAGCAGATGGCAGATGTTCTCACCAAGCCTCTCTCTAGGATAAAGTTTGTATACTTTCGAGATAAGCTTGGTATGGTGGAGAATCCATTGACTGAGATAGAGTCTCAGTATCAGTGAGCCTTGCTATCTTTTACCATAGTATGGTTGTAGCCATTATGGTAGATATCGTGTTGAGGCGATATCGATATCACGTTGAGGTGATATTTATCTTTTACCATAGTATGGTTGTAGCCATTATGGTAGATATCGTGTTGAGGCGATATCTGATATCACGTTGAGGTGATATTTATCTCTTACCATAGTATGGTTGTAGCCATTATGGTAGATATCCTGTTGAGGCGATATCCAATATCATGTTGAGGTGATATCTATCTTTTACCATAGTATGGTTGTAGCCATTATGGTAGATATCGTATTGAGGCGATATCCAATATCACGTTGAGGTGATATTCCCTTGTTCACCATAGCATGGTTGTAGCCATTATGGTTGATATTGCATTGAGGCAATATTTGACATCACGATGAGGTGATACGTCTTGAGCAATTGGAAGTGTGCTCCTCAGCTGAGAGGGAGTGTTAATGTTCAAACAGCTTCGATGCCACTTCCTGAAATTGTTCATTTGATTTATAAGATCTCTTAAAGGCACATTTCAAGAGTCATTTCGATTTGCTGATCAAAAAGATAAATATTAAATAATAAATCATTATTATTTGTTAATGTCAAATCGCCGACTTCATTAAATGGCGCGATTTCTTAAAAGGAAATGTTTTTATATGAGGTCGACTTTGTATATTGAAAGGTCATGACTTTTGAAGATATTCTCTAGTTGGCTATATAATGATTTCGCTATTATCTTCTTCAAGATAGACAATTCAGATCGATTATCAAGCAAGTTCGATTTATTCCTTCATTCAAGTGCGAGTTCCTTCAAGAGCAGATTGCGAATTCCTTCAAGAGCAGATTGCGAATTTCTCTAAGTGCAGATTTAGTTTACAAGGAAGAGCAGATTATCATCTGTTATTGCATCTAGAGTTGATGTTGGATATTGGCCTTGTATTGGCCTCATTGTAAAGAGAATTATTGCCATTACTTATATATAAAAGAGAGATCTTTGTTGCTGGGTTTTTCTCCCTCAAGAGGAGGGTTTTCCCAGGGTATATGCTGTGTTACTGTGTCTGTTTTTGAATTAATTTTTCTGTGCACTGATCTGATCACAAATTTAACAAAGATAGTCAATAAAAATCTTAGAATCGCCCTCAATAATAACCTTCATATACCCATTATCTCTAAGATAACCAATTCTAGCCCAAACAGCGTAGGCTTTAGCAAAATTATTCGTTGTTGTTCCCAGTCATTTGTTGTATCTTGCAAGATAGATTCCTCTTATATCCCTAACCACTCCTCCCTCTTCTGCCAGCCCAAGATTTCCTTTTGAACATCCATCAAAATTACATTTCACCCATCCTGGATCAGGGGGAATCCAAATAGTACTTTTTCTTAAGATTTGTTTAGCCCAATTGACCTTGTTGAGGTCATGGGAAATCTCCCATTACTGCTTTATTCTTAATTCTTGATAGGTAGGCCCTTGCTTAGATTGGGGGTACTTACAAATTTCAATATTTTCTTGAATTTGTCTCCTTATAATCATGCATAGCTCCATACTACTTTTAGCAGCATCCCTAAAAATCCTATTGTTTGTTTCTTTCCACAAACCCTAGGTAAGAAATAGGGGGACTTGTCCCTACAAATCAAGAATAATATTATGAGAGTAAGGGCTCGAGCACAACCCTTCAACAAACATTTAAACCAAGGCAAGGAAAACCCATTCAACCTTAAGCATCTCTATGAAGAAAGCCCAGACTTCTTGAGTATAAGAGCACTGAAAGAAAAAATGCATAGTAATTTCTTCTTCTCTATTGCAGAGGTAACATTTATTGACTAACTACCAGCCTCTTTTCTTAAGGTTATCAATTGTTAGAATCTTACCATGTATCACAACCCACCAAAAACAGTTAATTTTAGGGATTAGGTTCTTTTCCCACACCTTATTCCAATTAAATACTCCCATTGTAAGAGGTTGTAGATCCATGGCCTCATAGGCTGACTTAACAGAGGATTGCCCGTTAGAATTTTTTGTCCAAATCCATTCATCCACTCTATTTCTTGAAAAGAGGTCAAGATTCCCAATTAAACTAAACAACAAGTCCAAAGCAGCATCCCAATTCAGTTGTCTACCACCCCTCAGAATAGCATTATTCAAAAAAGTTTTGAACTCAATCCATTTTGGTCTTGAACCATCCCAATCTAAATAGTTAGAGACCAGCTTACCAATGCTTATTTTTAATCTTATTTTGATTTGCTAGAGGCCATCTCTAGCAGATAAGGGAGCACATGTTGACCAAGCATCTTCCCAAAAGTCTGTTTTAAGCCTAGCATTACCAATCCTAACTTTTTCTCTTTTAGTCAGGGTTCCTCTAATTTTTAGCAGATTGTTCCAAAAGGCAGAGCCATAAGGTAGCTCCTTTTTCCTGAGAAAACATCAAGCCACCTTATTATTTAAATACTTAGCCCTTAGGATTTGCACCTAGTCTTTTGCGCCTTCCGAAAGAAACCAACCCATTTTTTCCACTAGAGCTTTGTTGAACATTTTTATTCTTCTAATTCCCAAGCCTCCTTCTCTCTTTGGTTTACAAACAACTTCCCACTAAATGAGTGTCATTATTTTCCTTTCTTCCACACCTAACCATAAGAATCTCCTTTGAATCATTTCAATTTTCTCTACAACATAAGCAAGGATATTGAATAGAGGTAATAAATAGGAATATTTTTTAGGGAAGCTTTTAGAAGTTGAATCTTCCTAGCATAGCTCAGTGGTTTTCCTTTCTATCTATCCAATTTCTTTTGTATCCTCTCCACAATACCATTCTAGTAGTTGTTGTTTGGATTTTTAGAGATTAGTGGTAGACTCAAGTAAGTAGAAAGCAAGTCCACTTCTTGACAGCCTAAGATATTTATAACTTTGTCTTTAACAATCTGACTAGTATTAAAGTAGATTTTGTTTTTTTGGTAGTTAATAAATTGGCCAGATAACTCAGCATACTGATCAAGAGTAATTTTCCATTATTTTGCTTCAACAATAGATGCCTCCCCCATAAGAATAGTATCATCTACGAACTATTGATGTGAGGCAGGGGGTAAAGCGGAAGCAGCACAAAAACCTTTTATGGTTTTGTTTGCAATATATTTCTGTATATTGTGGCCAAGAGCTTTAGCAACAATAACAAACAAGTAGGGTGATAATGGGTCTCCCTGTCTTAGTCCACGACCAGGAGAGAAAAAACCATTAGGAACCCCATTAACCAGGATAGAGTACCTCGTAGTAGTGACTGAAGACCTGATTAACTTGAGGAATTTACCCTTGAAGCAAAAAATTTTGAGAACAACAAATAGAAAATTCCAAGAGACCCGATTGTATGCTTTTGAGATGTCCAACTTTAGAACCATACCCTATTTTTTGTTGTGGTCCATAGAGTGTAACATCTCATGGGTATAAATGGCAACATCCAATATTTTCCTTCCTTGTACAAATCCCTTCTGATTCGCAACAATCATTTTATTCAAAACTACTTTCAACTTGTTGACCATAATTTTAGAGCAAATCTTATATGTGGTGTTACACAAGCTGATAAGTCTATAATCATTCATAGAAATAGCTTCACTATTCTTAGGGATCAGAGCTATAAAGGTTGTATTCATATGATTCAAAAGCTTTCCTAATCCGAAGAAGTCCTTCGCCGCGTTAAATAAGTCTGGAGAAACCATGTCCCAATAGACTTGGAAGAAACTTGGGGGAAATTCATCCGATCTTGGCGCTTTAAAAGCACCAAATGAGAAAACAACTCACTTATCCTCCTTCAAAGAAACAACCTTGGATAATTCTTTGAGCTCCCGGTCCGTAATAACATTGGGGATGACCTCCAAGAAGTCATTCAATTCAAAACTATCAACCGTTGGCGGGTCAGGAAAATTTGAAAAGGAGGAAATAGCCTCCAGAGCTATGTCATCTTCACTGTCAAGTCTAGTCCCATTAGAAGTAGTTAGGTTCATCTTATCATGTTTCTTGCTCTATGTTTCAAAGCGGATTGATGGAAAAACTTAGTGTTTTTATCCCCTTCTCTTAACCATTGGATTCTTGATTTTTGTTTCCAAAAAATTTCTTCCTTTTTATTTATTTTATACCATTGAGCTCTCAACTCCCTTTCTTTATTGCAAATCTCGTCATCCGTAATTCCTAGTTCCATTAAATCTTGGATCTCCTTAATTCTCAAGTTCAGGTCTTTCTTAGTGATAAAAATGTTCCCAAATGAATACTTGTTCCACCCCTTAACCTTTTCTTTGATCATTTTCAACTTCTGAGTTAATCGAAACATGGGAGTACCATCACAAGGTAAATTCCACCATTCTTCAACCAAAGATTTAAAGTCCGAGTGGAGTGACCACATTATTTCATATCTAAAATGGTAAGGCCTTTTAGTCATTTTATCATCCCATTCCAGAAGGAGAGCACTATGATCTGATCCCGTTCTTGGGAAAGCAGTCAACGAGAGATTTTGCAATATATTCCAATTAGAGGAAACAAGAAACCTATCCAGTTTGACTTGAATTAGGTGACTTCCCTACCTTCTATTTGACCAAGTAAAAAGAGATCCTATCAGAGGAATATCCATTAGCCCTACAAAGTTAAGGAAACCTGAAAGGTCCATCATGTTGTCAAAAAAATTAGTTAGGCCTCCACTTTTTTCTAATGGGTATAATGGGGAGTTAAAATCTCCACCCAACATCCACATCTCATCTTTTCTATTGACAATGATTCCATCCAGCATATTCCATAAATCAAGCCTATCCAGTCTCAAATTGGGACCATAGATGTTGACCATATTCCATTTGGCAAAGGTAATGTTGTCTTCCAAACTAAGAGATTATTTTTATTATTTAAATTCAACCTTCCCACAATCCTTGAGTTCCAACAAGTTGCAATCCCTCTCGAGGCACCCTTAGCCTCACTGACTTCAAAACCAGCACCAAGCCAAAGTCATTTTATAACTTTCTCGAAGCTTTCTCTTTTCATTTTAGTTTCCTGGATCATTAAGATACCCGGTCTCACATCAGCCAAGCAAGCCTTCAACTGATGTTGTTTATAGGAGCCATTAAGTCCCCTCACATTCCAAGATAGAATACGCATTGAAACAAGACAGAAAGAGTAGTATCAATTGATACCACTCAAAGTGGGAGAATAAACTCCCTTCTTTTTTTATTTACTCCCTGCCAAAGAGTAAAGAGTTCGCTGCTTTCCCACAGCCACATCTCTTATTGTTTTAATCCTTGATTCTTTTAGTTGAGTTCTTCCCACTTTGTTGTTTCCTCCTACATCTGGTTTTTTTTCTTTTTCCTTGATTTGGTATTTATCCATTCTTCATCTACCACACCATATTTTTGAGGAGAACAAGAGTTTATCCTATTTTTCCTAGTTCCATCTTGACTTTCCTGATTCAAGAAGTTTTTCCCCTGAAGGCGAGGAGAAAAACCCATTCACCGCTTCCTCCAAAGAAATCCCACCCACACTCTTCGTAAGAGCATCTTCTTTTGAGGTTGGGCCCTCTGTATCTTGCACTTCTTGAAGATAAGGCTTTGCCATATTTGAGAGCAGAAAACCTTTGTTAGGAGTTGGACAAGCAGGGTCCTTTATCAAGTTCATAGGAGTCACATTCTTCAAAGGGGAGCTCCATTGTGCTTCAATTTGGGGCATTCCAGAATCCAAAGGACTTGGTTACAAGCATCCTGCAAATGCCCAAATTTATTGCACCCTTGGCAAAAGACCATAGCTTTTTCATACTCCAACGGTTGAACCCATCTTCCAAATTTTTATTTTAAGGTCATAGAGGTGGGAAGAATTGTGTTTACAACCACATTTACACACATCCTAGCATAAACCAAATGGGACTTAAAAGGGTCACTTTATCCACTGTAACTAAAGTTCCAAAAGAATCAACAATCCCCTTAAAAACATTCTGGTGCTAGAATTCCAGTGGCAAGCCAAGAAGCCTAACCCAGGTGGGAGCGACTTTCCCCAAGTCAGCAGAGGCATCAAACCCTGGTTTCCACTTACACAAGGACAAGATGTTCTTGAAAATTCTATCAAAGGCCCACAGGCCCCCCATGAGTACCTTAATCATTCCTCAGGGATAACAAAGGTAAACAAAAAAGACCTTTGGGCGTAGCACTTATAGATCCTATAATCTTGCATCTTGATTTTCATAGCATTTTAGGTATTTTGACAAAGCCATTTCTTAAAAGTTTGAGGTCCCATAATCTTCCTTTAAGGACATTCATATATTCCCTACTTTTGAGTAGTTTGTGATATAATTGATAAGAAATTTCAAACAATTCTATAATGTTCTAGTGAATGAAGCTAAATTGATTTTGTTAATGAATTAGGATGTATGGGTCAAATGGTCTAGGATTTGTGTAATAATTTGAAGGGCTCAAGTTTTGTAGCTAAGTAATTTGGAACTTTAAATATTAACAAGTCATACTAGTTTGCCAAACTTCTTAATGCCAATGGTTATTCTTTCCCCCTAATAGTCGATTAGGTTCTTTGAAGGGTTAAACCAAGTACTAAGAATTAACCATGTAAGTATGTGATTAAATCTTTAAAGTGATCTAAGATAGTAAAATCTCCAAAGATAATATCTTGAAATCCCATGTTTGATCTAGTTTCTTATAGCTTTTCATTAGCATTAATAGCCTTGATTCTACTCATAATGTATGGTCAAATCAAACCAAGGAGACCATTGCATTGATTAACCTTGATAATCCTTAGAAATCCTTCATAAGATTAATTATATTAAAGTTATGCTTCAAAAGTAGTTTTCCCTTCTAATGCAATAAAGTCCTAGACCATAGATTCCCATAGATAGTGTGTTGAGGAGCTACATAGACTATGAAATTGAATATCCTTTAACCAAAGTATGTAGGCTTCTCATGTTTGTGAGGTCTTCCAAATGTGATCACTATTCCAGTTATGGAACCACAAGGACCAAGTAAATTGATTCAAAGAGAATTTTTTACTTTATAGCATGATCTCAATTTAGCTTTTCTTGAATAGTTTGGAATTTATTTCTATGATAATATATAGCACTATGTGTGTACACCCACATGTATACTTATGCATGTTTTTTTAATAATGTCTACTAAGAAATGTACTCCACACTTAACTTATTTATAGGTTAATATTATTAAAAATCATATCGTATATATAAAAGACTCAATTCAAATGAGACAACCTTTTATTCAAGGCAATACTAGCTAAATATGAAGAATTTTGGCCAAAAAGTCAAAATTGACACTAATCTAAGGGAGAAACCTAAACTTATAGGCATCTTCCTTTTATCTATTAAAAAGGCAAGACTTATCATGTCATAGGGGAAAGGATTGACTAGTTGAAAACCCTAACTTTGTGCATCTAAAAATCATATTTGGTGATTTTGTATCACTCCTAAATTTTTATAATAGCTTACATAGCAAGTCTCATGTCATAGGGGAAAGGATTGACTAGTTGAAAACCCTAACTTTGTGTATCTAAAACTCATATATGGTGATTTTGTATCACTCCTAAATTTTTATAATAGCTTACATAGCAAGTCTCTTGTTTAAACCTAAGGTTTCAAATTCATGTCATCAAATATGTTATTTCAGGGGATGACCCCACAGCGCAGCGGCTAGCTGCGAAGCCTCTCTTCTGGGAGGTCTTAAGTTCAAATCGCATCATACAATATAAAAAAAATATGTTATTTCATATGCATGTTTTTTGTTGAGGTGTCCAAAAAGACTCAAAAGAAAGGTTAGACTGATGGATGATTATGAATTTATAGATAGCAACTTGTACACAGAATTTAGGAAAAACATTGGTGAATAAAGGCACCAATTTAAAGTGAGAATGCTTGTAACTAGGATAAAACTATTATTGTTCTTTGGCTGTGTTATGAGGTTGGCAATGAAGGCAATTGTAATTGCTAAGAATTTTGCATTGTTGTTGGTTGTACAATTGGCAACCTTTAGATGGAGCCAATTTTATTGTACTAATGGACACACTATAATAGTGTAGTCTGATGTACGTGTGACCATTTTTGCCAGCCATTTTATGTTTTTGGAGACAGTTTGTATTTAGCAACTTTCTGATGGTCTGAATATAAGATAACTACATGTTTCTTCAGCAAAACCTTTCAATATCTGCAATTGTAATTTCTTAGAATTTTGCATTGTTGTTGGTTGCAGAATTGGCAACCATTAGATAGAGCCAACTTTACTGTACCAATGGACATACTATTACAGTATAGGCTGATGTACATGTGACCATTGCCAGCCATTTTGTGTTTCTGAAGACTGTTTGTATTGAACAACTTTCTGATGGCTTGAAAATAAGATAACTGTGGTTTTACTCAGCAGAACCTTACAATATCTGTCTGGCTCATTGCAACAACAAAGAGAATGTATTGAAATTTTGAATGATAAATTCATGTATGTGACATGGTACCTACATAGTTTATAATATTACAGAATTCAAGTTACTTTCTGAGAAAATGAGAATAAAGAATAAAGGTTGGAGACTTGGGATCCATCAGATTAATCAGGGACAGAGCTTACTGTTTTACATGGCTCTTACTTGTAATTAGTACATAACAACGCTGAAGCTCCTCCTCGGGAGAAGCTTTTCTCTTTGTCAAGGCTTTGAGGAAACGATATTAAATGATATCTAGCAAGATAACCATGAATATCGATTTCCCATGGTTCAAGAGAGAATGACCTCTTTAAGGAACATGCTTCTAACATGTGTATTAGACACATTCCAATAAAAAATGATGCAGATGCAATATGAACTGTTTATAGAGACCAATATCTCTCACCAGACTCTTGTGCTGGACCAAATTGCGTGAGAATTTCAAATGCCTCCTAATTTGATTTGATTCTAAGTCTCAGTGTGAGCATGTTCAATGCAAAACAGGTATAAGTCGTCAGTCAGCAAATTGAAACTGCCCTCTTGCTAATTACTTTACATCATACATAGCATATTACTTTACATCATACGCAGAATGGATTCTAAAGCCATTCTTTTCAATCTTGGAACTGGAATATAGCATATTACTTAATAAAGAAAGCCTGAAAAATAACTCCAAACATATCAAATCATACAGGTCGGTGTTTCAATTCACAACGGCTCCTGGTAGTTATTTCATCCAAAATTTCAGCATCATCAGCATTCCCGTTGATGCCTTCCATTAAATCTGTACCATCAACATGACGCTCCTGTATTTTTCAGAGAAATACAAGCACTTAAGAGAGAATTCAATACTAATACAAAATAATGAAAAGCAAGTAAAGAAGTATACTGATATAAAATTTTGAGAGGTAAGGCATTTACACTCAAATTGAAACTCCTCTGACCATGAGTAAGGGCTTCACTCTCCTCATATTCAGCTGCATCTAATTCACTTAGGTACTGAAGCTCAAATAACTTCGGAAGAATATACTGTCTGATTGATATAAGCAAAAAGAAAGGAATAGGGAAAAGTATCCCTGCTATTGGTATCCATGTAATACCAAAGCATATTAGTAAGTAAATAAACTGCAACAATGTAAATTTAGCAATAGTCCTGAATGGTACTGTTTCGAGAAACGATGCATGCACATCCTCAAGCACTCTGCGGAAAAAGGTTGTCATTCCAAAAGGTTTAGTTGATCATAACCACTTATTATGTTTAATGAAAAGGCAATAAAATTTTAGTTAAAAAAAGTGATAAATTTCCATCTCATTTCAGGCAAACCTTTCAGGAATCAATTAGATTGTCAAATATTAAGCCAAGTAGGAATAACCCAGAGGGAAAGATGTTAAGACTCACTTATATCTCCGTGATGGCGCTATGAATAATGTAAGAAACCTCTCCCAAAATTGATTACCAGGTAAACTCTCTATTGCCATGTAAGCAAAGTAGCCCCACAATACTGATGTAGGAATCTTTTTTATGACAGGCATGATACCAACACAGGCAGCCACAAGCATGGACTGCATCAAATTACTCATCCGTTGCTCTTTGACTCTAACTGGAAGCAATTCATCAATATGCTTTTCAGGATCAAAAGCATGCCCATTTATTTCAGTGTCTAAATGTTTGAGCTCTTTCAAGTCTTTCAATGACTGCAGAGTAAAAGAGGCAAATAAGAGGGCTTTCAAAGACATGAAAAGGAAAATAAGCATTCTGTTAGGACATGGCATATATCTGCCACTATAGATGGTAATAACATCAAGTTCAAGTTTTAACGTTATAAAACATTTCGTAGTGTTCTTGACAATAAGATAGAAAATTACATTTGACCGAAAATAAATGAATTGCAGGAGATCAACTTATGAGTTAAATTTATTTCAGTAATTGCATTTTGGTTTACCATACAAGTTATTTGTAATGTTCAAAAATAATTTTTACATATGAGTTTCATCGTTGGCTTGGGGATCTCTGTATTCAAAATCATTACAACTATTTAAAAACAAATGCACTTACATAGATATCTTAAGAGGTTGCAAAAGGTTCGGGTACAGAATACCATCTCTCTTCCCAGAAAAGGTAAGCATAACTAAATATTGACCTTAAAAATAATACAAAATGGTTTAAATTTAGTTTAACATACTGAGCTTGTCAAGGTATTGTTCATTTCTATCTGTTGAAACACTTGTTGCATCTTGCCATAAATCTCTGTCAAAGTAGGTTGCTGCTCAATGCTTTTCTTGGCACTTGCTACCAATTTTTTGCGCACTATCTGCAACCAAATATCCCAAGTATTACCTCTTAAATTCAGAACAAGGAAATTTGGTGGAGGGGGGAAAACTAAAAATGTTTTATGGTTTAAAAGGATGACAACTTGGCAATATCAGAAGCAACAACCAGCTTATAACTCAATAAGGAGTGCTTCAAGCATCTCCAAAATGAATTTCTACAGGGAAAAATGAGAAGAAGCACTACAACATAAAATAAAGGCTAGAGGCTGGTTGAGGCCACCAACAAAATAGTCTAGTTAGAGATAACAAAAGTGGCTCTATGAATAAACGGGTTCACACAAAAGAGTAAGTAAGTAAATTAGAGACCTGTCTTTTCAGAGTAGCAAGGCTCTTTGTATGCATTGGAGATTGTGGCAATACACCATTTGATGGAGGAATTCCAAACAATCCACACATTAAGACCTGCAATTAAGAAAATCAGATCTTTCATATGTTTTATTAAAAATGTTTCTTGCAATATAAGATGCAGATACAAATGAACAAGCAGAGATTGGGACTTAAACCAGGAGAAAGGTCAGACAAAAACCATGATGCCCAATAGAAGTAAATCATAGTGGTAAGCTGATGGATTTCTCAAATTGAACTCTTTCTGTTGAGCCAATTGAGCTGCTACACTGTGATCAAAGAAGTAAAGCCCTGCAATCATAATAGCAGGGATAAATGCAGCTAGAATATATTGTGGTGGCACCTTATGCATATCCTGTGAAAATAGGTTGCAAGAAGAATCACAAGTCAAAAAACCTTAAAAGACATCACAACTGATGGTAAAAATGAAAGATACTAAAGCAATTGAAAACCCGGAGAATAGGAGAGTCCCTACTCACCTTAACCACACTCCAATTGGATGAAGCTCCAGGAGCCCAGGGATTTGGGCTATTAAGCCTTCTAGGAATACCAACAGGCACACTATCAGATGCACTGTATGAGATTGCTGTCCACAAAACAATCATCACGGGCACTCCATAATCTGCTAAGAAACTTCTCAACCACCCTGTTTACAAAAGCAATCATTACTTGAATTTGAGCGAGAAACATTTTAACCACCCACATCTTATATTAAAAAATTAAAGTAAAATTACCTGTGCCATATCTGAATGATCGAGCTCTTCTGCTTTTTAATGATGTGAGCAAAAGACCAAAAGACAAAACAATCCCAAATAGGCCATTTGAGAAACGCCATGGAAATTTGAATTGCTCAAGATTGGGATTAACATTCTCAGGTATACGGAATTCTTCAACCATACCCTACAAACAGAGCTTTATCAGATTAAGAAAAACAATTATAGGCTTCTTTTAATATGAATTCAGTGTCACATGGCCCATGGTCTGTTGGTGAGGTTGAATAATTTGCAGAGAACCCACTAGGGATCAAGTCTTGTGTAAAAAGGCCATACACCTTGAGGGATGGGGCTGGGATCATATCCCAAATTTGGCAATATGGATACCCGTCATTCGTTAGTTCTAAGTGAAAGGATGTCAATAGTTGGCGTACCTGATGCCTACAGGCTGCTAAAAGTGTTTTGAGGTGTTTATCCTCCCAGTAAAAAAGATGAAATCAGTAAGAACTGGAAACTTCATGACAGATTACAACGAAAATTACTTCATATACCTTGATAGCTTCTTGCAGAAATAATACAGCAATTAACATGCCAAAGAGCTCTCCAGCTACTCTTGTAAACCTATTGATGATCGTGCAGGCATTGAAAATTGCAAGAACAAATAGCAGCAGTGCCGTCCACACACAAACCCTACACAACATGCCTTCCATAAATAAGGGTTTTACACAGTCGAATACAAAATACCTTCTCCCTTAAAATAATCCATTATATGGCCATCTTCAAGATCCTATCACATGTATCGAAATACAAAGGAAGCAATATAAAACACATGCTATATGAATTCTCTAATACTGTGACTATTCATACTTACCATCCTGCCCATGCAAGAAACAATCTCTGTCCCAAATCATCCCTATCTTTAGCAAAGTTATACATATATGTATACATAAGAACTGTGGGTTCTGCAACTCCAAGAATCAACAAGGGTTGTCCACCAATCAAAGAATGTATAATTCCACATAAGCCGGTAGAAATCAGTGTGTGAATAGCTGTTAAGGTGCCATCTGCAAATAAAATATATGTTAGGAGGTTATCTCCATATGTTTTCAGAAAAGTCTTTAAAATCAAACGAATTTACATTCAGAAATCCAATGTCTATTAACAGAGCATCCATAAGAAGCGATAAATAATATTTTAGTACCAATGGAAGATGAAATCAAAAACATACTTGCCAACCCAATTCTCACCTGTGGCTTTATCAAGTTGTTCACCAAATGCTATAACAGGAAGAGCAGAGGCAAAGAAAATGTAGGTGGTTGGAGCAAAAATTCTGCAGGAAGGAGAACAAATTATACGCGCATCTATATGGTACAAAAAGAAAATCAAAATGAAATGAATATTTTCAGAAAAAAATTCAATTCAATACATGCACAGATATAAATACAGATACTGTCACACAACTTGTCTATTAATATGTATGCATACATGTATGTCTGTCTAAGCATATAGGTAGACAGAGCGAAAGCTTAACAAATGATACAGTTCAGGAGATTTTGATGATTCTAGATGTAACAGAGCTCCTGGATTACAAAAATTCAGTACAGAGAAACCAAATCCCAGAATATTGTCTAGATATTTTCTCGAGTCTGTATGCACATTCCACAACAAAAGAGAGAAAAACAACATGTGGTACAGAATATAACAGATCCCCAATACAAAATCTGCAGTTCCCATTTGACATAAGATAATAATATAGGTTATGTAGATGTTGAATCCATAAAGCTTTATAATCCTAGAAAGACTTTTTAAAAATATAGAACAAAAACCTTATACAAATTCCATTTCTACCTGAACCCTGCATTAAGTCCATTGAGCCAATCTTCTTTGTAACAGGGCAACCTGCCCTTGATGTCTTTTATGATTCCGCGGAAAGGAGATGCAGATATCTTTTCCATTATCGTTCAATCTAGAGAAACACCAAGTGGGTCTTACAAATACTAATCAATCACAGATGTCATGTTTCAATTGAGGATATGAATTAGGTGGTGTGTTGAAACTAAACAGAGATGGTGTTCTAAAATCAAGAATTGTTAATTGAATGCGTTCAAAGTCAATCAAACAAGAATTGGGTATGTTAGATTCCAGCTATTCAGGCTGTTCAGAAACAGAATATTTGTACATCCGGTATGAAGGGAATCTAGAAACCTGAAGATGACATAGAACACCCTATCTGTAAGACCTCCTTAAACAGCAAGGCGAGGTGGAGCCGAGATTTTTACCAGACTAACCTCAATACATTGCATTGAGGGAGTCCAAGAGAATTGAATACTGATATGAAACCTTTAATTATAAGAAGTCTTCTAGCAATAAAGACCAATTTAGGCGCTTGCAACTCCTCGATTATCGGAGCCTTCAAATTCAAATTGAATACTGATATGAAACCTTTAATTATAAGAAGTCTTCTAGCAATAAAGACCAATTTAGGCGCTTGCAACTCCTCGATTACCGGAGCCTTCAAATTCAATTTGTAGACTGCTACAAATTCTCATTCTAATTATGTTTATGACCTCTCACATTAAAAACACCGCCACACGCAGAAGTGCTACTTCACCTAATAAGGAAATGAAATTAATTTTGAATACTTATGAAATTAATTTTGAATACTTCCATTGCCAGTCTTTTAAACCAGGAAAAGATTTTTGTTAAAAGGATCTCTACTTCCAACGAAGACTCCGAAAATATTTTCTTCTAGAAGAGCTTTTGTCTTTTCTGTTTCACTGGAAAGAAAACCATGCTGATTTCAACGCGTGCATGTACGTCACGAGTAAGAGACCAACCTAAGCTCACTCCAAACACGTGTGTACAACAACAATAAAAAGAAAAAGGTTTCTTGTAGACAATGAAAACAGAACAATGTAAGTATATTCCAAATACTTAGATATGTCTAATGAATTAAGAAAACATTATGTCAAAATAGGGTTCATTTTTCTCTTGTCAAAAGATCATAATGGTTATTTGTTTTATTTAATTATTGTCAATAGGTGTTTAACTTATCATTTATAAAAAATAGTAATATACATTCATAAAAATATGGACAGATATAACATCACATCTCTACAATTCACACATGACTAACACATCATAAAATTGAAATATTAACAAAGTTGTTAGACAACGACAACAATAACAAAGAGGGGAGGAGGAGGGTCCTAGTCATCCAACTGTCCCCATAGTGTCCACGAGAGGGTCCCAACCATCATCAATTTTTTCTTTATCTTTTTTTATTTTTATTCTTCAATGGCATGAGCTGGCAAAATAGAAAGAGTTAGACGAAGAAACTTGTTGGAATTAAACCAACTAGAAGTATCACCGGTAGGCCACCCAAGGACTCCTCTCATAGGCGGCAAGGAGGCAAAGCTTTGACGAGCAAGCCTTGACCAACCTCATTATCCACCGTCCCTTCTTGCAACTAGGGGAGAAGCCTGGGAATGAACCTCCCAATTACCTTGAACACAAAGACTCTACCCACATTGACGCTCATGAGGAGACGAGTGGCCCCTAAATGAGGAGGGAGACGAAGGAACTCTAGCCACTACATATTGGGCACTACCCCAGTGGTCGAGGAGAACCTACAAGTGGGCAACCTCCACTGCAACTTTATTAGCATGCACTTGGATTAGTAATAAGATATTAGAGCAAATCATAGCTTTAAAAAAAGTGAAATGTGTTAATCAACAAAATAATTGGAAAATATAGTCCAGTTTCTATATTTCCATATATTGAAGAGAATATCTACCCTGAAAGCATGCCATATCTAATTGAACTTGTGAGGAATACAAGGCCAACCCCTTAAAAGGACCATGTACCATGAGAAAAGTGTTGGTGTGAACAGGGTATTTTACCTAATGTAACATGCCCAATTTGTTCATCTCAAAAAATTTCCTAAGTTTTGCCCACAAGTGAATAAACCATGATGCCATCACATAGCAATAATTTTTTTCTTTTTTCTATAATATAGATAACATGCACATTTGAAATAAACACTATTTCAAACTTTCATTGCATTTCATTACATAATTTCACAAATCTTTCCAAAGTATTGATTTTGTATTGAATAAACTCAAGTTTAACATTCATGTCTACAATCTTCCATATAAATGTATACAATCTAGTGCATACATAGCTCTTCTAAGCTTCCAACAATAGAAATACATATGGTCTAGGTGGTCCCCCTTCCAAATCTTGGGTACCAACTAATGAGGAGAAGCATCACTCAAGAAATTTTTCGCCAACCAAGATGGCCCTACCCTTCGACGAAGAGATTGGTTTGGTAATACTAGCCTTTCTTGAGCTTGGTATTGTGTCCTACAAACTATAACTTTACCATACAATGGCTACAACCTACGTGTATGACAATCCCAAACTAGAATGCATAATTGGATCACACTAAATTGATAGTGTAAACAATGGTAACTTACACTAATTTGGCCAAAGAATTCAACACTTGGTTACTTTGAGTGAGAGTCGTCCTATTCACACACCTTCCTAGCTCCATTTGTAATGACCACACATAGTTTATGCATAGGCTATCCCATTCACTAGATTATCATAACCCCAAGAATAACCTATATTGTCTTTTCAAGACTACTAGGACATTTCAACTATAGTATTTCAACTAATTCAAAGTAACTCTATATTACCAATTAATCATGTGGATAAACATAATGTCACATCCTCAAATGACTCTATTTCAAAAGTACAATTTCAACAATAAAATCCCCCTTTAAATAGTGTATTCCCAACAATAATTAACTCTCATCAAAAGTATAATCCTGTTAATAAATGACCTCATTCAAAAGTATAATCTTCAACATTAGATGACTTCAACCAAAAATAAAACCAATAATCAACATTCAATCTAATCATATAGTTAATCTCATCCTATGTGTTTTAACCAAAGATCAAATAAACAACCCAACCAAGTAGGTCAACCTCAACCTAGGGTTTCAATCAATAATCATGTAAAGCTATGATCAAGTGATCCTTCAAGTATGGATTAACAGTATGGTTTGTATGACATTACATCCTATCAACAATGACATGTCTTTCATGCCATCATTATTGTTGTAATGCTAACCTCAAGACATCGATGTAAACCATATTTCACATTTCATTCCACATACGTATAGTTTAGACTAATTGTAAGTATAATCTAAATAGAAACATCTTCATATTTTTTCCCATATAGGGTGTATAAAAGTATTAACCCATTACGACAGGATTCTCAAGAAAGTAACAATCAAGATCATGCAAGTATAAACTAGCCTCACAACATACTCAAAAACCATTCTATCCAAAATAACAATTAATTCTATTTAACCTTCCAACATAAAAGACAAAGGTATAGATACTAGCATGCCTGATAAAAAGCTCCAATTAACATTTTTGGATTCTTAGCTTGGCTTTCTCAAATTCAACTTGCAACTCCTCTTTAATCTACCTCTCCCTATTCTTTATCTTCACTTGACAATTCTCACTATGCAATACTCAAACCTCTCCAATTTTCTCTCAAAATTCACAATACTCTAAACTCATAAATACAACAAAGTAATCCACAGATTAAAAAAAAAAAAATGCCTTTATGTGTCCCTATTGTGATTGAGAGCACCCTTATTTATACACTAAGATCAACAACTAAAGGATAAAAATAGGGGATCAAGAATGACACTTCTTAGCTCAAATGGCTTAACTTAACAAGGTTACAAAAAGGTGGCAACTAAATTCATTGCACAACAAACACATATGTATCCAAGGTGAATGAGTTGATACCTAAATTGGACAACAGGAATGATAATAAAAAATGCAAGGTACTGTCTTCTACAAGTCGACTTACATAGACAGTTACACACTTGACCATTTCCACATATTTCAAATGCTTCATAATTTGGAATTCATATTGCAAAATAGTCTTCTAATCGATTCATAATGTTCTCAAGTTGGTGCCACACTGTATCCCTATATGCCCTATTCTTATGGCTAATGTTTGTTAATGACCAACTCCAATATGGTTTGCACATTTATATTTTACATGGCATCCAACTTTGACTAAGTCTTTTTTGTTAAATACTTACTTATATTCCTATGCGCCTTATCCTTTGTGCCTCCATGCTAAGTTATATGCATTGTGCAATATTGCATTCTATGTGCTAAGGTGCAACATATAGTCTTAGATTTATCCCCCTATTCCTTTACTTTGAATATAGTTTGTTGCAACTACCTTATGCATTGTTTATTAAGACATAATCCAATTCATATTGGCTTTTCCATTTCAATTTACATGGAAACATTGTCATTAGCATTACAGTTCAATGTATTCAAATAAACATGTTATATATGGTGTGCTATATGTCATATATGCCTTAAATATCATTCGTTCTCACTTATGTTACCATACACACTACACAATACTTATTATATTGCTAGCTTTGATGTGCAACCATCTATCAACAATAGTACATATATATTTTCACATATCATGTTTATTATTCTACAATAAGCACATCACACAAATATATATATATATATAATTATACAAATGTCTTATCGTATATATACATATAAACATATGTATATGTATATGTATATGTATATCTATGTATATGTATATGTATATGTATATGTATATATGTATATATATGTATGTATGTATGTATATATATATATATACCTACAAATGTTTGCATATGTTAATTGTCACTTAAATATATGTATTGAAGTAATTATATATATGTATATACAAATATACGTATACTAATATATAAATATGTGTTTACATGAACGTAATAATATACTTATACATTAATATATATATATATATATCATTACTTTATATCCAAATTAAAAAACACATAATCCCCTCGTATTCATCGATTGACATAAATGTATGAAGTGCATAAATATGTGTGTATGTCACATTTATCCAATCAATACTCCCATGCATATGGGTTATCGAGGACATGCACATATATATACTTATACATTCTAGGTATATACCTCATCGATTAACATCCAACTATGAACATATAAAGAGGAAGGACTTCCATTCATCATAAAGACTCAATCATATAACCCAAAGTAAGAACAATCAAGAAAGCAGATACTAATCCAAAGTCATTCAATTCAACCCCAAACTATGACCAAAGATTACTTACCCGATTCCCAAGCTACTAACTCGATTTAACCATACTAGAAGTGAGTGTGTGAAATCTCAATTTAGGTCTTATAAAAGGTTACCATACCAATCCCATCTTGTGAGTGATACTTCCCCTCTCTTTTAGAGGCTTGAATTGTTCCTACATTCAGCTCAATGCAACACCAAGGTAGTTAGACATTCACAATACAATCATTTTCTTCTTCAAAACATTTGCATCGACAAAGCATTAGAATAATTACATTGCAATACATATCTTTTCATCGCATTTCATCAACATAAAAATATTCACTCCTTTTAAAAACTATATCATATTAATTCATATCTACATATTTCATTCATCTAGTAAACATATTAAAGCTATAATTTGCATTTATCAACACTTTCACTCATGAAGGTAAGAGTAACTCGGTGACTATGAAACGAGGTGTAACACCTAACTAGTTCACCTAGTAGATCTTATTCACACATGTTAACATGTTAATTTTACTTAGGGATCTACAAATTTGTCTAAAAGTCTTGGTTGTCATGCGATCTTATCTTAGTGTATCTTGTCATTTAATTTAGTTGTCACATTGCATAGGATTAAGACACTTGTCACAATCTTGTCTTGTCTTATCTCTCAACCTTGCCTAGATATAAGCAAGACATCATATTTACATTTAAATTCATGTTATTATATTGGACCTTTAATCAAATTCATTATATAATCAAGTAATATTTTTCTCTTTTTGACCTCTTGTGGAAGGCATCTTTTGGTGTTGCATGTGATCCTAGAGGCTTAAGTCCATTGGTGACTCTAGTTCATGGTATGAGCGCTTCAATATGTAAGGCCCTTCTAAGATCTAGGAGATAATTAGGTATGATTTTTTTTTGGTACATTTTGAGGAAAAACAAATCTCACAATTAAGTCCAAAAGGCCCATAAATCCTTGTTTTCAATTAAAATACTTGATATTTGGGTGACAATTTTTTTAACCATTTTTTCTAGAGTTTGCAATTTTTTTATGGAGCCGGCTAACTCCTAGACAAAACACACCTATGTACATACAAAAATGCATAAAAAAATGCATAGTAACATACATAACATCCCAAAGCAGCATGCCATCAGAGCAGGGGCCCACCAAAATTAAGAGCGATAAAGAAATGGAAAATGGAGGCAATGACTAATGCTGAGGAAGAGAAACTAACGACTGTTGATGACGGTTTTACTCGCAATAAACAGGTTGAATAAAATATCCACAAACAAGACCACGAAGAGCCTATCCTTCTTGAAAGATATGGAACAAAGACAACCTAAGGGTCAATTCTGCATTCATAGAACAAAGATTGAATTTTTTTTTAATCCCAAGTCTTCGATAACCAAGTCATGGTTGCACTAGGGTCGCTCTCAGGTAATGACGTGACATTTGTTGTTAATCTCAAAGGGACTACAATTATTTCTAGCTTTGCTAAGAATTACAAATATTTCACATAAAACTTCATTTCATCATCAGATAACATCATGAAATAAAAATATTCAACATAATATTTCATGAATATCACAAATTCTTTGCATCACTTAAGTAGATTTAGCATTAAGCATTCAACAATTTCATAGAAAATAAAAGATTTTCAACAAAACTATTTCCATTCACTTATATTTTTTGGAACATTTTTAAAAATATTAAACATTTATTCTAAAACAAAGTATAAAAATATTGAAAAATAAAAGTTTCTCCTGGTTATTCTCCATGGATGCCTCAAAGAATTAATCAAAACAGAGAAAACCACTTTATATTTCACCAGATTGCTTCACAACTATGTATAAAAAGGTTTAAGATTTTAAAGAGAGGGTTTCATTTATGGATACTGAGTAGGTTATGTATGCACCCTTAAACAATGTAGCATACAGTCTTATTCGACCGAACTTACAAAACCAGCTACAAAAGATACTGAGATAGGTATCTATCATAAAGCTTTGATATTAATTAATGTCTATGTGCATACAAATTTTTACGTCAGAATGGTTCAGAAAATAGGAAAAAACAATAAAACTTAAAAGAATTTTTGCTCCTTCGACATCCACAAATTCCAAAATAAAAATAAAAATGTGGGAGGAGATGGCCTTTTACAAAAAGAAGGCACCCAGAAGTTCAACTTTTTTTTTTTTTTCCAGAGAATCAAAAACACAAATTAAAATGCATCATGTGGCATTTTCCAACTGTCATCAAGAACATTCTAGAATAAGTCAAAGCTTTGACTTTATCTGCAACAAAACTTCTCTTCATACTTTAGCGTGAACACTCTGTATCCATCAAGGCTACCAACTTCCTTTCACAACACCAAAATGAGAAACACCCACCAGGATCAGGATCAACCTGCAAATTTAAAATTAAAACAACAAATGAACTTCATTATATTTTTAGTATTCAGTATCCAATTCTTTCCATTTTTGCTTATGACTCGGGCTTTGGGATACTTCCTTCTTTCTTTAATTGTACTTTCAGAAATCCCTTAATACTTGATGTATTCACTCTTTTGAAATTCTTCGTATTGCTCTCCAAGTGAGCTTAATCCTGGTATATTCTTGAGTTACTCAAAGTATGATGTCATTTTTTTGTGCTTTGTCTACTTCATATTTGACTATAACATTTCTACGCTGTATTATCTCGTCAATAACCTCTCACGTAAGCAATTGAATAAGATCTTTATTTATCCTTTCTATCTATTCCTTGAAAGCTTTAGCTTCCTTTCCCTCCCTTCCTAATGTTTGAGGATCAAATCCTTGACATGTCAATATTTCAATTAATTCTTGATTGTCACTAATCAATCTTCTGCACTCAACAGTGACTTTTTCAAATCCTTCAATACATTGTATTACCATGTCACCCTCCCATTTCAGCTATTTCTTCCATTTTCTTGGAAATGATATTTCATGTTTGATAATACATTATTCTGTATTAACTCTTGGATATCTAATTGTATGAGAATTTCAATGTTTCGCCTTTCATAAATGACCTGCTCTTGGCGAAATTTACATTCATCTTCAAATATTTTCTATTTCTCTAAACAATGGTATGCTTCCTTGTAATTTCTTATTGCATCTATAATAAATTAATCTCCATGCTTTACCCAGTATTCAATCCATTCTTCAAATATATTCATCTTATAACAAACATGGCATCTACTTGCTCTTGTGACATCAGCACCGGATGTTGGGGTAGTTTAGCTTGTTCTCAACCAAATAAAGTCAATGAATTAATAAAGTTTTCCAAGGTAGCAACTCGTTCTTCAATTCTCTTTTCTTTTGTTTATATTTGTGTACTCTGGCAACAGTAGCATTTAAATTTACTTTTATTTCCTCAAATTCTTGATTCCAAGATGAGTGTCCAAGATTAACACTTCTAATCCTATACTCCTTAGGTGTTATTTCATGTCTGTCCTTATCAATTGTTGGAGTGGCTATTTGAATAGTTATATTTCCATCTACATTCCTCTGTATGACATGCTTTGTCTTCGCTCTGTGCCTAGGTTTAGGAGTACTTACTTCTTGCATAAAATTATTGAGATTCAGAGGAAATATTTCCACTTCCATTGGAGAAGCTAATTCCCTGATTAACCAATCAGGTGTACCATCATCTTGTTGTACCTCTGTAACCTTTCCTTGTCCCTATTTATTGATTTTTTTAGGAAATTCTTCCCTTTGACTTGCCACATTTTTTGAAATGGGGATTTCTTTAGCACTATCTGGAATAGATTCAGGATTAATAGGATCTGACACTTCCTCCTCTATTGGGGGACTTATATTTTCCTGTCTATCTAGATTTTCTAATTCATATCTTTGAACATTATCTTCTTCATTTACTGCTACACCAGGGTTCTATTCATTTTCAGTTCCATCTCCTACAAACTATGTAGCTTCTTCTTCTGGAATTTCAGTTTCAACATGGCCTTTCTCTGATTCTTCAAAGACCTACGAGTGTTCATTAACATTTTGCACATTCCCAAAAGAAGGTTAGGAATCAAGAATATCTTCAACAATTCTTTAATCAATAGGATTCTACTCTGCAGTTTCCCCTATTTCATTTCAAGTACGCTAGGGTTTCCTGCCTCTGAGGAAAGTGTTCCTTGAATAAACTCTTCTTCTTCAACATTTATGGGGTTAGAGCTCGTATCTTGAATTTCTTCTATCACTCGGTGTACCATGGGTTTGTCTTTAGACTTCTTTTCTTACACTTTCTCCCACATAGCACCCCATTTATCTACTTGTTCCTTGATTCTGGCTTCATCTTCTTCAAAAATTTCCTCTGAGATGCAGACCTAGTTTGTGTACCAACATTCCTTGTTACTCTTGTTCCTTCAAAAATAGTTACTCTTGTTTTGGGCCTAGTTGTAGAGGAAGATGCAACTTTAGGTCTTGCTTTTGATTTATCTTTACCTATCTCTGCATCTTTCTATTTATCAGATGGTTTTATGGGAACTTCTTGTCTTATTGCTTCAGGGGTTCTTTCTTCAATTCTAACACCTGGAGTAGCCTTACTAGTCTTTCTTTTCTTCTTTGTAGGCTTTCCACTTTCAAAAGTAGTTTCATCTCTTTGTTTTCTTATTTTATCTTCTGAAAAGATAGGTTCAATTCCTCTTTCTCTCAAAATTTTACAAAAATCATTAATCCAGTGTTGAGCATACCTTAGGACTAGCCTAGTAAAGTCATCAATCGATGTCATTTCTTCATCATCAACACCTGGGTCTGGAATGGGTTCATCATATACCCTATCATCATTATAAAACTGGTTCAACACCTGACCATCATCTTCTCCCAATTGGTATGGGATGTCACAAAGCTTGAGCATTCGAGCAAACCCTAAAGTCATTCTTTCATACTTTCTTCTTCTTACCATGTGATTGTCTTCATAGTTAAGCCAATAATCTTCTAATTGAGGCACATAAGCATGAAAACCAACTATATTTTTAGCAATATTTCCTTCAATATCACAATACACTCTCTAGAGTGGAAATTCTTCAAAATGGTAGGTCCTCATCTCTTCTTCACACAAATCAGTTACTCTAATTGCACTGCACTTATAATTTCCTATTGTGATGGGAAAGTTAAAAGATAGCTTTTTGCAAGCATGGCTATAAAGAGCTTGAGATGGTTTTAACTATCTCACTAATTCTAATAAAATTATTTTGTTTGTAGGATACCTGGGCAACATGAATAGGTGTCCATCAAATCCCTCCACTCTGATGTAGGAGTAAGTTGGGAACTATATGTACCAGCCTCCCATAGGCCGAATGCAACTTTGTGCTTCCAAGGATAATCTTCTAGCTTTATCACCTTCCATTGTTCTCACTAGTTTCATTGAAAAAAAATCATTAACTTTTTTGTAATCATCTTTATACCCGTGGACAGTGATTTGGGGTAAATGTGCATATATCAAACTATTGCCCACTTGTGTGCCTAGAGTACAAATTTGTTTTAACCTTTGTTTACTGACTCTCATAGAACATGACTAAATAACATATGATGATATGTAGAAACATTTGGTTTTGGGGAATGTAGTAATTTGTTCATGTAACTTGTCACAAGTATTAATTTCCCCCAATGCAACTCCACAAGACCCTCTATCATTTGGGATATTATCACGAACATCTAGGGTTTGAATTTTCTTGCATCTCTCAAACCAACTACTATGCTCAGCAAAGTTATAATGTCTTTCATTTCTTTTTTAAACATAGACCTTTGAATTACCTTGGTCTGTAGTGTAATTGGCTATTGGCACCATTGGGTACTCATAATTTCTCTATTACACTCCTCGGTGCTCTGATATGTCTTGGCCTTGACTTTTAGGTCGACATTGAACATCTATGTGTAGGAGGGGAGACTAAATGTATACATGATTCTTTTTTACGATAGGTCTACATAAATTCTTCCCTCTTTCTCAACAATCCTCTTGGCTGGGTTGTAATGATTTATGTATTGCATAACTAATTCAGGAGCTTCCATTGCTAGTAGAAACCCTCCTGTAAGAAGTAACCCATTTGATACGACACTTTTGGTACATTGGGCAGCATTCTCTTGCAATAGTCGTGAATGAATTTCAGTGTCTGAAGACCATCCCATGTGGGTGTCTGTAACCACTACATTAATGGGCATTGCTTGTGAATTGCAATACTTGAATTCATCTTCTGCTCTTGCATTAGAAGTGCTCATTTTGATATAATGTGCTTTGTAGTTTTCAGAATATGTTTCTTGTGTGCGAGTTAGGGTTAAATTTAACCAAAAAAAACTTATATTTCATAAAAAAATTAATTCATTTTTCGATTAAATTTAACAACTCAGAGAAAAAAAATAACATTTCAATTTCAGAATGGGAAAAATACTATTATCAAGATTTTCTAGCTTGAGAAACTCTTAGCAAAGTATCAATTATTTGAAACATACCTAGTTTTGGTTAAAAATGGTGATTCTTCTGAATGCAACTTCAAAACCCTTGGTAGTTGTGACTTGGTTTCTCAAAATTTTACCTCTCTTTGTGTGCCAATGTCATTTCATTAATTCAATGTCCTTAGTAAATTTACAATATGATGCGAAGTGGAGTGTTGTAAAAGTAACTACATGCTTGAGGTGGTGCCAAGTACATAGGTAGTTTGCCACCTTCATTAATTACCTGTTATTTCGCATTAATTCCTAGAACAAAGGTGCAATCATTATGGATTATGCTTCTAATCACGAACACCTAGATTTTACATTGGCTCGCGATTTGAGAAGAAAGATAGGGCGGTGATTATACATGGCAATTATATGTCATGCTACTTCTTTGCAAGTTATATATCATAAAAAAATGTAATCAATTCATGATCATCGAGGTTGAGGCTTTTGGTATTGCATTCAAAAAGATCAAACAACATCAGGATCTGGGAAATATCTTCTGGGGAAAGAGAAAATTGGAACAAGAGGAAGATCGGAAACTAAAACTGAAAGATAAACTTGACAAAAATTCGAAGCAGACTTTCTGGTTTCTAACTTTTACAAAAAAAATAAAATAATAATAAAACACCAGACTCTGATAAAAGAGGAGATTACCAAGATTAGAATTTTGATCAATGAAATACTAGGCAAAGCTAGGATCTTTTGAAGATATGAACTCTTTTGGCTCAACGCAGGATTCTGGGATTCTCGTTTTTGGTAATAGACTAAACATTAAGAGCATACTGAAACACCAAAATTGGGAAAAAAAAGGCTATAACAACAAAGAGGCCAAGTGAAAATGAGACAGAAAAAATAGCAATCGGTCGAGCATCAGAACAACGCCGAAATGAGCAAAAACAACACAACAAAAGAGCAAGGAAAAAAAATAAAAAAGGGGGTCCACATTTTTCCAAGGGACAAAATGGGGCGTGTTGTGAGACCACACAACAATGACAAAGGAAAATAGTAGGAGCTTGTATGCCTAAATTAAATTCAAACACCACTTACATTTCCCTCCCTCACAAGTTTCCTCGCGTATTTCTCATCTTTGCAAGTGACTACGAGATCATTGACGTATATAGATTTCAGAGGGAAATTTGAAATTTCTTAGGCCACACCATAATATGCTACTTTGGTTCATGCATTTCGAAGATTACAACAAGATGGTGTATCTGGATGCTGATACAAAAGTGGATCATAACATCGATGATTTTTTTGAGAGGGATGATGGGTATTTTTATGCTATCATGGGTTGCTTTTGCAAGAAGACATGGAGTCGCATGACCTAATATAAGATAGGATACTGCAAGAAATGCTTGAAAAAGGTGCAGAATGTGTCTCCATTTAGGCCCTAAGGATGCCTCAACCTCCTTACTATCTATTGCAAGATATAAACTTACTACAGAATGTATCTCTCCATTCAAGCTCTGAGGATAGTCTCTTGGTTTTTAGATGAGCTTGTTCTTATGCTAAAAAAAATAGAGTCCTTGTTTATTCTCATGTTCTACGATGTAGAACCAAAGGAACTTTCTCACATCAAGAACAAGAACTCAAAGTATGCTGCAACATTTTTTATCATCAAAGTAAAGGTGGGAACCTCGATAAGCTAGATGAATGGAAAAAGGTGCTCATATCTGCTTCGAACATAGCTATCATAAAGAGTAAGATAGTGTCTTGTGCTTTGTATAGATTCATAATGCTTTCCCTTTAATTGTGATTCAACATTCTTTCCCTTTAACTACAATATTTGTTGCTCTCACAATCTCCAACTTCAATTTCAAGTTGTATCGTTGTGTTGTCTCCCAATTTCAACTTTCATAAGAAGAGTTATATGCCTTGCACAAAATAATTCAATCAAACGAGATTAGATGACTACAAATCCCTTTCCTCCTTCCTTTTGAGTATATAAATAGATAGGGTTGGAAGTGTTAACTGCAATAATTTTGATCTTCATGAGTCTCAAAAGTTGTGGTAGGCCTTCACTAGCCATTCATAAACATAAAAGACAATTAAGTCTCTCTAGGTGAAAATACAAAAAGCAAAAGGGGTTTAATTTCCCTTGAATTTGGTGGCTATATGATTGTATTTAATAATTTTAATAACATTAGAATATAATCAAATTATTCATTTAAGAGTTGTGCTCTCATAATTATGAGAAGGCTTTGTAGTTTGTGAAAGAGTACAATCAAGAATTTATGGTTGTAATTTTATTTATTTTCATTGTATTGATCTTACAACATACTCCTCTCATTTCAAATGGGCCTATTTACAAATTTCATGTGAATACAACATTGCATCACCTTGCTAATTGGTACAATTTGAATTAATTTCTTGCACTCTCTATAATTGCAGGTTGAAAAACACAATGGGTTGTGAGTTATTTCACTGTGCTTGTTTAAAGCTCAAGGGTAGAGTTTGGGGAGGATTTGTAGGTGGAGGGAACATAAAACTAATCAAATTGAGCTGAAGGGTGACTAACCAATTGGGTTGTTATGTGTAGAGGGTTTTACAACAATATGTGGGTTGTAGGGTTCATAACACCCAATGTTTTCCAACCTATAATTATTGGGATTTATCATTTGCTTGAATTTTCATAAACATTATAACTCTTTTGCAACCTTTAGGTCTTCTACCAATACTCCATTTTCTCTGGAAATAGTCAAATACTCTTTTTTCCTTCTATTCCACATCTAAAATAAGATCATATGAAGGATCTTTCACTACATCTACCATATCGTCCTCCATCTATCTAATATTCATTTATTCTTTTATTTCATTATGAACTACTACTTCCTCTTTCTTCAATTTATTCATTATAAGATCTTTCAACACCATCTTGATGTCTATCTTTGGATTAATCCATCATCATCATTGCATTAATCCATTAGGTTAAACCCTAAAGCCTAAATTGTAAACCCTAAACCTAACAATATAATTGCTTATTCTTCATTGTCATCTTCTAAAAAATAAAATATCACAAGTAAAAAATCATTAACTTACCCAAATGTTATTTTTCTACCTCATTCATCAACCTCACAAATGCGCTACAAATTTTAGTCAAGCCAAAAGATATACCCAACCCACTTATACAATCTCTCACTTTATTTGCTTGCACAAATTCATATGCAATATAAAACCTCTTGAATTTATCCACTTCTACATTGCCATTTTCCCATTGCACATAGTGCACATGCTCCTTCATCAACTTCTTAAGAGTAGGAAGAATATCTTCAGTTAGTACATTATCTATCTCATTCACTTTGGTTTTCTTCTTTTCAAGTGTTTTCAAATTAGTTTCCTTTTTCATTTCTTTTGAAGTGTTTTCAAAGCAAATTCCTTCTTTAAAAACATTGGCATGATGACACATGGGAAAATAAATTTATGTTTATTATAATCGTATTTTTAGTATTATAGTTATAATTTACTTTATCTCTAAATAAATCCACTTAAGTACCCAAAACTATAAATTTTTCACATATTTATATAACGGGCATTCAAACAAGTACTCATGATTTCTCAAATTAATGGTTACTTCTAAATGCTTTTACTAGTCTTCCTTGTTGACTTAGTGATGTTCCAATTACAAATCCACTTGCATCACAATCAACACTTAAAACCACTTGAAAAGAAGCAGACCAAAGTGAATGAGATATACAATTTATTGACTAAAGATATTCTTCCTACTCTTGAGAAGTTAAGGAAGGTGTGTGTGTAGTATGTGCAATTGGAAAATGACAATGTAGAACTAGAGCAACAACAATGCATAATTGGAGCAGTAGGTACTAGAATGTATGGAATGAAAAAGGAATCTACTTTAAAACACTTGAAAAGAAGCAAACCAAAGTGAATGAAAAAAATAATCTTCTCTAAAAACATTATCTATCTCATTCACTTTGGTCTACTTATTTTCAATGGTTTTGGGGTCCCTATGTCCCACAATCCACCATCACATCTCCCCCTCCTAGTAATTCCATTTTGGGTCCTTCTATCCCTCGCACCCTACCACTACCTATCTACAGCCTTCCTTCTCTCTTTCCCTCCATCTCTCCCTCACACACACACAACCTCTCTCTACCTAGCCCTCCCTATATCCATAACTCTCTCTATACCCATATCCCCTAACTCTCTCTATACTCATCATGGTTTAAGGTACTCTCATTGGTTCCTTTAATTACACTTATGTTGTGTAAATAAAAAAAGGTCTTAATTACATTAATATTTTTTCTAAACTTAGAGGTTGGAAAACATTGGGTGTTATGGAACCTGCAACCCACATACTATTTAAAACCCTCTACACATAACAATCCAATTGGTTAGTCACCCCTCAGGTTATTTTTATTACTTTTATGTATCCCTCATTTAGAACTCCTCCACAAGCTCTCCACCCTTGAGCTTAGAACAAGACAAATGTAATCACTCACAACTCACTGTATTTTCCATACTACGATTATTTTGTGCATTTCTAATTCTATCATATGAGGAAATTGAAATGCAATTTTTACTCTAATTCATAGTTGTGGTAAATTTTGAAATTTCCTTTCATTACATTTGTAATCTCTATATAAGAAAAGGTTTTCATTACAATAATTTCAAGTTGGAAAACACTGGGTGTTATGAAAGCAACAACCCACATATTGTTACATAAAACCCTCTACACATAACAACCCAATTAGTTAGGCACCCCTTAGGTCAATTATATTAGTTTTATGTATCCCTCACCTAGAAATCCTTTACAATCTCTCATCCCTTGATCTTAGAACAAGAAGAATGCAATCACTCAAAACCCACTGTGTTTTCCAACCTATGATTATTTTGTGTATTTCTTTTTCCATCATAGGAGGAGATTGAAATGCATTTTTACTCTAAGTCACAGTTGTGGTAAATTTTGAAATTTTCTTTCATTATATTCATACTCCCTATATAAGAAAATGTTTTCTTTATAACAATTGTAGGTTGGAAAACATTGGGTGTTATGAAACATGCAACCCACATACTATTGTAAAAAGGAAGGAAATGCTACATGGGCTCTTTCATTTCATTTTCCATTTAACTCTTTGCTTAAGAGTAACCTTGGGATAAGGACAATTCAGGGGTAAGTGGTCAAGCCTTTGACTATTAAGCTATATGCAATCTTTAGTAAAGTTGTAAGGAATAATTAGTGTGAAAGAAAATATAAGTTTGAATTAGGTTAATGAAATAAATATAGTTAATTTTGATAATTAAATTTAGATTGATAATTGTAATAATTTATGAAAGTTAAATGAGTGGATTAGGTGTATTTAGTTTTAGAATTGATGATGAAAAATAAATTTTATAATGTTGTTTTAAACCAATTTATCATTATCATGAATTTATCTATTTTGATTGAGTGAATGCCTTAGAGTCTAAAGTGTTTTAAAAATTTATTAGGTCAATTCTAACTATTGTTTCCTTGATATATTATGCAAGATTGATTTGAGTTACATGAGATAGATGCTCACTTTTTCCTCTAGATATCTATGTTAAAGTAGTGTAGATAGAGAAATTGTTTAGGAGATTTTTTATTCGATTGATGAATGTGTTCTCCTAGGTCAAACCCACTAGAAAATTAAATTAACTAAAATGATAGATATCAAAGACAAAATTCACAATTATGCAAGTAGCCTATATGATATCAATACAAATTTATTTACTTTATTGCCCTTTAAAATTAAAGTGTGCTCTACTTAACATGTGTGTGTGTGTGTTAACTTATCTACCTTTTTAGACAAGACTTTCATGCCTCCGCCTAACTAATTCTCCTTTTTTGCACTTAGATATGATTTTTCATTTTCTTGTGATTTATTTCTAATTGTATTTGTTCCATGGAATTCTTAAGTTCAAGAATATTTGAGTTCATTTATTCAACTCCACTTATAGCATCATCTCTCACTAAACCTTTGCTTCCACAAATTCACATGCAATACAAAACCTCTTGAGTTTATCCACTTTTGCATTACCATTTTTCAATTGCACATATTCCACGTGCCCCTTCCTCAACTTCTCAAGACCAACAAGAATCTCTTCATTCACCTTGGTCTGCTCCTTATCAAGTGTTTTTAGAGTAGATTCCTTTTTCATTTCATATATTCTAGTACTTGTTGCTCCAATTCTACATTTCCATTTGCCCATTGCACATATTGCACACACACCTTCCTCAACTTCTCAAGAGAAGGAAGAATCTCTTCAATCAATACATTATCTATTCATTCACTTTGGTCTACTTTTTACAAGTTTTTCCAAGTTCCTATGTCCCACAATCCATCTAGATGTATCAACTTTACCTACATATCTCTTTATTCCTTGCACCTCCATCATACCAACGCAAAAAAATTATACCTATCACTCCTCCATCCTATAAATCCATTTTGGTCCCTATTTCACTAATCCACCATCACATCTCCCCTCCTACTAATTCCATTCTAGTTCCTTCCATCCCTCCCACCCTACAAATATATATATATATATTTCATATTTGGCAACCTAGGGAGCACATGTAGATAGGTAAGATATGAGGACCAATGAGAGAATTAATTAGGTGGAGACAACCTCCCTCCCTCTCTCCCTCACACATACACACAACCTCTCTCCACCTACCCTTCCCTGCCTCCCTAAATTTCTCTATACCTACCTCTCCTACCCTACCACTTCCTATCTCCATCCTTCCCTCTTTCTCTCCCTCCCTCTATCCCTGCCCCCTACCACTTCCTATCTTCCTCCTTCCCCCTCTCTCTCCCTCACACACACACACAACCTATCTCCACCTACCCCTCCTTCCATCCATCCCTAACTCTCTCTATACCTACATCACCTTCCCTACCTCTCTCTATCTCCCTCCTTGCCTTTTTCTTTGACACAACTTAAAAAGAAGTAGACCAAAAGTGAATGAGATAGATATTGTATTGACTGAATAGATCCTTCCTACTCTTGATAAGTTGATGAAGGATCATGTGTACTATGTGCAAGGGGAAAATGGAAATGCATAACTATAGGTAGTAGGTACTATAATGTATGAAATGGAAAAGGAATATACTCTAAAAACACTTAAAAACAAGCAAACCAAAGTGAATTAGATAGATAATGTATTGTATAAAGAGATTCTTCCTTCTCTTGAGAAGTTGAGGAAGGTGTGTGTGCATTATATGCAATGGGAAAATAGAAATAAAAAAGTGGATAAAGTCAATAGGTTTTGCATTACATAATAATTTTTGCAAGCAAAGAAAATGAGAGATGATGCTATAAGTGGATTTGAACAAATGAAGTGAAAGATTCTTGAACTTAAGAATTCCATGGAATAAATACAATTAGGGATACTTCTATCTATCTCTCATCTCTTACTATCCACCCTAACCTTCCTCTCCCTCACTTTTTCCCTCTTTCCCCCATCTCTCTCTTTCCATCTACCCCTTCCTTTATTGTTCACTCCCAAATTTATCATAATTTTGTAATTCAAATGACAATAAGGTATAATGCTACAATTAACCACTTATAAAAGGTTTTATTTATAATAATAAAAACAAGTGTATACAAAAGATGTTTATAGTAACACAAAGTCTATGTAACAGGTAGGTAATAACATTTATATTATTGACAAAAGATGTGCCAAAAAATTTTTGGGTTCATCTACCAAATTATTGTCATCATCATATGAATTAGGTGTGGTATTTATGTTTTAGTGCTTTACATTGATTGAATGATAATGCTTACGACGTTTATTATTCACATGAGGAACTAGGATGATCAATTGAGATTCTAAAAGAATGGATAGGACATGTTTAGGGAGGTCACCATGATGTGTATAGGATCATTGGTTATGTTTGGATGAAATCAAAGAAGGTTGGTTACTTGATAGGGGCTTGCAAGAAATAGAAATTATTTTCAATACAAGGAAATGGTACCAAAGGGGTAGTGAGTAAAGAAGCTGGAGAAAAGAAATGGTGAGGATTTATGACAATAAAGGGTGGCTAATTTATAGGGGGAATATAGGGTTGAATTATATATTGTTAAAATAATATATACACAAGAGTGGGGTGTTGAATGACAATTTTTAGGACCTTTGTCCCTCTTTCCCCCATCTCCCTCTTTCCATCTACCCCTCCCTTTATTGTTCACTCCCTCCTTCCTAGATAAGACTTTCAAATAAGACTTGTCTACCTTTTTAGATAAGACTTTCATGTCTCCACCCAATTGATTCTCTCTTTTTGCACTAAGATCTAATTTTTTCTTTTCCTTATCATCTATTTCCAATTGTATTTGTTCCATAGAATTAGATTAAGTTCAAGAATATTTGACTTCATTTTCTCAACTCCACTTATAGCATCATCACTCACTTTCTTTTCTTGCACAAATTCATATGCAATACAAAAACTCTTGACTTTATCCACTTGATCTGCATTGCCATTTGCCCCTTGCACATACTACACACACACCTTCTTCAACTTCTCAAGAGCAGAAAGAATCTTTTATTCAATAAATGATATATCTCATTCACTTTGTTCTGCTTCTTTTCATGTGTTTTAGAGAAGATTATTTTTTCATTTCATGTATTCTAGTACTTGATGCCTCTACTTCTACATTTCTATTGGCCCATTGTGCACATAGCACACATGCTCCTTTCTCAACTTCTCAAGAGCAAGAATAATCTCTTAAGTCAATACATTATATATTATCATTCTTCCAAAACATTCATCATCATCATTGTTGCATGAGAGCTAGGTATAGGAAATGTATTGATGACAATGAAGGGTAAATGCTTCTTTTTGTAGACTCTTGTTGTGAGTAATTATGTAATTCAAAGATCAAGGGATCACAATATATGAGAGATATCAAGAAAGAGGAAATCCCAACACATTATCTATCTATTTCATTCCTCCACCTTCTTTACTCATTGCCCCTTTGGTACCATTTCCCTTTTTGACAATAATAAATTCTATTTCTTTCAAGCCCCTATCAAGTAACCAATCTTTTATTTCATCCAAACATAACCAATGATATTATTCAATTTAGTATAATTCTTTTCATGTTTTTTAGAGTAGATTCCTTTTTCATTTCATACATTCTAGTACATGATGCCTCCAGTTCTGCATTTCCATTTTCCCATTACACATAGTGCACATGCTCCTTCCTCAACTTCTCAAAAGTGGGAATAATATCTTAGGTCAATAAATTATCTATTATCATTCTTCTAATCCATTTCTCACCATCCCCCTCCATCATACCAGCCAAAAAGCATTATCCTTATCCCTCCTCCATCCTATAAATATGAAGTATATTTTCAATTTTCTGATTTAATTTATTTTATTTTGTGTCAAACAAAGATATGAAGATCCTTACCACTCCATCCAAAATCATGGGATAAACTTATAACTTTATGTGAGTTTCAAATATTGGATATATAATTAGATCTTTCAATTTTGATAAATTAGCAGAAATATGTTACAGCCAATAGGGTAGAATTATAATTTTAATCCTACAAAATAAATTTAAAATATTTGATAGAAACATGATAAAAACTATATAGTAACAATTGTAATATATACATGGGTAGTATTCAATAATAATACCTCTCTCTACCTACCCCTCTCTCTACCTCTCCCTCACCCCTCTCTCTCTCTCACGCACACACACTAGATCTCTCTCTGTATAACTCTCCCACCCTAACTTTGTATCTAGCTTTACCTACATCTCTCTTTATTCATTCCACCTCACCTCTCTCTACCTACACCTCTCTAATTAGATTCGTAACAAAGCCAAAATTTTATCCAATTATAATTTAGCATATAGCTTATGATGAGTTTAAATTATCGACATACGAAACAAACCACAACATTTTCCTTTTCTTTAGTAATATCTACAAGAATGATATCCCCATGAATAGAGATAGAGGGGTTTGATCTATGGCCAACCTACTTATAACACTAATTTCACCACAAATATGGGCATGTGCACATCACCATGTAGGCCTAACACTATTGGAAAACACAAAAAAAAAGCTCACATTATTGTAGTGTTGGAAAACACATTGTCCTAGGTGTTAATTATTTCCTTATGATTTTTTTTTTGTTTCGTATGCACTGTAGTACCCCTCCATTTATGCTTATGTTTTCTGCTATTATGTTTTCACATAGTTAGACTATGATACTTTGTTTGGATATTTTGATCGTTGGTTTTGAGCGACAATGGATTATTCTGTGACATGATGATACATTGTTTGGTGATTATTGCTTTTAGACATGCTTTGAGATAGTGTAGATGTTTACTTTCAGATGATTATTGCTATGTACATATTTATGATGGACTAACAGTTATTTATTTTTTCAATCTGATGTGACGTGTATTGGTGTGGAGAACGAAATTGTATCACTCGATTGCGAGTTCCCTGTGATGTCCGTGATTTTCTCCGCATTGGTGTGCCTATACAATGGATTATATATATATACAATGGATTATATATATATTCGTTTACATGAACATAATAATATACTTATACATTAATATATATATATATATATCATTACTTTATATCCAAATTAAAAAACACATAATCCCCTCGTATTCATCGATTGACATAAATGTATGAAGTGCATAAATATGTGTGTATGTCACATTTATCCAATCAGTACTCCCATGCATATGGGTTATCGAGGACATGTACATATATATACTTATACATTCCAGGTATATACCTCATCGATTAACATCCAACTATGAACATATAAAGAGGAAGGACTTTCATTCATCATAAAGACTCAATCATATAACCCAAAGTAAGAACAATCAAGAAAGCAGATACTAATCCAAAGTCATTCAATTCAACCCCAAACTATGACCAAAGATTACTTACCCGATTCCCCAGCGACTAACTCGATTTAACCATACTAGAAGTGAGTGTGTGAAATCTCAATTTAGGTCTTATAAAAGGTTACCATACCAATCCCATCTTGTGAGTGATACTTCCCCTCTCTTTTAGAGGCTTGAATTGTTCCTACATTCAACTCAATGCAACACCAAGGTAGTTAGACGTTCACAATACAATCATTTTCTTCTTCAAAACATTTGCATCGACAAAGCATTAGAATAATTACATTGCAATACATATCTTTTCATCATATTTCATCAACATAAAAATATTCACTCCTTTTAAAAACTATATCATATTAATTCATATCTACATATTTCATTCATCTAGTAAACATATTAAAGCTATAATTTGCATTTATCAACACTTTCACTCATGAAGGTAAGAGTAACTCGGTGACTATGAAACGAGGTGTAACACCTAACTAGTTCACCTAGTAGATCTTATTCACACATGTTAACATGTTAATTTTACTTAGAGATCTACAAATTTGTCTAAAGTCTTGGTTGTCATGCGATCTTATTTTAGTGTATCTTGTCATTTAATTTAGTTGTCACATTGCATAGGATTAAGACACTTGTCACAATCTTGTCTTGTCTTATCTCTCAACCTTGCCTAGATATAAGCAAGACATCATATTTACATTTAAATTCATGTTATTTTATTGGACCTTTAATCAAATCCATTATGTCCATAATAAAGTAATATTTTTCTCTTTTTGACCTCTTGTGGAAGGCATCTTTTGGTGTTGCATGTGATCCTAGAGGCTTAAGTCCATTGGTGACTCTAGTTCATGGTATGAGCGCTTCAATATGCAAGGCCCTTCTAAGATCTAGGAGATAATTAGGTATGATTTTTTTTGGTACATTTTGAGGAAAAACGAATCTTACAATTAAGTCCAGAAAGCCCATAAATCCTTGTTTTCAATTAAAATACTTGATATTTGGGTGACAAATTTTTTTTGACCATTTTTTCTAGGGTTTGCAATTTTTTTATGGAGTCGGCTAACTCCTAGACAAAACACACATATGTACATACAAAAATGCATAAAAACATGCATGGTAACATACATAACATCCCATAGCAGCATGCCATCGGAGCAGGGGCCCACCAAAATTAAGAGTGATAAAGAAATGGAAAATGGAGGCAATGACTAATGCTGAGGAAGAGAAACTAATGACTGTTGACGATGGTTTTACTCGCAGTAAACAGGTTGAATAAAATATCCACAAACAAGACTGCAAAGAGCCTATCCTTCTTGAAAGATATGGAACAAAGACAACCTAAGGGTCAATTCTACATTCATAGAACAAAGATTGAATTTTTTTTTAATCCCAAGTCTTCAATAACCAGGTCATGGTTGCACTAGGGTCGCTCTCAGGTAATGATGTGACATTTGTTGTTAATCTCAAAGGGACTACAATTATTTCTAGCTTTGCTAAGAATTACAAACATTTCACATAAAACTTCATTTCATCATCAGATAACATCATGAAATAAAAATATTCAACATAATATTTCATGAATATCACACATTCTTTGCATCACTTAAGTAGATTTAGCATTAAGCATTCAACAATTTCATAGAAAATAAAATATCTTCAACAAAACTATTTCCATTCACTTATATTTTTTGGAACATTTTTAAAAATATTAAAAATTTATTCTAAAACAAAGTATAAAAATATTGAAAAATAAAAGTTTCCCTTGGTTATTCTCCATGGATGCCTCAAAGAATTAATCAAAACAGAGAAAACCACTTTATATTTCACCAAATTGCTTCATAGCTACGTATAAAAAGGTTTAAGATTTTAAAGAGAGGGTTTCATTTATGGATACTGAGTAGGTTATGTATGCACCCATAAATAATGCAGCATACAGTCTTATTCGACCGAACTTACAAAACTAGCTACAAAAGATACTGAGATAGGTATCTATCATAAAGCATTGATATTAATTAATGTCTATGTGCATACAAATTTTTACGTCAGAATGGTTCAGAAAATAGGAAAAAACAATAAAACTTAAAAGAATTTTTGCTCCTTCGGCATCCACAAATTCCAAACTTAAAATAAAAATGTGGGAGGAGATGGCCTTTTACAAAAAGAAGGCACCCAGAAGTTCAACTTAAATTTTTTTTTCCAGAGAATCAAAAACACAAATTAAAATGCATCATGTGGCATTTGCCAACTGTCATCAAGAACATTCTAGAATAAGTCAAAGCTTTGACTTTATCTGCAACAAAACTTCTCTTCATACTTTAGCGTGAACACTCTGTATCCATCAAGGCTACCAACTTCCTTTCAAAACACCAAAATGAGAAACACCTACCAGGATTGGGATCAACCTACAAATTTAAAATTAAAACAACAAATGAACTTCATTATATTTTCAGTATTCGGTATCCAATTCTTTCCATTTTTGCTTATGACTCGGGCTTTGGGATTCTTCCTTCTTTCTTTAATTGATACTTTCAGAAATCCCTTAATACTTGATGTATTCACTCTTTTGAAATTCTTTGTATTGCTCTCCAAGTGAGCTTAAGCCTGGTATATTCTTTAGTTACTCGAAGTATGATGTCATTTTTTTGTGCTTTGTCTACTTCATATTTGACTATAACATTTCTACGCTGTATTATCTCGTCAATAACCTCTCACGTAAGCAATTGAATAGGATCTTTATTTATCCTTTCTATCTATTCCTTGAAAGCTTTAGCTTCCTTTCCTCCCGTCCTAATGTTTGAGGATCAAATCCTTGACATGTCAATATTTCAATTAATTCTTGATTTTCACTAATCAATCTTCTGCACTCAACAGTGACTTTTTCAAATCCTTCAATACATTGTATTACCATGTCACCCTCCCATTTCAGCTATTTCTTCCATTTTCTCGGCAATGATATTTCATGTTTTGATAATACATTATTCTGTATTAACTCTTGGATATCTAATTGTACGAGAATTTCAATGTTTCGCCTTTCATCAATGACCTGCTCTTGGCGAAATTTACATTCATCTTCAAATATTTTCTATTTCTCTAAATGATGGTATGCTTCCTTGTAATTTCTTATTGCATCTATAATAAATTAATCTCTATGCTTTACCCAGTATTCAATCCATTCTTCAAATATATTCATCTTATAACAAACATGGCATCTACTTGCTCTTGTGACATCAGCACCAGATGTTGGGGTAGTTCAGCTTGTTCTCGACCAAATAAAGTCAATGAATTAATAAAGTGTTCCAAGGTAGCAACTCATTCTTCAATTCTCTTTTCTTTTGTTTATATTTGTGTACTCTGGCAACAGTAGCATTTAAATTTACTTTTATTTCCTCCAATTCTTGCTTCCAAGATGAGTGTCCAAGATTAACACTTCTATTCCTATACTCCTTAGGTGTTATTTCATGTCTGTCCTTATCAATTGTTGGAGTGGTTATCTGAATAGTTATATTTCCATCTGCATTCCTCTGTATGACATGCTTTGTCTTCGCTCTGTGCCTAGGTTTAGGAGTACTTACTTCTTGCATAAAGTTATTGAGATTTAGAGGAAATATTTCCACTTCCATTGGAGAAGTTAATAACAAAAGTGGGAGAGGTAAATAATGTTGCAACCCTCTGAGATGCAGACCTAGTTTGTGTACCAACATTCCTTGTTACTCTTGTTCCTTCAAAAATAGTTACTCTTGTTTTGGGCCTAGTTGTAGAGGAAGATGCAACTTTAGGTCTTGCTTTTGATTTATCTTTACCTATCTCTGCATCTTTCTATTTATCAGATGGTTTTATGGGAACTTCTTGTCTTATTGCTTCAGGGGTTCTTTCTTCAATTCTAACACCTGGAGTAGCCTTACTAGTCTTTCTTTTCTTCTTTGTAGGCTTTCCACTTTCAAAAGTAGTTTCATCTCTTTGTTTTCTTATTTTATCTTCTGAAAAGATAGGTTCAATTCCTCTTTCTCTCAAAATTTTACAAAAATCATTAATCCAGTGTTGAGCATACCTTAGGACTAGCCTAGTAAAGTCATCAATCGATGTCATTTCTTCATCATCAACACCTGGGTCTGGAATGGGTTCATCATATACCCTATCATCATTATAAAACTGGTTCAACACCTGACCATCATCTTCTCCCAATTCGTATGGGATGTCACAAAGCTTGATCATTCGAGCAAACCCTAAAGTCATTCTTTCATACTTTCTTCTTCTTACCATGTGATTGTCTTCATAGTTAAGCCAATAATCTTCTAATTGAGGCACATAAGCATGAAAACCAACTATATTTTTAGCAATATTTCCTTCAATATCACAATACACTCTCTAGAGTGGAAATTCTTCAAAATGGTAGGTCCTCATCTCTTCTTCACACAAATTAGTTACTCTAATTGCACTGCACTTATAATTTCCTATTGTGATGGGAAAGTTAAAAGATAGCTTTTTGCAAGCATGGCTATAAAGAGCTTGAGATGGTTTTAACTATCTCACTAATTCTAATAAAATTATTTTGTTTGTAGGATACCTGGGCAACATGAATAGGTGTCCATCAAATCCCTCCACTCTGATGTAGGAGTAAGTTGGGAACTATATGTACCAGCCTCCCATAGGCCGAATGCAACTTTGTGCTTCCAAGGATAATCTTCTAGCTTTATCACCTTCCATTGTTCTCACTAGTTTCATTGAAAAAAAATCATTAACTTTTTTGTAATCATCTTTATACCCGTGGACAGTGATTTGGGGTAAATGTGCATATATCAAACTATTGCCCACTTGTGTGCCTAGAGTACAAATTTGTTTTAACCTTTGTTTACTGACTCTCATAGAACATGAATAAATAACATATGATGATATGTAGAAACATTTGGTTTTGGGGAATGTAGTAATTTGTTCATGTAACTTGTCACAAGTATTAATTTCCCCCAATGCAACTCCACAAGACCCTCTATCATTTGGGATATTATCACGAACATCTAGGGTTTGAATTTTCTTGCATCTCTCAAACCAACTACTATGCTCAGCAAAGTTATAATGTCTTTCATTTCTTTTTTAAACATAGACCTTTGAATTACCTTGGTCTGTAGTGTAATTGGCTATTGGCACCATTGGGTACTCATAATTTCTCTATTACACTCCTCGGTGCTCTGATATGTCTTGGCCTTGACTTTTAGGTCGACATTGAACATCTATGTGTAGGAGGGGAGACTAAATGTATACATGATTCCTTTTTGCGATAGGTCTACGTAAATTCTTCCCTCTTTCTCAACAATCCTCTTGGCTGGGTTGTAATGATTTATGTATTGCATAACTAATTAAGGAGCTTCCATTGCTAGTAGAAACCCTCCTGTAAGAAGTAACCCATTTGATACGACACTTTTGGTACATTGGGCAGCATTCTCTTGCAATAGTCGTGAATGAATTTCAGTGTCTGAAGACCATCCCATGTGGGTGTCTGTAACCACTACATTAATGGGCATTGCTTGTGAATTGCAATACTTGAATTCATCTTCTGCTCTTGCATTAGAAGTGCTCATTTTGATATAATGTGCTTTGTAGTTTTCAGAATATGTTTCTTGTGTGCGAGTTAGGGTTAAATTTAACCAAAAAAAACTTATATTTCATAAAAAAATTAATTCATTTTTCGATTAAATTTAACAACTCAGAGAAAAAAAATAACATTTCAATTTCAGAATGGGAAAAATACTATTATCAAGATTTTCTAGCTTGAGAAACTCTTAGCAAAGTATCAATTATTTGAAACATACCTAGTTTTGGTTAAAAATGGTGATTCTTCTGAATGCAACTTCAAAACCCTTGGTAGTTGTGACTTGGTTTCTCAAAATTTTACCTCTCTTTGTGTGCCAATGTCATTTCATTAATTCAATGTCCTTAGTAAATTTACAATATGATGCGAAGTGGAGTGTTGTAAAAGTAACTACATGCTTGAGGTGGTGCCAAGTACATAGGTAGTTTGCCACCTTCATTAATTACCTGTTATTTCGCATTAATTCCTAGAACAAAGGTGCAATCATTATGGATTATGCTTCTAATCACGAACACCTAGATTTTACATTGGCTCGCGATTTGAGAAGAAAGATAGGGCGGTGATTATACATGGCAATTATATGTCATGCTACTTCTTTGCAAGTTATATATCATAAAAAAATGTAATCAATTCATGATCATCGAGGTTGAGGCTTTTGGTATTGCATTCAAAAAGATCAAACAACATCAGGATCTGGGAAATATCTTCTGGGGAAAGAGAAAATTGGAACAAGAGGAAGATCGGAAACTAAAACTGAAAGATAAACTTGACAAAAATTCGAAGCAGACTTTCTGGTTTCTAACTTTTACAAAAAAAAAATAATAATAAAACACCAGACTCTGATAAAAGAGGAGATTACCAAGATTAGAATTTTGATCAATGAAATACTAGGCAAAGCTAGGATCTTTTGAAGATATGAACTCTTTTGGCTCAACGCAGGATTCTGGGATTCTCGTTTTTGGTAATAGACTAAACATTAAGAGCATACTGAAACACCAAAATTGGGAAAAAAAAGGCTATAACAACAAAGAGGCCAAGTGAAAATGAGGCAGAAAAAATAGCAACCGGTCGAGCATCAGAACAACGCCGAAATGAGCAAAAACAACACAACAAAAGAGCAAGGAAAAAAATAAAAAAGGGGGTCCACATTTTTCCAATGGACAAAATGGGGCGTGTTGTGAGACCACACAACAATGACAAAGGAAAATAGTAGGAGCTTGTATGCCTAAATTAAATTCAAACACCACTTACATTTCCCTCCCTCACAAGTTTCCTCGCGTATTTCTCATCTTTGCAAGTGACTATGAGATCATTGACATATATAGATTTCAGAGGGAAATTTGAAATTTCTTAGGCCACACCATAATATGCTACTTTGGTTCATGCATTTCGAAGATTACAACAAGATGGTGTATCTGGACGCTGATACAAAAGTGGATCATAACATCGATGATTTTTTTGAGAGGGATGATGGGTATTTTTATGCTATCATGGGTTGCTTTTGCAAGAAGACATGGAGTCGCATGACCTAATATAAGATAGGATACTGCAAGAAATGCTTGAAAAAGGTGCAGAATGTGTCTCCATTTAGGCCCTAAGGATGCCTCAACCTCCTTACTATCTATTGCAAGATATAAACTTACTACAGAATGTATCTCTCCATTCAAGCTCTGAGGATAGTCTCTTGGTTTTTAGATGAGCTTGTTCTTATGCTAAAAAAAATAGAGTCCTTGTTTATTCTCATGTTCTACGATGTAGAACCAAAGGAACTTTCTCACATCAAGAACAAGAACTCAAAGTATGCTGCAACATTTTTTATCATCAAAGTAAAGGTGGGAACCTCGATAAGCTAGATGAATGGAAAAAGGTGCTCATATCTGCTTCGAACATAGCTATCATAAAGAGTAAGATAGTGTCTTGTGCTTTGTATAGATTCATAATGCTTTCCCTTTAATTGTGATTCAACATTCTTTCCCTTTAACTACAATATTTGTTGCTCTCACAATCTCCAACTTCAATTTCAAGTTGTATCGTTGTGTTGTCTCCCAATTTCAACTTTCATAAGAAGAGTTATATGCCTTGCACAAAATAATTCAATCAAACGAGATTAGATGACTACAAATCCCTTTCCTCCTTCCTTTTGAGTATATAAATAGATAGGGTTGGAAGTGTTAACTGCAATAATTTTGATCTTCATGAGTCTCAAAAGTTGTGGTAGGCCTTCACTAGCCATTCATAAACATAAAAGACAATTAAGTCTCTCTAGGTGAAAATACAAAAAGCAAAAGGGGTTTAATTTCCCTTGAATTTGGTGGCTATATGATTGTATTTAATAATTTTAATAACATTAGAATATAATCAAATTATTCATTTAAGAGTTGTGCTCTCATAATTATGAGAAGGCTTTGTAGTTTGTGAAAGAGTACAATCAAGAATTTATGGTTGTAATTTTATTTATTTTCATTGTATTGATCTTACAACATACTCCTCTCATTTCAAATGGGCCTATTTACAAATTTCATGTGAATACAACATTGCATCACCTTGCTAATTGGTACAATTTGAATTAATTTCTTGCACTCTCTATAATTGCAGGTTGAAAAACACAATGGGTTGTGAGTTATTTCACTGTGCTTGTTTAAAGCTCAAGGGTAGAGTTTGGGGAGGATTTGTAGGTGGAGGGAACATAAAACTAATCAAATTGAGCTGAAGGGTGACTAACCAATTGGGTTGTTATGTGTAGAGGGTTTTACAACAATATGTGGGTTGTAGGGTTCATAACACCCAATGTTTTCCAACCTATAATTATTGGGATTTATCATTTGCTTGAATTTTCATAAACATTATAACTCTTTTGCAACCTTTAGGTCTTCTACCAATACTCCATTTTCTCTGGAAATAGTCAAATACTCTTTTTTCCTTCTATTCCACATCTAAAATAAGATCATATGAAGGATCTTTCACTACATCTACCATATCATCCTCCATCTATCTAATATTCATTTATTCTTTTATTTCATTATGAACTACTACTTCCTCTTTCTTCAATTTATTCATTATAAGATCTTTCAACACCATCTTGATGTCTATCTTTGGATTAATCCATCATCATCATTGCATTAATCCATTAGGTTAAACCCTAAAGCCTAAATTGTAAACCCTAAACCTAACAATATAATTGCTTATTCTTCATTGTCATCTTCTAAAAAATAAAATATCACAAGTAAAAAATCATTAACTTACCCAAATGTGATTTTTCTACCTCATTCATCAACCTCACAAATGTGCTACAAATTTTAGTCAAGCCAAAAGATATACCCAACCCACTTATACAATCTCTCACTTTATTTGCTTGCACAAATTCATATGCAATATAAAACCTCTTGAATTTATCCACTTCTACATTGCCATTTTCCCATTGCACATAGTGCACATGCTCCTTCATCAACTTCTTAAGAGTAGGAAGAATATCTTCAGTTAGTACATTATCTATCTCATTCACTTTGGTTTTCTTCTTTTCAAGTGTTTTCAAATTAGTTTCCTTTTTCATTTCTTTTGAAGTGTTTTCAAAGCAAATTCCTTCTTTAAAAACATTGGCATGATGACACATGGGAAAATAAATTTATGTTTAGTACAATCCTATTTTTAGTATGATAGTTATAATTTACTTTATCTCTAAATAAATCCACTTAAGTACCCAAAACTATAAATTTTCCACATATTTATATAACGGGCATTCAAACAAGTACTCATGATTTCTCAAATTAATGGTTACTTCTAAATGCTTTTACTAGTCTTCCTTGTTGACTTAGTAATGTTCCAATTACAGATCCACTTGCATCACAATCAACACTTAAAACCACTTGAAAAGAAGCAGACCAAAGTGAATGAGATATACAATTTATTGACTAAAGATATTCTTCCTACTCGTGAGAAGTTGAGGAAGGTGCGTGTGTAGTATGTGCAATGGGAAAATGACAATGTAGAACTAGAGCAACAACAATGCATAATTGGAGCAGTAGGTACTAGAATGTATGGAATGAAAAAGGAATCTACTTTAAAACACTTGAAAAGAAGCAAACCAAAGTGAATGAAAAAAATAATCTTCTCTAAAAACATTATCCATCTCATTCACTTTGGTCTACTTATTTTCAATGGTTTTGGGGTCCCTATGTCCCACAATCCATTTTGGGTCTCTATGTCCCACAATCCACCATCACATCTCCCCCTCCTAGTAAGTCCATTTTGGTTCCTTCTATCCCTCCCACCCTACCACTACCTATCTACAACCTTCCTTCTCTCTTTCCCTCCATCTCTCCCTCACACACACACACAACCTCTCTCCACCTAGCCCTCCCTATATCCCTAACTCTCTATTCCCATATCCCCTAACTCTCTCTATACTCATCATGGTTTAAGGTACTCTCATTGGTTCCTTTAATTACACTTATGTTGTGTAAATAAAAAAAGGTCTTAATTACATTAATATTTTTTTCTAAACTTAGAGGTTGGAAAACATTGGGTGTTATGGAACCTGCAACCCACATACTATTTAAAACCCTCTACACATAACAATCCAATTGGTTAGTCACCCCTCAGGTTATTTTTATTACTTTTATGTATCCCTCATTTAGAACTCCTCCACAATCTCTCCACCCTTGAGCTTAGAACAAGACAAATGTAATCACTCACAACTCACTGTATTTTCCAAACTACGATTATTTTGTGCATTTCTAATTCTATCTGTATACCTTGATATTTTATGCTACTCTAAATGTGTGAATCTAACTAAGAAACATGAAAGACAAAACACCAAGGACACCTCAAGATTAGCCAAAAGAGAGTTACAACGAAAAGGAATGCAAATAAAATGAAACACAAACACTTTTACCTCCCTTGTTGTTGAAACTCTTGATTGGCCCTTGCTTGGATGGGTTGTGTGCTCCTTAGATGATTAGATTGAATGACTAAAATGCAAGATTCTATAGGCAAGATGACTAGCAAAGATGATTAGTTGATTGCAAATGCTTGAGGATTCAAATGGACAGCATGTAGGTATGGAAGTGAAAAGTGTTGCAAAATAACAGCATAAGGGTGCTCAAATCTAAAGTGTTGTGGAAATGCCCTTGAGGAGGGGGTATTTATAGAGGATTTGAATTCTCTAGAGAATTCAAGGGTCAAGATTGATCCAACAAGGTCAAGATGAAGGGCTATGGTGGGTTGAGAACCCACAAGCCCTCACATCTTGACATGTGGAGGTGAAGTGGACAAGAGGATATGGTGGAGATGAGTTGTCAAAAAGGTACATGAGGTGGAAAAGGACATGCACCTTGGGGATGAGAGGATTTCCACAAAAAGGGGTTTCTTGTCCCCCAGTGGGAGTGAAAGGGACTTTTGAGGAATTTTAGAATTCTCTCAAAAATCTACATGGGAAAAGGAAAGGTGGTTGGGAAGATAAATGTGAATTAAAAATTCACATTCATAGGATAATCTAGAGGATAAAAGGTGGGTTCCAAAAAGGTGGGACTTGGTCACATGTGGTGATTGTGACAAGTCAAGGTGGGTCACATGTGAGATTGTGACAAGTCCAAGGTTCTAGAAGCCTTGGAAGGATGGAATGTGAATTAAAAATTCACATATAAAGGAGGGGAATCTAGGACAAATAAAAAGGAATTAAAAATTCCTTGGAGAATGATTAGGCTTAATTAATAAGTAATTAGAGGATAATTAGGGGCTAATTGGGATTAAGAAACTTGCAAAAGTTGGAGGATGTGACACATCCTAATCAAGGATTAGGCATGTGCACATCCTTAATGAAAAGATTAGGAAATGGATTAGGATTAGATGAAAATGACATGTGAGGAATTAAATAAATGTAATATTTATTTAATTTATTTGATGAAAAGAGGATTAAGGAGGGTAAGGTATTTAATTATTAATTAAATACCTTAGGGATTTAGCAGAATTAAAGATATTAATTAAATAATAGTAATATTATTTAATTAACTAGGCTAAGAGGATGTTTAGACGAAAAATGATAGATTTGGATAAATTAAGTGTCCAAATTTGGATGTCTACACTATCATATAAGGAAATTGAAATGCAAGTTTTACTCTAATTCATAGTTGTGGTAAATTTTGAAATTTCCTTTCATTACATTCGTACTCTCTATATAAGAAAAGGTTTTCATTACAATAATTTCAAGTTGGAAAACACTGGGTGTTATGAAACCAACAACCCACATAATGTTACATAAAACCCTCTACACATAACAACCCAATTGGTTAGGCACCCCTTAGGTCAATTATATTAGTTTTATGTATCCCTCACCTAGAAATCCTTTACAATCTCTCATCCCTTGATCTTAGAACAAGAAGAATGCAATCACTCAAAACCCACTGTGTTTTCCAACCTATGATTATTTTGTGTATTTCTTTTTCCATCATATGAGGAAATTGAAATGCATTTTTACTCTAAGTCACAGTTGTGGTAAATTTTGAAATTTTCTTTCATTACATTCATACTCCCTATATAAGAAAATCTTTTCTTTATAACAATTGCAGGTTGGAAAACATTGGGTGTTATGAAACATGCAACCCACATACTATTGTAAAAAGGAAAGAAATGCTACATGGGCTCTTTCATTTTATTTTCCATTTAACTCTTTGCTTAAGAGTAACCTTGGGATAAGGACAATTCAGGGGTAAGTGGTCAAGCCTTTGACTATTAAGCTATATGCAATCTTTAATAAAGTTGTAAGGAATAATAGTGTGAAAGAAAATATAAGTTTGAATTAGGTTAATGAAATAAATATAGTTAATTTTGATAATTAAATTTAGATTGATAATCGTAATAATTTATGAAAGTTAAATGAGTGAGTTAGGTGTATTTAGTTTTAGATTTGATGATGAAAAATAAATTTTATAATGTTGTTTTAAACCAATTTATCATTATCATGAATTTATCTATTTTGATTGAGTGAATGCCTTAGAGTCTAAAGTGTTTTAAAAAATTATTAGGTCAATTCTAACTATTGTTTCCTTGATATATTATGCAAGATTGATTTGAGTTACATGAGATAGATGCTCACTTTTTCCTCTAGATATCTATGTTAAAGTAGTGTAGATAGAGAAATTGTTTAGGAGATTTTTTATTCGATTGATGAATGTGTTCTCCTAGGTCAAACCCACTAGAAAATTAAATTAACTAAAATGATAGATATTAAAGACAAAATTCACAATTATGCAAGTAGCCTATATGATATCAATACAAATTTATTTACTTTATTGCCCTTTAAAATTAAAGTGTGCTCTAGTTAACACGTGTGTGTGTGTGTGTGTGTTAACTTATCTACCTTTTTAAACAAGACTTTCATGCCTCCACCTAACTAATTCTCCTTTTTTGCACTTATGATTTTTCATTTTCTTGTCATTTATTTATAATTGTATTTGTTCCATGGAATTCTTAAGTTCAAGAATCTTTGAGTTCATTTATTCAACTCCACTTATAGCATCATCTCTCACTAAACCTTTGCTTCCACAAATTCACATGCAATACAAAACCTCTTGAGTTTATCCACTTTTGCATTACCATTTTCCAATTGCACATATTGCACATGCCGCTTCCTCAACTTCTCAAGACCAGCAAGAATCTCTTCATTCACTTTGGTCTGCTTCTTATCAAGTGTTTTTGGAGTAGATTCCTTTTTCATTTCATATATTCTAGTACTTGTTGCTCCAATTCTACATTTCCATTTTCCCATTGCACATATTGCACACACACCTTCCTCAACTTCTCAAGAGAAGGAAGAATCTCTTCAATCAATACATTATCTATCTCATTCACTTTGGTCTACTTCTTTAAAAGTTTTTTCAAGTCCATATGTCCCACAATCCATCCAGATGTATACAACTTTACCTACATATCTCTTTATTCCTTGCACCTCCATCATACCAACACAAAAGAATTATCCCTATCCCTCCTCCATCCTATAAATCCATTTTGGTCCCTATTTCCCTAATCCACCATCACATCTCCCCTCCTACTAATTCCATTCTAGTTCCTTCCATCCCTCCCACCCTACAAATATATATATATTTCATATTTGGCAACCTAGGGAGCACATGTAGATAGGTAAGATATGAGGACCAATGAGAGAATTAATTAGGTGGAGACAACCTCCCTCCCTCTCTCCCTCACACATACACCTGACCCCTCTGCCTACCTTCCGCCTCCCATTTCCTCCCCTCCCCTCCTTCCTCCACCTACCCATCCTTCCATCCATCCCTAACTCTCTCTATACCTACATCACCTTCCCTACCTCTCTCTATCTCCCTCCTTGCCTTTTTCTCTGACACAACTTGAAAAGAAGTAGACCAAAGTGAATGAGATAGATAATGTATTGATTGAATAGATCCTTCCTACTCTTGATAAGTTGATGAAGGATCATGTGTACTATGTGCAAGGGGAAAATGGAAATGCATAACTATAGGTAGTAGGTACTAGAATGTATGAAATGGAAAAGGAATATACTCTAAAAACACTAAAAAACAAGCAAACCAAAGTGAATTAGATAGATAATGTATTGTATAAAGAGATTCTTGCTTCTCTTGAGAAGTTGAGGAAGGTGTGTGTGCATTATATGCAATGGGAAAATAGAAATAAAAAAGTGGATAAAGTCAATAGGTTTTGCATTACATAATAGTTTTTGCAAGCAAAGAAAATGAGAGATGATGCTATAAGTGGATTTGAACAAATGAAGTGAAATATTCTTGAACTTAAGAATTCCATGGAATAAATACAATTAGGGATACTTTTATCTATCTCTCATCTCTTACTATCCACCCTAACCTTCCTCTCCCTCACTTTTTCCCTCTTTCCCCCATCTCTCTCTTTCCATCTACCCCTCCCTTTATTGTTCACTCCCAAATTTATCATAATTTTATAACTCAAATGACAATAAGGTATAATGCTACAATTAACCACTTATAAAAGATTTTCTTTATAATAATAAAAACAAGTGTATACAAAAGATGTTTATAGTAACACAAAGTCTATGTAACAGGTAGGTAATAACATTTATATTATTGACAAAAGATGTGCCAAACTTTTTTTGGGTTCATCTACCAAATTAATGTCATCATCATATGAATTAGGTGTGGTATTTATGTTTTAGTGCTTTACATTGATTGAATGATAATGCTTACGATGTTTATTATTCACATGAGGAACTAGGATGATCAATTGAGATTCTAAAAGAATGGATAGGGCATGTTTAGGGAGGTCACCATGATGTGTATAGGATCATTGGTTATGTTTGGATGAAATCAAAGAAGGTTGGTTACTTGATAGGGGCTTGCAAGAAATAGAATTTTTTTTCAATACAAGGAAATGGTACCAAAGGGGTAGTGAGTAAAGAAGGTAGAGAAATGAAATGGTGAGGATTTATGACAATAAAGGGTGGCTGATTTATAGGGGGAATATAGGGTTGAATTATATATTGTTAAAATAATATATACACAAGAGAGGGGTGTTGAATGACAATTTTTAGGACCTTTGTCCCTCTTTCCCCCATCTCCCTCTTTCCATCTACCCCTCCCTTTATTGTTCACTCCCTCCTTCCTAGATAAGACTTTCAAATAAGACTTGTCTACCTTTTTAGATAAGACTTTCATGTCTCCACCCAATTGATTCTCTTTTTTTGCACTAAGATATAATTTTTCCTTTTCCTTATCATCTATTTCCAATTGTATTTGTTCCATAGAATTAGATTAAGTTCAAGAATATTTGACTTCATTTTCTCAACTCCACTTATAGCATCATCACTCACTTTCTTTTCTTGCACAAATTCATATGCAATACAAAACCTCTTGACTTTATCCACTTGATCTGCATTGCCATTTGCCCCTTGCATATACTACACACACACCTTCCTCAACTTCTCAAGAGCAGAAAGAATATTTTATTCAATAAATGATATATCTCATTCACTTTGTTCTGCTTCTTTTCATGTGTTTTAGAGAAGATTCTTTTTTCATTTCATGTATTTTAGTACTTGATGCCTCTACTTCTACATTTCTATTGGCCCATTGTGCACATAGCACACATGCTCCTTTCTCAACTTCACAAGAGCAAGAATAATCTCTTAATTCAATACATTATATATTATCATTCTTCCAAAACATTCATCATCATCATTGTTGCATGAGAGCTAGGTATAGGAAATGTATTGATGACAATGAAGGGTAAATGCTTCTTTTTGTAGACTCTTGTTGTGAGTAATTATCTAATTCAAAGATCAAGGGATCACAATATATGAGAGATATCAAGAAAGAGGAAATCCCAACACATTATCTATCTATTTCATTCCTCCAACTTCTTTACTCACTGCCCCTTTGGTACCATTTCCCTTTTTGAAAATAATAAATTCTATTTCTTTCAAGCCCCTATCAAGTAACCAACCTTTTATTTCATCCAAACATAACCAATGATACTATTCAATTTAGTATAATTCTTTTCATGTTTTTTAGAGTAGATTCCTTTTTCATTTCATACATTCTAGTACATGATGCCTCCAGTTCTGCATTTCCATTTGCCCATTACACATAGTGCACATGCTCCTTCCTCAACTTCTCAAAAGTGGGAATAATATCTTAAGTCAATAAATTATCTATTCTCATTCTTCTAATCCATTTCTCACCATCCCCCTCCATCATACCAGCCAAAAAGCATTATCCTTATCCCTCCTCCATCCTATAAATATGAAGTATAGTTTCAATTTTCTGATTTAATTTATTTTATTTTGTGTCAAACAAAGATATGAAGATCCTTACCACTCCATCCAAAATCATGGGATAAACTTATAACTTTATGTAAGTTTCAAATATTGGATATATAATTAGATCTTTCAATTTTGATAAATTAGCACAAATATGTTACAACCAATAGGGTATAATTATAATTTTAATCCTACAAAATAAATTTAAAATATTTGATAGAAACATGATAAAAACTATATAGTAACAATTGTAATATATACATGGGTAGTATTCAATAATAATACCTCTCTCTACCTACCCCTCTCTCTACCTCTCCCTCACCCCTCTCTCTCTTTATAACTCTCCCACCCTAACTTTTTATCTAGCTTTACCTACATCTCTCTTTATTCATTGCACCTCACCTCTCTCTACCTATACCTCTCTAATTAGATTGGTAACAAAACCCAAATTTTATCCAATTATAATTTAGCATATAACTTAGGATGAGTTTAAATTATCGACGTATGAAACAAACCACAACATTTTCCTTTTCTTTAGTAAGATCTACAAGAATGATATCCCCATGAATAGAGATAGAGGGGTTTGATCTATGGCCAACCTACTTATAACACTAATTTCACCACAAATATGGGCATGTGCACATCACCAAGTAGGCCTAACGCTATTGGAAAACACAAAAAAAAGCTCACAT